>CM028135.1:767571562-768793125 GCA_016271365.2 Neoceratodus forsteri
ACGGCTACACATAATCCTTTTATTGTATTACAAGATGACACAGGGACGGAGTCTGACTCAGTTTCTGTAAATTCCTCACACCATGATGGTACGTCTGATATAGACCAAAATTTGGCAAAAACTGATTTAGGCAAAAGAAAAAAAATAGATTGGGAATGAGGAAGGGAACAAGAAAAAATAAAATGCTAAAATGTGTTCAAAATATGGCTGGTCGTTTCCCTCTCTTGATGGTAGCAGTTTATAATCTTTGGTAGCTTCTTTAAAGGTGAATAGTATGTTATCCGAGAGGAAGCAGGTGTTGATTTATCACTTTTGAGAAAAAGGATTATGATGTGTTTTTTGCAGGATACTAGGTTACATACCAAACACGATATTGAATTAGCAACCGCTGGCTGGAGATGGGGGGTTATCTATTGGTCTATGGGTGAAGACCCCTGTAGTGGTGTAGGTATAGCCCTAAATAGTCCCACTGCAAAGGTGATACAACTAGTTGATCTTGTCCCTGGTCGTGTATTGTTGTTGGATGTAGTGATTAACGGTTTACAGTGTCGGTTAATCAATGTTTATGCACCTCAAACAAAATTTGAACGTATTGAAATATTTTGCTTATTTCAACCTTATTTATTTACTTCAAAGTATGTTTTTTTGGGGGGTGACTTCAATTGTAGTAGATACAATACAGATAGGGGATGCCGAACCACCAAAATGTTTTGTGATGCTACTTGTCTTAATAATTTACTTGTTCAAACAGGCCTTAGTGATGTTATGGCCCTTTCAGGGAATCCGGCAAAAACATTTTTTCAAGGCAATAAGGCCACAAGGATAGATTTTTGGTTTCTTTCAGATTCCCTACAGGTGATTGATACTAGAACATTGGCTGTTACTTCCTCTGACCATGTAATTATAGTAGCTACGGTGGCAAGTCATATGCCTATGCATCAGGGTCCAGGATACTGGAAAATGAACTTGGCTCTAGTACTTCTTCCTACAATTGAAGATGGCTTTCTAGCTATTTTAAAGGCCAGGAAATCCATGTTATGTCTCTATGATACTTATCGGGAATGGTGGATGGATACAAAAACTGAAATTAAATGTTTTTTTCAATCAATAGGGAGATTATATGGTAAATACAAAACTGATACTTACTTAAATTATAGAAAGGAATTTTTGGATTTACACTTTCATGTGGCCAATGGTGAGGTTTCAGTCCTCCCCCAGTTATATGAAATAAGAGAAAAGATGAATAATTTTCAATATGATCGAGCAAAATCTTTAGAAAATGAACACCGTTTTGGTACCCAAGGCACAAAGGTCTTTCTGAATTCATTTCAATTTAGTGCTTCCCAAAGACATCAGAAACATATGACAGGTCTTAATGGTCAGGTAGGGATTTGGTGCACAGATACCAGAGAGGTTATGCGGATTGTTGATTTACATGTACAGAAACCTTTTGGTATTACTGAAACATTGAGTCACACACATGAGAACTGGTTGGAAGGATGTAATTTACCCCAAATTTCAGATTCAGGGTCAGTTAACTTAGTAGCACATATTACAACACAAGAGGTTGCTGCAGTGTTGGCACAAGTAAAAGCTGGTACAGCCCCAGGGAATGATGGTATTCCGTATGAAATTTATAAAATAATTTTTCAACAATTATTGGAAGAATTTACAGGTGTTTTGAATGAAATACTATCCTTGGGGATATTACCAAAAGTATGAACGAGGGGCTTGTAGTTTTTATGTATAAAAAGAATAGAGGATTTGTTAAACTGGAGACCTATAACCCTATTAAATACAGATTTTAAACTATTTACCAAAATATTAAACAATAGACTGTTACTTAATGCACATTCCCTTTTACATCTGGCACAAACATGTTCCATTCCAAATAGGAACATTACCGATAGTCTAATACTTTTGCGGGAACTTTTTCAAAAGGGATCTACAGGGGAACTTACAGGTTTGATTTTGAGTTTAGACCAGGCAAAAGCCTTTGATAATGTAAGACATGGTTATTTATGGGACTGTTTAGTTGGGTATGGTGTACCTGATACTTTTATAGAATGGATAAAAACCTGTTATGCTAATGCTACTGCTCAAGCTTTTTGTAATGGGTGGGTAGGGACTATATATCCCATATTACGGGGTGTGCGTCAAGGATGTCCTCTTAGTGCCCTTTTGTATTTATTTACTATAGATCCCTTAATTAGGCGGGTGTATGGTCATGACAGTATACGGGGACTCTCCTTTTCAAGTACTGATCCTGAAGTTAAATGTATTGCCTATGCGGAAGATTTATGTTTTTCGATTGGGGATCTTCCCTCTGCAAGGGTTTTCAAAAAAGTTTTACAGGGTTTTCTGTTATATACCGGTGCACAAATTAACTATGAGAAATGTAATTGTATAACACTGGGGATACAGTATTTTCATCTTACACAGGTTATAGGTATTCCGGTAATTAAGGATACTTGTAAAATTTTGGGTCTTTTATTCGGAGCAGGAGATTTAGCATATCTAAATTGGAAATTTAAACTAAAGGAAGCGCAAACTAAGGTAGATGTCTGGAATACATGGAGACTGTCTAAACTGAAACAGATTCAACTGGTTAAAACATTCTTATTACCCATATTTTTATATTGAAGTGCGGTTTTTAGTCTTCCTTTAGTTTTGGAGACACAGTTATATGGATGCTTTTTTGCTTGTATATGGGGCAGTAGACTGAACCCCATAAAGAGAGCCTTGTTGTTTAGGGAGAAAAAACATGGGGGCCTAAAAATGTTACATCCTGTAGTTTTTTTCTTTACTATGTTTCTCTATACAAATTTAAAACCTCTGTTTATAGATAGAAACACACAATGGAAACCATGGCTTCAGGATACTCTGGGAGATTTATGTCTTTTCTGGCCTGAATATGAGGTATTCCCGAGACAACGTTCCATAAACCATCTCCCACAATCTCTTAAAATATGTTTTGGGAAAATTAAATTATGGGGTATTTCAAGGCATACCTTTTTGCATTTTACTAGGAAGGAATTATACGCATATATTTTACAAAAGTATTTTCAAGATTCGGCTCCATTTGATTATTTTCCATCTCCTATAAAACTTGCAATTGGCAATATGTTAACCTCCCCACGGATTCCACCTCATATGTGGGATGTGTTGGTTATCCTATATGGCAAATTAAATGTCGAGCAAATCTAAAACATAAGCAAATTACTGATCAGTATTGCCCTAAGGTACATGTTTTGAATTAGTGGAACAATGGAACACTTATTTTTGGAATGTCCTTTTATAAAAGGATTTTGGAGTTTTGTTTTATGAAAATGGCCTACCTTTCCTTTATACCCTATGACGTTAGATATGTTGTGTATAGGGATTCTGCCAGTAACCACTGTGCAATATGATAAAGTGACTTTATGTTTGATTTTGCTTGGTTTTAAATACTATATATGGCATGTGAGATGCCATTTCACCATTCAACAACAATATTTTTCACAAGAAGCATTATTTGGTATGGTTGCTAATGCAATATTGAGATTGAAAAGGCAGGATTATGGGAAATTTTCTTCATTTATATGTCACTCTAGATGGGATTCTGTAGATTGGCTATAACTTCATTGGGTTAATTTAGAATAATTATTTTGGATGTATTGAATTAGTGTTTTCTATTTGCTTTTTCTTCTCTTCTTTTTTTCCCTTTCATTTTATGTATAATCTTTGTTTTCTATTATGATAACAATATGCTGTATCATTTTCTTTAATGTGACTTAACATTGATTGAATTTATTGTTTGGTTTGCTGTCTATGCTAACAAAAGTTCCCCTACTCATTTTGTAAGTGGGGGGGGGACTGTTTTGCAGTTTTCCTTTTACATTGTTTGGATGATATATCTTTGTAATAGATTATCTTCTATATGATTTATATATTATTTTGTGTGATTTAACACTGTATGTTTTCAATTTTGGTTTACTGAAATAATAAAATTCCCTACTCTTTTAGTGGGTGGGGTTATTTTTTCAGTATGTCTAGTAAGTTTTGAGTCTATTGCAATGTTAGTTTTGTATTTACGTATGATGGCATATGTATTTTGTTTTGAGTAATTTGCTTTTGCTTTTGTGTATTATTTGACTGTATTTTACTTTCCAACTTTAATAAAAATTCCCCTACTCTTTTCGATAAGTGCCATGAGATCTTTAACATCCACCTGAACTACCACCAATCCAGGCAGATGGGACCTCGGTTTAACATCGCATCCAAAAGATGTATTGCTGCATACTTAACACCCCAGACCTTCACCAACAAACTGCCAAGTTCCCAGGACCTTAGCCATGGGTGCAGCAAAGACCCCTACAAATAGAGCTGGGGAATTTCTATATTTATTCCACTCTCTCTTTTTTTTAAACATGTAAACATATCAGTATTACATCGTACCAAATCATAAAACCAAAAGGATGTTGACACACAAAAAATTACAATACAGTATTATTTTCGTACTTAAAACAAACAAACAAAAAAAAACAATAATCATCCCTTCCCCCTCCCTACAAAAGAGTAGGAAAACCTGATACCCTCCTGTAATGTCTGTCAAAAACAGAAATTGGAAACAAAAATTAAGAGCCATATACAGTAAACCCTAAAAAAAACTTACTGAAATTATACTCCCTCCCCCACCCTGTAATAAGAGCTAATGGAATGTACAAAAACTAAGGATCACTACCGGAAAAAAAAAACCTCAAATCTGATCCAAATACCTCTAATACTCCTCAAAAAGTGCTACCCCATAAACCTTGGAGTCAGAAACTTTCAAGAGACGTAACTTTGTACTGATAATATAATATAGTTCTAACCCTGATAATAATTGTTGTTGAAGGACTAACCAGCACTGGCAAATTCATACCCAGTATAGAAAATGGAAAAAAATCACCCGGAGAGTACTAGCATGAAAGTTTACTGGCAGTGAAGGGGTAATACCATAAAACAATAAATCAGAGTCAAGAGGGCTCGGAAGACCGACATTTCATCTGGAGTTTACAATATCCCAGAAAGCTATCACAAATGGACAAGGAAAAGTATAAATGAGCCATAGTGTCTATCTTTTGGTGACAAGAATCTCTTGGACAATATCTCTCCTCCAAGGGCTTGTGTTTATGATTACTCTTCACATTCACCTTACCATGAATAGCCAACCAAACCATATCCCACATGCTTTCTGGCATCCTAGGGTCCCTAATATAGGTTGAAATACAATTCTGCTGGGTCTTTGAAAATCCAGAAAAGGTATGTCCTGTATAACATTCAGCTAGGACATCTAAATATAATAATTTCCTAAAGAAGTGCAGGGCTGATTAATGGTCAATATGCCATTTCATAATATAAGCAATAACCCCAGTCTACATAGCAGGTAATCAGGGATTGCGTTTATTTTTATGTAAAAAGAGACTCCATTCCCATTCTCCTAATACACCTGTCAGTACCAGAACACTCCATAAACTCCACAATTGGGTGTGCCCCTTCATCAAAGGAATCAAATTATTATATAAAAAAATAGTGAAAAAAAAATACCAGGTTTACCATCCCCACCCCCATCCATAACATCCATATGCAAGATGGACCATCTTATGGGGTTAAGCTGACTTCCCCAAAAACAGGAGAAGAAACACCCCATTAGTTTCATCTTGAATTGGGCAGGAACTGGGTAAACTGCACTGAAGAAGAGAAAAATGGGAATCAAAAAGGATTTGATTAAATATATCCTCTTTTTTTGGACGTCTTCCACATATTCCATTTCTGAACCTCCTCTAAACCCAGTTGCAACCTCTTTTCCCAGTTGAACCTTCCTTGGTCTTGACCACCATAATAAACTCCTAAAATTTTACAGGGGGCCATTGCCATCGATATGCTTGCCACCATCTTTGAGGTCAAAGGGAAGCCCTGTAACTGCAGATATTGTGTTTTCCCAGTATTCAAATATGCTCCAGTAATTCTGCCCAAACCCACAATAAGATCACATGCCACTTGAATAGAAATGTCATCTTTAGCAAATAAGCATAAATCATCTGCATATGCCCCTACTTTAAGAGCCTGGCCTACACTTTCTCCCAGACCTACCAAATGAGGGGAGCCCTGGAGGATACTCAATAAAGGATCCAGAGTAAAACCATACTCCCCTATTGACTTTACACTTCAACCCCATACAGCCATTCTCAAAGGGACGGACAAATGCCAAAGCATAGCAAAGTTGCAGCCATTGTATAAAAAGTTCCTGTATCCCATATGCCCCCAAACATTTCCAGAGGAAGGAATGTGACACTCCATCAAATGCCTTTGCCTGATCCAGGCTCACTACATACCCTTCCACCTGCTGCTCAAATTCTCCCCCACTCTTCCATTGTGTCAATTCTCGTAATAAGAGAAGAGCTTCTGTGATCCTCCTACCTGGAATAGAACAAAATTGAGTTTGGCTTAAAATATCATTCATTACTGCCGCAAGTCTTTTTCCCAATAATTTAGCCAAATATTTGAAATCCATATTCAATAATGTAATGGGCTGCCAATTTTGAATTTCTGAGCGACACCCTGATTTATATAAAAAAATGTATAATCCTTTGTACATCTGTGTAGGAAGGAAATAGTCTGACAGAAAAGAATTAAATAAAGCCAATATTTCTAGTGGCATAAGCTCCCAAAGAACTTTATATAACTCCCCAGAGAAACCATCAGACCCAGGAGAAACATCATCACAGAGGCCCTTAACTACAGTCTGTATTTCCAAATGTGTAAATGGGGCTATACCATACCATAACAGCCTCCTGGGCCACACTAATGGTTGGGAGATGAGCAGCCTGTAATAATTGGGACATAAATTCCGAATCAGGGACCGGATGACCAAAAGTATTTTTCACATGATTTTCCAACAGTGTCATAATCCCCACATTATCCTTCATCACCTCCCCTTGAGGGGAGACCAAATCAGTCAGTTCTTTCTTTTTCTGACTGCCATGACTATCCAAAAAAGGATTAGTACACTCCGCTTTCCCCTGTGTTCCAAAAGACTGTTCCCTCTGCAAAGAGCGAAGTCTACCACACTGAAAATAAGACATTTATGCCTTCACCAATTTGATACCGGCACTATAGTCCATGCCCTGCAAAACCTGTTGAGAAAGGAGAATCTGAATGTAACCCAGAGATGGCGCTATCCCAGGGGCTACTACCCCTGCCTGATTTGCCACTAACAGGTTGAGGGGCCTGGATCTGATGGTGGGTGCCTTCACCCAGAGGTCAGGGTTTGCAATAGCTAAACTAACTTGGTCACAGCCTTCTGGGACACTGCAACCCCCCTTTCTTCCACTAGTGGCCCACACAGTATATCAGAATTACCTTCACAGTATACACTTACCCCCAGGACTGGTTCAGGCACTGGGAACCCCCTGTAAAATAAGAAGATACAGTACAACAATCACAGTACAATACTTTAACATAGACAAATACCTCAGGCATTATAACTTTGCTGAAACAAGCAGCTCTGATTTATTTAGGGGGATATAACAAGGACAGGGGGAAATCAAGTTAATTAACTTATCACTTTACTCATCTACCTATGGCTCTGTGCACGAGCCTATCCTACCAGTTACTGTCCCTGGGTACCCAAGCCCTAGTGACTAGTCCAAACTGTGGCAGCTGGTAGGGCCCTTCACACAGAGAAAAAAATAGTTAAACAGTCAGCAGTACAGTAATTCCATTTGATTCAATGTGGCAATTCAACAGGGAGTGACCCTGAATTAGTACTACGACCTCAAACAAGATAGGGTCCTTCAACTAAAGGTGCTGCTCTTGAGCTCCACGAGACTCTCACACATTTATAATGACAAACTGCAACAGGCAAAAGTCCTTTAATGGCAGCAGGATTCACTTGACTGCTACAAGCCTCCTCACACATTTATATGGTAAACTGTAACAGGCAAAAGTCCTTTAATGGCAGCAGGATTCACTTGAACTACACAAGCCTCCTCACACATTTATATGGTAAACAGTAACAGGCAAAAGTCCTTTAATGGCAGCAGGATTCACTTGAGCTCCACGAGACTCCTCACACATTTATATGGTAAACAGTCACAGGCAAAAGTCCTTTAATGGCAGCAGGATTCACTTGAGCTACACAAGCCTCCGCACACATTTATATGGTAAACAGTAACAGGCAAAAGTCCTTTAATGGCAGCAGGATTCACTTGAGCTACACAAGCATCCTCACACATTTATATGGCAAAAAAGAAAGTACTATACCAGGCAGGCTGCTTCTCTATCCCGATCACAATTACTGCACAATGACTGGAGAACACACAGCAGATTCAGTTCCTGACAGACCGAGCGCAATTCAGCAATTTCTCAGTCTTCTACAGGGTAAGCCTGGTTTCTACTCTTCAGATATCTTTGATTCTCTTCACAGGATGGATTAAGTCTAACAAGCAGTTACACAAGCTGCAGACCGAAACTCAGGGCCTTACACACGTTTCCCGACTAAAACTGCACACCGACAAAGCACAGGGCTCCTTCCCTCTTCACTGCCAGAGCTCAACTGAAACTCCAGCAGACAAAACCGGGCACTTCCTTTGAGTTCCTCCCAGTTCTTGTCTGGATTGGCTGTCACTCACAATAGACTGCCCCTGTTGGTCCAAAAAGGCGCCGAAGTCCAAACTACATCTCCCAGAGTCACTGCCCATACAATCCTCTTGTGGCTGGCTCAGATTACGAGTCCAAGTTCTGATTCATCCAAGGCACCATTTTAGAGCTATCTTAATCCACACTGATTGGTCCAGTTCAGCAGTTCAATACTAGAATGGGGAACTAGGCAAACACAGTTCTGATTGCAAAGAAAGCAGGTTAGACAAACTGTATTTTCATTATTACTCTAAATGATTTCTGGCAAACAGTTACATCTTTCAGATAGGTTCCCTTTGCACTCCTAGTGACTGCAAAATTGAGTGAATTGGCAGCAGCTCGGCGGTACTCAACAGAGAAATACACAGTCCCCCATACAAACTAATTATGTCTGCAAAGCAAACAGCTCTTAAAGAGACAGTACCAGAGGCTCTAAAAACACTACAGATAAATGGCTTAAACATAAACACCATTCAGGCTTGGAGCATTCAAGCAAGCTCCTGAAGTCTTTTGGAACCCCCATTTGCAGGGGTTACACCCTTCCTAGCCTGGGAAAGCTTGAGCGTCCGTGTCAAGCAAGTACCTCCATAAGTTTTAACTGCAACCATATACATTTGCATTAGGCTCACACATGCAATCATCAGTCAATATATCATTTTACCAAGAACACATTTCTGAAACATTGCAGTACGTCACTCTTTACAGTATTACACACATATGTACCATAACTCAAGTTATTACCTCTTGTACATGAAACCTGAAGAGAGGGGCCCTTCCCTATCAGTTACCTTGGGGCTGGACAGGGCAAGGGCACCATATAGAAGAGCAACACAAGTAACTTGGAGTTAGCACTGATGCTCAGTTTGGGCAATGAGCTCGGGGACACATACACTCTTTATGGACAACATTGAGAGGCAAGTCCACAGGCCTCCCAAGTGAATCATAACTGAGGTGCACCACAGGCTTTACAAGCTTGACCAGTCTTTCTAGGTTGAACTGTTACAGTCTCTGCACTCTGAGCCTCATTTTCAGCATTGTCCTCACTTGTCAGAGGAGTCTCCATGGGGGTAGAGAGGCTAGAACTTTGGGGCACTCTTCAGCTCCAGGAGTTACAGTTTCTGAGTCCACAACATTCAGCCTCGCATGGAGAGCTTACGGACACTGGCAGTGGACTGTCAGGGCACTCAAAATATTCTTCTTGTTCTGGTGTATCACCAGTCTGCCCCAATCCATCATTTTCCTCCCCTGAAAGCTCAAATAGTTCAACCATGCACAATGATTCCATTTCATCTGATCTGATGCTTTGCACTTCACTTTCTGGGAGCATTGGCTCCAGGGACGAAGCTGTGGGCTTAGACAGTCCAGAAGGCCCAGCTTCATCTCCAGTATTGACTAGGGGATTGCCCCGAAACAATTGACTCAGTTCGTAAGAAGGATAGTATTCAAGGTCACTCTCACTTTCTTCTGATATGGACTGACAGTCATGCTCAACTGGGACTTGTGGAGGGGAACACTTTAACTCTGCTTCTGTAGGTGCAGACTTTCTTGATCTTTTCTTAGCAGCAGCTCTAGTCACTGGTCCAGAGGGGACATCTTCTGGGGGCTCAGACTCGATCAAGATTTGTCCAATAGGCAGTAAATGATTTCTATGCATTGTTTTACATCTTTTGAATTATTCTCAGGCATAATTTGTACACTGGCAGATCATCTGGTTTGCCCACTACAATGTGAGGGAGATGGTGCCATCTGTCAGCAATCTTATGTTTGCCATGCAGTCCCAGATTTCTTAGCAATACCGATCTCCTCCTGGAGTTCCTGTGCTTTCACCTTTTATCATACCTTTCTTTGTTGGCCAGATTTCTTTTGGCAGCCATGGTTTGAGCTAGTTGGTATGCATGAGTTAGCTGGGCCTTTAACTTTTGCACATATTGTAAATAGTTGTCAGTTAGAACCCCATCAGGAGAGACCCCAAAACACACATCTACTGGTAGTGAGCTTCTCTTCCAAACATCAAGCGTGGGGGAGGAACCCAGTGGCATCACTTTTGGTGCAGTTATAAGCATGTACCAGGGTGCTAATTTGTTGGCTCATCTAAACGTCCTTTGGGTACAAGTGCCTAGCATATCTAGCAAAGTGTGGTTTAAGCGTTCAGACTGTGGGTCCCCCTGGGGTAGGTAAGGTGGTTCTGGACTTTCGCACTCCCCACAGAAAGCATCTCTTTGATCAGACGACTCTCAAAGTCTCCCCTTGATCAGAATGGATTCTTTGTGGAGCCCATAGTGAACAAAAAGTTTTCTACAAGTACTTTGGCCACAGTGGATGCTTTCTTGTCTTTGGTGGGAAAGCTTGGGCATGTCTCGTGAAATGGTCATGACCACCAGCACGTACTGATATTTTTGATCTGACTCCAAACTCAGAAAATCAATACAGACCAGCTCCATGGGTGCACTGGTGGTGATGTTTAACAAAGGGGCAGCCCTCTGGGCAAAGCTTTCCTCTGTAGCAGTGACTACAGGATGTGAATGTGTTCCACATCAGCCCCCATCTTAGGCCAATAGAATCTGGATCTCACCAAGTCAAGTGTTCTGTCTATACCAAGGTGCCCCATGTGGTTGTGCAAGGACCTCAATATGAGTCTTGAAAGGCAGTGGGCAGCACTAGTTGTTGTTAGTCTTACTTGTCCCCTCTGTCTACTGTTTCTCTGTATAACAGTTTATTGATCAGTTTCAACTTAGGACCTTCTTTGTATAACAGTGCAGTTCTCAAATCAGTGGGCGTAATTTGGACACATCTTTTCCTGCACAGAGGGGCTTCTAAAGCTGATTTGATCATGGGATCGCGGGACTGAGCCGCCAAATACTGTCATTGTCAGCTGAGGCAGTGCACAGTGTCTATTGCAGAAAAGTGGCAATAAGCAGCGGTATGCAATTCTCAGAGGGTCCCAAGCAATCCACCATGCAGTCCACTTTCGTCCGTGGACATTGTTTCTCCTGTCAAACTTCTGGCAGAGTGCCCGAGTGTCAGGTTCTGCCAATCTGACCAATCATTCTGGGGAACAGGCCTCCGAGAAGAACATCAACATATGGTTCAGACCTGCTCGTTAAAGGAGCATAGTAGTATGTAGATAATGCAGAAAGCCACCTATGGCCAGTGGCATCCAACTTAGCTGAGGTCTGCACATAGGTCAAAGGATTATTGTCAGTTTTTACTAGTATTTTTAGCCCCATACAAAGTACTCATGGAATTGGTCAACAATAGCCCACTTCAAAGCTAAGACTCTAACATGTACAGGATAGTTCTTTTCGGATGGGGTCAGCTTCTACTGGCAAAGAGCCACTGGTCTCCAGGCCATTCTCGTGCTTGGTACAACACAGCCCCCAACCCTGCAAGCTAGCATCAGTGTGCAGAGCACGTAAGGTTTTCTTGGATCGGCATAGGCCAGCACTGGAGCATGGGTAAGTTGATATATGATCTCATGAAAGCAGTCTCACAATCAGGAGTCCAGCGGACCCAAATACTTCCTTTCGGATGAAAATCACTCTTTCAGTCTTGAGGGCGCTGACTTTTAGTATTTTTGTGGGTTGGGAATACTCTTGAGTAAGGTTAAGTAAAGGTGGATCACTCTTGAATAGTCCTTGATGAAATACCCGATAATAACACAGAATCCAGGAATCTTTGCAGTTCTTTTAGATTTTGGGGCTGTGGCCAGGTAGTCAAGGCCTCAACTTCACTTGGGTGCGGTCTCTATTCCTCAAGTTGGATACTATGTGTCCCACATACTTTACTGATGTTTGAAAAATTGACACTTATCAATGGACAGTTTAAGTCAAAGTCCTCCAGTCGGTCCAATACCTTAAATAATCTGCTCTCATGTTCCTCCAGTGAGCTGCCAAACACAATGACATCATCTAGGTATACAGCACTCTAGTAAGTTCAGCCCCCCACTACCGCTCCATCAATTGTTGAAAAGTGGCTGGGCACCTGAAATCCATGAGGCATCCTCATGAATTCATAGCCATAGCCGGACAGATAAAGGCTGTCTTCTCCTTGGTCCTCTGGGGCCATCGGGATCTAGTAGTACCACTGCGGAGATCCAACACAGAGAACCACTTTCTCCCGTTTGGGCAGTCCAAAGCATCCTGAATGGGGCACTGTGTACCTGTCAGGGATAGATCCACCGGTTTAAGTCAGCGATAATCACGCACATCCTTACTGTCATTCTTTTTCCTCACTACCACAATGGGGAAGCATAGGAGGCTTCTGGATTCTTGTATTACACCAGCAGCTAACATCTCTTGTAGATGCCATCTCACATCATCTATGTCCAGCAGGTGCCAGGCGTCGAGACCTCTCACGAAATGGTCTTTCATCATAGCGGATATAGTGCTCAGCTCCTTGCCACATCCCACGCCCATTCCTTTAAAGAAAACACCTGGTCTCTCTGGGCAAGCTTTTCACTGATCCTCACTTTCCATTCAGCTGGAAAGGGGGAGTCGAAATCAAACAAGTCAGGCATACTCTGCCATTCTTCCTCGAACTCTTGCTGCTGGGTAGCACTGCAGTGTCTGCACAATGCACACATTAGCCAGGATGCAACCTCTATTTACTCAAATGTCTCTTTCAGACACATTATGAACTTGGACCATTACCCTTCAGGCATAGCATGGGCTCTAGCCGGGCAAAATACTAGGCTTGACCAGCAGTCCCTCTGGCAGATTATCCATCGCCTGGTGCATCCAACATTAATATTTTATTTCTTAACATCCTTTCTGATATGGACCTCTCCCTATAAGGTACACTGGGCATTAGCGCCAGGATCAGAGACTCAGGATCCTTCTGCCGCCCTGAATTCAGGCCAAGTTCCTCTGGTTCTATTTTTCAGCAGCATCTCTCTACTGTGCCTCATAGGCCTTTCTTAATTAAAGCCAGAACTCTTCCCAAACTCTACTAGTCCTTGACCCGTTTTCATAACACAACTGTGCCAGCCTTCCGAACATATGAGCATTTGTTCCAATTAACAAAGGGACACCATCATACAGTCCAGTGGGGGGACACACTAGGCTAGAGTCTCGCGTTCAGCCACTCAAGCCACGGAGGTGAGGAAAGACAAGCCAAATTGGGATATACCTGGAATAGGGGTAGGCCTTCTCACTTAACCCCATACATGCAGTCCTTCTAATGGTTGTAAGGGTACGATCTGACAAATGCTTCTGATACCAATCCTGGAACATAATTGTCACTCAAGGAGCCACTGTCTAATACAGCTCTTGTAGACACTCCGTTCACCTTTACAGTGGTCTCCATGGAGGGACCCACTATTCTGGACCAGTCTGGAGAAGGTGGCAGGGGCCTGAGCAACTGACCTGACCACAAAGGATGTGAGTTAGCATTTTGGTGCCCTTCTGGATCATTTGTGCCCCTCTTAACCACTGATTTATTCTCAGAAAGCTCTCCTTGTAGCCTATATGCAACTTTGTCAGTGTCTTTTGGGGACCGCATTCCCTCATGTGCCCATCCTTCCCACAATTATAGCAAAACATACTTTCTGGAGTTTGAGCTGGCAGAAGCCACACTGGGAGCCGAGGCGGGTACTACCACTACAAACCTGGTGCCATCTCCTGTCCTGCGGCGTGATAAGCATTTGGAGACATCTAGTCAGTTTCTCTACTTCCATGGTCAAGGAATTCAGTTTGGAGCTATTATCAGCAGGAGATACATGGGTGGGTACCCCAACCCCATAGCAGAATGCAGTCGGATATAAATTGGGAGCCACGATACTTATGCGTAGCCTTCCCCAAAAGGACTGTTTTGAATTCCCGATCTCTCTCAACATTAAGCTTCCCATTGTGGCATATCTTTTCCTTGTCAGAGCACTCATTGACTGCAACCTCTGCCCTGAACTTCACTTGATGGGTCACCTCAGTCACTGGTCGAGTCAGCAGCTATTGGTGCAGGTCGCTCCAGGTCGCCTTTTCTCAACTCAATTTCTCTCATTAACTCATCATAGGAGGGTGGGATTCCGTCAATTTGCCAGGCGTGACTGAAGCAAACAGCAGTTCTGGGAGGAGCAGACTTGAGATCCTGTCCAGCATGGTTTGGTCCAGTTCAATCACTGGCAAACTACCCTTTCTGAAGCATTCTTGCAACAGTTTTTCAACCGAGATACTATACTGACAGACAACAACTCCTTGGTACCTGTTTGCATTTCTTACTCTCCACCATAGGTCCTCATCAGAATCTGAGCTCCACATACACACTCTTCAAGGCCTCAAGATAGGCCTGTGCAGTCACTTCAGGGTTACTGGCCCATTTAGCATGGATGGTAGCCAGGCAGGACCTCGGAGGCTCCTCACTAACCCTCTTTCACTTTTCAGCTTCCGAGCATTGCCATTCTAGCACTTGGGAGGCAACATAGTCTATCAGGTCTCCCAGTCATCACTCCTTGGGGGGTGGGGAGGTGCCAGAAAAATCCTCAACCTTCAGTAAGATTACTGAATAATGAGATTGCGAAATAGGGTGCAGTGGATTCAGCCCAATCACAACTGGCACTGGAGCAGGAGAGGGTGTTGGGGGGAGGAACACCCCAGGCGGCAAGAATAGTTTCTTCTGTCCTCCAGTTTTCCTCCCCCAGCAACCATTTACCATTTCTCTCAAAAGTTTCAGACAGTGGTGGGGGCTCATTCTGAGTCTTTACTGTCATAATTATACTCTCAAGCAGTGAGGGCTCCTCTAAGGGGTATTGGTATGTGGCACTTTGGAGCTTATCTATGCAGATCCTGACCCTGTCTCAGGGCTGTGGAAAAGTGTGGGCGAGCAAGATTCAGCATACCCGACCACCACCACAGGGTTTGTAAAACCTTCCTCCTTAGAAATGCTACCCTGTACAGTGTCCATATTAGATACACAGGATGTCCGGGATAAGCATAGCATTTTGAGAGTCGATCTCCTCCCAGTACACCACTCCACCCAGCTGGGGTGCACAGCCACTTCTGTCAAGGTACCCATCTATTTTTTTTTGTAACAGTGGTTTGTAAATATGGCCACTAGAGGACACACAATCCCAGCGGTTGCCTCAAGATGTAACCCCTAGATGGCACTGTCCCAGGGCTACTACCCTGCCTGATTTGCCACTAACAGGTTGAGGGCCTGGAACTGATAGCGGGTGCCTCCACCCAGAGGGTCAGGGTTTGCAATAGTTAAACTAACTTGGTCACAGCCCTCTGGGACACTGAAACCTCTTCTTCCCACTAGTGGCCCCACAGTATATCAGAATTACCTTCAGATATACACTTACCCCCAGGACTGGTTCGGGCACTGGGGACCCCTGTAAAATAAGAAGATACAGTGCAACAATCACAGTACAATACTTTAGCAGACAAATACCTCCAGGCAGTATAGCACTTTGGAAACAAGCAGCTCTGATTTATTTAGGGGATATAACAAGAACAGGGAAATCAGGTTAATTAGCTTATCCTTTTACTCATCCCATGGCTCTGTGCAGGCCTATCCCTACCAGTTACTGTCCTGGGTACCCAAGCCCTAGTAGCTAGTCAAAACCATGGCAGCCAGAAAGGCCTTTTACACAGAGAAAAGAAAAATATTACAACAGTCAGCAGTACAGTAATTCCATTTGGATTCAATGTGGCAATCCAACAGGGAGCCAACCTGAATTAGTACTCGACGACTTCAAATAAGATAGGGTCCTTCAACGTTAGCAGGGCTACTCTTGAGCTCCACAGACTCTTCACACTTTATATGACAAACTGCAACAGGCAAGTCCTTAATGGCAGCAGGATTCACTTGAGCTACACAAGCCTCCTCACACATTTATATGGTAAATAGTAACAGACAAAAAAGTCCTTTAATGGCAGCAGGATTCACTTGAGCTCCAACGAGACTCCTCACACATTTATATGGTAAACAGTAACAGGAAAAAGTCCTTTAATGGCAGCAGTATTCACTTGAGCTACATAAGCCTCTCACACATTTATATGGTAAAAGAAAGTACTATACCAGGCAGGCTGCTTCTCTATCCCGATCGCCAATTACTGCACAATGCCGGAGAACACACAGCAGATTCAGTTCTGACAGACACGGGCGCCAATTCAGCAATTTCTCCAGTCTTCTACAGGGTGAGCCCTGGTTTCTACTCTTCAGATATCCTTTGATTCTCTTACAGGATGGATTCAGTCTAACAAGCAGTTACACAAGCTGCAGACCCGAAACTCAGGGCCTTACACATGTTTTCAGCCTAAAACTGCACAACAGCACAGGGCTCCTTCCCTCTTGCACTGCCAGAGCTCAACTGAAACTCCAGCAGACAAAACTGGGCACTTCCTTTGAGTTCCTCCCAGTTCTTGTCTGGATTGGCTTTCACTCACAATAGACTGCCCCTGTTGGTCCAAAAGGCGCAAGTCAAACTACATCTCCCAGAGTCACTGCCCATACAATCCTCTTGTGGCTGGCTCAGATTCCGAGTCCAAGTTCTGATTCATCCAAGGCACCATTTTAGAGCTACCTTAACCCACACTGATTGGTCCAGTTCAGTAGTTCAATACTAGAATGGGGAACTAGGCAAACACAGTTCTGACTGCAAAGAAAGCAGGTTAGACAAACTATATTTTCATTATTACTCTAAATGATTTCTGGCAAACAGTTACATCTTTCACATAGGTTCCCTTTGCACTCCGAGTGACTGCAAAAATGGAGTGAATTGGCAGCAGCTCGAGCGGTATTCAAGCAGAGAAATACACAGTCCCCCCATACAAACTAATTATGTCTGCAAGCAGACAGATCTTAAAGAGACAGTACCAGAGGCTCTAAAAACACTCACAGATAAATGGCTTAAACCCCAAACACCATTCAGGCTTGGAACATTCAAGCAAGCTCCTGGAAGTCTTTTGGGAACCCCCATTTGCAGGGGGGTTACATGAAGCTTGTCTCTTAGTACCAGATATCTAGAATAGGAGGATGAAGCTTTGACCTTTGCCCTCAGCTGGAGGAAAGCAATCAAACAGTTTTTTAAATCTTCCCACCACTGTCCCAAGTCCCCATCATATAAAATAATTGTAATACACTTGTCTCTTACAATAATGCCTAATTCCTGTATAATATCAGGTTCATTCAATAAACTAGCTTTCAAACGACAGAAATCTGGACCCATCTCATGAGGTGGTGACCACAAAATGTGTACCCCCACCAAAGTAAGGTCAGAAGTTTCTATGGGAAGATTAAATGCTTCATGAACAGACAACATTTCCTTTAACAAAATAAAATCTTTACGGGAAGACAATTTCCCTTTATAAAAAGTGTATTGAGGCTGTGTGGACCCAAAAATGTGGGCATCTTTCAACCCCTCATGTGACATAACTCTCTTATGGAAGGCCTTGTCACAATACTGTTTACCAGCTATACTTCGAGTCTGAAAATTAATATTAAAGTCTCCTCCCCAAAATATCTGCCTACTTGTATGGAGGTAAGGTTGTACTCTAAACAATAATTCTATTCAAAGAGCTTTCGACTGTGGGCCATAAATATTAAGCAAACGACAAGGAGTAGAATTTACAACAACATTCAACAACAAAGCCCTCCCTGGCTCAATGTCCACCATATGAAGAACAGAAACAGAGGAGGCTGAAAAACAAATTCCCACTCCACTACAGCGGTCAGGCCCAATGGACCAATAAGAAGTCCCCAACCCCCATTCCTTAGTGGCTTGTTGAATTTCACAAACAGAATGCAATCTGGTGTCCTGTAAAAAAAACTACATCAAAACCCCACTGTTGTAAAACAAAAAGTAGCAGTGTGTTTAAAGTTAGACTTAATACTGTTAACATTGAGGCTTGCCAACCTCACATGTGTAGGCTCAGGGAAGGTGTTTTAAGAGCCTAGTACTTGATCGTGTCCTTCTTTTCTAAAGAGCAATAGGGGACTGTACAACCAAATTCTCTGACTCCATCCTGCCAGTGGAGGTATCCTCAGAATGCATGGGTTGATCCAAATACACGCTATCCCCTCCACAAAGAAAAAACAGAAAAGTGGTTGAAAAGAGGCAATGAGGAAACGGGTAGACCAGCTGTGCAAGTTTCCACTGGAAAAGTAACCATATTCATTTCCCCTGAATCTGGAATACCATAGATTTCTCATCCACACTATTCAAGACAGGTGCTTCACAAACTGGGCAGAACCACCAGAAACATCCTGAATCACAACAGTAATGTGCTGTTGGCAATCAGGGTGAGGAACAAGGAGATCAGTACTGGAGCTCTGCAAGGCTACCATCCCCGGGATCTCTCTCTCTCTCTCTCTGGGCCTGGTAAGACCATGGGTGGGGATAAAAACACCATTTTTGAAAGTAACCCTCCAAGAGGGGCTCTGGGGTCCAGTTTGGAAGAAACTCCCTTGTCTCTCACACACCCTGACCTCTGCCTCTACCTCTGCCCCACTCTGAAGACACGGGGTCAGAGTTAGTACTCGATTTTGAGGACTGTCGAAAGGGCCTTCTTGCCTGTGATAAAAAATAATCATGGTTAGAGGCCAGCATGCACCCAGTGGGAACTCCAGGTTCATTTGAATGTGTGGCTATTCGTGGAGGACCTGGCCTGGGCTGCAGGATTTTCCTCATCTATCACTCTTCTGGGCTGATTGGGGAGTTTCCTGCAGGAGATCACTGAATTCTTCGCCGACGGAACATTGGAATCCCCCAGATGTGTTTTTCTGGGGGATTTCAATGTTTGGGTCGATGATGGGAATCAACGATATAGTTATGATTTTCTGCAGACTATGTCCTCCTTAGGTTTGATGCAAGCTGTTACTGCAGCAACTCATCAGGATGGCCACATGGTGTTCTCACTGGACTTGAGCTCAATGATCTCAGGATTGATCGAGTACTTTGGTCCGATCACTGCACGGTGAAGTTCATGCTTGGGGCTCTCGCCAAAAGCCCCTCCCCTGCTGAGATGATTAGCTGTCGTCCTTTATGGGGTTTGACCCCTGAGGGTTTTCTGGTGGCAACTAAATTATCTAGTGTGGGTGCTGCATGCGTCGGATGTGTTGGTGCTGGGGTTGACACCTATAATAGGGTGTTATCTGACACCATCATCTCCCTCACACCTGTCCGTGTATGACCCAGAACTTCATACCTGAGGTCCCTGTGGTTTGACGGGGATCTCAGGGAGATGAAGAGGATGGATCAGAGGTTAGAGCACTGCTGGAGGAGGTCCTGCCTGGAGGGGGACAAACTGGTCTTGTGTATGCATTATAGTGCATACCAGGAGGCAATCAACCATAAGAAGGCAGTGTTCCTGTCCAGGGAGATTGCTGCTGGGAAGAACCAACCAGCTTTACTCTTTCAGGCTGTATACAGGCTTTTCCATCCTGCTTGTCTGCAGCTTGGGAGGGTTTTTTCTAATACAGAGTGTGAAGAGTTTGCTCGGTTTTTCTTGGACAGAGTGTCCATGATCCAGCAGGTGGCTTCTTCAGCAAGCAATGTTGTAGCTGGCAGTGGTTGCCTTATGTGTTCTGAGTGCACTCCACCTAGCTGGGGGGAGTTTAGACTGGTGGAGGTTAGTGAGGTCATTCAGGTGGCAGTCAACTTGAAGCATACCTTTTGTGAGCTGGACCCAGTGCCAACGTGTTTCGTTATGAGATGTGTTGACTCTGTTGAGGTGTGTTTGCTTGATTGTCTGGTGTTCCTTATCTGAGGAGGTCTTTCCAGATGCCTTGAAGGAGGCTCTAGTGAGACCCCTTTTAAAGAAATCATCTTTGGACCCAGAGGTCAGGGCAAATTACCGTCCTATATCCAACCTTCCCTTTTTGGTGAAGGTGGTGGAGAAGGTGGTAGCACTTCAGTTGGAAGAGCACCTCGTGACTCACGAGTTGTATGAACCCTTCCAGTCGGCATTTTGGGATAGACATAGTACAGAAACTTGCTTGTTCGGGTGCAGAATGATCTCTTCAGGGCAAGAGATTGGGGGACAAGACAATTCTTGTTCTCCTTGATCTCTCTTCAGCGTTTAACACTGTGGACCATTGTGTGCTGCTTGCCCGCCTTAGGGAGTTATGCGGACTCACCAGTACTCTCATCCACTGGTTTGAGTCCTTTTTTACCAACAGGAGGCAATGGTTTATGATGGGGAATTCTTCATCTACACCCAGTCTCCTATTTTGTGGAGTCCCTCAAGGATCGGTATTGGCCCCAGTGTTGTTCGCAGTGTACATGCTGCCCCTGGGAGGGATCATTAGGAAGTATGGTCTGGGTTTTCATTGTTATGCCGATGACACCCAGCTATATCTGTCCTTTGCCCCAGGAACATCCAACACAGTGGATGTGCTAAATATCTGTCTGGCTGAGATCAACGACTGGATGGCCTCCAGCTGGTTGCGACTGAACCCTGACAAGACGGAGGCATTGGTAGTGGAGTTGAACAGAGTACGTGATAGGATGGCCTCTGACTCAGAAACTGGACTTGTTCTTGGAGCTGTGTCATTGAAAGCCTCCTATTGGATGCGAAATCTTGGAGTGATTCTGGACAGGAACTTGACTATGGAGGCTCAAATATCCTCCACGGTTTGTACCGTTTTTTTCCATCTCAGAAATATCGCCAGGATTAAGCCCCTTGTTCTGCCTCTGGACCTCCCTACCTTGAGACATGTCTTAGTTACATCTAGGCTCGACTACTGTAATGTGCTCTACCTCTGGGTCACAGGGGGGATCTCTCTGCAGACTGCAGCTGGTGCAAAATGCAGTTGCCTGGTTACTTACTGGGCAGCAAAAATTTTGCCATATTACACCGGTGTTGCATGAATTGCACTAGCTGCCAGTCAGGTGGAGAATCCTCTTTAAGGTGGGTCTTCTCACCTATAAGGCCCTACATGGGCAGGACCCTGGTTATCTGTTGGACCTTCTGATACCTGCTCTCTCTATCCGCCCTCTCCGTTCTTCTAGTGGGGGCTTCCTGACCATTCCCAGAATAAGGCTTAAATCACCTGGCGATAGAGCCTTTAGTGTTGCTGCACCCATTCTGTGGAATTCTTTGCCAGCTCAGGTCAGGGAAGCACCCACAGTGGTTACATTCAAGGCTCATTTGAAGGCACTCCTTTTCTCCCAAGCTTTTATTATATAAATTATAAATTGAAGTAGAGTCTGAGATTTTATTGGAGTCATTTATTCTATTTTATTTTTAGTTAAATAATTTTGCAATGTTGTTATTCTGTTTTCAAATGCTGTTTTATAAACAATTTGTATGGTGCCCAGTGCTTCTGGGATTGGGCATCTTAAATAAACTTTGCCTTGCCTTGCCTACTTGTCTTGCCTCCTCTGAGTTATGGGCAGCCCAAGGACAGGCAGAAAAGTCATGGTCATCATCTCCGCATAAGCTGCAGAGCGGGGGAGCTGAACAGTGGGCTGCAGTATGGCCTATACCTCCACAATGAAAACACCTAACCTGGTCACAATCAGTGTTCAAATGTGCCAGAGAATAAAACCGATAGCAGGTCTTCAGTTGCTTTGCATAAAAGAGAATGCCCCTGTCTCTGCCTAGAAAGAAAGAACTGGGAAGATGTATCCCTTGATCAGTTTGTGTTAACTGTATTCAAAAAGTCCAGTCCCCATTCCAGAAACCATTGCTGTCCACGATAGGTTTGGGGCACCCAAACAATGTACTTCTCTTCTCCATCCAAAAGGTAATATCATTGATGTCTACTCCCTCATTCCTAAACAACACAGTATCAGTTTTGATAGTTGGCTTAGTAATGGGGATGGCAATAAATTTTGCAATCTCGAGAATCCTTAACTTCATAATAGAGGCACCAGAATTTATCCAAAATAGACATAGTACAAAAACTAACATCGTAACTGTGATCCCCTAGAGTGTATAAAGGCATAGACCTCCGCTGTTGTGGACCCCAGGGAGTCTTTGATCGGGTATTTACCCACCCCAAGTCTGTCCGGTGAAATTGGAACCTGCCCTTGTATCTGAGGCAGACCACAAAATGCCTCTTAACTGCCTCAGCTGGCTTGTGAAACAACCCAGCATACTATCTAGGAGTCTGCCTTGCAGGTCCTTCCAAACAGTCCCTCCCCTCTGTATTTAAAACATCTGGTACTATGTGTACTTGTAAGTTACCTGGGGAAGACTCATCACCCAAAGTATCATTTCTTGGCCGCACTGCAATACTTGCTATCGGTGGAATACCTGTTCGAAAAGCTGCTCCCATAGGAGTGTCTGGCATAGTTACCATGTCCAAAGCCTCTGTCCTAATTTATGCAGCTGCAGCGCACTCAACCAGGGACTTTGCTTCCACCAAAGGAGACTGCTACACAATTCAGTCATCAGTCCTAGAAAGATCAAGCAGCGGACCAGGAACTGGCTATGGTGAACCTGGCAAGGGAACAGGGGGCTCGGGAATCCATCAGTTGTCCACAAATAATCACCCTGCTTGCTGTAATGCACGGGGCATCCAATCCTGCAGTGAGACTGAAAAGGGAAAGCTGGACTCTGAGGGTTGGGTACCAGCATTACTCTGAGAGGCAGTTTCTGCTACTCTAGACAAAAGCTCCAGACTGAGCCGCACTGGTAATCTTTTATTAGAATCTAGTAATGGGCTGGCCAAAGAACGTTTTCATTTCTTTTCTTCTTCTAATTTAGATGTTTTAACCTGAAAGTCTCTTTCTGCTTCTTTCAGAATATCTGATGTTTCTTTTTGTCCTCCAAAACCTACTTTAAACACAGTTTCTCTTGTAAATCCTCTGTATCCATGGACATAAGAGGTTGGTTTCTAAAATTACCAGAAGTGGTACTCAAGACAGGGTGTTCTGAATCCATTCTCTGAACCTCAACAGGATTCTGCTCATTCTCCAGAGCTTCACAAACAGCACCTTCTCCTTCCATGGTCAGATCAATTCTGAGGTTCTCAGTTCCTCCTGCAGCACTCCAGCATCCCCTGCAGGAAGAGCAGGGGAATTTCTCTGGTGTCCTGGCCAAATTTCTCCCAGTCACTAAAAATACCACCAACAGCTTAATCTGGTTCAATTTCAGTTGCTTACCATGTGTGTTCACCCTTCCCTCAGTCGCACCTGAAAAAGGGACTTCTAGGCCCAGTGGGCTTACTGGGTCAAAAAAATTCAATAAATAAATAAAGTCAAGGTAAATCATTTATTTATTTTTTATTTATGTTTTTGGTAACCAGGTAAGTGCACTGATACAGAGGACCATTTTCAGTCACGACCTGGGGCACAATGTGGCGACACAGTAACATAGTAGTAGACACAATATATACATTTGTTATACTGTACAAGCAGCAATGGATGATGAAAAGCAGCCATTGTTTACATATGGTATACAAGCATGGCAAAAGAAGGTGCCGTGAGTAATACAGTTTGTAGTGAAAAAGGAGAGATAGTTTGCATTTGTACAATTTGACAAGGAGCAGTTTAAGCCTAACAGACAGAGTAACATCTAGTCTACGTTGCATGCCAGATGACCTGAGAGAGTTTGTGGCAAGCAAGGCATGTCTCCTAGACAGTGTGTCATGCTCAGACAGAGGCGTAGCATAGGCTGAGTATGTGGAGGGCAGGATAAGATGTGCTGTGCCCTATAGGTCCAGAAGCAATTGATTTGTCGAGGGGTATTACAGGTAGGCAGTGCGGGGTAGCATGAGAGTTCAGCATGTGGAATTCTACTTTAGAGAGAAAGGGACAGGGGTGGGGATGAGAGAGGAGAGGAGAATGGTCATACTGTCGCTAGCCTATGGTAGAAATTATAGTGGCTTTTGGGTTCCTACTCTGTCCAGTAAGCATTTACAGGAGGATTCTTCCAGTAGCCAGGCCTTCAGGTTTGATTTGAAGGACACATGGGATGGTGATGTGTGAATGGATGCAGGGAAACAGTTCCAGAGGAAGGGGGGCAGAGACAGAGAAAGCCTTACTGCCCATGACTGTAGAGACATGGGGAACCTCAAGGGTTTGAATGGAGGAGACCTTAGGAGGTCTAGTGGCCACTCTGTTTATGAAAAGAGGAGCATGGGGGAAAGTTGGTAACTTCTGAGAGCACTGACCACCAGGCAGCCTGCAGCATAATCAAAGTGTGAATGGAGAAGGAGCCATCCAAGGGACTGGTAGAGTGAGCAGTGATGAGTTAATGAGGGGGCTTTGAGAACAAAGCGACAAATGACATTATATGTCGTGGTGAGATATGAATGTTGCTTTATGGACAGTTGAGAGTAGAAGAGGAGCAGTAATCTAGGAGGGAGAGAAGGTTGCCTTGCGCAATGGCAAGGCAAGCTTCAGGGGATAGCAGGTGGTTTGCACGGTATGCCGTGTCTAGCTTCTGGTTAATCTTACCTATGGTCTGGGTTGTGTGATCACAGTAGGTGAGCGATGGGTCAAGAGTAACACCGAGATATTTGGAAGAGGAGACCTGCTTGAGTGGAGGGCCTGCAGGTGTACATACGGTGAGGGAGGAATTTGAGTTGGCAGCTTTATTTAGAAAAGGCTTGGATCCAAAGAGCATGGCCTTCATCTTTTTCCCATTGACAAGGAGTTTTTTGGATGCAAACCAGCCTACAGCTGCAGGCAAAGTTACCAGTGAGAGTGGAGGAGATGGAATCTAGGGACTTGTCGCTGTGGTACAGGACTAGGTCGTCCATGTAGAGGAGTGTATTGCAGTGTACTCTGCCTACCGATAGAACACTGATAAATATGGAGAAGAGAAGGTGGCCAAGAATTTACCCTGAGGAATTCCAGTGCAAGTGTGAAGGGAAGTTGAGGCAACTTTGCCTATGAGCATGGATTGGCACCTGTTTGTGAGGTAACTATGAAACCAGGCTGCAGGGCCAGGAGTACAGCCAAATTGTTCAAGAGTGATGAGGAGAAGATGATGATCAATGAGGTCAAATACCTTTGACAAATCAACAAAAATTGCACCTGTTGCCTTACCCATGTCCATGTTTCTGAGGACATGGTTTGAAAAGGCTGCCAAGGCAGAGGAGGTGCTGTGGTGTTTGTGGAAACCATTCTGAAGGGACTTAGGAGGTTATACTTACTGAGATGTTTGGATAGTTGGGAATGGACTACTTTCTGTAGTAGTTTGCTAAGATGTGGTATCAAGGAGATGGGTCTGTAGTTTTCTGGGGCTAGGGGGTCTCCTGCCTTGAAGATGGGAACCACATTTGCATGTTTCCAGGTGTCAGGCACTGTTGAGGTGGACAGTGCAGGGTTAAAAATGTGTGTTAGTGGTCTGATAAGGGCTGGGGAGATGATCCTCAGGAAAGCAGGGTGTAGCCCATCACTTCCTGGGCTTCTGCTGGAAGGTAGGGTTTTCAGTAGTTTTGAGATGGCCTTAGGGCCAATGGCCCTAAAATAGAAAGAGGAGGGGTTATAGATATAGGGTTTGGGGAGGTGAAGGGGCTACCTTTCCTGTTTAAACTGGAGGGGGATGAGGATGGAGCTTGTTAAGATATGGGGTCAGGTCAGTGAACATAGCGTTTAGGAGGTCAACAATGTCAGCTGGGTCATTGATGGTGCCTGATGGGATGTAAGTTTTGTTATTTGCTTGCTGGTTTTTGGATTTATTACAGATCCAATTGAAGTCCAGAATTTACAAGAGTTCCCCAGGGTGTTTTTTTTTGAGCTCAGTAAAATATTTCTTTTTTAGTGACGTTGCCTGCTGCTTACAGGCATTTCGCAGCTGCCTGTAGGCATTCCATAGCTGGGGGGATGGGGACTCTTTGAATGCTCTGCATTTGGAGTCCCTGACCTTCATTTGTAGTAATAGTTCTTTTGTTATCCAGTGCGTGCAGCCACCTCTAACCCTTCTGGTTTTGATAGGGAAATACTGATCCTGCAGTTTACGCATGGTGCTGGTGAAAAGTGTAACAGCAGAGGAGACGTTATCAATCCGGTATAGGGAGGACTAGTTTAAGGACACTGCCTCCCTAGTTACAAGGCCATGATTCAGGTTGTTGAAATTTCTGAAAGGCAGTAGTTTTTTGGGGGGCGGTAAGCTGTCTTATTGTTTACAATGATGTAGGTGGGGGGTGTAGTCAATAATTGTGTCTGATATGGTGCCCGTTTGGAGGAGTAGGTCAGACCAATTGGTTATAATCCAATCAAGGATAGAGTGGTTTGGCGTGTGTGTGTTGATTGAATCTTGTTGTGGTACAGATTACTTGCTCTAGGTTTTGCAAGTTTAGTAGGGCTGTGAAGTCAAGATTTGGACCTGCTGCCCAGTTTAGATTGAAATCCCCGAGTAGGAAAGCATCACTTGTTGGGGTGGTGCAGGCTAGACCGGAGAGAAAGCTACAGTCCCTTGGTACTAGCTGGAGTGGTTTTATAGCAACAGTCAACATAAGGTTTTTTGTTGCACTGATGGTAAACTCAGTAATAATCCATTCACTTATGGAGATGGCAGTGGAGTATGCTGCAATGGCAGCTGATATGTGGTCCTGGACATACAGCACAATGCCACCTCCTCTCTTCCTACCTGGTCTATCTAGCTGGAGGAAGGAATAGCCTTGAAACTGGTACAAAGCACTGTCGTGGTATGGCTTCAGCCAGGTCTCAGAGGGACCCAGCACATGGGTCTTATATAAAGTCACCCAGGCCTCTATCTCAGCGAATTTGGAAGGGAGGGTACATACATTTAGGTGGGCAATTTTTATACCATTGCGTCTTGCCAATGTGGCAGTTGTGTGGTCAAGGTGTGTGTTTGTGGGTCCAGGGTTGATTTCTACATCACCTGCTAGCAGAGCTAGGAGCAGGAGGGGCAAGGGGGGCAGGTTAGAGGATGCCAGTGGTGTTTGCAGAGCGTGATGGAGTGAATCAGATAACCTAGTTGTCTTTGTTTATTGCTTCATAAGGATGCCAGAAATATAGATGCTATTGATGTGTCCCTATTTGAGGCCATATCGGGTAGACTAAGGGGAAGAGGTGGTGGGTGGGTAGGGGTGCAGTGATGAAGGAATCTTTGTTCAGTAGCTAGAATTACTGCAGAACAATCTGTGGCCAGCAACAATCCAGTCAAGGTGGAAGTAGCCAGCAGTAACAGCCTTACATTCATTTGAGACAGTGATGAGGACAAGCACTTAGAGTTTGTAGGAGATACGAGGAAAAGGACAGACCAAAGTGCCAGGTTTCTTAATTGTGCAAGTATGTGACTTTAAGGGGAGTATGAAAGGCATGGGAGGTGGAGGATGGAGACGTTCTGGGTAGTGAGAGAAAAGCAGTGGCCACTGGTAGTGGTTTCAGATAGGCTGCAGATGGGAAAATGCGTTGATTGGTGATTTTGTTTTATTGTCCGCACGTGACATATAGTATAAGTTGCAGTGTTGACCAAGGGTGGTGGTGGGGGTGGTAGGGCAGCTGGTGCAGAACACTGGCTGGGCCAAACATAGCACAGCTAGCAGAGCCATTGGGGCAGTTGCTATTTCTGGTAACTCATACCTGCGGGGGCTATCCGTGAGCTCATCGACTGGAGGTGGGCTCCTCTAACCTTCCTGGCCCTCGCGACCACCAGACTGCTGTGGAGGAAAAGAAACAATGTAATTTATGGAGGTAGGTGGAGGAGGGGCTGAGAAAAGGGGAGAGGGCTACAAAATGGAACCTAGGGATGTTCCAGCTATCTCCAAAAATGAGCACCTAAATGCTTCACTTTCTGTATGTGGCTGGATATTTAAAAGAGCACCAGAATCAGTCTGATTTAAAATGCTCCAGTTTCTGGTCAGTATGTATTTCCGTGGCACATTTAATAATGCAGTATTTTCATTTAAATGCAGTAAGTTACATTTGGCAAACTGTGGAGATAGGCTCCCGAGTATTTTCAGACTTTATGAAAATGCAGCACAATGAAATGAATGCAGTCTTTAAAGTAAATTAAAAAGCACTGTGGAGATAGGCTCCCAAGCATTTATTGCCTTTAAATGCAGTACATGAATTAAGGCAAATTGGGGAGAAGGCTCCTGAAAGTGTCAGCAGTTTTAAATTAAAGGTACTGTGGAGAAAGGCTCCCGAGCATAGGCTTTAAAACACACAATTCAAATTAAAGTAACTGGGAGAAAAGCTCCCCAGGCATTATGCAGGCTGTAGTGTTCATTGACCAGAAAACTATCAGTATTGCTGTGCTGACAGAAAGATGTTGCTGATTTGACACCAAAAGTCCAAGATTCAAGCACAGCACAGTCAGCAGAGCTGTTGGGGCCATTGCTATTTCTGGTAGCACATACCTGCAGGGGCTATCCGTGAGCTCAGCAACTGAGGGAGGTCTCTTCTAACCTTCCTGGCCCTCATGACCACCGGACAGCTGTGGGGACCATACACGAGCTCAGCAACTTTAGGAGAGCTCCTCTAGTTGTTTAACCAGGAGTAGCACACTACTACTATTACCTCCCTTCTGCTGCTAGTGATCTCTCTCCCTATGTAATTCAGAATTCTGTTAGCACTCCCATATACCTTGTTTCACTGAGCAGCCTGTTGAAGGATAATGCTTATCACCAGTGCCTTGATGAATCTCAGTAATGTTTCTCCTTGGGGTTCAAAAGATTGCCCAGCCCAACATTGGCTTTACCCTGTTTATTTGAAATTACTCCAACTGGGATAACCCTATGAGATCTCGTTTTCATGTAGCAGTCAACAGATTAACATAGTCCAGCAGGAACGGTAATTTACAGGTGAAAATATATCCAGGAAAAAAAAACCTGTAAAGGTAAGTACATGAAAACAGTAATCAAAGCAAACTAACAAAGAAGTGTCACAGCACACAAAGAGCATGAGCATTGTCATGTAACATGATCGCGGTAATGGAGGGCCACAACAAAGCCAGGGAGTTCTCAGATGACTGCAAAGACTGGAATTGAACAGTTGCAACCTAGAAGCATTCCTCAGATGGAGAGGAAGTTTGTTACAGGTGTCTGGTGCTGCAAATGCAAAGGCTTTTCTACCAAGTTGATGCTTCGTCCAGGCCACTGAGAAGATAAGTGCTGCTTTAGAATGGAGTGAGTTGGCACTACTTCACTAGATGAGGTGGGCTAGGAGATAATCAGAGCCTGTTCCTTGTGCACAGTTTTACAACAATGAACTCCAGTGGTCGTCAGACCTGCTTGAGGGACTTGTCCAGTTTAGTTGGTCATACACCAGACAATGATGGGTACTCCTTCTGCAGAAGAAGATGAACATGCACAGCTTGCTATACAAATAATCAAGGGGCAGAAGTGGTTTAGGTCATCTGCAGGAGAAAATTAACCTGTACAACTTGTTATACCAACAGTCAAGGGGCAGAAGAGTAGTCTTGTTAGCATAGTGGTCCTGTATATATGATGTCTTCACTGTCAGTGGGAGCAGGAAGTGTAAGACTACCTGATTCCTCATGTCAGTATTAAGACAGTATTTAGACCTGTTAAGAAAGCTGACCTTGGGCCCCATGATTGTTAAGATGCAATCAATGTACATTTTGTATGTAAGTGATACATCGAGCCACATACCTGTATATTTGAATACACTGACTTGCTCAATAGTGTTGTCATCTGTTATTATAATTGCATATTATAATTGCAAGTGCATCAGCTTATCAAGTAAGCAAGCTCTAGGATCCAAACACCCCAGACTTAGTTTTTGTTGTATTAAGGATTGTGTGGTTGTCGACGAACCAGGAGGAGACTTTGACAAAATCAACTTTGAATACTAAATTGACCTTGGACATTTTCATTACACCGTAGTACAGTATGATGCTATTTGCATGTATGTGTATGTACATACACCCCTGTTGTACTTCAGGAGGTCATTAACAATTTGGAAAACAGCAGAGAAAAAAGGACTGAGCTTTGAAGTACCCCACGATTTAAGACAGCAAGGTCTGAGTTAATGCCTTGTATGGACACTAGCCGGATTCTTTTATTCAGGTAGTTTTCAGACCATTTGATGGGTGATCGGCTGAGACCTAGTGTCTTCAGCTTGAACAGAAGCATTGCATGATCCACAAAGTTGGATTTTCTGGAGAGGTCCAAGAAGATGGCACCAGAGGAAAAAAACATTATCTGTGGCTATGTAGAGATCACTAGTGACTTTGATCAATAATGTTATGGTGGAAAGCCTCTTCTTTAAGCCAGATTGCATGGAAGAGGGCAGATTGTGAAGATTAAAAAGCCTAGTCAGCTGTGAATGTACACACACTTTTGAGATCCATGGAAAAGGTAGGAAAGACCAAAATGGGACTATATTGATTCAGACCCTGTTTAGCCCCTCTTTTGTGATGGTGCACAACTCTAGCACATTATTAGACAATAGGTATCTCCACAGAGGCAATGGAGAAGATTGAAAGCATAGTAACGAGGGAGCAGATATGAAGTTCCAGAAGCTTTAGATCAAATAAGTCAGCAACTGCACTCTTGTTTGGGCTAAGGTCCTTCAATGCTTTGAGGATCTCTGCTGTAGTGATTTGTCAAAAGTTCCAGTCTGAAAGACTTTAAAGTTAAAGAGTGTGACATTGTCATTGCAGGCACATATATTTATTTACACTCCGCTGCTTGGAGATAGGGTGGCAGAGTTAGTGTACTGCAACACTGCACCACACGATTATTTAAGCTTCAAGGAAGAGCATGCCTCAGATTCATCACGGTTCAGAGGACCCTTTTTTTAAACTCATGTTTTATTAATTTTCTTATGAAAACTGACAGAACATATATCATGTCCTGGAAACATTGTAAAATGCAATCACTGATTAGAAACAATACATTTCCATGGTAAAACAATTGAAAGAGTATCTCCAGATACTGGCTAAACGTGGAAGGGCTCACCTAGATTATAAAGGCAAATACCATAAAAAAGCATACACTAATTATCCATGGAACTGTAACCCATGAGCATGTGGTATACAGCTTATGGAAGACCTAAACAAGCATTTGTCAATGCCGAACGTTCACTTGCAAGTATTTGCAGTGGTGTTTGGCACGTATGGTGCTTTACCGTAATGCCCTATGCGATTGCTGGTATTTGCACAATAAATTTTCAGCATGACCTTTTTGTTACCCCCATTGTGCGCTACAGAGGCGGAAACACGTTTTGGGCAGGATGTGAAAAATGACAACTGTGCTGCTCATAAGGAAGTGTGGTAAAATGGCAATGTTGAAAATCTGGAGTGGAAATATTGAAAATTCACAAACCTACGAGCGTGCATGGGAACTGTGCAATGCACGCTCATAAAACAGTCATTGGTAGGAATTTTTTTCACCAAATTGTCAACATTGGCATTTTAAAACCTCTGCTAATGAACAGTTTCACTGTGATTGTCTTACTGTGTGCCATACATTGATTTTGCACACCAACTGCGCCATTGTGCAGTACATGGGCGGAAACACGTTTTGGGCAGGATGTGAAAAATGACAGCTGTACTGCTCATAAGGAGGTGTGGTAAAATGGCAATGTTGAAAATCTGGAGTGAAAATATTGAAAATTCGCAAACTTACGAGCGTGCGTAGGAACTGCACCATGCACACTAGTAAAACAGTTATTTTTAGGAATTTGTTCACCAAATTTTCAACATAGCCATTTTAAGATCTCTGCTCATGAATAGTGACACTGTGATTTTCTTAATGTGTCCCATACACTGAGTTCACACAGTGACTGTGCCATTGTGCGCTACATGGGCGGAAACATGTTTTGGGCAAGATGTGAAAAATGACAGCTGTACTGCTCATGAGGAGGTGTGGTAAAATGGCAATGTTGAAAATCTGGAGTGAAAATATTGAAAATTCACAAACTTACGAGCGTGCATAGGAGTTGCGCAATGAACACTCGTAAAACAGTCATTTTTAGGAATTTTTTCACCAGATTTTCAACACAGCCATTTTAAGACCTCTGCTCATGATCAGTGGCACTGTGATTTTCTTAATGTGTCCCATACACTGAGTTAGCACAGCGACTGTGCCATTGTGCGCTACATGGGTGGAAACACGTTTTGGGCAGGATGTGAAAAATGACAGCTGTACTGCTTATGAGGAGGTGTGGTAAAATGGCAATGTTGAAAATCTGGAGTGAAAATATTGAAAATTCGCAAACGTACGAGCATGCGTAGGAACTGTGCAACGCATGCTCGTAAAACAGTCATTTTTAGGAATTTTTTCACCAAATTTTCAACATAACCATTTTAAGACCTCTGCTCATGAACAGTGACACTGTGATTTTCTTAATGTGTCCCATACATTGATTTTGCACACCAACTGCGCCATTGTGCGCTACATGGGCAAAAACACGTTTTGGGTGAGATGTGAAAAATGACAGCTATACTACTCATAAGAAGGTGTGGTAAAATGGCAATGTTGAAAATCTGGAGTAGAAATATTGAAAATTCGCAAACCTACGAGCGTGCGTAGGAACTGCGCAATGCACACTCGTAAAATGGTCATTTTTTTGAATTTGTGCACCAAATTTTTCAACCTGGGGTTTTGGGAGCCCTTCTCATGAATGATGTCACTGTCATGGAGTTATTCGGGCCCAAAGGGTGATTTCCGCAGGGGTGACTGCGGAAATCACCCTTTGGGCGGGCTCTTGCTCATGACAATGACATCATTCATGAAGGATCAAAAACCCCATGTTGAAGATGCAAAATCAAAGATGCCTGAGATATGCAATAAAGTTGAAACCCCTATCTAGCCCATTATACAGCTTACGGCATTTCCTCAGTTCGCGGTCAGCTTTGAAAGTAAGGCGTGTTCCCGGTCCACGGAAGATCGTTGCGCCGAGCTCCGGAGGTAAGTATGGGGTGAGGGGAAATGTGAGGAGGCTGGGTGCACAGTGGGTGGGTGCGGGTTGTGGGAGGGGGAAGTGGGAGATACGCCGTGGGACCGTTTTCCATTTACAGGGAAAAAAAAAAATGACGATGGGACATTTGCCATGCTGGGGTGGGCTCCCAGCATCCGCAGAATAGCTGGGGGGCCGAGGGCCGGCGAGGATTGGGCACCCCGTCAGCAAAAAGTACACAGAGGGGCGAGGCGGCGGGATTGGGCACTCCCATCGGCAAACTAGCTTTACGTTTGCCACGATGGGGTGGGCTCCCAAGCGTGGCAGCAGGATGGCTTAGGGAGGGCTGTGGAGCGAAGGGAATTGGGCACCCCATCGGCAAACAACATTTGCCACGCTGGGGTGGGCTCCCAGCGTGGCACCAAAGCTTTGGGGGAGGCGACGTTATGCGGCCGGGGGAGTGCGTGACATGAGGGGGGGTGGAGTAATGCGGTGCTCCTTATGACAGCGGTGGTTTTCTTTGAAGCGAAGACCACCACTATCATACACAACTCCCTCACACATTGGTGCAGGACCACCACACCTGCTCAGCAGAGCACTGGATTGCAAGGGAGAGGCACACCTCCAAAGTGTGCTACTCTCCCAAAACGTTCCTTGCACATGCGCGCAAGCAAACGTAAAAATGACTCTACCATGGCAGATCCCTACTTTTGAAGCTGTGTGTTTCAACCTTAATTGGTATCTAAATGTAGTTTTGTTGCAAAGACATATTTTGTAAGTCACTAAATGTTCTATATTATGTGCATAATGAATTTGATGACAGCATTTTTTTTTGCTTCTGACTTCTTCAAATGGCTGATTAACCTGTGCTTTTCTTAGGTTCATTAGTATTCACCGCTCTTCTTTGACAACTCAGTGTTTTTTTTTTTCACTCTCTGGTTTGTGGTAAAGTCAGATGCCTATACAAGGGATTATCGTTCATAATCCTTTCTTTACAGTTTCCCGTCCTTGTGTTTTTATGTAGAACCCCCCATCCAAAATGCCATCCCCCCATCCTGCAACTAAATTCACCTGGGGTTAATGTTTCAAATTATGCAGGTAACACCACTCTTAATCAAACAGTGAAGTAGAATGCATACAGTAAAAGGATTTTCAGCTTCATTAAAGAGGGATTCTCTGGGATTAACATTCTATAACATGTCAACCTTGATAACATTTAACATTTGCTGCTCAGAGCTTGCAACTCGTGATTGATTGGTAGAACTGGAATCTCTTATTCACTCTTGTTTATACGTTGTTGCCTTTAGAAGTTTTTCTTAAACTGTAGAAACTCTTTAATGTTATAAAACTCCTAGTAGTTAAATGTTTATTTTCTGAAGTGCAGACTGTTTAGAATGGAATGTAGACTCTGCACAATACCATGTGGTAAATAAGTGAGCAATAACCCACAAAAGGGTGTGCAGTTATTGGGGATTAATCAACACCCGGGGTGCATTGTAAGGCATGAGGCCATTGTTGCCTTTAGAAGTTTTTCTTAAACTACAGAAACTCTTTAATGTTATAAAACTCCTAGCAGTAAAATATTTATTTTCATAAGTGCAGACTGTTTAGAATGGAATATAGTCTCTACACAATACCATGTGGTAAATAAGTAAGCAATAACCCACGACAGGGTGTGCAGTTATTGGGGATTAATCAACACCTCGGGTGTGTTGTAAGGCACAAGGCCGCAGGCCGAGTGTCCTCACAGCACACAGGGTGTTGATTTATCCCCATTAACCGCACACCCTTGAGTGGGTTATTGCTCTTATAACATGGGTGAAATGTGGAGAGAAACTGACAAAAAGTGTTGGAATAATATGGGAAACATGTGGAAACTATTTAGTGTTTTTCCACTATAGATGGCCATACAACCACAGTTCTATGTGTTCTGTCATTGTAAAAATAGTTAAAAACATAGAAGTTTGTGGTGAACTGGCCACAGACATTGGAATCAAGGAGCAAGTGGAACTTTTACTTTTGCTGACAACATACTGCTGTGCCGTTCTGTTTACTGACAGTACACTGTGTCACTTTGCACAGCATCTCCCACCCACTATCCCCAACATTCTCTGGTTAGTTTGAACTGCTGCTGATCCTATGTGGTCCCCCAGATTAAATGCAGAGTCTGTATTTGTGCACAGTGCCCACACTCACAATCCTACTGCTTGCTGTGACCTCTGTCCGTTGACTTCACTATTTCTGAGAGAGAGAGAGAGAGCAAACCAGGCGCTACTTGGCAGTGGCACTTCCCAGTACCACTCCTGAGTGTTTACTGTGTCTGACGTGTCTCATTCTGTGTGTCGGGAGTGGGCAACCCATTTTGCCACAAGAGAATTATTTAAATGAAAGGCTTGCCTGTAGTTCGGTGGCCAAGCAGCCAGCCACTCCTACTTCCTGAGCTATATAAGCAGTTCCTCTAAGCCTTACTGTGAAGAATTGTTTCTTTGCAGCTGGAGGCTATGTTGGTTTTGTCCTCTGAGCTCATTGGGACCTACCCCCCACACACACACACACACTGTTTTTGTGTGTCTATGCTGGACTTCTGTGCTTTTCTTGCTTCTGGTTTGTATCTTTCCTCCGGCTGTGTGCTTCCCTGTGTTCTTATTTCTTGTTTTTGGACCTTCACTGTTTTCTATTTTGCTGTGTTGTTTTTTTGGGGGGGGCGGCGGCTTTGTTCTAAACTCCTAGCATACTGCTACTACAGAGCTCATACTGCTTGCTTTCAGTTACAACTCTCAAATTACTTGCATTGCAACTGCAAACCTACTCAGAGCTTATGCTACTGCTTTCAGTTACCTACAAGTACAGCCATTGCTGTTTACTTTACTTACCATTGTATCCAGTGCTTGTGTTTTTTACACTATGCTCACCACGCTCAAACTACTACAATGCAACTGCTATTATTATCTGTGTGTTTCAGCTCAACCTTAGCTGCTCCATGTTGCATACTTAATTCTTTTCACCTGAGCTTCATTGCACTACCTGGCTACACCTGCTTCAAAGCATTTGTCTTCATGTTTCATGACAGTTACAACTTTGAGGTCAACCAACTAAGCTCCTGCTGAGGCTGTTAATATAGTTTGTTTTTCAATCTTGCCTCACTGCTGAAAATCCTCAGTGTTTGTCACCTTGATTTGGCTATTCATGTCTGGCTGGCTTGCCCCCAAACCAGAGCTGTTTAATTGCTATACAGTATGTTATACACATCCACCTACCGCTACTACTGCTTACTGACCTATCAGGTCCACACTTGCTTACACAACCATTACTCCTTGCTTGTGCAAACCATTGCTTCATGCCTACTGCCATTCCTTCAGCTTCAGCCTGGGATTCTGCTGCACTCAATCTGCATTCGACCTTGCAAGGTCTCAGCACTCAATACTCATTACGATCTCAGCACACCGTGCTCATTCAGCTCACCAGCTTTTCATCTCTCAGTCAATTTCTGGGGCATGCCAGCCATTCTATTTTAGCGCAGTATTTTCTGCAGCCGATGGTCTCGCTCTGCTTTAAGTCCGCATCATCTAGTGTGTCCAACTTGGGGTGGGATCCTTCTCTTCTGGCCCATAGCTGGGAATATCCTCACCCTGGGTTTGGCTTTAGCTGCCTGCTATGTGACAGCAGCTTCTGGTGTACAATTTAAGACTAGCAGTGAAGGGTGATTACAACCCTTTTTTGCAGATGCAGATTGCAGATGATGCAGTTTTATTGTGCATTGGTGATATGGAACAAACTGTGCAACAACAGTTACAGATGAAATTTAGTTCATTGCATAGCTGGTTTATTAGGCATAATTTGGTCTTAAATCATGTTAAAACTAAATGCATGGTTTTTAGTAATGTTAGATCTAATGTGAATTTTGATTTGATTTTAAAAGATAATTATGGAAATAATATTGAAATGGTTTCTGAAATTAATTACCTGGGCTTGGTCATTGATTGTAATTTATCATTTGATACACACATTCAGAAATTGATTGGGAAATTGCATCAAAGATTAGGAATGTTATACCGGTTAAAAAAGTATTTAACATATGAAGTTAGGGTAATTTTGGTTAATAGTTTGCTGTTTTCAGTTATTGATTATGGTTTAGTAATATATTTTTTTACATCAGAAAGAATGCGTTATAAGCCACAATAACTTATCATAATATTATTCGGTTTGTAACAGGTCAGAATAGGAGAACTCATCATTGTTTACTTTATAGTTCTCTAGGGGTGTCATTCATTAATTGATAGATTCAGATTAATATATTAGTTTTTTTTACAAAAAATTAATTTAAGAATTTTGCCGAGTATTATTTGTGAAATGTTTCCAAAGATGGTAAATGAAATTAGGACAAGGTCACAGGATAATTTTAAGTATAGGATTCCTTTATGTAAAAGTACATTTGCTCAGAATTCTTCAACATATTATGCAGTAAAACTATATAATGATTTACCTAGTCATATTGTACAATGTATTACAATTCCGGTATTTAAGAGGGTTTTAAAAAAATTTTTGTTATATGAATCAAAGTGTTGTTGTTAAATGATATTGTATTATTGTATGTTTGTAAATGTAATTGTTATATGTTTGTTGTTGTGACTGGGCGCCAGTGAAAATGGGCAGATTGTTGCTCACTGGTCATACAGAATAAAAATGATTAAAACAAAACAAAACAAAACAACAATCTCCTTTGGCTGTAGTGTCTCACTATATAGTGTTTCCCTAGCGAGGCACCTTCATCGCATCCTCCCTACTACTGCCTCTGGTTCACCTGGTTTGATTAAGGGTGGGTAAGCCAGGTGAGTGCCTCAGCAGTTGTTGCTCTTCTCCTGTGCCTTGTATGCATGTACTGTTGCAGAGTTTTCTCGCAACCTTCCACAGTGTTCCTGCTAGAGGGTTTGAGTGAGATCCTTCCTCCAAATTGGAATATTTTCCACCTCCCTTTAATTGGGTTTTCCAAATTGCAGCTGCAGATCCATCACTAAATAAATTATCCCACTCCTGGAGGGAAGGTGACCTAGGCCTTGGATCCCCAGAGATTTCCTCCTCATAGGGTTTTTTTTCTCTCCTCCATTGCCTCAGGTCATAACACTTAGTTTAGTTATTTCCCTTAGTTTCTTTAGGTAGGTCCTTTGTTGGATGGAGGTGGAGGATGCTCTGCCATTCCCTCTCTCCTTAGGGGATCCCCTACTCTCCAAGCAAACCATCAGTATCCTGCTACGCAGCCTGGGCAGTCATTATGACAACTGAGCATCTCATTGCATTATCAAACTGACTATACTTCTCTACTACTACGTTACAGTTACTACTCCTATGTTACAGTTACTGCTTGCTCATATGCTCATGTTGCCTCCTTTTGGGGATGATACTACATGTTTTTTAGGATTTCTAAGGTACCTTTAGCCACAGGAACCATCCCATTGCACCTCTTGGGGTGGAACCCTCTCCAAGGGTTCCTTGCCTTCGTACCCCTACAGGGTGGTAATTCCTCTGGAATAGAGTGCGAACAGCCAAAAAACAAATTAACACAGTTGCACAAGAATAACACTATACTGGCTGCATAGGCCAGTGAAATGAAAGGCTTGCCTGTAGTTCAGTGGCCAAGCAGCCATCCACTTCCACTTCTTGAACTATATAAGCAGTTCCTCTAAGCCTTACTCTGAAGCATTTTTTCTTTGCCCCACCATCATCCCCTCCTCCTCCTCCTCCAGTGGCAGCACTCTCTCCTTAGGGGGATTTCTAAGGTATCTTTAGCCACAGGAACCATCCTGTTGCACCTCTAGGGGTGAAATCCTCTCCGAGGGTTCCTTGCCTTCGTACCCCTACAGGGTGGTAATTCCTCTGGAATACAGAGTGTAAACAGCCAAAAACCAAACTAACACAGTTGAACAAGCATAACACTATACTGGCTGTGTAGGCCAGTGAATAGTATTCTGCCATTTCAGATACCTCACCACAAATACACATTCACTGTGTCTCTGTGACTCACTACTTTCGTAGTAATCATTACATCTTCAGCTGCACAGCACACAACTCTTACTGTGCACCTTGGGTCATATGTCAGTGGCAGTATAGGTCAGTGAACTGCTGAATTGGCAGGGTGTGAACATTATTGCAAGGGACAGTGTGGAACTCGGCAAACTGGCATACAAGATGTCTCTCAGTACTACTGAACATACTCGGTATGATGTACTGTTTTTTAAACTGTTTTGCGATGCTTCCGACTGGGCGGGTGACTGCACTCATGCAGCTGTCTGCCCTTGAACAGGGCTGCTTCAGCTCCCCTACGGTCGTCTGGCACCCAGCCAGCCACCAACCAAGACCAGGACGCCCGCCTGCAGCTCCTTGGAAGCTGTCTGCCCTTGAACAGGGCTGCTTCAGCTCCCCCACGGTTGGCCGGCACCCAGCCAGTCACCGACTGAGACCAGGACGCCCACCTGCAGCTCCTTGGAAGCTGCCTGCCCTTGAACAGGGCTACTTCAGCTCCCCCACGGTCGTCCGGCACCCAGCCAGCCAGCGACCGAGACCAGGACGCCCACTTGCAGCTCCTTGGAAGCTGCCTGCCCTTGAACAGGGCTGCTTCAGCTCCCCCATGGTCAGCCAGCACCCAGCCAGCCACCAACCTTGACCAGGATGCCCGCCTGCAGCTCCTTGGAAGGTTCAGGACAGCGCAGCTAATCAGAACATGGGTGCTTCCAGCAAACTCGCTCTGATTGGCCAGAACTTTTCCCCTGCTTCAGCCACCTGGCACTTTTTACAAATAGATTTTCGATAGAACTAAGCACATTTCAACTGTGTAATAGAAGTTTTTCAACTCTATTAGCTGGATTGTAATTTCTACTAGTGTTTTAAAGTGCTTACACCTCTTCTGTCTCAGTGCTCCTCCTGCAGCCCCATCTCATCCAAGCACTCTGCCTTGGCGCCGAAAAGTCTAACTATCTTTCGTCTTACTAAACTGCTCAGATATAACCCATCCTAACCTCTATGCTATTTAAGACCTGCTCTTTTTTCTTCTCTCCAGCTGCCTGCCCTTGAACAGGGCTGCTTCAGCTCCCCCACGGTCGGTCTGCACCTAGTCAGCCACCGACTGAGACCAGGACGCCCGCCTGCAGCTCCTTGGAAGGTACAGGACAGCGCAGTCAATCGGAACATGGGTGCTTCCAGCAAACCTGCTCTGATTGGCCGGGACCTTTCCCCTGCTTCAGTCACCTGGCACTTTTTACAAATAGATTTTCAATAGAACTAAGCACATTTCAACTGTGTAATAGAAGTTTTTTTTTTTTTTTCCTTAGTTTTCCATTAGCAGGTTATACAGACCTGCCACTAGAGGGATTCTTGGTTTTTCTATATAAATCACTGTACTCAATTGTGGGCAATATGGCCTGCATTATCATTCTACTTCTTTCCCGGTGCTGCTACAAGGCGAGGTTGTAGTTTGAGGTTCCCCTAAGCTTCACTGAACAGGCTGACAACTTTCTTAAAACTGCCTGTGCGACAGCTCTGCAGCTGAAAACAGGAAGCCCTCAGTGTCTGCCATCCATCCTTCAGACTCAAGTCAGATAGACTCTGAGCACCTTATTCTTACCTTCGCTATGCTGACATCATCCAATAATAATGCCTTACTTAGTATATGCTTCCTTTCGCCCTCATTGTTGTGGTAGGAACCCAAGTGTCCCTCCCCCTAATACAAGTGTACTACTTGCCATAATCTACTTACTGACCCTACTCTGGGTGGACAGGCTCATAGACCCATACCCCCCAGAACCAGTGAGAAATCTACATAATATCCCCACACACAACTTCCTTAGCAGCTACCCTATCTCAAATATATCTAGTCTCTTAACAGAGCATGAGATCATAAAAAGGGGTGTATGCTTTGACCTGCTTTACTATATGAGCAGGATGCATCAAAGACACCTCATCTCAATACCTAGCACTAAACTGCTCAGGTTACTAGTCTTGCTGCTTCTCCCATCAGATGATATCCAGCCTAACCCTGGCCCATACGTACCCAATACCTTGGTAGCATCCCCCCAGGACCATCAATGGACGGCCACCAAGGGTCTGAAGATAGCACATATGAACATATGTAGTCTTAGACCAAAAATACACAAAGTCCAGGCCTGGTTGGACCTCTACAAACCGGACTAACTAGCCATCTCTGAAGCCTGGCTAAAAGCCCACATCCATGACCACGAGATTCAGGTCGTGGGCTACAATAGCTACCACAATGACAGAAAAACCAAAAAAGGGGGTGGGGTCCTAATCTATGCAAAGGATGACCTCTCCATGTCACCTCTACCCCTGAAGACTAATCCTACTGCTGAGGGAGAGAGCATAAACATCCGAATAACCCTAGGGCATGCCAAACAACTAACAATTGGCTGCATCTACCACCCACCAAAATCAGCCCTCAAATCCCTTGAAGCCATCACAAACAATACGGCTACCAAGGTAACAATGGAGCAACTAATCCTGGGTGACTTCAACATTAACTGAGTCCAGGACCCTGGTCATGCCTCGAAGTCACTTACCCATGAAGCAGGTCTGACGCAGGTCATCTCTGAACCGACCAGACTTAATTAAAAAACTAGGAACCACACCACCCTTGACTGGGCTATGGTATCTAACCCCACTAATATACAGAGTGTGAGTACAATGGCAGACTCCCTGAGTGACCATTCCCCAATCTTCTGTATATGGAAAAACAAACCACCCAAGGTCCAACCTAGAATTCTCTCCGCCCGTGACTTCTCCAAGTTCTCTTAGCTACAATACAATCGCTACCTAGGTAGTCTGGCCTGGAACTCCATAAATCTTCTCCCTACTCTTACTGAGGCTGTGCAATACTTCCAGGATGAACTAACCACAGCGGCCAACCTCTTTGCTCCAATGAAGAGAATGAGGGATAAAGACAGCTGCTACAAGGGGATCTCTCCCTCCCTCAAAGCCCTAATGGCTACTTGGGGGAAAAAGCCTGGAAAAAGTTTAGGATCTCCTCCCTCCTGGCAGATCTCGCTGAATACAAAGCCCTGAGGAACAAAGCCAAGAGAGCCATAAAACTCGCTAAGAGAGATTACTTAACACACCTCCAGAAAACCAGCCTGGGCAACCCCAAGCAATTCTGGAATCATATCAATGACCTGATCAAGGGCAGCAAAAAGCCTGAGTCCTGTCCCATGGAGATTAACGGTCAGCTCACAACTGACACTTCTCAAATATCGGCTGCCCTTAACAGGCACTTCTCAGACCTCGAGGCCTACAAGACCTGCCCGTCTCCCCAGACTCTTCTGTCCTACCTCAGATGAACCACCTCGCATGGAAAGACCCCCATTTCACCTGAGACTGGCTAAATGCACTGAAGTACTAAACCTCCTAAGGAATCTAAAACCAAAAGGGTCAGGGGGACCTGATGGTATCAACCCTCGGCTACTCAAGGCAGGCGCTACCTCCTTAGCCTGGCCTATAACCATGCTCCTCAATCAATCACTGAGAGAAGGAGCAGTCCCTGACCTGTGGAAACATGCCAATGTTGTCCCTATTCACCAAGGGGGGCTCAGGGAAAAACTCAACAACTACAGGCCCATCTCCCTCCTCTGCTCACTTGCTAAAGTGCAAGAAAGAGTAATCTACAATCAACTCAGGGACTACCTGGAAACTCATCAGCTCCTTGCCCCCTTCCAACATGGATTTAGAACAAACCATGGTACTGACACTGCCCTCGTTAACTTCACGTATGAAGTTCTCAGGGCAATGGACAAAGGGATACCCACTGGTGCAGTCTTTATAGACTTATCCAAGGCGTTCAACCTGGTCGACCAGAACTTGCTGCTACAGAAGCTGCAAAATATAGGCCTAGACAATAATGCCCTGAAGTGGTTTGTGAGCTACTTATCAGGCAGGGCACAGAGGCTCTCATGGAAAGGGACCATGTCTGACCCACTACCCCTAAACCAGGGTGTACCTCAGGGCTCAATTCTAGGCCCCCTCCTGTTTTCCTTGTTTACCAACAACCTGCATACCCACTGTGGGGAGAGCTCGGTTGTGCAGTATGCTGATGATACGGTCATCTTCCGACCCCTGCGTGACATGGTTGCCCTAGGCCCTCTACTCCAAAAGGCTGTCACTTCACTAGAGACTTGGCTATGTAACAGCAGAATGGTACTAAATGCCGACAAGACCAAGGCAATGCTATTCGGGCCAAGATCCCTGGGATTTGACAGGTCCTCATCCCTCTCCTTAATCTCACTCTCTGGTAAAGCCATTAACGTAGTCCTCTCTGTTAAATACTTAGGCCTCATGTTGGATCAGAATATCACATACAATGAACACGTGGACCAGGTCATCAGGACCCTACATTGGAAACTTGGCACCCTGTACCGACTCAGGGACCAACTCATCCCTGAAGCCAGGCTCTCCCTAGCTACCAGCGTCCTTCTACCCAACCTTACCTTTGTGACCCCTATTATACAGGGCATGGCTAAACAAGAGATTACCAGGATGCAAACCCTATATAATAAAATGGCTCATTTCGCAACTTTAGACCACCCCAGACGTCACCACTGTGACAATTTGGCCAATCTTCATTGGCCCACATTGGTCACCTGCCTCCAACACCCCTTGCTTGTCCAGACCTACAAGCTTCTCAAACCCCACACTCCACCAAGCATTGCCAGGACCATAACCCTCAAACACAACCCAAGGAACCTAAGGACCTCAGATAGAACGCTATTAGAAGTTCCTAGGGCAAGGACAAATGCTGGCGGAAGATCCTTTTCCTCCCAAGCAGCCTGCCAATGGAACAAGCTCCCTCCCCAGGTCCAGGCTTTCTCCTCACTCATGGACTTCCGCACCAGGCATAAGTCCTATCTGCTGACCTCAAGCGCATGCCACTGTCATGGCACCTAAAGCTCCTAAGGTACTCCCCTCCTCTCCAACTCCCGTCTCCTAGCTTAACCTTCCTACTACCTGACTTATACAGACTGCTCACCAGAGGCCACGTGTAACCCCTGAATAAACTATATGCAAAGTACTACCAATTGCTTACATGTCATGATGATAACCATGCCTGTACCCATGCCTGCATCCACTGCTTTTCTTTTACTGTGCCTGTAAGCCATGCCTGTATCCACTGCTTTTCTTTTACCATGCCTGTAACCATGCCTGTATCCACTATTTTTCTTTACTGTAACCACCTCATGATGTAACTCACAGTGCCTCAAATGTTCCTTATGTCCTTGTTCATTCTTATAACTTGTATTGTTATCCCAGTTTGCCCCTGAAAAAGGGACCTTCGGGGCTCAGTGGGCCTACCCGGTCACTAAAATTTAATAAATAAATAAATGTGAGTTACCCCACTGATCCAGTACATATACACTTGTGTATTTCTTTAATTCCTACATGCACTTCTATTTCTGCTAATAACCACTTTATCGTGTGAGTGTCACTGTCCTCCGGGTGGCTGGGTGGGTAGTCACTAAGCTGCATCTCAATATGGCTACTGTTCACATTTTTAACTCATGCTTGAAATTTGTTCAGTGTGGTGTCTCACATTTTCTTTGGGTGCCTTTTTACCACTTGCAGCTACTGTTCATTTCTCAGTAATGAATGAATGGTCACCTGATTAGTACTGACCAATCATTTTACTGATATAGAGATGCCCATGTTATAAATGAAAATGATGTACTCTGCCAGTGTCAAGATAAAGCTGGATCTGAGTTATCAACCAGTTTTATTAATACTAATGTATTGTGGCGTTCAAGTTTAAACACCATTGTCCCTATGTTCATGCAACTGACTTTACTGACTGCTAAGCTATAAAGCATCTGTCTTCCACTTGTCTGAAGTCTAACACAGCATCCTCTCAGTTGATTATTACTATGATCATTACTCCTGCTACCATGTCAGGATGTTGCCCCTCAGCTTCCACCATGAAAGGGTATAGAACAGATTGGGGTTGACAACTGCTATAGTTACCTTGATGGGATATTAGTTTTTTAATAATGATTTATAATAACTGGGGAGTGTTTTCTCACAAATGGAAACTCGATTATAATTTGCCATTATAATCAGCTGGTTATAATGGTGAACACATGCTGGGTTTCACTCATCGGATGCATGTGCACACTGTCTCCCTGCTTCAGCCCAACTTTGGCTACCTACACTGAGATCAACTTGTATTTTTATAATTGTTGTAGCCAAAAAAAAAAACACTTCACAGCAATTATATAAAACAAGACATGGGGTAGAGTGTAAAACTCAAATTTTACACACACCCATGGTGTTTCAAGTGTAACCCCTAGGTGGCACTATCCCAAGGGCTACTACCCCTGCCTGTTTGGTTAGTAGTAGGTTAAGGGTTGTTAGTGGTCAAGCTAACCTGGGCACAGCCCTCCGGGACACTGTAACCCCCTCTTTCCCTTCTAGTGGCCTGAACAATATACAATAATTACTTTCACAATGACCTTTATTCACCAGGCAATTACCCACACTGTTTGCACTTACCACCAGGGCTGGTTCCTCTAGCTTGACCCTGAGGACCCCCTGTAAAACAAGGTTAAGCACACAAATAGCAACAGTACAATACTTTTGGCACAAACTGGAACCACAGTCAGGCTAAATGCAAACAAAGTTAAATCTGATTTAATCAGGGGACTTGAACAAGGGAGGGGCATAATCAGGCTGATTTGCTTAAAAGCTATATTAATCAGACAGTTATGCATGCAGTTCATTGTCCCTACGCAGTCACACACTCTGGGTACCCAGGTAAGAAAATGATGGGCTAGTCAGAAACATTGCAGCTGGTTGGGGCCCTGAGATGGAAGAAAGCAACATGCACAGCACACACTATTTGTAATCTGGAGCCAGAGGGCTTAGTTCGTGAAAGAAAAGGCAAAAGGACAATCAGATGATAACACTTTTAGATTCAGCTGTTGTTGCAAGGAGCTACCCTGATGTTTACTCACGATACCCAATACTGGACACAGGCAGGATGAAATCGAGATTGCAGGCTGTTGAGCTGGAGTGCCCAGAGAAGCAGGGCCCACACAAATCACCAAAGCGTCATTCCTGTTCAAGGCATTGAGCAATGAGCTGATCCCTAGGCTGGTCTCTTGTCGATGACTTTTTCTGCATAGCAGGTATTCTAGCTAGGCCAGTGTAGCAGACCCAGGCAAATGGAAATGGATACAGATTCAGTCTGTGGAGCTGGATACAGCCTCCAGCAAACAAAACACAGTTCAGGCACACAGTGGGGAACCAAATCACCATGCACTATAAGCACACAACACATTCACATGTAAAGAAATTCCACTGTACCAGGCAAATGGCTCTCCAGTGGCAATTACAGAGTCTCTGCACAATCCGGGAGTACAGAGGTAGCTGGAAGTCCTGACAGACCAATCGCATTCAGCAAATCTTCGGTCTTCTTCAGCTTAAAGCCTGGTCACGATTCAGTGGCTTAATTCGCTCTCCAAATTCGAATTCAGTCCGAAAAAAAAATACAGGTTCCCTCTCCGGAACAGCAGGCAGGCATGCAGGCCAAACTCAGGCCTTTCCACAGTTCTCCCATGCAAATCCACTATGGATTGCTGCTCAAACTATCTCGAGTCATTACTTCTTCACTTCCCAACTCAGATCTAACTGAAACTGCAAGCTATGTGGGACTTTTCAACAAGCTCCAAAAGGTTTGGTTGGCTGATCTGTCTGTCAGTCACAGCATGAGCTCCCCTCCAGGTTATTTTAGGCACCAAAAGCCCAAAACTACAATCCCTAAAAGTTTTGGCCCCACCAAGCCCCTGTAGGCAGGCTCCATTTTAGAGTCCCAAATGTACCGATTGGCCCATTCTGACAGTCCAGGACCAAGATGATGGAAACAAACAGAACTGTCCAAGCTGCAAAGAAGGCAGGTTAGAACTGCAATATTATTACTGCTCTAACAAATGATCAGCAAACAAGTACATCTTCTAACAGGGCTCCCTCTCAGATTAATTATGACTGCAATCCAGGTAGCTCTTAAAGAGACAGTACACAGAGGCTATACAGGCACTCTCTGGCAATACATTTAAACTGCTAAATCGCAGGGCACCAGCCTGGCAGTGAGCATTTAGACAAGCTCAAGGAAGACTTTTCGGGAACCCTCATTTGCACAGGGAGGTTACACCAGCCTGTTGCATTCAATACCTCAGGTAAGTATAAAATTCTTGATATACACTCCACCCCATGTCTTATTCTGTAAGACATGGGGTGGTGTGTATATCAAGAACTGTGTTTGTATCTGTACACATTTAATTTCTTTTTCATTTTCACCATAAGTCTCCATCTCTGTCTCCTTCCCCCACATTTGTCACCTTTCAGCCTTCTTACTAGGCCTGTTAATTAGTCCTCACCTGGGGACTTCTCTAGCTCTTTCACTCATATTTTGCTTTATCTTTCCCATCATCACCTTTTTGTTTCACACATTCTCTCTTAATCTTGCCATTTATTACTTCTTCTCCCTGATCTTCCCCTTTTTCCCCACATATACACATATACACATATATATATATATATATATATATATATATATATATATATATATATATATAAATATAAATATATTTATATACCTCATTTTACCACCCCTCTACACTAACTTTGTTTTTTTTCTTTTTTCAGATATTTCTTGAAGAAGACCTAAAGTTGAAATGTAGATTTTTAACTCTATTTTCTACTTTCAGTATGCATTTAATATAACCATTTTGTTTTGCTTCTTTATATCATGATCATAAATGACCAGAGAATTCTGAAAATTAGCTTTTGATTTGTCTTAAAGGTGCAAGCATTTAGAGGGCTCACATAAGATGTCACATTTACTCAATCTGATTTCACACCACTCAGAGCTAGTCATATTTCCAGAGGCTTGGGGAAACTCCCCAGCCCTGATCTCCAATCCCATGTAAGATATGACAAAACTTTCCCTGGTAGTCTTGTGGTCCCCCCCACCATTCCACCCCAGTTCGCAGTGTCCCATCACCCTGTTCCCAATCAAGCCCTGATTCTCCATTACAGAATATTACAAATCATTGGTGATCTATTGGACCCCGGCCCCCCCATCCCATCAGGCAGTGTAACACCACACCATTCCCCCATCCACAAACTGAGACAATAACTGGCAGAGACAACCACTCACCATGATGGCCAGCCACTGACTGAGTGTATACAGCACATACCCATTGATTGACAGCTCTGTCAATCAGTGGGTGTGTACTGTATACAGTACAGTGCTTGTTGAGAGCTCAGTCGGTGGCTGGTCATGGTGGTGAGCAGTGGGTTGTGGGCTGTGTCAGTTGCCAGCTTGGTTTGGAGATGGAGAGAGTGGGGTGGTGGGACACTGCCTGCCAGGGTGGGGGTCAGGGTCCACAAGACCACCAATGATTTTTAATATTTCATAATGGAGGATTGGGGATTTTTTTTGGGGGGGGATACACTTGATGACCAGGGATTTTAAATGTACATATTTCATAGGGACATTGGGGAGTGGGTCCACTAGATCACCAATGATTTTTCAATATTTCATAATGGAGTATCAGGGCTTGGGGGGAAGCAGGGTGGGGGAGCACTGCCAACTGGGGTGGGTGGTGGGGAGAACACTAGACTACCTGGGAAAGTGTTGTAATATCTTACATGAGGACTGGAGATTGGGGCTTGGGAGGGTCTCTAGACTACAAGGGCAAATGTTTATTTATAATCGGGGATCAGGCTGGGTAGATTACTTAGATTACCAGTGCAAATTATTATTTACGATTGGGGAACAGGGCTTGGGGGGGGTTCCCCAGATTACCAGGGCAAATGTTTATTTACAATTGGGGATCGGGGCTGGGGGGGTTCCCAAGACTTTCAGAGTAACTGTTATTTATGATTGGGTATCAGGGCAGTGGGGCGTGGCACACATTGGTGCAGGTACACAACCCTCCCTCAGGATTTCTAAGTACCAGTAATGGTACTTAGACCATTGCCTTGTGGGAGAGTTTTAGGAATGCCAAGGTAGAAGATATGGCAGCCTGCATCTACTGCAAGCCCCCTTGCACCATGCCACAGCCCATTTAGTGGCACAGGGCTGGTGCAAACCCCACCCCAAGAAAGGAGAGCAGTCCGTCAGACACTCAAGGCAACCTCCCAGCTGACACCCAGTGACCGAGTCTGCATGTGAACCGCTGCCATTAGTGTGGCAGGTGGTAGCAGTCAATAACTTACTCATTAAACAATGAACTATGAACTCACTGCAATTAATGTTTACTGTGGTGTGTACATTACTGGGTTTACTGTGATTTGTTACCTTTTTGACTGTCAGTTGCAGCACTTGTGTCCAAAATCTGCAGCAGAAAAACTCTGAGTGTTGATTCTATAGTGCTTTGTAAACAGATGCAGTGAAAGATTATGTGCCGCTTTGCATAGCTGAGACAATTAGGTTCTGCTCTTTCTTCCAAGGGCACTTTTAGAGTCCTGTTCTGAAGTGCCTTTACCAATGCCTGGTGAATTGACACTGGCTGCCACTTGAGCATTTATTAGGTATGTTCTGATCCATATAACAGAGGAAAACATGGACACTTTCCAGCCTTTCTTTACTGTGTCATTTGGAATGAATTTGCTGTCTGATCTGTGAAAGGATTGACTACTATGCACATTTTCACCACCCTGTGTACACCTAATAATGATGCTGTTTCTCTTGCTCACTAATTGGATTTGGACAGAAGAATGGCAGGTTCAGCTCCTGGTTGACAAGAAGAACAATGGGACCCTCTAGGAAAGGAAAGGAAAGTATAGCACAAAGAATAACCTTAGCCAGATGGTAGATAAGACATGAGAAATCCTGTTCTGACTGTTCTCGTGGAACACGAGACTACCAAAAATGCAGTTCTGTTGAAGAAAAGTTCTACTGAAACCTAGACTACTGGTGGTGGTGGGGGGGGGGGCTTCCAAAGTGCATTCAGAACTGTGTTAATATCTCATTGAGTTGCTGGGATCTGTAAATTAGTCTGAATCTGATGGTCACTGTAAACAATTTGTTCATATCTGAATAAAACACAAGGATGTTACCTCCAAAATTCCAAAGACTGCACCCCAAGTTAAGACTTTAACTCATAGAGTGCTGAGGGAAATGTATGTTAATACTGCCAAGATCACTCTTACTGTTGTAAGAATGGTCTCACACACATTCTTAGAGTAAGAGGACCACAAACTGAAGGTGAACAGTTCTGGTACCCTAAGAATGTAAGTGAGACCACTCGTGCAGCTGTAAGAGTGTTCACGGTCATGATATTATTATATTAGTGCTCAAACGTGATCAATAATATATTAGTTTTTTTTTTTAACTTTACTGGAACATGCCTGTTTCCAGGCAGCTGTATATGAGACACTCTTCACAAAATATGGAGCACTCCAACTAAGCAGGAGTGCTCCATCGATCTATAATACCTTTTACATGTCAGTCTGAAGAAAGTCTAAGATTTTCACCACTTAAGCCTTTCTGGGTTGGAGCCCTAACTGACAGGCTTATTCCTTAAGGTTATCCTAATCCTACTGTACTTTATGGCAGTAGACTACAGTGGTGCCCTGTACCATGTTTCTTCTTGTCCACTCATGTGAAGGTATCAATTGACATGACTAGACAAGAAGGAACGTAACATTGAGCAACACTATTTCTGGAAGACATTAAGTTTTCTGCAACTTTTCAAAATAGCCTACCCTGAGGAGAATACTCCATTCAGCACCTAGCAGCTATTAGTAGCTGATATGTATGTGGGTAAAACATGGGCTTTTGACACAGAAGATCCCACTGGATTAGAATTTGGAGCAGTTCCTAACCTATTAGATTTACCAGACCAGAGAACTTGGCCTCCTTGGACACTCTCGAGTTACCAATAGGAATGTACAATGTAACACATGAATTTCCTGAAAACTGCTGAAATTTGGAATATTGGCAGAAAGACTTACACCCTTCTGAAAATCCATGTTTAAGACAGTGCATTCAGTGTCTCTACCACTGGACATCTGAACTGGCTGAATAACCTCAAGACATTACCATTATTTCTGGATGCAAAAGGGTCTATGTCCAGTTCCCAAAGAGCTGATTTTGATGTTGAAACAGCCGCCAGTCGTGCAACCTTTCACTTGAGTGTATTTATTGATGGCTTAGTCTATCTGCCTTAGATTTTAGATCCTCTGTTAGATATAACATTGACTTAAGTGAATTCAAGATTCAATTCTGCCCAAATTAATATTTTGTACACCTAGGTCAACATTGATTTCCTTCTTGCAATGTCTTGTTTGTTTATGCAGGCCACAGTTATTACATGATTTGATAGATCTTTGTCTGACCAATGACTGATCTGGTACTGGATCTGAATTAACACTAAACAAGTGTATCTCATTTCTAGACCATTCAGCTGGAGATTTTGTACATCTTGGAATCAATGAGATATGAAATGAATCTGAAAAACCCTCATGTGCAATCTATCTTGGAGTACCATCTCTATGGCAGCAATCATCATACCCACAATTTGCCATATTATTAGGGCTGCTATAATGCTCTGCTTTCTGAATGATTCATCTGGAAGCTCTGTGCATCTGGGAATCAATGAGATAGAAAATGAACCTGAAAGACTCTCATGTGCATTCCATATTCGAATATCATCACTGTGGAAGATATCATCATACCCCAAATTGGTCATCCTACTCAGGCTGTTATAATACTCTGCTTTCTGAATGAATGAATCTTTGACATAAGAATCTCCATTCTCTACTAAGAGGGGAAAACTTAAGCTAGCTCCATGCAAACATCTGCTCTGATGCACCAGGCTGCAAGAAAGCTGTAGGAAACTCTTCTCTTGTTCAATATCCAATTGTGGTATAGGGAAGCCTGTAGAATCCCCCTTATGATTCTATAAGGTAAAGTTTCAGAAGATGCTCTGATCAGAATATTGTACAGTTTAGCATACACATGAAGGATTTCTTTCTCGAAAAGGGACATGATCACCACTAAGACTTTCATGAAGACCCTTGGGCTAAAATAAATCCAAGGAAGAGCATCTGGTACTAAAATACTGGTCCAATCTCATGAACCTCTGACAACAGGCTGCTCAGAACAGGTATATACTGTAAGCCACACCAGTGGAGAATACATTGAGTAAATGTATCATGTTATTTGAAATAAATATTTACTGTCACTTAGATCACAGCTTATTTCACTTAGAACACAACTTCTTTTATAGAATACAGGAAACAATGGGCCAGATAGAAAGTTTACAATGAAAGTAAAAACAGTTTTAAAGGATACCTAAACAACATTTTGACAACAAACTGTTCAAAAATCTGACTCCATAGGTGACTAAAGGAAAGGCTGCTGTATTCATTAATGCTAAAACTACATTTACATAATTTACCTAAATTTGGTTCCAGAGCATTTGAAAATTGTAAAATCAGCCTTCCAATTTAAAAGAAAACTGTCTTACCTGCTTCCTAAAATGGCTGCCAAATGTGTTATGTGATGACATCATCTGAGTCAAAGTCAGAGATATATGGCTCTCTATAGTGCTAACTAGTTCTTTTTTTCCCTTTATATAGAATTGTTTCACCCAAATGGCCAAAACCATGTGCATAATTTTGAATAATACACATGTTAGGCTATGGTTCTGTTCATTTTGTTTACTTTAACATGCTGAATATGTATTTTAATTTGACTGACGTTCTCTGTGGCAAACCACAGTGCAGCACAAATCTTGAATAACCTGGTGGTCTAGAGGTTATGGTGGATCCAGAATGCTACAAAGGGGGTGCTGGGGTGGTGTGTATGCTTAATATGCACTTTTTAAAATTTTTATTAAACCTTTATATTTTCTGCTATTATTCTTTTCCAGTACATTTTTGACAGTACCTACAAATGTAATCCATAGTTTGAATGTAAACATTTGTACAATCAATAAATCAGACTTCTTCAACAAAGTGAAATACAGCAGCAAGCAAGCACATTACTATGTGTGTGTGTGAGGGGTTGCAGCCACACCCTTCACCACCCCCTAGAGCCACCACTTTTTTATAGCAAAGTTCTTCTGCAGTTCAATGTTAGAGTTCATACTTTCTCAAAACTCAAATGTATGCTTGTATTGTCTTCTTTTTCCATGGGAAATAATAATAATAATAAGAAGAAGAATCAGCATTTATATAGTGGTTTTCATATACATTGTATCCCAAAGTCCTTTACAAGCAATACTAAACTGACAGTGAAGTGACTGAACGTGTAGTGGCAGCTATTACAAAGATTAATATCCATGCACAGCCTTGAATAATTGCATTAACTGGTTTTATGGGAAGGGGAATGCTGGCCAGGACAACAGGGTCAGATAGTGATCAAGGTGCTGGCAGCCCCACATCTTATTTCTCACAGCAATCTGCTCATATTTCTCTCCTGCTGTCTTCCCCTTCCCTGAATACAGCAGTACCTTGCAAGAATGGCCTTCTCAGTCTCTCTCTGGTATTCATTCTTCACTTTTCCTCCTCACACCGAAAACTGGTGAGGTCATCACCCTTCTGCATCATGAGTGCAAGTAGTACAGTCCCCATTTTATTTTGACATATTAAATATGTAGAGGATTGTGTATGAGCAGTCATACGTATGTAACCCCCAGGGGCGCTATCCTAAGGGCTACCACCCCTACCTATCTCAGCTGCGACAGGGTAAGGGGCCCAGATCCGTTGACGGGTGCCTCCACCCAGAGGTCAGGGTTAAGACAGTCAAGGTTGACTCAGTCACAGCCCTCTGGGTTACTGCAACCCCCCCTTCTTCCCACTAGTGGCTCACATGGATTAATTACAATGCTGTCCCCTGAACACTTACCCCCCGGCTCGAACCACTCAGCTCACGCCGGGGACCCCCTGGAAAGTAAGGTACAGTTATCAAATATTCACTGTGCAGTATATCCCCTGTAAGACACAAACCAGCCAGGGTACAGTTGCAAAACAAACAATCTGATTTATTTGAGGGGAGATAACAAGGACTGGGGGAAATCAGGGTGATTGACTTACCACTATAAAATATATTTAACTACCTAGGGCTCTGTGCACAGGCCTAAACCTATCAGTTACTGTCTATGGGTACCCAAGCCCTAATGGCTAGTTCCTCGATGCAGCTGGTCGTGTCCCTGACATGAAGGAGCCTTCAATTCCTTTGAAGCTTAGATGAAGCCAGGAAGCTCAATTAGTACAGTCTGCAATATAACAAAATGACTGTGTCTTGGTTTATAACCTTCAGCAGGGAGCTACCCTGATTTAGTACTCACAACTCCAACAGAAAACCACTCGTTCACCCTTTGCAGAGCTGAGCCTGAGCTTCAATGGCTTTCTCACACATTTATATGGAAAACAACAGAGGGGTACCATACCAGGCAGCTGCTCCCGGAACTCGACCGAACTCACAGCTATGAGGATGTTTCACTGCAGCTTCAACTTTCCTGACAGACTGAGTGCGATTCAGCAGATCCTCCATCCCTCTACAGGTTGAGCCTGGTAGGTAGCTGTGTTTATACACAGAACTCCTCTGACCGCACACCGGCGGATTTAGTCCGAAGCTTTCTGGCTATGGGAAACGGCCGCCTAGGCCTCTCATGCACTTCCCGCATGAACACTCAATGGCGCAGAAGCTCAGAGCTCCCTTCAGCTCCACAGTCACAACATCTCTGCCTCTCAGACAGTGGAGGGCAACCTTCTCACTTGCGCACCACCCATTCCCATAGGTGGACTGCAGACACCAAGCTATGAGACCTGTCCCTATTGGCGCAAAAAGGCACCCTTGGTCAGACTTCACTTCCCAGCATTACTAGCTAAGTCCTCATTGGTCAGCCGGCTCGATCTAGAGTTCCGATGTACTGATTGGTCCAATTTGGCAGTTCAGGACCAAAATGGAGGAGATAATCAGAACAGTCTTTGCTGCAAAGAAGGCAGGTTAGAACAACTACATTATCATTATTACTCTAAGTTATTTCCAGCAAATAGTTACATCCTTTAGCAGATCTCCCTCTGCATACTTAGTGATGGCAGAATGGAGCTATTTCCAGCATCCCGGGTGGGACTCGAGCATAGAAACACTCAACCCCCCCTCCTTCGGAGTAATTATGACTGCACTTAGGCAGCTCTTAAAGAGACAGTACTGGAGGCTGTAAAAGCACTCTCCACGCTCTCATTCAGCAGCCTTACTCCGAACATCAACCAGGCATAGAGCATCTAGGCAAGCTCCAGGAAAGCTTCTGGGAACCCCCATTTGTAAGGGGGTTACACATAACAAGGATATTCTTGAATTGAGAGGTTTCCTTGGTAACAGATGACCTCGAGAGCGCAGCTCGAGAGGTACTGTTAGCAAGGGAACCTCAAGATACAAGAATTTCCTTGTTTGTGTATGACTGCTCGTACACAATCTTTTATAGTGTATGGGCAGTCACAGCATAGGAAAATCACACAAAACCAGCTGGAGAAGACAACAGAGAATAGAAATTTTAACATTTTCTTTTTTTTTTTAACTGACAGTGTGCTGCAGATGTTTCTGCATGTTCAAGTAAAAAAAAAAAATGCAACTTCTAGCTTAACTGGATTGAGGAAAGCAACTATGTGGCAGCATTCCAAGTTGTTATGCTGCAGTAATGACATAGCTACTGCAGCATAACAACTCCATTATAGTTATGGATTTCTATCCATAACAACATTCTATCATACACTATAAACATATATTTCCAGTAAGTCAGGCTTATAGCAGCAAGGAACAAGGGGAAAGATGGGCTTTCCTATCCTTGAAAGATCTAGGCTACCTTTGAATAGGCACTAATAATGTATGGTGAAACGCTGTTAATCTTAGGAAATCATCATTTCCTAAAGTTGTTAACCTATCGATGTGATATAGAAATGCTGTTAACCTATCAATGCTAGGTCACATTGATAGGTTAACAACAGCAATCGGTCTGCACATGTGCATGCCTTTTTTTTACACGGGGAACCGATGGATGAATGCAGCGGTTAGGGAAGGACTGAACGGCTGCGGCGGTGACTATTTTTGAAAAAGTAAGCAGCCGGTTTACTTTTTATGTGGGACCATACACTATAAAAAATAATGTATGGTCCCTCTATTGGCAACTGGTCACTGTTAACCATTTCGAGGTTGCCATGGTGACGTAAACCTCTCGAGCTTCGTTCTTGAGGTTTACACGGTTGTCCTGGCAACCTCTCAACAGTTAACAAACTGGTTACCGATACAGGACCATACATTATCCTCTATTTAAATGATGGGTGTGCTCATCATTATGCACGTCATTTAATAGCGCCTAATCATAGGCGGCTTAGATCTTATATGGGTAGGAAAGCCTATTTTTCCACTTGTGCCATGCTGCTGTCAGCCTGGCTTACCAGAAGATCATGTGTATTATTAATATATAACTATAGCACGGGAGACTGTACTAACCACATTCATGATGTGGAAGGCTAGTGAACTCACCAGTTTTTGGTGTGGGGAGCAGGTGAGAAGAATGAACACCAGGACGGAACTGAAGAAGCCATTCCAGTAGGATACAGCTATATTTAGGTTAGTTGAAGACATGAAGGAGGATGCTGAGCAGATCACTCTGAGATCTGAAATGTGGGGCTGCCAGCATCGTGATCACTACCTGACTGTGGATGAGAGTAGCCAGCTATGACAAATACTCAGAGTGGCAGGACTGCACCTAAACTGTTGCTTGAATTCAGTGTAGGGAGATACCCTTGGGTGGGGGGATGTTGATGTTTGTTAGGACAGTATTGCAGGAGTTGTGTATAGCTCATTCAAGATTTGGAAGGGTGGTAGCCAGCCAACTCACATTGTAGAGTAGAGCACAGAAAAGCACTGCAGAAGAATTGCTTTGAACTGTCCTGCAGGGTTCTGCAGATCACAGATAAAGGAGTAGAATGACACTGGAAGTCAGGTTGATTTGCTTAAGGTATTAGTATGCCTCTCCTGCAAATAATATTGTTACCCATTGTAAGTGCAGTCCTTATGAGGGCATGAACAGCAGTTTTTCTGGTGGGTCATGATGCTTATTGCTTGGCCCCAAGGAAGACCTACTTGTTGGTTAATGAGGTGAGAAAAAAACACAGCAGGGAACTGTACATACTACCATCACTGTGCAGAAGAGTGGTGATCCACTCAATGTTTACTGTGGGAGCAGAAGTCAAACACTGAGAATGTGAACTGGAGAGTGATTTGTGAAGCATTTCAAACAGTGCCAGCTGATGGTGCATATCAGTATAGGTGTGTGTGCAACCCTCTGAGGTACAAGATTACAATGTGAGGTGTGATAATTCTCTTTATGAGACCGCAAGCTCATCTGCAGCCCAAGGCAGTACTAAGGACAGGTTGTGGATGATGGGGTGTTCAACAAAAGGCAGGCTAGGTTCAGAGGGTTCACATGGAAAAAGAAAGCCTTATTTGTGGATTAACAAGAAAGCATGAGCATTGGAACTGAACAAAACTGGTACTTTGCTGTGTGGCCCTGAGCAAGTCACTAAACTTCCTTGTGCTCCCAGGCCACACCTGGAAACAAGCTTTCAGCTTAGAGTGTCTCTTCTTGTTAACAAAAGACAAAATTCAGTGCATCATATAACCACTAGATCATCAGGTATTTGAAGTGTTGTACTGTAATGCAGTTTGCCAAAGAAAAAGTCAGCTGGATTGCAAAACATTTTCTGCAAGTTAAAGTAAACAAAATGAACAAAATCATAGCCTCACATGTGTACTGATCAAAATAATCCATGAGGTAATACATGGTGTTGATCATTCTGGTACAACAATTCAAAATAAAGAGGGAAAGAAGAAATAGTTAGCACTATAGAAATATATGTGGATCTCTGTCTCTGTCTCTGGCTCTGATGATGTCATCATGACTCATCACTTAACACACTTGGCAGACATCTTAGGGAGAAGCCAGTGTCATTTTCTGAAAGTGAAAGGCTGATGTTTACATTTTTCAAAAGCTATGAAACTGCATTTATGTTATTTACATAAATGCAGTTTTAGCATACATGTAAAAGGCAGCCTATACTTTACCTCACAAGGAAGCCAGATTTTGGAGTTTGCAGTTTTAAAAAGCTGCGTGTTTAGGTTCCCTTTAAGTTAAAACAAGGTAAAACACCAATAAAAACATTAAAAATAGAGTGGCATATATCAAATACATAATGGGTTGCAGTACACTAACATATTTATCTCCACATAAGTGGCAAAACCTTCAAAACTAATTTGTGGCTTTGCAGCTCATGAGTTAAGGGTCTTACCACTCACTAGTGGAGATAAATCTGTTGTTCCACATCATCAAATTATGTGTTCCATGTATACAGTTGCAACCAAAGACTTAGTCAAATATTTCCTGACATTTCTAAAGAAATTCTCTCAGGTGGCCCTTCAGTGGTACTGCAGGCAAGGAATTTCATCTGAGATGTCACTGAAATTGCAGGAAATATCTGACCATGTCTTTGTCTACAAATATATACATCACAGAGATTACATAAGACCAGAAAGTCTCTTGGCTTAACTGCCCTGGCAATTGATAATGAAGGATTCCATCATGAATTTGACTCATCTGACAATTATATTTAGAATCTTGGGGCTGGATAATCAAAGGGATGCAGAAGCACAGCAATCTTGTGCTTGGTTCCGACTTGATGGCAGCTATAGTCAGTCAGATAGCAGACTAGTGCTATCAGACTAAATACCAGACTGTGTTGGCACAGTGCTATGTGAAACTGCACTGCCCTGACATGGACATGGCCTGTATAAAGCCAGCAGGGAATGGCGCCTCCCAGAACGGACAGCTCCATGACCCTTATGGGCTATATGCAGCTGCAACATGCAAATGAGTCCAATGGGCATGCTTGGCACTATGGGACCATTTACATGCTCATTTTGGGCCTTTTTACATGGTGTGAGGCAGCCTATTAGCATCCATCCTTCAGTGTATCTTAGGAGGTCCCTGGTGTCTAGTGGCACCCCCCACTCCTGATCACTCATTCCTGCTTATGTTATGTTATTCCTGGTGGCTAGTGTAACCCCCCACCCTTTGATCACCTGTTCTTTCATATGTGGCCATATCACTAATGTCCAGTAGTTCCCCCCAAACCCAATCTTCTTTCATACTGCTGTAAGGCAGTCCCTGGTGGCTAGTGGCACCCCCACCCTCTGATCACCCAATCCTTCATATAACCATATCCCTGGTATCCAGTGGTTCCCCCAGTCCCCTGATCTCCTGCTGTACAGCTGCACAGGCAGTTCCTGCTGGCTCGTAGCACCCTCCACCCCCCACTCACCCCTTGGTGCTTATGTCATGTCATCCATGGTGGCTAGTGGCAACCCCCCCCATTCACCAGTTCCTACTTATGTGGCATTATCCCTGTTGTCTAGTGGCACACTTCAACCCCTGATCACCCATTCCTGACTATGTAGCCATATCCCTGGTGTACATTGGTTCACCTCACACCCCAACCTTCCATCATACAGCCATTCAGGGAGTCCCTGGTGGCTAGTGGCAACTTTCATCCCCCACTCACCTATTCCTGCTTATGTCACATTATCCCTGATGGCTAGTGTTATCCCCCACACCCTGATCACCCGTTCTTTCATATGTAGCCATATCCATGGCGTCCAGTGGTTCCCATACCCCCAGTCTCCCATCATACAGCTGTACAGGCAGTCCCTGGTGGCTGGTTGCACCACCACCCCTGGTCACCTGTTCCTGCTTATGTTGTGTTATCCCTGGTGGCTAGTGGCATCCCAACCCCCTGTTCATCCTTTCCTGCTTATATCGCATTACCTTTGGTCATTAGTGGCACCCCCTGATTGCCCATTCCTTTATATATAGCCATATCTCTGCTGTCCACTGGTTTCCCCAGTCCCCAAATATCCCATCATACAGTCGTACAGGCAGTCCTAATGAGTTTTATAGCATGTCTGTCTTCAGATAAAAATGTATGGCTCTGTGGAATCCTGTAATTTCAGACACACTTTTAAAGGCTGTTTTTTTTTTACTTTGTGAGGGAATAGATCCATTAAGGTAACTTTCTAAATACTGAAATTAATTTTTTTATTGAGTACATGTGGCATAAACATTCCAGTACAGCATCTTTATTATATATAGAATACTGAATGGGCAACTCTGCACAACCAGTGTGTTCTGCCTAAGGGGGTTCTGATTCCCTCTGACCTTGAGAGTGAAGCTCAAGAGGTCTGTGGGACTCAGAACCCTGCGGTGGCAGAACACACTGATTGTGCATAATGTAGCTCATCCTGTAGTTTTTGTAGCATATAGTACTATGTTGTGCTTTCACTTTAAGAATGAAACTAAATTGTGCAGTCGCTAGAGGTTTCAGAATGTTGTTATACCACAGAAGGGTGCATTCACATTCCATGACCTTTGAACTGTGGAACCACAGCATTTTGAAAGGGATGGAATTCTATACATAACAATGCTGCAGCTGCACAATACACTATAAGTGGTTATTGTATTGATTGATTGATTTTTCATTCTTTCATTTTATTGTTTGATTAATGTAGCTTTTGTTAACTAGGTGTTGCCTTTTGGAGTCTACATTTTATATATAATACTGATGATAATACTATTACAATATCTGCCTGTAATGAAATTCTGCTTTAAAATATTGTCTAATATAAGTGGTATATCACAGTCCTAGACACCCCTTGATCATAGATGTTCCATAATTAAGCAGTAAGGCATGACAGGGTATGTGTTATTGTGTGATAATGTCATGCCTTGCAGCCTTGGGTGGTTGAAGCACGAGGCTGCAGGCTGAGTGTGTTCAACAGCCAAGAAGTTATTAACAATGGCCCAGGTATAAAGAAAGAAAAAGATAAACATAAATGTTTAAAATATGTTTTTCCTTAGTTTTTGCTGTGTGGAGGTATACTTTTACAAAAAATAGTGCACAGTTTCTGTTTTGCCCACTAGTTGGAGCTGCCAGTGCATGCTGCCATGTTTCCCTCAGTACAGATTTCTTCCTCTCCTCACAGACAGGTTTGTGTTCTCTGGGTGGCACACTACATGGTGGCTCCCATTTCTGCTTGTCACTTTACCTTTTTTATTATTATTAAGTTAGAAATGCAGTGCTAGCCATTTTAATGTGTCCGTGGGAGCACAGCCATCAGATAGATCAGCGAGTGGAGCTACTCTGAGCTGTGTTGCTGAGGAGAAAGCCAATTGCAGTTATGGCTTTTTTCTAGTTTGTATTTCATTTTTTTTTTCTTACATTTTTGTTTCTGGATTGGGCTGCGGAAGAAAGGAATGTGTGATTCCCCAAGTCCTGAAGCGACCTCGGCATTGTACTTCACATTCGCTGCAACTGCCACAACTGAGACATACTGGAGGACTGCCACTCTGAAGCTGGTGTTATGGTTTTCTTTAACTTTTATTTTTAGGAGCTACAGTATAAGTAAGCTGTATGGTCATATGTCTACAGTATGCTCAGGTGAATTTTGTTGCCAGGATTTTGTCCCCGAACCGAGCGGCTTCACTGAACAGCGAGTTTGTAGTTATGGTCTGCTCATTTCACTCAAGCTGCTCAGTTTGAGAGTGTGGTGGATAATAATTACTTAAAAATAAAAATGACTGCTGAAAATAATGTGACTGCCGAAAAGAAACAGGGAATTGCTGTTGAGGGGGGGTGCTGTTAAGCTGTGATGGCTTCAGAAGCTGCTGGTGGTAACTGAGGGAGCTTCACTTCTTCATGAGGCATTGTGGTGGCTTCAGCAGGGAAGGATTTAATTTACTGTTCTAGGGTCATCTCCGTGTCTGCCCTAGATATAGTGATGTTATTCTTTAACAACATCGCTGTGTCTAGGGGTCTCCAGCCAATCAATCATAGAATCATAGAAACTTGTCAGCAGAAAAGGACCAAACAGTCCATTGAGTCTGCCCAAAAATGACAGCCCACCTCCCCCTCCCTTTTACCCCCTCCACCCTGCCCTCTTTCTCTGCCTCTGCTTAGCTCCATGTGGGTATCCCATGCCCTTTTGAATTTCTCCATTGTATCCACCTCCTCTACCCATTCCGGGAATCTATTCCATGGCCCTACCACCCTTTGTGAGAAGTAATTCCCCCTTACATCTCCCTGATATCTGCCCTCCCCCCCCAACTTGAGTGCATGAACCCTGGTGGTTTTGTTTTCACTGAGTCAGAAGATGCTAGTCCCTTTGACCTTATTTATTCCCTTCATGTATTTGAAAGTTTCCACCATGCCCCTCCTATCCCTTCTCATCTCCAGTGTATATAGACCAAGCTGTGCCAGTCTCTCCCCATATGGACTCACATTCAACCCCAGATCATTTTAGTTGCCCTTATCTGTACCCTCTCTAGCCTATCTTTGTCTTCTTGTAAATGGGACCTCCAGAATTGTACTCCATACTAAAGCTGTTGTCTAACTAGTGTCTTATACAGTGGCATGATTACCTCCCTCCTCCTACTTGTGAAACCCCTCCCAATGTATGGCAACATTTTTGTCGCCTTACCCCCTGCCCTGTCACACTGGTTTCTAACCTTTAGTGAGTCGGTAATCCCAATACCCAGGTCCTTCTCTTAGTCCATGACCTGCAGTGGCTCACCCCAGGCAGTAATTTGCTCTTGGATTATTTCACCCTATGTGCATTATTTTGCACTTCTTCATATTGAATTCCAATAGCCACCTTTCCGCCCACTCCTCCAGCCTGGCTAGATCTTGCTTCATCCCCCTTCCCCCGGCGTGTCTATTCTGTTATAGACCTTCATGTCATCCATGAACAAGCATGCTTTTCCATTTAGACCCTCTGCTAAATCCCCCACATACACATTGAACAATATTGGATCCAGCACTGATCCCTGTGGTACCCCACTCTTCACCTCTGGTTCCCTGGAGTGCTTTCCATTGACTACTACTCTCCGAGTCCTTCTTCCCTTCAAGTTCCTAGAATGTTTTGTTGCCATTGTATAATATGGACTATAACCTTCCCCTTAGACCAGATGACTTAACAGTCACATATGTAAGCTTTGCAAACTGTATATACTAAAACTATTTATGAATTTATTTACGTAGGGTAAATGTACACCTGGAGAAAGAGGTTTTCTACCTCAAAATGTTGATAAAATTGACTGCATCGCTTTAGTCCAAAAGCATCTGTCACATTTACTATATTGCATGGTGAGTGGAGTTATTCTAATATTTCCCTTGTATTAGTTCAGACTGCTGTATATTGAAACAGACTTCTCGCAGCTTATTTATTTCTTTTTGCATGTACTGTGGCCACACTGGCCTATTTGCTTTTATTCAGTTCTTCCCATTCTTTTTTGGTGGTTTGAGCAGTGTTCAAACTCAGAAAAGCGTTTTGGAGAATGTGATCAATATTGGGTTCAGCTGCAGTGTAATGATAGACTGGATCTTCCATAGCTGTGAAATCCTACAAGTCTCCTCAACCCAATATTCAATAAACAGTCAACTGATGATGGTACCGAGGACTCCTGCTATTCCTCTGACCATTCTCCCAATTCTTCTTCAGGCACAGAACCAAGAAGTTCAGTAGGATTGTATTTGTCTTGGGTACCTTTCTGATTATCTAACTGAGTAGGTATACTAGCCCTAACATATCTGGGTAGATTACAAGTCAGAAGAGCATTTTTCTCTCCAGAGATCTTTGAACAATGCCCTGGTATATTGACACATCCCTGTACCATCCCCACATATGCAGTGGGTCACTCAATTGATTCATGTGTTTTAGCGGACTAACTTCTAGGCATGGCAGACAAAGCTTCTTTTCTTCAGAAGGTACTGGTGCAACTCTTTACTGGCACTACAGAAAGAAAACCAGATGCACCTTTCCACTAGACACCAGATGTCTGGGCACTGGGCACAATAAATAAATAAAGCTACTAGATACTACCACAGGGTGCCGAAAGACTATCATTAGTCTTTCTAGAGCAGAATGGGCAGAATGTTCTGTACCATATGAAGACTGCCTGACCATCTTGTAACACATACTTTGCATTTCTTATTGAAGGATAACAGATTTCCTAGAAGAAAATGGATAGAGGGCTTTCTGGCACAATGGAAGTGTTTCCATCTTTGGTGCCAACGACCAGGGTTCAGGAGCTGGTCTCGGACGTCAGAGGGCTGGCCGGGGGTGGGGGGGAGAAGGCTGAGCATCCCGAGGACTGCTTGCCTTCTTCAGGGAGGAAGGGAACTTGGTAACTAGTGCTTACTGACCACTAGCATTGGTGGGGGATGCAGCAGCCCAGGACGATACTGGGAGTCTGCCTGGGCAGGGACTGGCAGACCTCTGCATTTCATTTGCAGGAGCAGACCCAAACATGCACCAAGGTCATTGCACCACTGGCCCCACCTCAGACAGGTAGGGAGGGGTGACACACAAGGGAAAAAACCCTTGGTACAAGCCCCATGATGCCAGGATCCCAGGATGTGTTGGAACCTAGCTGATACAGGGGGTGGATCTTCTCCCCTTGGCAGCATCCAAGGACCAAAAATATGAGCATAAAAAAAAGAGAAGAAAATATGCTCATGAGCAGAAATCATCATGGGTTTACAAAGTGGAGGTTGTATCAAACTAATCTGATTAACTTCTTTGATACAGTGACACACGTGGTGGGTAGGAATCAGGCAGTAGACATCCTATGATTTGATTTTAGTAAAGCTTTCAGTTCAGTGCCTCACAAAAGGCAAGTCCAAAACTTAGGTTAACAAGGGCCTGGAAATAAACTAACTAGGTGAATTCTGAACTTACTGTCTGATAAGATGGAGAAAGTTGTTCTAAATGATAATTCTCAGTTGTCAGGAAGGTTACAGGTTGGGTACCCATGGGTCTCTGACTGGTACTGTTCAATATGTTTATGAATGAAAATAGCAAGGGGTATGCAAGACAATGCCAATCTGTTTTCAGAAGACACAAGATACGGGCCACAGAGGTGGACCAGTATCTGTAACAGTTCTGCCATTGTATGGTGATGCTAAAAGTGATTGCTAACTTCACTTGATTAGCTGTTTTAGATGTAAGTGTACAGGTAAGCCTTGCTCATTGTCTCCCCAAGCAATCAGTGTATGCTAGTAATGACAGAGTTTACATTTACTGGGACAACTTAAATTTCTTTCTCTTAGTCTTTTTCTTACCTACAGTAAATCTTCAGTGATGTTTGAAGGACCTCCAAACCCTGAGACAATCATCTGACTTTTAAACTGGACTCAAAAGACCCAAACAGCATGATGGACACACTTTCCTTTCTCTAATTTGGATTTCATAGGTCAACAACTGTAGATCCTGCCCCCAAAGACCTGCTGCTAAGAAGCCAGAATCAAAAAGTGAGATTCCTGTGGCCCAAAGAAGCACAAGTTATGTAGGAACAACTCTGCTACTCTCATTGTGAATGCATGTGCATCACAACATAAATGTTTCTGTAAAGCTGCCTAAGCATACTTAAATATGCACTATGTGTACCCTAAGCCTCTCATGCTGTTGCATATCATTTTTAAAGGTCCGGAGGCAACCTTGTGTTTCTACAAATAATAAATCTAACACTCAAAGCCTTTTCAGATGTTTATTTTTGCAAAGCAGAATTCAACTCTGCACAACCTTGTACAATGAAATATCTTTGAAACCTATACTTTTTTTGTGAGCAGAAAACCTGACTGTAACAGGAAAAGAGACCGTTTTTCTCTACACTGTGGATATTTATTTTGTTTCTCGAAGGTGACCTACCAAGCATTATGAAGGCTCTTTGGATTGTATATTGCCTCTTCATTTTCAGTGGGTAGACGATGCCCTGGAACCTCTCCACTGCTATGCAGGTCATAGTTAGGATGCCTGTCACAATGGCTGTACTCTGGACAAAAGGAACCATCTTGCACACAAATGCACCTGCAACACAAAGGTAATCAACCAGTCAACTGCAGATGTTGATCACACATCATTTGGTCTTCATGTTTTCACTATTGTGGAGAAATGTTTGCAAGAAGATGTGCACTGAGGAGACTATTTTGTGGGCAGTTCCCAAGTTCTATTCTATTTTTCTTCTCTGTTTTGTTTTTGCATTTTTCCCCTCTACTTCCTCCTGTCTCACACAATGATGCTGAGAATTTTTCTGCACCGTTCCTCTGACTCAGTGGGTCAGGGTGCAGGCTACCTCTAAAGTCAACACCAAAGCCTCTCAATGAGTTGCCGGGGGATGTGGATATGCCAGTTGGATGCAACGTTCCTTCTCAGTATCCAAGTCCCTGATGTCTATGGTGCATTTTTCCCCCATAGAGGTTTTATCCTCAGGTCATTGTCCTATCCCAGTCTGCCCAGACCCATCATCTACCTTCCCTATGACTTACCATTCTCCAGTTGTTGACTAGGGATTTCCCCTCTTGGCAGGATTGTCAGTGCTGGCAATGCCCCTCTGGAGCACCATCTAATTTGCTTTGAAAGAGGTGCCTAGCTGGTAGTGCAGGGCCTATTACAGACCAGAGCACCATTCTTTTCATTCAGGAGTTTTCACCATCTTTTCTCCCCATGACTGCCTGCATAATGCATGTGTGGGGAGGCACATATGTGCCTTTCAGCATCTGATGGTGGGTCCTCCCTGAGTGGACGCTCCTGCTTTGCTGCCACACAGCTACCCCCTCTCCACAATAGAGGAGAGCAGTCCCTGGGGAAGTCTGCCCTCTTTCCCCCTGGTTAGACCCATGCAACCCAAGTCCACTTCTAAACCCAGGTCACCAGATTTGCAGGTGGCAGCTCTACTGCTGTGCTACCCAGCCAGTCTCTGTGATGCATATTTACCCTCAGACAGCCCCAGTGTGAGACTATGAGAATCAATTGTGAATTCTGCTCTGAGGGACATCATTTGGTCAACAGGAAAAAGCACTTATTTTTCCTTTTTTATTTATTTATACTCTCCAGGCACACTGGGGGCAGGAACTCTGTCCTGCACCACCGGTCCACCAGCCCAACTGCCCTGACCATCCCCAAGATCCCCTCATGGATTACCCCTTGTGGCAGTGCCAGGAAGGAAGCTACCTCCCACCACGGAGTACAATACAAATCCTGGGAGGCCATGACAGTGAAATAGCAGAAAGGGGATGGGACCTCATAGAGCCCCCAGCCACCATTTTCCATGTTTTTTGTGCCCCTCCCAGTGCAAGGTGCAGCGTACGCATGGGGGGGGGCACACGTACACTGGCTGCTGGTCTCCCTGCCTGCATCGTCCCCATTAGAGGGTGGTTAACAGATGGGATGACAATCACTGCCTCCCTTATAGAGGAGAGAAGTCCTGAAGAGGCTCAAGCCTCTCTCATGCCTGCTGATGGCCCAGGCTCATTCCAGAACCTGGGTCGCCGGTGTGGCATCCAGCGACCCAACCATAAGCACCACTGGGCTGGTGGAAAAGCACTTTTTAAAGCTATTTTCTGCTTAGACTTATACTATTATTGAAATCATTTACAAGTAAAATATATTTTAGGTAGCAATGGAACAGTGTACTATATATGTGACATAAGGGCATAAGTCATTAGATGAAAAAGAGCTGATGTGCCCATCTAGTTCATCCCCCACACAACAGTGGCTAATATTCAATTTATTTTTCATGTCTATGTGTTCATCTAATTTATTTTTAATGTCTTTAATATTCCTGAACTCACCACTGACACTGGCAGTCCATTCCACCCATTCACCACTCTGTGTGTGAAAAACTGTCTTCTATGTTCAGATTTAAATGTTTCTCCCTAGAGTTGAAGGATGTGTGTCCTTGTAATTTTACTTCCTTGTTTTAATTTTAAATGTAAGGTATCCATGATATCATTATTCCTAATTGCCTTGTATATCGTAATCATATCCCCCTGAGCTTGCCTCCTCTGAAGTGTGAACAGGTTGAGGGTATTAAGTCTTTCTGTATAAATGAGAGTACTAATGGCCTTGAAGTTTGCCATATTTACTCAATATTATTTGGTTTAACTGGACACTGTCCAGGTGAGGTATGGTCCTTGATACCACACCTGGCAATAATTTAAAATGGTTGAACATAGGCAATAGCTGACTGTGGTTGCTGATAAAGGAGGGTGAACAAAAAACAACTGTTAGACATATTAGACAGATATCATAGTCATATAGATTCCTAATAGACTTAGACATGGCTAACCCATGTTCAACAATTTGACATCACGAATTTATTCATTTGCAGCACCCAAGCCTTGAAATTACCCTGAGAGCCCACATAGATGCAAATTCCATGTGCCACAAACAGATCACAAATTAACCTTTTTGCTGAAAAAATGCTGGTTATCAAAATGCAACTCTGTTGAAAACTGGGTTCTGTCTTATATGAGGTAGTTGCCTTGGCTGATGTGGGACAAAATAATCAGTATTCATTGACATTATCTGCCCCACATGATCCTGCTAGAATATGTCATATCCAGCTATGTGTTGACTATGAAACAGGACGGCAGAGTTTTTCAGCACTCACGTACAGCAGAGCCAACTCAATGCAATGCAGTAGGTGTAATACTGTAAGTGACATGTCACAAAATACTGCATGGCAAAAGGGCTAACTTGCCACTGAATTACATTACACCCTGTAGTATACTGCAGCATTGTGTGATATACTGCAACATTACTGAATTTCATCCTGGCTAGTGCCACTCAACAGTGCCACACATTTGCCTGACAAAGGTTTGTGTGTTAGACAACTTATTTAAATGTTGTGTGCTTTTCAACTGTCCTACATTGAGGGGGGCATCCCTTGTCTTATCTATCAGCATCCTCTTGCTCCACATGGAAGTACTGACTTACATTATGCAGCGAGAGTCTAAATCAGAAATTCATGCTAAGGTGTGATGCTCAATCAATAGCACATTTTTTTTTTTTTTTTTTTTTTTTTTTACACAAAAACACTATTATTTATTTATTGAAAATTTCAGAGAATACCTTTGAGCATAAGTGCTCTTTTACAAAGGTTGCTAATCAATAACAGAGATTACAAGGCAACATGACAAATACAGTTAGCCAGTTCCAGTGGAATGAAGTCAGACAAGTGTAAATACAGTCAAACAAGTACATATAAATAGACTAGATCAGTTGCATACAATTTTACAGTAAGACAGGTAGACAGAATCAGTGTAAAACAAGCATTGTAATGCTGTATGGAATCAGAGCCAGAGTCTAACAGAGGTCAAAGTGTATCCTGGGAGGGACTTTAGTTAGGATGATTAGCATTTACAGATCAATCAATTAGATTGAACAAGGTATCACGCAACTTATTTAACCAGCCAGTGTCCTAACTGCAAATAAACACTTGCCCAGCTGAGTATGGCAGCAAGACAGTTGAAGGGCATTGTGAGGCATGCTCCCGGAATTGTAAGCATTAACAACAGGGTTGAAGCAGTGAGTTAGAGCCAGAGGGGTTAGGCCCAGTAGCACCTTCTTGGCTAGCAGACATGTCTGGATGTAATTCTGCTAGGTAGGAGTAACCAATTTGTTTGGGATTAGAGGGTGCAGCTATGGGTGCATTTAGCCCCAAGCACAAAGCAAAAAGCCTTATTAAATATCAAATTGATTCTGCTGAGAATTGAGTAGCAGGCAGTTGCATAGGCAGGGAGGCCACAGTCAACTGGTGACAGTACTGAGCTTGCCACTGTGAGGTGTCTATCATCAGCAGTGAGGTTGACCCAGTTACAGTATGGGGCTTCCAATCTTCTGTTTACCATGGACAGAAGGTGTTCAACGTGGGGATCAAAAGATAAGGTACTATCCAAATCACACCAAGGTATTTAAAGGTTTACACCTGTTCAAATATATTCCACACTTGTATTAGCTTGCATCTTCAGGATTTGATTATTGTAAGGAACAGCTCCTGCTGAAGAAAAAAAAAACACTAAATATTCTTTTTAAAGTTCTCTGCCATAGCATCAGAAGTTGCAAATTAATTATTGTATGCCCTACTTTGAGTGCCGAATATGTTTGCATATATAGAGATTCTGGATGTATATATGCCTGCACTCTTCTAAAGGTTAAAGAGAGACACTTGGAGATATAGTCTTCTATTCCTATTTACTCAGACATGAAGATGCTTGGATGTTTACAAGAATCTTTAGTTTCTAATAAATACTAGATACAGAATAGGGAGAAAGAAGCAAGCAGAAGAGAAGGATAGAGAGAATGAGTTGGAGTTACAACATGGATAGAGTCTGGCTGGAGTTTGAAGCTGGTCAGTCAAAGTCTACTTGGAAGGAGAGGTTTGGAGATGGACTTTGTAAGATGGAATATAAGATGTATTCCAGTGTTTAAGGTTGCAGTCCGAAGACACAGAAGTTGGAGCAGAGAGAGATGTAGGTGAAAGATCTACAATAATTATAGGAAATATGGCTAACAGGGAAAAAGCGATGTTGCAAACTTTTTTGAAAAGTCTTCCATCTGCAACCCATCCATGAAACAAGTTGTGAAAGATGCACTTTGACACCAGATGTTCAGTATCAGAAAGCTCGTCTGTATAAAGATTAGCCAGCCAATCTAAACATATTGATTTTAACAGTTAATTCAAGCAAGTAAAGAAACGTGGCCCTCATATTCAAAGGTTAGCGCTGAAGCAAACGTAATAAGAGATGGTGCTTACCTGAATTTGTGCTGTCACTCCAGGCAGGGCCATATTCAGAGGCCCTAGAGTCCTACCCAAACCTGACGGTGCCAGGGTGCTACCCATACCCTGCACCTATGTAAATGACGTGATCTCTTATGCATAATGGCACAGCAGTACAGTATATTCAAAAGTTTGTGGCAGTGATAAACAGCTTCTAGAGTGCCACTGTTTACCACTGCTGAAGACAGTCTTAATCTTCATCTATTACATCAATCTCTTGGTTTACTGGTCCCCAACCCCCAGTCACCAATCCTTCATCCAGTACATCAATCCTCATTGGTACAGCGGTCCCCGGCCCCTGATCACCCATCATTCATCTAACCCATCAATCCCTGTTGGTGTAGTGGTCCCCATCCCTGATCACCCACTTTTCATCTAATATATCAGTCCTTGGTGGTTTAGTTATCCCGCCACACCTCCTCAGCCAGACTCATGTAATACATCAATACCTGGTGGTGTAGTTGTCCTCCCAGCCCTGATCACCCATTCTCCATTTAATACATCAATCCCTGGTGGTTTACTGGTCCTTCCACCCCTGACCATTCAGCAACCCCGCACCTGCCCACCTGCTGAGGACCCCTGCTCTGCACCCCCCCCACTCGATCACCATTCTTGATTAAATCAGCAGCCAATGCAGTCCTTCTCTCAACCCTTCAGCCAGTCACTGTCTGATAGTCACAGACCATGACCCTTACCCAACTCATTTGAATGCTTGGACTGATTGTGGCCCACAGGAGACATTGCACTATTCAGTTTATGGCAGCACTATCTCCCGTGGGCCATATGCAACCCTAGTCTTTTTTGGTGCAGTGCAGATCTACTTATCTCTGCACCTATATGCTCCAATATTCAGTCAGTTAGCACTGCTCTATAGGTGAGTGCTAATCATCCAGATATTGCTCAGAGGCAGTCGTGCAGTATTGCAAGCACAACACAAAAAGCTGCTCTGCGACTGTGCCCAGCACCGAATATGGGGCCCTGTATATTTTCACTGTTTCTTGGGGAGAATGTGTGATAAAAATTGACTGAAGATAGCCATGCCTGACAAATGTTACCAATTACTGCAAGATACCTGACCACAGTTCAATCTAATCATACAAAATTAATCAATCAATTAATCAATCAATCAATCAGTCTTTATTTAGCCAGGTGAAACATCTTTGAGAAGAACTCATTTACAAGATGGACCCGGTAATAATTACATATGTGACAGAATAACATTGGAGTACACAACAACACATCCTCATAGAGTAGATATTCTAAGCAGATACAACATAACAATTGGCTATTTATACAGATTGGTTAGGATATATACAGATTGGTTTAATCAAAATACAATAGCATTTCTATTAGCTAGCTGTACCGGTCAATATAGATAGTGTACAATATGCTTGGCAAGATATCAAACCAATGGCAAGGAAGACAGAGGTCTGCAGGGAGGCAAGGCCACCTCTAGGAGTTGAAAAACAAATATAGATCATAGAGGAAGAGCCTGGGGCAATAGCTAGCTGAGGCACCACCAGCCATGTGGGCAAGAAACTGTAAGTAGGCAAGACCACCTGTAAGAAGATAACAGGCAATAGGAATTCATAGTTGTATGGGCCCAAGGTAAGGAATAGATGAAAGAAGTGTATGCATGGGAGTTTTATGAAGCACAGTTACAAATTTCTGTAGCTGTCCTGGCCAGTAGGGCTTTGAAAGTAGCAAAGGGAAGTGAGGTGGTAATTTGTAGTATTTTTTTGAGCTTTTTCCATAGGGTAGGGTGAGAATAGCCAATGGAAAAAATCTGCCAATCAAGTTTTGACTTTAGGAATAACAAGAGTAATGTAGGAGGATCTTCTTAGTGCATACGATCCACGGAAGCAAATAGGGAGGCAGTCCGAGATATAAAAGGGCAGTTTCTTGGTGATAGCATGTTAGGTCCAGATTGCTGCGCTCTTGTATCGTCTTATGCTGAGAGAGGTCCAGCCGACTAGGGCATATAAGGAAGAGTGGTGAGTAGTATAGGGAGCACCCGATATGAATCTTAAGGCCCGGTGATATAAGATGTTAAGCTTTTTTAGAGCTGGGTTGTTCCCTTGTCCATAAAGAATATCCTCATAGTCAAGTAAGGGGAGAAAGGTAGATTGAACAATTCTTGTTCTTGCTGCCAGTGTTAGCAAGTGCTTAATATGGAAGAATATGCCAAGACTCTGTTTGAGTTTTTTGGAAAGTTCTTCAATATGGTCAAGAAAGGACAGTTTGTGGTCAATCCACATCCCCAGGTATTTGAATTTATGCACTAGTTCAAGAGGGTCATTGAGGAGAGTAGTAATTGAGGTTTGCACACCCACCACATTAGCAGGGGTAGACCTCCAAAAAGGAGAGAAAAACATAGCTTTTGGGTTTTTTTTTTGCATTGAGCAGTAGTTTAAGTTGCAATAGGCTGTTCTGTAGGTGGTTAAACTCAAGTTGGAGGTCTGACCATGTTTTGTCAGGGGTAGGTCCGGAGATGTATAAGACAGTGTCATCTGTGAATAAGTGGATGTCAGCATGGATGCTATTTATATAGATGGCAAAAAAGAGGAGGCCCAGTGTAGAGCTTTGTGGTACATCTCTATGAAGGATTTTCATGGGGAAAAAGTTTCCTATTAGTTTAACCTGCTGCAATCATCCCACACAGTAGCATTCAAATCATTTGAGAGCGGTACAATCAAGTCCAAAGTTGCGGAGGATATCCAGCAGAAGGGCATAGTGCACCATGTCAAATGCCTTGCTTAGATCTAAAAATAGGGCACCTACAAAGAGTTTGTTGTCCAATGCATTCAGCCAGTCATCAGTAACTTTTGCAAGTGCAGAGACAGTGCTATGCAGTTCTAGATGGTCTCTAATCTGCAGGCTGACAATCTTTTCCAACATTTTGGATAAGGTGAGAAGCAAAGAGATAGGCCAATAATTATTGAAGTCCGCAGGATCCATGGATTTGTACAAAGAGACAACATGGGCAGTTTTCCAGCTGTCTGGAAGGGAGTTCTGCATAAAGGACAGATTGAAGATGTGGGTCATAGGGACGGCTAATACATGGTAGCTAATATTTAGAAAGTATGAATCAATGAAGTCTGAGTCAACACTTTTTCTAGTGTCTAGATTGATTAACATGTCTTCAACTTGTTTCAGAGATATTTGTATGAAGGAGAAGGATGGCACAGCCTTTGTTTGGGGGGGGGGGGTCTTGTCCTGCCGATAGAGATAGTCTCTCAGGGCATTAGCAGGGGAGGAATCAAAGGCCAGTTCAGCTGTGGTAAAATTGTTGTTTAGCCCATTTAGTATATCATGTTTATCTGTAAGCATTACATTGTTGATGGAAATCTTGGATGTGCAGGTGTTGAATGTCCTATGTCCCTCAACCTACTTAAGGGTCTTCCAAAAGGTGGATGGGCTATGAGTAGATGCATTCGGTTTGGTGTTATAGTAACTGGACTTAGCAGCCCTTACAAGCTTAGTGCATTGATTGCTGGCAGGTCTGAAGAAAGCCCAGTTGACAGGGAGCTTAGTTTTTCATGCCTTTTTCCATAAGGCATCCCTGTGCAGAAGAGCCAACTTGAGGTTGGTAGAGAACCGGGAGCAAGAGATTTTCTTGGTGCGGGTTTTTGCCGGTGGAGCATGCTAGTTAATTGCATCCATGAGGATCTTATGGAAAATATTATACGCTTCAATAAAAAGATGATAAAACTATCGCCAATTAGAATGTTGTAGGTCAGTAAGGAAGGCGTAAATGTCAAAATTCCATCCATACCTTTTTTGCATAGATCTGGAGGAGGAGATCATTTTTGGCGGAGTCCTTTCTCATGCAATAATGCAGTTGTCACTGAGATCGCTAAAAAACACTCCCACATGAGAGAACAGATGAAGCTTGTTAACCAATATAATATTGAGTAGAGAGCTGTTGGCTGGATTTTTAATTTTTTGCTGGGTAGGTTCTATAATGAGTTGATGGAGACCAAAGGTGTTATTCAGCTCCTTGAGAGGTTTAGAACAGGCAGTGTGCCAATCAAAGATTTAGGTCACCTAAGACTATGACCTCTGAGGATGAAGAGTCAAGCAGAGTGTTCAGATGCTGAATGATCTTTAGGCCAGCCGATGGGGGTCTATAACATGCTATGATTTGAATGGATTGGGAGGGGGACAGTTGTAATTTGATGGAAAGACTATCATATTCTTTAGGCTCTGAAGTGGAGTTGATGATAGAAGCATAGTACTTATGTACATAAATAGCAACTTCACCTACTCTGGTCTGTCTGTTGGTTCTATAGACTTTATAGGAAGCTATATTTATTTCAGTGTCCTGGGTTGAGGGTTTAAGCCATGACTCAGAGATAACCAATACATCGGGGTGGAGAGGATCATCCAAGTTTGGATTAGGTCCAGCTTTCTTAACAGACTACAGACATTAGTGTGAAGAATTGTTAACCGTTTTATGTTTGCTATATCTGAAGGGGAGGAGATAGTAGAAGGTGGGCCAGGATTAAGTTCAGCGTTGCCAGAGCAGATTAAGAGGATCAGTAAGACATTTTTAATAGCAATCAGAAGCAGTTTGAAAATCTTAGTCCGGCCCTTCCTGTGAGTGCGATTGGGGGGGGGGGGTGAGGCTTCAGTAGGTTGGTGTCTGATGCCAACCTTGATGCAAAGAGAAGCACCCAGACAGAGAAGAGAAGGGAGTGCTACATGGAAGATGCTGGTTGAAGTGGGGGAAACTGGTTTGTGATGAGTACAATACCATACGTAAGATTACAACCCATGTTAAGGCGGGGAGATAAAGTACTGTGACGCCAGTTAATGTTTGCGCCAGTACTTTGCCTAGGGATAGTGTAACAGATAAGGACTAGGGTGAGCAGGCCAATTAGGTGGCAGTAGATAGAGTCAACACCCTTCATAATGGTCAAGGAACTATAAGGTCAGTCACTAGGGAATTCAGGCAGGAGACCATGCCAAAAGAAGATCCTTGTCAGCCTTGCTCGAGCACTAGTTAGAGCCCAACAGTCCATTAGTGTGCCAATAAGAGAGCACCTGGCAGATAGTGGGAGGAGAGAAGGTGTATTTAATTAAGGAGGCGGGTGGCGGGAGGGCGGAAAACTCCCTGTAGAGTTACTATACAGCAGCAGTTGCAGGTTTAACTACAACAGACGAATTTGGGTCCCAGATAGCTAAACAACCAGGATTCAGCTTCAGCCAATAAGGACAGGCGCTACAGATCATACAGCCAATGGCGGCTTCCTTCAGAAGGTCCATGGCCAATCAGAGAGGTGCTGTTAGTTGGGAATGTCACCGTACCTTATCCTGTGTGCTCCCGGGGCTGAGTGCCAAAGAAGCCGGGCAGCTTGAAGGTGCAGCCAGTGTGTGGCTATGGCCGCAGTCAGTCGTCGAGGAGGCACTTCCACGCCCTTAATCAGGCAAGCCTGTTGAGGAAAGGGCAGGATTAAAATAGGCTGCCTACCAAAGGTGGTAGTTTGGCAGGGTGGGTCGGGGTTCAGCAAAGAACTCAGGGAGCAGGTGGTGGATAGAGATTAGCTGGGTGTCGGTGAATAGGGACAGACAAAGAAATCTGATCAAGAGATTAGGAGGGCAGAAATTAAAAATTCAAACAGTGGGGGGTAGGGGATAGGGAAGGTGCCAACCAAAATTGCTCAGGTTTAAGTTTCGGTGCCAGAAGGTTAACAAAAAATACTAATAGAGAGAAACAGAGATAAGGCCAGAGGGACAGGTGAGGAATAACTAAAATTTGAGTGAGAAAGGGAACACAGTCTACAATTATGGGCAGTACATGCTACATACAGGCACTTAGTTCAATTAATTACTTAACCTTGCATAGGTAACAGACTGGCAAAAAGACCCTGCTCTTAAACACTACGATACTGAGACCCTTCATTCTACAGTCAATTATAAAACATTTCTAACAGGCCTTTTAGCAGTGTCGGGTACAGACCCATTCAGTATATTTGAAAACTCCACGTAGAATTACTATACAGCAGCAGTTACAGGTTTAACTACAACAGCCAAATTTGGGTCCCAGAGAGCTAAACAACAGGGATTCAGCTTCAGCCAATAGGGACAGGAGCTACAAATCATGCAGCCAATGGTGGCTGCCTCCAGGTTTTCCATGGCCAGAGAGGCGCTGTTAGCTGGGAATGTTGCCGTACCATATCCTGTGCACTCCCGGGGCTGAGCGCCGAAGAAGCCGAATGGCCTGAAGGTGCAGCTCGGGTGTGAGACTATGGCCATTGACACTGTCAGTCACCAAGGAGGCACTTCCATGCTCTTGAGCAGGCAAGCCTGTTGAGGAAAGGAAAGGGCAGGATTAAAATACGTTGTTGAACAAAGGTGGTAGTTTGGCGGTGGCGGGTTCAGCAAAGAAATCGGGGAGCAGGTAGTGCATAGTGAATTGCTGGGTGGGGGTGAGTAGGGACAGAGAAAGAAATCCGATCAAGGGATTAAGAGGGCAGAAATAAAAAATATAAACAGTGGGGTGGGATGGTACTAACCGAAATTGCTCAGGTTTAAGTTTCAGTGCCAGGAGGTTTGTTTGTTTTAGTTATTTAACCAGGTGAGACACACTAAGCTGAAAGCTTTTTTACAGGCGCAACCTGGGAGCACAGGGAAGTTAAGTGACTTGTTCAGGGTCACACAATATGCAAGTGGAAGCCGTGGGATTCAAACCCAGGTCTGGTCTGCTAGATATCACCAGATTTGCAGCTCAGAGCCTTAAACCACTGCGCTATACTGCCACCCCAGGTTAATACTGATAGAGAGAAATGGAGATAAGGCCAGAGGGACAGGTGAGGAATAACTAAAATTTGAGTGAGAAAGGAAATACAATCTACAATTACGGGCAGTACATGCTACATACAGGCACTTAGTTCAATTAATTACTTCACCTTGCATAGGTAAGAGACTGGCAAAAAGACCCTGCTCTTAAACACTACGATACCAAGACCCTTCATTCTTCAGTCAGTTATAATACATTTCTAACAGGCATTTTTGCAGTGTCAGGTACAGACCCCATTCAATATATTTGAAAACTCCCTGTAGAATAACAACACAGCAGCAGTTGCAGGTTTAACTACAACAGCCGAATTTGGGTCCCGGAGAGATAAACAAAACGAGGATTCAGCTTCAGTCAACAGGGACAGGAGCTACAGATGATGCAGCCAATGGTGGCTGCCTCTAGATGGTCCATGGCCAACTGGAGAGGCGCTGTTAGCTGGGAATGTTGCCGTACCTTATCCTGTGTGCTCCCGGGGCTGAGCGCTGAAGAAGCCAGGCAGTCTGAAGGTGTGGCCAGTGTGCGGCTGTGGCTGCAGTTGGACACTGAGGAGTCACTTCCACACCCTTGAGCAGGCAAGCCTTATCCTGTGCACACCTGAGGCTGAGCACCGAAGAAGCCGGGCGGCTGCCTGAAGGTGCAGCCGATGTGCAACTGGGGCTGCAGATGGTCGCAGAGGAGGCACTTCCATGCCCTTGAGCAGTCAAGCCTTATCCTGTGTGCTCCTGGGGCTGATCACTGAAGAAGCCAGGCAGCCTGCAAGTGTGACTATGGCTGCAGGTCATCGCTGAGGAGGTGCTTCCATGCCCTTGAGAAGGCAAGTCTTATCCTGTGTGCTCCAGACACTGAGAGCCCGAGAAGCTGGGTGGCTTGAAGGTGCAGCTGGTGTGTGGCTATGGCCTCAGTCGGTTGCCGAGGAGGTGCTTCCAAGCCCTTGAGCAGGCAAGCTAGATAGCTGTGAGTGACTAATACATGGGCAATGCTTTTGAGGAAAGTGCAGCCTCATCAAGAAGCTTTGCAACTAGAGACATGAAAAGTTAGCAAACTTCACATTGCAAATTGATTAGTGAAGTCTGCCAACTTGGTAAAGTCTGAAGTGTTGACTTCTCAGAGCTATCAGCAGATGAAGTAGCACTTGTTTTCATTTGAAGCTATGCAGATTTCCCATCAAAGTTTCAACTTTGCCATGACTTTGCCTGACTCCACCTGAAAAAGTGCCGCTTTCCGGGGAAAAGTCAAGCTTCATGATCTCTCTATTTACAAAACATTTTCTTTAGCCACCTGGAGGTGACCTATGTATGTAATCAGAAGCATGAAGCCACAAAAGTATTCTAAGCTAAAAAAAACAACTGACTGAAATAACTTCAATAATTCCTAACTGCTATAACATGGACTCAGGACTCTGAATGGGTATAATGGGGGGTCATACCAAAATAATGGCAAAGAACTAATAGGTCTGTGTTTAAGTAATTGTTTATCCAGAAGGAGATATGTATATGTGCTTTTCTTAATTGTTTTAATCAATCAATCATGTTTATTTTTTAAAAAAGGAACCTTTCCATAGTTCAAGGCATATGTACATACAATAAATGTCACATCAATCAATAACTTCCATACAATTAACACAATGTAAAAACACATAAATATATAACAATACAACCAGCAGGTTGCACTGTTAAATTACACTATTTTATTTAAATGTAACATTTATCATAGCAGCACTATAAGTACAAATATCTGACCATGATACTGTCTGATCATGAAGCTGTAAACTGTTAATCCAGTTACTTCATATCATATACACAATGTTTTATTAGATCAGATCATGTTTGTTTAATAAACCATAAATATTTGTTGAATTCTAATTTTGGGTTGGACGTTTTTCCTTGTGTCTCCTATCTGCGGTTCAGAAATTAACTTACACAAAGGTTAACTAAATAACACTGTCCCTTTCTACCTCAGAATTAGATCAGGAATAACAAAAAAAAGTCTGAAGCTTGAATTACCCTTGTCATGAGAGGTTTTTGGAAAAAAAGCATCCCCGGTAATGAGTAGTGTGGTTGATGGTTTACTCTTAAATCATCTGGCTCTCAAACAGGTTTATTAATTGAGCATGGCTATTATTGGACTGTTACAGATGTTCTCCATATAATGCAACAGTGCCCCACATTTGCATGACAAATACACGTAGAAATAAAAAAAGTTGTGTAATGATACCAGCATGTTTACTTTTTAGTGAGTTATTTAGTATTCATGAAAGGCACCAGGTTGATGCCACTGCAGATTAAAGTCATGTAATAATGTGCCTGGCACTGGCAGGGCAAGCCACAGTACAAGTTTCATCACACTGCCTTGCCCATGTGGCTCAGACCTGTCAATGCGGAAACACTTCTAGTGTGTGTGAGCATTGTTCAGAATTCATGCTCATTCATTCTAGTTAATATCATTTATGTGATATGGGCAGCATAAAGTCATTTCATATAGAGCACACAACAGCCATCAAGTCAAGGTTTTCATTCACTCGGGGCTGAAATACATACAGTGAAACAAAGGTGAAAGACTCCATTATCTATCTTCAATAATTCTTAAACAATACCATACGGTAATACCCCAAGACTGTCTGTGACTACCCCGACCTCTCCCCCCATTTGTAACAGGCGATGCTCTCTTGAGTTGCTTGTGCTACTGCTCCAACTGTCCTCGCTTCCAATGATTCATATTCTACATGTTAGCAAAGCCTATTATAAGCTGCCTGTGTCTATCTACATATTGCCAATGCCACATATTTACATGTTGACAAAACTTACTGCAAGCTGCCTGTGGCAAATAATATACTGTCAGAGCTTAATGTGCATTCTAGGTGCAATCCATATATATCTCGTAAATGTTACTATAGACCCACTGTATGTCATTTAGCTCTAGACTTGCTGTTTGTTGCTGTGCTCTGTTGATGATGAGGAACCTTTGTAAATGAGCTGATACAGCTCAAAGGTATTTGTCCGAACTAATAAATAAATAAATAAATACATAAATCTACTACCTCTGCTGATATTTTGTGATTCTAATTAATGGTAATGTGAGTCTTAATTAAAGTCTTTTTTTGCATAAATAATTTGATACAAGGAATGAAAACATGCTATTAGCAATCTTGCTATCTGAGCAAGGAGGCAGCTGACTGAGCCAGCTAGAACATTTCTGCTAGAAAACGTTTAACTGGGGGTAAGTGGGCAGAAACTGTATCAGAAGAGTAGGGTCTGCAAGGTTAAATGGGACCTTCATTTAGGGTGAAAACTAAAACAGTAGTTATCAGTGTGCTTGTTTGAGTTGGGGGGGGGGTACCTGATAATCATCCTTGCAGTTGGCAAGGTCAGGAGGACAACTGTGAATTGGCAAGTGTGGCTTAGGCAGAAATTAAGCAGATATCTGCATTTAAATATCCCTGTAGTTAGCTTTTGCTTACATAGCAACTTTGCTATTAGAGCAAGGAGGCAGCTGACTGAGGCAGCTAGAAAATTTATGCTGGAACATTTCTGACTAGGAGGTCAGTGGACAGGTATTTTACCAAAAAAAGGAAACTGAGGGAAAACACTGTCTCAAGTAAGGGGTTGCTCACAAACTCAGAAGGATGATAAGGGAAGCCTAAAGGCAAGGGGAAGGCAGGAAAACAAACAGTCAGGAGAATAAACAAATCACCAGGCACAGGAGCTGTGAAGTGTAAATGGGTGCGGACTGGCCCACAGTCTTCTGAGACACGTTCTGGAGACTTGGGGGGGGGTTCTCCATATGGAGGTACCCCTCTGGGTTGAGAGCAGAGGTCACTGGACTCTGGGCCATACTGGCATCAGTACAGGGCACCATCTGCCTCACCCAGAGGCCACCTAGTTTTGCCTTCACTCCCTCAAAGAATGTTAGAAAGGAGGTACAGAAGCTGGACCTTGGTGGGCTCTGGAAGGGTGGGGCAGCATAGTACCCCTTATGGTTGACACCCCAATGGCGAAACACAGGATAAAGACCATCATGGCGACATTTGCAGTAATGGTCCTTTTTCTGTGTTTCACCTTCCCCCAGTGTTCCGCCCCCTCCCTGGACCAACTCCGACCTGAAGTTGGAATCCTAGAGTCCGGAAGTGCAGGGGGCAGAGTCCCCCACATGAGAGGGTGCAGCCCCCCCCACAGAAAACAGCGATAGAAGAGGCTGCACAATACCTGCATCAGTCTTGTGCCGTCACTGTGGGGGAGGTCGGCATTCTCGCCGACGAGATATCTTGGTGCTTTCGTGGGGCAGGAAGGAGGAAGAGCACCCCTCAGACCTTACTGCTGCACAATTTCCTCACCATTCTGGCAGGATAGGTAAGCCAAGAGGAGGCACCCAAGGCAGGAGTAAGAGATGAGGTGGGGGTCCTCAAGGGAGCAGGACCCAATAAGGGTGGGAGAGTCCCCTGGCCAAGGAGGAGGTAGTTGCTGCTAAAGGATTCCATAGTCAGGGGGATTAAGTTGGGGATAGAGAAAGGGAGGGACAGGGTAGCACAGTGCATTCCAGGCTCTATGGTGGGGAAAACTGGAGGGCAGCTCTTGGAGATTGCCAGAGAAGAGGGGATAGGGGAGGGAGCTGGATGTTGCTGTTCACCTGGGGATAAATGATCTTGCAAGAGAAGCTGGTGAGATGGTGGTGGATGGATTTAGAGAGCTGGGGAGGGGTCTGAAGCAGGGAGCTTGCACAGTGGCCTTCACTGAGGTGCTACATGTGCATGGTCAGGGGAGGCTAGGGAACTCTTCACCAGGTCCTTCAATGAGTGGCTGAAGGCATGATGCAAGTAGGAAGACTTTGACTACATCGGGGACTGGGGACACACCTGGATGTATGGTGGCCTGTACAAGGGAGACAGCCTCCATCCATCCAGGAGGGAAAAGTAGTCCTGGTGGAAATATAAAATGCTACTTTGATAAGCATTTAAACTTGCCAAGAGGGAGGTAGAATGACTGGGGAGGCAGAGATTGCTTCCCTAGAGACTAGTGCAACAGGTACGGTTAACCAAGGGAGAAGAAATTTCCTGGAGGTTGATGGAAGCAAAGAGAAAGAATGGGCAGGCAAATCTGGAGGAGGAACGTCAGTTGGAAGAGATGGAAAAGAAGGAAGGTAGGAAGACAACGTAACAGGGGAGGTCAGGACTGGGGTGACAGCGGGGGAAAAAGTGGAACAGCAGGAAGGAGATTCAGGTTAGAGGGAGAGAGGGATGAAGAGAATGGGAAGCCATGTGTGAGAGTCTGGGAAACAAAATTTCTGACCTAGAGGCAATCATTGCAGAGGCAGACCAGGATCTGGTGGCCATAACAGAATCATGGTACATGGACAACCACAGCTGGGAAGTAGCTATCCAAGGTCACACTATGTTCTAGAAGGACAGGTCAGGGAGGAAAGGTGGAGGTGTTGTTTTATATGTGAAAAAAGATACAAGGGCCACTGAAAAACAGGGACAGCTGGGGGGGCGAGGAAGGGCAGGAGGTAGTGGGTCAGATTAAAGATGGGGTCAAGGCCATTATCTGCATGAAGGTGTTGTACGGGCCTCCAAAACGGGGAGGATTTAGACAGACCCCTGGGGGAAGCTATTAGTAAAATGGCCAGTAAGGGGGAAGTTTTGATCATGGGGGACTTTAATATGCTGGATGTAGAATGGGGGCATTCTCACCACAGCTACATCAAGAGGCAGGGCCATACTCGACTCCATACAATGGGCATTTCTCATGCAGCTGGTTTTGAACCCACTAGGGATGGAGCAGTGCTGTACCTGGTACTTTCAAACAGAGAAAGCATATCTGACATCACAGTGTGTAGTCCCCTGGGTAAAAGTGTGCATCATACTGTGTGGTTTGACATACAGATGGGGCAGGAAAAAGAAAACACACAAAGATGAGGGTCCTGGACTTCAGGAGAGCAGATTTTAAAGAAATGGCAAACTGCCTCAGGGAATACCTCAAAGAGGGGAAAGGCAGAAGGGGAGTGAAAGTTCAATGGAGAAAAATTAAGGAGGTTATAGCCCAGTCAAATGCATATTATTTGAAGGAAGTGAGCAAGAAAAAGAGGAGGAAGAGGCTGCTATGGTTCTCTAAGGAGGTGGCAAAACAGTGAAGGAGAAGAAAACCGCATTTATAAAGTACAAGGAGACCCAGAAGGATGAAGACAAGGAGGTATAGCTGGCACAGCAAAGGGAGTCAGAAAGGTGGGTGAGGGCAGCTAAAACACTAACAGAGGAGAGGATAGCTAAGACCTTTTTCAGTCATGTGGAGGAAAGAGGAAGACAAGTGGAGGGATAGTGAGAATCAGGAGAGCAAGGTGGGACTGTGCAGAGGAAGATCAAAAGAAAGAAATACGAAATGATTACTTCTGCTCAGTCTTAATGGTGGGGGGGGGTGAACCATCATGCTGTAGTAAGCACTATGAAGAGGGGAGGTGGGCATAAGTCCATTCTCAGTGGAGAGGGTCCAGAAGACATTGAAAGCCTCAAATAAGATAATATGTGTATACAAATAAGGAGAACAAAGTGATAGGGCCAGATTGGATTCATCCAGGGTTCCTAAAGGAACCCATCACAGTGCTGGCCACTCCCTGGCAGCTCTTTTTAGCACTTCAGTAGAGATGCGGGGGGGGGGGGAAGGTGGCCCCTCTGCACAAAAGTGGCAGTGGGGAGGATGCAAGCAACTATAGGTCAGTCAGTCTCACATCACTGCTGGGGAAGTTAGCAGAGACATTACTGATGGAGAGGCTCATGGAACATCTGGAAGCAAAAGGGCTGCGTAACCACCTGCATCATGTTTTCACATGGGGGGGGTCATGTCTTGGGGCTTGCAGTATAGCCTAGAGGTTAGAGTAACGAGCTGTGAATGAGCTTAGTACATCCAACATACTTGTATTTGATTCCCTCGACATCTACTTTCATATTGTGTGACTGTGAGCAGGTGACTTAACCTCCCCAGTGCTTCCACATCACCCTTTGAAAACAGGCACTTGTGTCTAGTGGGCCTTACCCAGTTACCAAAAGACTAAAATAAATAAAAAAAATGCCAAACTAATCTCATAGATTTCTTTGACTGGGTTACCAGGAAGGTGAATTAAGGAGGAGCAGTGGATGTGGCCTATCTGGACTTCAGTAAGGATTTTGACACCATGCCATACAGGAGGCTAGTTAAGAAACAAAGCAGCCTGGGGTGTGGGAGAAAGTTACAAGCTAGGTATCAAACTAGTTAAGAGATTAGAGGCAAAGGGTGATGGTAAATGGTAGCTACTCAGATAATAGAAGAGTGACTAGTCGGGTGCCACAGGGTTCGGTGCCGGAACCAGTCTTCTTCAATGTCTTCAAAAGTGACATCACAGAGAAGCTTGAGGGGAAGCTGTGTTTCTTTGCAGATGATACAAAAATCTGCAACAGGCCTGACATTTAGTAAGAGAGTGGAGAGAATGCGAAGGGACCTGAAGAAACCAGAGGAATTGTCTAGAGAGTGGAAGCTGGGTTTAAATACCAAAAAGTGCAAGGTTAAGCACTTAGGGATGTGGAACCCAGGGTCTGTGTATAAGATTGAGGGAGTGGAGCTTACAGTCTCCAGGTAAGGAAAAGACCTAGAGGGTCATCATACTGATAACCTCAAGGTAGCTGGGCAGTTTGACAAAGAAGTGGGAATAGCTAGCAGGATGCTGGGGTGCACTGAGAGAGGGATAGTAAGTAAATAAGTAAAATTTTTATTTAAATACACCCATTCCCGGAGGCTCTGGGTGCAGTACAATATATAAACACATATACAAAGCATCAACAAAGTAACAAAGTATAATTACACATACAATTGTAAAATTATTAAAATTCGGTAAATAATCCACTAAGCTCTAATTAAAACCTGAGTTTAGATAACTCTCAATTTAATTCAAAAATGCCTTAGTATGGGGATCTCTAGCAGCAGGAGGGAGGTGGTGCTGCTATTGTATTACTCACTGGTGAAGCCCCTCCTGGAGTATTGTGTCCAATTCTAGATGCCGCACCTCTGCAGGGCCATTGAAAGGGTGGAGGTGGTACAGAGGAGGGCAGCCAGAATGGTGAGTGGGTTGTATGAGAAGCCATGTGAGGAAAGGCTGCAGGAACTCAACATGCACTCCCTTGAAGAGAGGAGTTGGAGAGGCAACAGGACTGAAACCAACAAGAACCTCACAATAGTGAATTAGGTGCAAGTGGTGGGTCTATTTCAGAGAAAGGAAGGCATTAGAACAAGAAGGCATGCAGTAAAGATAAGAGGGGGAAGTTTAGGAGAGATGTCCAGAAATACTTCTTCACGGAGAGGGTGGTGGATGACTGGAACAGCCTGCTAGAAGAGGTAGTTGGGGCAAAGACTGTGGAGATCTTGAAGTATGTGTGGAATAGGGATGGGGCATTGTAGGTAGAGGAATGAGATGGAGGAGTGACACCTATGACCAACCAGGGTCAGTGGTGATTGAATAGGAAGGGACAAAGGAAAGACTGGATGGACCTAAATGTCCTTTTTTGCAAGCAAAATCTGTTTCTATGTTTACCTTCTCAAATATTCTGCAAGACCCGAGCCTCATCCTTCCCAGTACTTTTCTTTGCCTTAACCAGCTTCTCCCATCCCTAAAGTCACGGTGTCTCTCCCCCGTTCTTCTATCCTCACAGAATACTGAGTTTTGCCCTTTCTTTCATACTTATCTTCACTCCCTTCACCTTCTATCCCTTTCTTGTATTCCCTCTGCTCTACTGGCACCCACGCATTTTCCATTACACAAGGTGAAACTGCTGCTGGGTAATCTGCCTCCTCAATCCATCTCCCTACCTTTGGAACAACTTCCCTCTCTCTGTTCGCTTCTCCTCTTCTTTCTTCATCCACAAACCTCTACTTGGGCCCACTTCTCTTCCATAGCAAAATCACCTCTTTTCTCTATCTTGAACCACCCAGCTTCTTTTTACGCTCCCAAAATGTCTCCACCTCTCTCCAGGTATCTGTTGGTGCATCCTTTGTTTAGACTTTTTCCTTACACCGGTCCATCCCTCCCAACACACACATTTATAATAAGACACATGCTGTCCTCCAGCTTACCCTTTAATTCCTACCCCTAATTATGTGCACCTTTTAGTAAGCTGCTTGGTTCTCAGATTTTCTCCTTTTACTTCTATGTTTATAGTATACTCCATATGCAATTATTTTCTTTTTTGCTCCTTACCTTATGTTTGTTTTATTTTTGCATGTTTCCTCACTTTATATCATTCTTAATTATTGTACTAGTATTGTGCCATTTGCATTGTTCCACTGTTTTCCAACTGTCCACAACTGTAGTCCCCACACACCCACCCCCTCACACCTGGAAATACCTATTGGCTAAATGTTCCTTTCCCAGTCAACATATTTTAGATCAATAAATAAAACATTGGGGGCCATGTACAAACTTGTACATTTACAATAGTAAACAACAGAACAGAAATCAAAAAGATGAATACAAAGTTAAATACTGATGGTAAGGATGATGTTAATTTCAACATTCAAAACTATAGGGAAGTCAATTACGTAAAAGTATCACATAATTATTATTTCATCTCAGTTTATGTTTTTCCTTATGGATCTGTCACAATATAACACTTATATTTCCAGTATAAAAACTGATGTAGAACCTCCCTTTTGCTCTTACTTTCTTTCTTGGGATAGGCAAATTGGGGGTGCATTTTGTTTTGGATTTCCCAAATCCAGGCTGAGTTTGCATTTGTGTTTGAATAGAATTTGCTCACAAATGGCAACAAAACTTGTACACTTTCTGATGAGTCAATCCTGCACATTTAGAAATATAAATACTGCATTTCTGCCAATATTTTAACTGGGGGAAGGAGATAGGAAAGTTACAGTATCACCCTTGAGATATTTGCATGGGAATGGGTTAACAGGCTATCATTGATATAAATCCTTGCACATAATGCATATAATTTCAGTTGCTTAATTGTTTTTTTCTTTTGCTTCCAATGTATAGAACACGTAGGCATGTATGTGCGTGTGTTTGTGGGGGGGGGGCTAAATATTAATTAAAACTCTGTAAGGCATGCATTTGTGCTAGTGTGCTAGTGTAATGGGTATGGGTTCAGTGTTTTTTACTGAGGTGTTGCCTGGCTGCAACAGTGGAGATGAAAGGGATCTCCGGACTGGGATTTTCAACTCATGGTTGAGGGAATGGTGCAGAGGGGATAGATTCAGTTACACCTGGAGGGATAAGGGCCTTTACAGTGGTGATAGCCTACATCCATCCAGGAGGGGACCTACAGTCCTCATTGGGCAGTTTAGATGTTACTGTGATGATCATTTAAACTAGCCAAGGGGGGTGGCAGAATAAATTGAGGAGGCAGAAACTGCCCAATTCACAGTCTGAAGTAGAGAGTAGGAGAACACAAGAGGAGTGGAATCCCCCAGGATGCAAATTAATATAAGAAGCAAGGTGGAAGAAATGAAGGGGAATGGGAGTGGGAGCATTAAAGAGAGAGGGGAGAGATGGAGGGGAGGCAAAAAGTAATAAAGGAGGGGGTAACAAACAGGGTGGTAACAAAACCTGGAAAACCATATGTGCGAATGCTAGAAGTCTAGGAAATAAGATTCTGGAATTAGAGGCCATCATGGCAGAGATCAATCTGGATATTGTCACGCTGCTCTGTGACCTCCTGACTACCATAACTACTCTCACCCCTTCTGGGGATCTCCTCATCCTGGGGGACTTCAATATTAATTGTCTCTCACCACCTAACTCAAAATTCTGCCAATACATAAAATCTCTGCATCTTACCCAACTCATCTTTACCCCAACCTGTCTAAACCTGAAATCACAAAATCAATCTCTCTCTCCTGGACTGGGTCCTCACCAACCATCCACACTGCATCATTGATGCAGGTACCCTCCCCAGTGCACTCAGCAACCACTACATGGTATATTTCATGTACAAAATACATTGCCCTAAAGCACCCCTGAAAATTATCCACATCCACGTCTTCTGGTCTTTAGACCTATCCTCCCTCCATGTTGATCTACAGTCTACCGACTGGTCCCCAATCTCAAATGCCAATGACATTAACACAGCCCTTGAGGAGGAGGAGGGGTGGGGGTCCAGGGATTGGGCTGAGTGGCCTGATTAGGGTAGTGGGGTCCAGAAGATGCCCTGGGGCGAAATGGTGCACTGAACGAGGTCCACCTTGTTTAGTGACCATACCCAAGGGTTTCATATTTAGTGAGTTGGTATTTTGAACTGGCCTGGTTTCCCACCAAACCCGCATGGTGATGTGCAATGCCAGATCTATTAAAAACAAGCCAGCTATTATAGGTGATCTTGTTGGGTCTTCTGATCTGGCTTGCATCACCGAGTCCTGGCTGGATGTAAATGCTGGTCCCATTTTTGGAATCAGCAATTTCAGACGGTTTCTTGGTGATGCACCATGCAAGGTTGGGTCATGGGGCGGGGGTGTAGCAATTTGTTTTAAAACAGAATTCAGCCTTGTGGATGTGCCAGTTGAGGATACCAGATCCTTTGAGTGTACCATAGCCATAGGCACAGGGTGCAAAATTGCTCTCGTCTACCATCCACCAGGTGGCGAGAGTCAGTTTTTGCAGGAGGTCGCGGAATTCATTGTCGATCTGGTATTGAACTCCCCCAGGCTGATGGTACTGGGGGATTTCAATGCCTGGATTGACAATGAACTCTTGCAATTTGCACAAGACTTCCTCTGTCTTATGAGTTCTTTGGGCCTTACTCAGGTAGTTTCCCCTGTCACGGTCACTCATTGGATCTGGTTTTTCTCCTGGGGTCGGAGACCTCAGACTTAGTGGTGGAACCAATCGGATGGTCTGACCACCACACCATTAGGTTCAACTTTCTGCCTCCCCTAGTAGGCCTGCCCCTGTGGAGATGGTCCGATACTGCTTTTTACGGAGTTTGACTCCTGATGGCCTTTTGGCAGTGTTGGACCTATTGGGAATCCCAGTGGCAAATGAAGGTCCAGAGAATCCAGGCTTTTAACTGAGCAGTGGAGGAGGACCTGGACTCACTTGCTCCATTCCGTGTTCGTCCACTTACTCTCTGCCCTTGATCCCCATGGTTTGATGGGATTTTGAGGGGGCTGAAGCAGGAAGGGCGAAGGCTAGAGTGTGCCTGGCATAAAACCGCCTTAGATGCTGACAAATTTATACTGATGGAGCATTATAGGCTCTAACAGTCAGCGATCTCCCATAAGAAGGCAGAATTCCTGTCCAGGAAGATTGCTGCAGCACGGAACTAACCAGCTCAGCTGTTCTGGATGGTGGCCAGACTGTGCAATCCAGCCTGTCTGTGTGTCCGGAGGGCCTTGTCACAAATAGAGTGCGATGAGTTTGCTTGTTTCTTTGCTGATAAGGTTGCCGACATCAGGACGGAGATTCACCAGTCACACTCTATGGGGGTTACTGGTGGATGAAGTGGGGTCATGGCACCTTCATTCTGTTGGGTCGACTTTGACCATCCAGCGATCAACTATAGTATGCAGCTTCCCCGGAGTGTGCGTCCAAGCTACTGTAGTTTAGACCCGGGCTCTACTCGCCTTTCAGTGGGGTGTGTAGATGTGATCAGCCCAATTCTAGCAGAGTTAATCTGGTGTTCATTGGAGTTGGGGGTGTTTCCTAGCTCCTTGAAGGTGGCTGTGGTTACCCCCCTTCTGAAGAAGCCATCTCTTGACCCAGCTTCCTCTGCAAACTACAGGCCAATCTCTAACCTTCCCTTTATAGGGAAGGTTATTGAGAAGGTTGTCGCACAATAGTTGGAGAACCACCTTACCATCCATGCTATCTATGATCCTCGCCAATCTGGTTTTCGTAAGAGACATAGTACCAAGACCGTTCTTGTTTGGGTACTAAATGACCTCCTGATGGCCAGAGACCAGAAGCACCACTCTATCTTGGTCCTTCTGGATCTCTCTTCAGCTTTTGACATCGTGGACCATGGGGTACTTCTTGATTGCCTGCGGTTCATCTGTGGCCTGTCTGGTACAGTCCTCAGATGGTTCTATTCTACCCTCACTGGTAGGTCACAGAGGGTTGAATCAGGGATTTTTCCCTCTGATACTTACTCGCTGCCATGTGGGATTCTGCAGGGCTCAGTGTAGTCCCCTATGTTGTTCGCGGTGTACATGCTTCCATTAGGAGACATTATAAGGTGGTATGGGCTAAGTTTTCACTGTTATACAGATTTCAGCTGTACCTGTCCTTTGTGCCAGACCAGGATAGCGTGCTGTCGGTCTTTTCCAACTGTCTTGCTGAAATCCAAGACTGGATGAATTCCAGCTGACTTAGATTGAACCCTGACAAGACGGAGGTGTTGGTAGTTGAACCAGGTCACCGGTCTGGGGGGTCGGTTACTGGGAAGCCCTCCGGGCTTTGGCTTGGGGGCTCTCAGCTCCTGACCTTTGAATGGGTGTGGAATCTGGGGCTGTTATTTGATGAGGGGCTGACACTGCGTTCGCAGGTGTCAGTTGTGGTCAATTCATCTTTTTACCATCTGTGGAACATCTCCTGGATTAAGCATTTTGTTCCGTCTGGTGACCTGCCAACTCTGGTTCACGCTTTCGTGACCTCACATCTTGACTACTGTAACTCCCTATACCTAGGGCTTCCTGTTGTTGATATCCGCCACTTGCAGCTAGTGTAGAACCCTGCAGCCAGGTTGTTATCTGGGTCTACTCGATCCAGCCACATTTCGCCTGTCCTACGCGTTCTGCACTGGCTGCCAGTTCAGTGGCGGATCACCTTTAAAGTTAACTTGCTAACTTTTAAGGCCCTACACGGTATGGGTCCGAGCCACCTACAAGATCTTCTGTATCCCTACTGCCCTGTCAGACAGCTCCGCTCAACTGACAAGGGATTGCTGAAGATTCCCAGGGTGCGTTTGAAATCTTCTGGAGCTCGGGCTTTTGCTTTTGCTGTCCCCACTCTGTGGAATTCTCTACCTCATCGTGTGAGAGAATGCCAGACAGTGGAGAGTTTCAAAACTGCTTTAAAAACATACTTATTTACACGCGCTTTCCCGGATGACTAGAATTTATCTGATTTTGAGTAGTTATATTTTATCATGCAATTTTTATATTTTCATATTTAAGAATGTTTAGGGTTTACTTATTTATTTATTTGTTTGTATTTGTTTTAGAATGTGATTGTACAGTGCTTTGATACATGATATTGCGCTTTATAAATGCATTTTAATTACTTACTTCCATTCCAAATTTATACAGATTTGAAATCAGCATGCCTCCTTACGCAAAACCAGGGTCCGAGGCTCCCACCTCTCCTGGATCTCAGCGGAACGTCTGGCTTGCCAGCATGCTAGTGAGCTGGCATGGACATCCTATAAGGCCTCTGGTTCCCCCACAGACCTTCACAGGTATCATACCCTGAGGAATTCTTGCACCAGGGCCACTAGGTTAGCCAAAGCAGCATTTTTCTCATCCTCTTTTCAGAGAAACTTAAGTCACCCCTCGAAGGACTAGAAAGTTGTCCATACCCTTTTCTCCCCCCAACCCAGTCCACTCCACTTACTAAATCTAGGGACCTCCATAGCCTCTGACTCTCTGTCAGTGGCTTCTGCCTTCAACACTTATTTCACCACTTGTGCTTCTACCATCCTGTCCTCCCTTCCTCCTTCAACCTCCCTCTCCCAGCCCCCTCCCTCATCCCCCACCCCTACTCTCCCCACCTCTTCTCCTCCCTTCTTCTTTTCACCTGTTTCCTCATCCTCCTCTCTGAAAGCCCTTCTAGCCCTTAACTCATTACAAAGCAGCAGCCCTGATGGGGCTTGAGCCTAAGCTCCTACACCTCTCTGCCCCTGCCATTGCCTCTCCTATTGCCTCCTTACTAAATCTCTCCTTCTCTCTGGCCTCTGTTCCAGCATCTTGGAAGCATGCAACTGTCAACTGCCTCTATAAAGGGGTGACTCCTCCTCTTTTGGTAACTTCTGACCTATATTCCTGCTCCCTACCCTCTCCAAACTCCAAGAACATATAGTTCTATCCCAACTCTCTCCTTTTCTTGACTCCTCTTAATTTTCACCACTTTCTAGTCTGGATGTTGAAAATTCCACTTCACCTCCTCCTCCTCCTTCCTCTGACTAATAGATTTTATCCACACAGCTATGGACCAGGGTCTTCTCACTTCCACCATTTTCATCAATTTAGCTAAAGCATTTGACTCTGTCTCTCATTCACTCCTACTACACAAACTAAGTTCTGCTAATTTTTCAGTCTCCACCACCCACTGTTTCAGCTCCTACTTCACAGGTAGATTTCAATCTGTGAGGCTAGGAGGAGCCATACCCCCCCATTACCACCGGAGTCCCCCAAGGCTACTTACTTGGTGCACTTTTATTCTCCATATTTCTAAATGACCTTCCCTCTGCCTGCTCATCTGTGTCTGTACACATACACACAGATGACACAGTCCTATTTGTCTCTGGTTCATCGGCAGCTGAGCTAGTGTCCAAGCTCCAACCTGATTTCGACTCAGTCCAGCAATGGTTTCAGTCAAATCAATTATCTCTAAATACCAAAAAGATGGTCTCTACTGTATGTGCTTTGGCACTAGACCATGGCTTTCTAAATTCCTGGCCTTCCCTTCCTTCCACACCCTTGATGGCATCCCAATTCACAATGTGCCTACCTTCAGATACCTTGGTGTCTGGCTTGACCATCACCTCCATTTCTCCCAGCGCATAGATGCCATTCATAAAAAGCTCCACCCTAAACTTGGTGCCCTTTATAGACATAAGAGCTGCATTTTCCTCCCTGCCCGCCGAGACATCCTTACCAAGATGATTCTCCCCATCTTTGACTATGGCGATATAGTCTATGGTGCTGCCCCCAAATCCACCCTGGCCAAACTGGATCCCCTCTTCCACTCCTTCTGCAGCTCTGCTCTTAACTGCCTTATCCGCACACACCATTGTATTCTCTACTCTGCTCTTTTCCTCCCTTCCCTGGAGGACTGCTGTCTGTCCCACTGTGCCTCCAACACTTCTTAAACTCTGACTATCCTCCCTAACTCTCTATTTCGACTCCCTACTCTCTCCCTCCACCCCTGCCTCCTACTCCCTCAAAAACTCTGGGTTCCACTCCCTCAAGCTCTTTTCCCATAAAACTCAAGCTGGTCAATCAGCCTTGTCTTTCCACTTTCCAAAACTCTGGAATTCTCTCCCCTTAAACATTCACTCTGCCTCTTAGAAACCCTCATTAATCTCTCTTCTCTGCTCTGATCCTACACCTATCCCTCCTGCCAATGTCCTTAAGCATATGCTGGCCCTCCCCATTGTTCTCTAGGGGCCAAACTGCTGCCACTGTATATTGCACTTATTGTATATACCTACCTGCACATTGTATGAACCCAGGTATCTTACTGCTGCCACTGTATATTGCACTTATTGTATATGCCAACCTATTTCTGTTCCAGTTTGTATATTTATATTTATACAATAGGAGTGAGTAAATAGTTTATTGCATAAAAACATGTATTCTCACTGCAGTGGAATAGATCCAGTTATACCACTGTGGTGACATCATCATCAACCAAAAAAAAAAAACAGCACAAAACACAGTCCCATTGTATAAATTAGATACTTTGTGGTTGGTGGTGGAATACACATTTTATGTGAGTGGAGAGTGACCTTGGCTACCATCACTCGTGACTTTGCTACGCTCCACCACTGGTGAGGATATCCAAGGTCACTCTCCACTCATTGACATAAATAGTGTATTCCACCACTGGCCATAACATATCCCCTATTTATTCCACCTCTATACTCATCATATGCTCTATATATCAGTTTGTGCAATTGTATATATTTTTTAGAATGTTCCTAAGCTTATCCCTCTCCCCTTCCCCCAGGACACATCTGGAAATGAGCCATTTGTGCTCAGTATGTTTTTCCTGGTGAAACACTTTAATAAATAACTGATAACTAAGTAAATAAAAAATATTTTGCCATTACTGAGACATAGACAGGGTAGAGAAGGTTCAGAGGAGGGCAACAAAGATGGTGCATGGATTGCATCATAAGTCCTATGAAGACAGGTTGAAGGAACTGAACATGTACTCCCTGGAGGAGAGGAGGGAGAGAGGGGATATGATAGAGACATACAAGTATCTTACAGGGAGGAACAGGGTGCAGGAAAACACTATTTTTAAGCGAAAAAGATGTTCCAGGACTAGAGGGCATGGGATGAAGTTGGAGGGAGGACGATTCAGAGGAAACATGAGAAAGAATTTCTTCACAGAACGGGTGGTGGACAAGTGGGACACCCTGCCAGAGGAAGTGGTGGGGGCTGAAACAATCATGGGATTTAAGAATGCATGGGATAGACATAAAGGAATTCTGGAGGTCAGGGGTAAGGGGCAACAGACTTCTAGGAAAACAAACTGAACTTACAAGCTCAAATGGGCAGACTGGGTGGGCCATAGGCCATTATCTGCCGACACTGTCTATGTATCTATGTATAGTGGATTGAAAACCATGACTGGGACATGGCCATACCAGGTTACACTGTGTTCAGAAAGGACAGAGTGGGAAGGAAAGGAGGGGGTGTGGTACTTCATGAGAGGGAGGACATAAAAGTGATAGAGACATGGGAAATACAGGGGGGCAGTGGCACAATGGGTCACCCTAGAGATGGGCAATGGAGTCTCCATTCATATTGGTATGACCTACAGACTTCCAACACAAGGAGGAGGAGTTAGATAAGGTACTGGTGGAAACCATTAGCAAGATGGCAGAAAAAGGGGAGTTGCTGCTGGTAGGGGACATAAGTAAATATGTGAATCTTTATCTTCATAGCACCCATTCCTGGGGACTGTAGGTACTGTGTAATATTAAAATACACCATAAAATCCTCACAATAAACATAAGACATTATAACACTATCTCAAAAAAAAACAATTAAATTGAAGATTAAAATAATAGATAATAACTAGGCTAATAAATAACAATAAAATCTGTATAAAAAAGTTTTTAGTATATAGCTAGCAAGTTATAGTAAGCTGAATGTAGATTAGAGCTCCCTAGCTGTGGCTTCAGCTAGAAGCAGGGACGTCCTGAACTCCCTCTAGGGTGTGTTCCTTAGGCAACTAGTCAGTAAACTCAATATGGTGAAACAAATACTTTTATTCAGTGTTCACAGAGGAAAGAGATTGGGAGGGGCAACAAAAATGTAACCTGACCAGTAGAGGGTGGAAGGTGGACAGTAGTCCATTTTGGAGGAGAGATTCCTAAAAGGACTCACAAATTTGAAAGTGGACAAAGCAATGTGACCAGATGGGGTCTACCCAAAGATATTGAAGGAGCTCAGGAAGGTACTGGTTGCACCTCTGATGGACCTATTTAACAGCTCATTGGAACCTGGAGTGGTCCTGTAGGAGGGCAGATAGAATTCCAACTTCACAAGGGTTGTAACAGGGAAGGGGCTGGCAATTATAGGCCAGTCAGCCTAACTCCAGCGGAGGAAAAGTTAATGAAATCACTGCTAAAAGAAAGGACTGAGGAATATCTTAAATCATATGAGTTACAAGATCTGAGGACATGGACAGCATAGAGGTGGCCCAGAAGAAGGCAACTGAAATGGTACAGAGTCTGCATCAGAAGCCCTATGACAGGAGACTAAAGGGCCTCAATATGTGCATCCTGGAAGAGAGGAGGGAGAGGTGGGATAGGACCTTTAAATACCTCATGGGGGTAAACAAAGTACATCATGGAAGTATTTTTCAGAAAAAAAGTGCTCAAAAACAAGGGAACATGCTATGAAGCTGGAGGGGGCAGATTCAGGAGAGATGTGAGGAAGTACTTCTTCACAGAGTGAGTGCTGGATGCCTAGAACAGCCTTCCAACAGTGGTGGTGGGGGCAAAGGCAGTAGTGATATTGAAGAATATGTGGGATAGGCATATGGGAACCTTAGGAGAAAAGAAAGGGAGAGGGAGGATGTGTCAGAAATGAAGTAGGATCTGTGGCGATACTGTAGGCAGAGAAAATGGACAGACTAGATGGGCCATGCGGTCCTTATCTGCTGGCAAATTCCATGTTCCTATGTTGTATGTTTCAATGGGATTTTTCAACAGGTGAGTAGGTATGGGGCTGCTTCCACTAATTTACTAGACAAAAGAACTGTTGTGCACTTCTATGGAGTAAAGAAATGGCTACAGGTAGAATTTTACTAATGAAAATGCTGAAAACATTTTGTTGAGGAGAGTCACAATCCACAGTGCCATACAATGCCACACCATGTTATTTGCCTGATTATCAGTACAATTAAAGTCAAACCTTAAAGGCAAAATGCAACAAACAGGTTTATAATCTGTCAGCTACCTCTCACCTTGCGCCACGGTGCACAGTTCTTTAGCAGAGGGAGGGTCATGGAGGATCAGCCAGCAACTAAGTACTTACAGTAATTCTAAATTCATTAGAGAACTCCTTGGGCAATAATATTTAAAAACTTTGTTTCCTGTTATTTTATTACAAATAATATTATTTTATTACAAACTGTTAAAAAAATCATAATATCATTATTTGCACTAATTGTTTTTTTTTTTCTGCTCTATTTTCAGAGTTGACTCATGGACTACACAGTAGTAGCCAGAGACATTGCCAGCTATTTCCTGAAATTTATGTGATATTTCTAGAGAAATCTCCTGCTTTCTGCATTTCCACAGTAGGGATAGCAGAGGGAAACTCTTTAGAAATTTATCAAAATATCTGGAAATAGCTGGCAATGTCTGTGGCTACTACTGTATATTTGAACTTTTTCTCTATTGTCACTTCCAATGCAATTGAAGGAAGGAAGTGATATGTCAAATGCTGATCTCCTGAACACTGGAAATCACTAGCCATGTCTTTAGGATGCAACTTTATAGAGGATACTGTATGGTCATCGATGGTTAACTGGTTTGTTAACCATCGAGAGGTTGCCAGGGCGACCATGTAAACCTTGAGAACGAAGCTTGAAAGGTTTACATTGCCATGGCAACCTCAAGATGGGTTAAAAAATGGTTAACCATTGATGTACCATACATTATATTTTATAGTGTATGGTACCATTTATGTTTTTTAAAAAAGAAAGCAGTTCCTTACTGCAGTTTTCTTAATGTCACCACTGCTCTGCTATCACCGCCATGGCCATTTCAAAGCTGTCCGATCCAGTTGGGCGCATGCCCAGACTGTTCCCAGTTGTTAACCCATCAATGTGACATACCATCAATGGGTTAACAGCATCGTGATGTCACATCGATGGTAAAATGTTGTTATAAAATGGTACATTTCTACCTCTAACAATGTTCTAACATACATTATAATCCTGTATTATGCTGTATATTTGCTGCAGTACTTGTTATGTCTTTCCAATGTGTACCATGCATTCCACCTGTGTGTTGCATTCCTGACTGTATTTTTTATTTGTATAACACCTTCCGTCATTGTACTTGTTCCACTATTATGCAATCGGGATCTCCTTGTGAATGATCTTGCTCAATGGAGCTTTCCTGCAATAAACTTGAAACTAACTTGAAACTTTTTGTCTCTCTTGTTTCTACCTTTTGATTTTTCTCAAGTATTATCTTGCTAATCAAGAAATTTGTTCTGCCCCAACCACATCTGATTTGAATGTGATAAAATGTTGTATGAGGTATTTTTTTAAATGTTTATGGTTATATAATTTGTAAGGCATTAACATCACCTTTTCTAATATGGCATGTGAAGCATCAAGCTCTGGCAGCATACTACTATGTGACAAATTAGACATATGGGGCCAGATTTTCAAAGGGTGGTGCAGGGCGTGTGTCAGGCCCTTCATCAAGCCTTTGCATTGCTGCAGCTACAGCATTCCCTGACTGCCACTGCCTAGTTTTACAAGTTTGGGAGCAGCTTCGACAGTTCACCTGCTTTATAGCAGTTTGCACCAAATTTTGGGGCAAGCTTCATTAAAAAGGTTCCCGTTATTGATGCAAGCTAAACCACAACATGCTGGTCTAATAAGCATCAACAGCCACAAGGGATGGAAATCTCCTTAGATTGCTGCAAGCCCAGAGCACCAAAGCTTTGGCTCACCTGGGTCTTGCGGCAATCTTGATCATCTGAAAATCTGTCCCCCTGTGTATAAGTGGAGTAGTTTATTAACTTTTAATTTACCAGGCAAATGCACTACACAAACAGTTGTCTGTTTCCAAGCAGGGCCTGGAAGATAACAATAACAGGATAAGTACAGTAAGTGACAGAGATGCACATCATAGAGAATACCGAATGGTCAACTATGCACAACCAGTGTGTTCTTCCCCAGAGGGTTCAAATTCCCTCTGACCTTGACGGCAAAGCCCGAGAGGTCTGTGGGAAATAGAACCCTGAGGTGGCATAACACACTGGCTGTGCATAATGTTTCTCATCCCATATTTTTTGTAGTGTATAGTATTATGTGAAAGTTGCATGTGACAGTTCTTTCACTTTCAGAATGAAATTGACTTGCGCAGTTTCTAGAGGTTTCAGAATTCTGTTGTACCACACAAGGGTGCAATGACATTCCATGACCTTTGAACTGTGGTTCAACAGCATTTTGAGTGGAATGGAATTCTATACAGAACAATACGCTGCTATGCACTGTTAGTAGTCATTTACAAAAGACAAGATATAGAATACGATACAAAGATAAAAAGCTGATAAGGATAATTGAAGGTACAAAGAAGGTACATGTAATAAAATTAGTTTACAACACTAAACATGTGGAAAAGTCTCACTACAAGAAGAAATCTGTAGGAGACACTGTACAAGGAATCCTAACAACAAATATAAACCAGTTAGAGGCAGGAGCAAGTAGTTGTTTTGAACAGATCGGATTGGTGACCACTTTAGAAGGCCCATCTAGAGTGGTACTACCAAATCGTAGCAAGAATATGGTTCCAAAGTTTAGGAGCAGTGCAGGAGAAGGCAGTCTTCGCTATTTTTTTTTTTTTTTTTTTGGGTATTGACAGGAGATCACAGTCCAAGGACGTTAGAGGGTAAGAGGTTCTATCAGGCAAAAGCAGCTAGACAAGAGGAAGGGGCACCTGGTTTTGTACAATTTTATAAAATAGATCTCCCAGAGTAAGGTAATGTAAAGCATGGGGGAGGAGCCATCCGAGATTCAAGTACTGTACAAGGCACAGTGATGAGTGTGTCAGTTTGTGGCCAAGGCAAAAAAGAAATGTGATAGCCACGTTAGTCCAGTCTATAATGTAGAAAGAAAATATGCTGCAGGTGGTACCTTTTATTGCACAAAATAGAGGTCCACAGACTATAAACTTTGAAGCTAAAATGTAATTTATTTAACAGATTCAGAAGCCTCATGCAAAGTGGAATTACTTAACAGTGACAATAAAACAATCAGTCCACAAACCCAGTGAGCCAACCTTTCCTGGGGAAAGTAGCGACAGTGCCTGATTGTCCTGCAGTCAGTCAAAAATTAATATAACTTGTCTCAAAACATAATAGTGGATGTTGCTGGAAAACAAAAATGGAAACAAATACATGAATAAAATAAGCCAGAAACTAAGTGCCTCAAAGAAAGTTTGTTTGAGGCTTTTTATATCTGAGCCCCTATGGTTCAGAGAGACTCAGATTCTAGGGCTGCCAAAGTGCCAAACTACTGTGCTACAGTGGTAGTCAAGAGGTCTTGTGGAGTAGTTGTCTCCTAAGAGGAGTTCCATTAGGTGGATGAGAAAGACATCTGCTGATTGTTTACTGGTTTGCAGTGTACCTTGTCTAGTCTCAGTCCTTACCCAGCCAGCTCCTTAAAGCTGGGCTGAGAGCATTTGTTCCTGTCTTTTTTGAGGCCATCAACGCTTTGCTGCATGAGAAAATCTTCTAAAAAACTGAGTTTGGAGCATAGCAACCTTGCAAATTGTAGACCTATCACCAACCTTCCATTACTTGCAAAGGTTTCTGAAAGAGTGTTTGCTGGGCAGTTTTGCAGCAACATGAAGCTAATGATAGATTTGAGTAATTACAGTCTAATTTCCCTCGGCGCCATAGAACTGATAGAGCACTTACTGGAGTTTTCATTTAGCTCTGCCTAGCAGGGGATCAAGGAGAAGTTTTTTTAGTTCCTGTTGACCTGTATTTAGCTTTTAACATCATCAGTCATTGGGAGTTGGTGGATAGACTGGGGGTACATACACAGGGGTGTGCTGATACTTTTTTCCACGGGTTCCGATCATTCCTCACAGAAATGTGTTTGTAAAATAACATACTTATTACTATAGTGCAGCATCCACTATATATAGAATAGTGGATGGGTGATAATCCATAACAAGGCTGTATTTCCATCAAAGGAAGTGATGACATCATAGAGACCTTGAGAACAAAGCTTGATAGGTATCTTTGATGACATCACTTCCCGAGATGGAAACACAGCCTTGGTTGTGGATGGTCACCCATTCACTGTTTTATATAGTGTATGGTTTGCAAGAGAAAAATAAACAAATAGACGTGGTTCTTTTTTTTTTTTTTGCATCTGTATTAAGACGTGTAGTGCAGTCCTCACACATAAGATAGGTTTAAACAGCAAACAGAAACACTGAAACATTAGGGACTGCAACAAGAATAAATGGAATCACTGCTAAAGGAAAGAATTGTTAAATATCTTGAATCCAGCAGATCACAGGATCCTAGGCAGAATGGACTGGATTCACAGCAGGAAGGTCATGTCAAACAAATCTGATAGATTTCTTTGACTAGGTGACCAGGGAATTAGATCAAGGATGGGTGGTGGCAGTGGTTCAGTTAATTTATTTTCAGTGGAAGTCTAAAACTTCCAGTACTTGAAATCTGAAAGTCATTCCAATTTTTTAGAAGTCAAAATATTTTTAGAACCACTACTTTGTAAGTCAGTATTCTGGGAAGGACAAATTTATGGATGTTAATACACTATATCAGTGTTAAAATACAGTTACTTTCAGAAAAATCCATCATTTCTGACTGGCAAGCCTGCAGTCTTGGATGTCATCTAATTTTTTGTTTTACATCTGGAAGTCAATGACTTCCTCCCAATTAATTTTGGAAGTTTTTGCCTTATTGTTGGAAATCAAATACTCCCAAAGTGGAGTTAACAGAAGCCCTGGGCGGTGGATGTGGCCTACCTGGATTTCAACAAGCCCTTTGACACTGTTCTGTATAGGAGGCTTGAAAATGAGCTGGGCAGCCTTGGACTGGGTCCCAAGGTGGTAAACTGGGTCAGCAACTGGCTAAGGGATAGAACACAGAGGGTGGTGGTAAACGGAGTTCATGCTGAGAAGAGGAGGGTGACCAGCAGGGTGCCATGCGGATCAGTTCTGGGGCCAGTCCTCTTGAATGTCTTCAGAAGGGACATTGCAGAGGATCTGGAAGGGAAGGTATGTCTCTTTGCAGATGACATTAAGATCTTCAACAGGGTTGACACTCCGGTGGGGGGGGGGAATGAGGAGGGACCTAAGAAGGATTGAGAAGTGGTCAAGAGTGTTGCAGCTTCAATGCAAAAAAGTGTAAAATCATGCATTTGGAGCACAGAAACCCAAGGGAGGTGTACATGACGGGGGAGGGGGTACTGGCAACCACCAAACAGGAAGGGGACCTTGGGGTAATAATATCTGATGACCTAAAGGTGACCAAGCATTGTGAAAAGGCTGTGGGGAGAGTCAGTGGGATGCTGGGATGCAAAGGGAAAGGTAGCACTAGCAGAAAAATGGTGGTGATACCACTGCACATATCATAATGAGACCACATCTGTAGTACTATGTCCAGTTTTGGAAGCCACATCTCCAGAAGGACATAAACAAACAGAGTAGAGCAGTTCAGAGAAGAACAACAAATATGGTGCAGGGTCTGCACAAAAAGTCATTCGGGAGAGACTAGAAGACCTCAATATGTATACCCTGGAAGAGAGGGGTAGGGATATGATACAGACCCCTCAAGGGCATAAATAAGGTACAAGAGGGAAGAGGGTATTATCTTTCAGAAAAAAAATGTTCAAGAACAAGGGGCTTTGATACTGTACGAGGCTGGAGGGAGGCAGGAAACCCTAGCAATAGGAAAGAAAGGGTGAAAGCTGGAAATCAAGTAGGTTCTGTGGTATCGTAGTAGGTAGTAAAAATGGGTCGACTAGGTGGGCCAAGCAGTCCTTATCTGTCATCAATTTCTATGTTTCTAAGAAATATTAATGCTTTGGTTAATTGTTTTTTTTTTTATCTAATTTGGGATGTGTCGTCTCATGGTATCTGGGGAGCTGGTGAGAGAGAAAAATCTGTTAAAGCAGCAGTACTGTGGGAAAAAAAACTACACTTTTTTGACAGTTTATTCCCTGTGCCCTGCTAATCATATACCTGGTACTCTTTCTCGTCGGTATTGTACTATCGCCGAGTAATTTGCTCCGTTTTTCTCCGCTTTTGTTTACATGTCTGCAACTAAGCATGTTGCACTGGAACCCCCTCTGCTGCCAACTGCACATATGAATGACTTGCAGGGGCATTGGGAATGGTCACCAGAGGGTCCCTCTGCTGTTGTCAAAAGATGTGATGCGACCTGAAGAAAAAGTGCACAGAAAATTCATCAGCCGCCATATTTGTTGTAGCGCTACAACACTTCAAATAAATTCCAAATATCTGAAAAACGAAAGACGACTGGAAAAAAAAATTTACAGGTATGGAAACTGGAACTTTGGCCGCATACTTACAGCCAAAAAACAGAATTTTGATAGGTCACTTCCTGATTCCGTAGTACTGCTGCTTTAAGCTACAACAGTTTTGAATCTCATCAACTCCCACTCACTCTGGCATCTCACTGTAACTCAGATCTCACTGGTCTTGAGGATCCATAAGTCTTGTTCACAACCATCTCTTGACACACTGTTGATTTTTAAAATAAAAAAAATAATGTAAGAGTTCAGCTTGGTAACACGGAGTCATCTATGGCTGTCCACTTCCAAACTGTCTGGTCTACCGCTCAGCACTTGCTAAACAGCATCACCATTTTTCTTCAAGTTTTTCCTTTCAGCTGTGTCTTCAGCAAATGACATGGAAGGTCAAGGCTGAAAAGTTGTTATGGTGTTGTTTGATGTAAGAACGATACCATAATAACTTTATGTAACCTTTAAACTGTACCATGACAAGAAAATGATGTGTATGGAAATTCATACACAATAGTGGCTAACCATGCATTGTAATGTCTCTGCTGCATTTTGATGGTCGTCCAGCTATTATGGCCTTGGAGCTTCAGGATGGGTGGTAAGGACAGGAGTGTGCACATGGCACAAAAATTCATCTTCCCTTTGTGCTGGAGCTGGCAGTTGGTCTATATGTATACCATTATGACACTGTGCGGTGCCCTCACACATGGAGCCATCACAGCTGGGTGCAGGGTCACAAACTGGGGAAAGAGTGCTGCTGAAGTATCCACTGGAACTCATTACATTACTGCTATTTCAGTCATATGTCTTCCTACAGTTATTAGGGACCTGTAAGGAGTGTACTAATTCACAGGAGTGATGTTGTGAGACCAGTCTTCAGTAAATGGCTTGGGGTTAATGGTATAGAAGGCCATCTATTTCCATGCCCATAGCATAGATGATGAGTACCAATAAACAACAGCATGGCTACCAGGGCTGAAAAGCAGCATCGGGTATATGGGTGTTTGGGTTGGAGTTATTGGGGTGGTGTGAGGTTGTCTGGAACATGTACTGCTGGAACATTCATGGGTGATCCAAACATTTGGGGAACATTGCTGTTTTGGAGTGTGAGTATGGACACTTGGTTGGGGGGGGCGGCTTTGAAATATGTTGTCATGGAATATCATGTGTCATAAGGCATGTAGTACCTATTATGTTTGTGTGCATCTGATGTGCAATATACACATTACTCATACACCATACTGTCTGTGTATTATTATGGTCGTCTCTGCCTCCTGTTATTTGCTCTGCCTCCTCCTTCTATTCTCTAAAACCCCTCCTTTGTGACTTCTCTACTCATGCCAGAAAAATGCTCTTGAAACCCTCCCCCCAACCCCTTATGTACTAAATGCAGCACTAAGGTCTGGCCCTATGATTGTCCCAAGATTTCAGCTTATGTGCTGTGTATTACTATGTACTAGTGCTGATTCTGTGTAAGTTTTCTTTGTCATGATGTACAGTAATTGTACTTTTATCCATAGTTACTGTCATATGCTTTATTTATTTTAAATACACCTTATAGCATTTTTTAGCAGTACTCCCTCCTCTACCTCCCCCCAGGACTCAACTGAGAATGAGCTGATACCTGCTCAGTATACCTCACTTAGTAAAACTTTTGAAATGAATAAGCACACTTAAATTTAGAGCAAAGATGCATACAGGGGAAAGGATAGCCAAAGTTATAGCTAAAGGGGATACAAATTTCTTCAGGTGCATAAGTGAGAAGAGGAAAGCGAGAGGAGGTATAGTGAGGATAAGGAGGTTGGAAACTCTGTTAAAGGAAAAGTTGGTGGAGTATCTTGAATCCAGTAGGCTAGAAGGCCAAAGGCATTATTGATTCGTGATGGTGGTGGGGGTGGGGGGCTGAGGTGTGCCCAGATGAATCTGATTAATATCTTCAACTGGGTGACCAGGGAACTAGATCAGGGGAAGGCAGTGGATGTGGCCTATCTGGATGTTAGCATGGTCTTTGGCATTGTGCTGCACAGGAGACTGATAAAGAAATTGAGCAGTCTAAGGGTGGGATACAAAGGCATGAACTTGGTAAGGAACTAATAAATGGATAGGTGACAGAGCGTGGTGGTAAGTGGCATTCGCTCTAATGAGTGGAGAGTGACCAGTGGGGTGCCGCAGGGCTCATTACTGAAACCAGTCCTCTTCAATGTCTTCATAATTGACATTACAGAAGAACTAGAAGGGAAGGTATGCCTATTTTCAGGTGACACCAAAATCTATAATAGGAAGGTAGCCCACCAGCGCAGTTTTTGAATTTCCACCTGCGATGCTGATGACCTGGGTTCAGAAACAGACCCAGGCATCAGATGGCTGGCTGGAGGGGGAAGGGAAGATGGCTTGAGCATCCCATGACTGCTCGCCTTCTCCTGGGAGGGAGGGAGTATGCAGCCTAGTGTTTGCCAGCCCCGGTGAAGGCTGGTGGCATAGCGACACATTGAGCATTGCTGCAGGAGGGAGCTCCAAAAGAAAACCAGGGAAAATGCTCCCTGATCAACCGGATGATGGTTGCCGTTCCTGTGCCGCCACAAAGCCCCAGATAGCCTGGACTGACCCCAGCAGCACCTGGGTCAATTGGATGCACCTACTGGCATTTTCAAGGAAACCTGAGGAGTGGTTTAGAGCAGTGCAATTGAGGTTCAATACCAAAAAGTGCAAAATCATGCTTTTAGGGCATAGGAACGTAGGTGCTCAGTACAGGATGAGAAGAGGTACTGAAAAGTCCCTAAACAGGAATGGGACCTTGGTGTTATCATATCTGATGACCTCAAAGTGGTAGGGCAGTGTGACAAAGCAATGGGTAGGATCAATGGTATGGTGGAATGCATAGGGAGAGTTACCTCCAGAAGGAGGAGGTGGTGTTGCCACTGTATCACTCTCATGTGAGACCCTGCCTGAAGTATTGTGACCTGTTCTGGAGACTGCACCTCAGAAAAGACATAGACAGGGTGGAGGCAGTCCAGCGGTGGGTAGATAAAATGGTGCAGGGGTTGCATCAAAAGCCCTATGAAGAGAGACTGATGGATCTTAACATGTACACCTTGGAAAGGAGGAGAGCAAGAAGGGCATGATAGAGACCTACTAGTACCTCACAGAGATTAACAGGGTACAGGAGAGGATTCTCTTTCAAATGAAAAATAGCACCAGGACCAGAGGCAGGTGATGAAGCAGGAGGAAGGGGGATGGAGAGGGATGTGAGGATGTACTATTTCACTGAAAGAGTGGTGAACACCTGGGTCAGACTGTCAGTGGAAATGGTGGAGGCTAAAACAGTAGGGAGCTTCAAGCATGCATGGGATAGACATAGGGGAATACATAGAGAATACTCATTGGGCAACCATTCACAACCAGCTTGGACTGCCACAGAGGGATTCTGATTAGACCAGACCTTGAGAGCGAAGCTCAAGAGGTCTGATGTAATCAGAAGCCTGAGGTGACAGCACCAGCTAGTTGGGCATGTGGCTGCCCAACAAGTATTTTTCATAGTGTATAGTTTTTGTTTAGTTTTTATTTAAAAAATATAAAAGCATTTTTACAGCATTCCCGTGGCAGCAGCAAACATGCCAGCAATTTCAGTTCAGAGCTTGAACTGATTGCATTGCATGCCACAGTGCTGTGAAAAACACAAGCTACCTCAAAGATTTCTGATCAGCTGGAACCTTGTTGTACCACACAAAGGTATAACTGCGTAACATGACCTTTGAACTGTGGTGCAGCAATGCTTCAGCTGGCATGGAAATCCATACAGAACAAACCCTCACTATACACTATTAGTAAATAAGCAGGCAAGAGGGATGGTCACTGGAGAACAGTTAGAGTCTGTGGAGACCGACGAGGCAGGGACCATCTGGTCAGACTGAGTGGGCCAAACAGTTCTTTTCTGCCAACAAATCTTATGTTTCTATGTACTGCTCCAGTAGGTTCATTCCATTAGTGTGCCACTCACTAGGCTGCAGATCCTCAATGTCATTTGACCTAATGCTTTTGTTAATGAAAACAGATTTGAACAATAATTATGAAATGGGTATAACAAATCCAGATACATGACTGGCTGAGGAGCTTGGAGCCCAGAATTCTAGCACAACAGTACTGGAAAAACATCCATGACCTTATTGACCTGTTTAAGCAGGCACAGTTGCATCAGTACACCATAATTCACTTACTTGCGCTTAAAACAAAATGCAGCATTTGCTATCCACTGGCCACACAGCAATGTTTTAATAGCTTAATGGGACTACTTTTTTCTTGTTCTTTTTTCTTTTTACCCTTTTTAACCATTTTAAATTCTTTTAATTTAAAACATAAAAAAAAACTTTTAATTGTCATATCTCATAACAGCAATAATGTACTCCAAGGTATACTTGGTGTTGCAATAAGGTGGAATCACTCAGCTCTTTGGGGTTTGCTTCATCCTACCTGATGCATGCTGTTATCCCTGCACAAAGTACATGCTGTGATGCCTTATTACTTAACCATGAAACCCACTTTTTTATTCTGTTTAGAAAAGTTGATTTGATGTGAAAATATTTACTTAAAAAATAAATGGCCTTTCTAAGCCTACAGTGGCAGTGGCGACTGTGCACTGTACATTTATCAGGAAGACTCAGGCTGGTAGAGTCCAGTAACTGCAAACAATGAGCAGAACACACAACACACAAGGTCACAGAGTTTACCTATTTTATTAATGTGCTTGGAAAACTGCTTACCAGTGCTGAAAAAAACATGCTTATAAAAACCAAATCATAGAAGTTGATGACAGATAAGGACCACTTGGCCCACCTGCCCATTTGTCCCTGCCTATACTGTCACTGCAGGCCCTACTAGATCTCTGGCTTGCTCCTCCCGCTTCCCAACTAAGATTTACTTGTGCCTGTCCCATGCATGTTTGAAATCCACCACTGTTTTTGCCCCCACTACCTCCACTGGGAGACTGTTCTAGGCATCCACCACTCTTTCAGTAAAGAAGTACTTTCTCAGGTCTCTCATAAAAATTTCCTTTCCATCTTCATTTTATATCCTCTTGTTCTCGTGCATCTTTTCCTCCAACAAATAAGCCTCTGCAGTGGCTTGTTCAACCCCTTGAGTTATTTATAGGTCTCTATCATGTCCCCCTCTTCCTTCTCCCTTCCAGGGTGTACGTATTGAGGTCCCTTAGTCTCTCCTTAGAGGGCTTCTGATGCAGATCTGCACCATTTTACTTGCCCTTCTCTGGACAGCCTCCACCATGTCTTCATCTTTCCTGAGATGAAGTCTCCAGAACTGGACACAGTACTCCAAATGGGGTCTCACCAGTGATCTATGTAGTGGCAACACCACCTCCCTACTTCTGCTGGTAATACCCCTCCCTATGCACCCCAATATCCTACTGGCTCTGCCTACTGCATTATCACACTGCCTCACCACCTTGAGGTCATCATACATAATTACTCCAAGTTGTCTTTCCTATTTGGTGACCATCAGTACCTCTTCCCCAATTGTATACTCTTTCTCTGGGTTTCTGTGCCCTAGGTGCATGATTTTGCACTTTTCTGCATTGAAATTCAGCTGCCACACTCTTGACCACTCCTCAAGTTTTCTCAGGTCTCTGCACATTCTCTCCATCCCCTCTGGAGTGTCCACCCTGTTGTAGATTTTGGTGTCATCTGCAAAGAAGCATACCTTCCCTTCTAGCTCATCTACGTCACTTATAAAGACATGAAAGAGGACCAGTCCCAGTACTGAGCCCTGAGGTACCCTGCTGGACACCCTCCCTTCTTTGAGTGAGTTCTCTTTATCACAACCCTCTGCTGCCTATCCATAGACCAATTTCTTACATAGTTTACCACCTTAGGACCCACTCTTAATTGGCTGAGTTTCCTTAAGAGCCTCCTATGTAGTACATTTTCAAAGGCCTTGTTAAAATCTAAGTAGGCCATGTCCACTGACCCACCTTGATCTGTTTCCCTGGTCACCAAGCAAAGAAATGTATCAGGTTTGTCTGATGTGACATTATATATGCCTTATACAGTCAAACCTGGTTAAGCCATAAACATGTGTTTTTGCTCATTTTATTGTGTAATAAAAATATCTAGTAACCAGACAATGACCAGAATATTTTTTTTTGTTTACTTTATTAGAAAATTTAGCATTTGGAAATACAGTGCTGAGCAGTAAAAAAATATTTCATTTTTATTTCTTAATCATTTATTAATGCTTAGTTTAATTTAGAAGAATATATGATTTTTGTTTAGATTTTTCTGCTCCTTTGGAATATACACATTTTTTATACTATGGCTAATACTATAGCGTGAAACAGGAGCAAAAGGCATGTGCCCATGGACGCTCCTATTGCTTAAACCCTTATTTGTGAAATAATAACCAATTCTCTAGTCTTGTTTTAAATTTGTGTTTATCTTTGAAAGATATGATGCGTAGAGATAAAGAATTCCAGATATTAATTATTCTTTCTGTGAAAATAAATATTTCCCTCCAGTGGTATTAGACCAAGTGACTCTCAATTGTAATTGCATGTCAAGAATACAGGCCACAAGATACTGCATTTCCTCTGAGGGGTTTTGCTCCCAACAGGAACAAAGAAATAATTTTCAGTTCTCAGACAAACAGTAATCTTCTCAGTTATCAGAGGCTAGCAACAGATCTTTTAGCCAAGGTTCATAGCTGATGTGGGTCTGTTTTACAGCTGGTGTGGGAGAGGGGGGCACTTCAGGTGTATTTACACAGCTGTCTTTTCACCACAGCCACATTTGTACTGCAACAACCCAAGCATGAGGGTTGCCATGGTACATAAACAGCCATGCATATGCTTACTGCAGCATCGTAAGTTGTCCTTTTATCCTTTCCCTGAGCTGGCACAGGAGTAAGGATGTGTTCTGGAGTGAGTGGCTTAAGCAACCATGTGGACAAGCTGTGCCACTTACTCTGGTGCACAGAGTAAGCTCCCACTAGAGAACTGCTGACCACCCCAAGACTAAAGGTCCCTTTCAGCATGGCTTGCATCGGTGCAGAGAGGGGCTGTATAAATTCAATGAGCAATCATCATGGGTGATTTGGGAAATGGCAGTGTTCAGAAGCAGACACAGTTCATTCACCATATAAAACAGGTCTTTTGAGTTGAGAACAAGGGCTTAACTGGATGGGAACAGCACTTTGAGAGCAGCCAAACCTGAGTTACTGCCAGAGTGGGAAGGATGATAGGAGGGAGCATTCTTTGCTGAAAGTAATGGGAAACTGCTTTTACAACTCTAGATACTTTCCTGTTTTCCTGTTAGTGTCTATCCAATATTCTAATATATTATGACCATTTTATATTAATTTAGTTTTTGCCTTTGTAAATACAATGAATCCCTTTCTCCTCAGCACTTGCTGTTCTCTCTTTCAATACTGCTTGAACATTCTATCACATTAGTAATACCATCCAAGGTCATTCATATTACTAACATGGAATGGTGTCACCGATTCCATGAGCTGTTTTAGGAATATTAAAAGAAAGAGCTGTAGCAGATGAGGAGAGTGGATCTCTGGGTAAATAGGAGGACATCCCAAAGCTAGGTTATTTATTTATCAAAAATTGATCAAAGCATATCAAAAAATAGAACTGGCATATAAAGGAAAATGAGAGGGCAGTTAACTACAGAAAGGTAATTTCCTATCACCTGGAACATGCCAGAGGGGATTAAGTGGGATTATGAAGACTGCCGTTAACATGTACTCATTAACACCAGCAACAGATTATCCATGTCAGAATTAATGTGGATAATGGCCTCTGTACTCTGAACATAGGATTCAGAATAAGAAGCAGAGGTTTCTATATAAAAGAGGCAAGAATACAGCCAGCAGCAATAATATTAAATTTATTCTCCCAAACGCTGGGAGTATGACAAATAAAACAGATGGGTTATATTTCCTAACTCATAACAACAGGACAGACATAGTTGCCATTACTGAGACTTGATGGTCTGATGTATACTAAAGAGGAAAATATATTATGAGCTATGATCACGCAGGAAGGGTGAGGGAATAGCCTTTTACATTAGTTCAGAGCTTAAAGCAGCAGTGCAACAAAACCGGGCAAATCATTTGACCCTACTCTTTTTTCACTATAAAAGATCATAGGCATCTTCCAGTTTTATTTGGTGGTAACATTTTCTAGTTCTACCAACATTTGAGCATTTTGTAAATGTTTTAATTCAGTTTTTTTCTTAAGAAAAAAGAAGGCTGCCGTATTTGCTATAGACATATCATCGTAGGCCTGGTAAGGGTTAGGATTTAGGAAAAAAAAAAACACCTCATGATGTACATACTGGGAAGCACCTAGAAAAGTAGATTTGACAGATATACTAATATTTTTATTAATTTTGGCTAAAACTAGATTTTTTGGAAACACATTTTTCATTACACTGCTGCTTTAAGGCTCTCAGTATTACTTACAAAATAAACAAACATTAATTCATTATACAGAAACATTATAGCTAAAACTTAATGCTGTGATTTCAGGATAACCTATTAAAGGCATTTGCTATAGACTGCCAGATACTCTAGTTGATATCACAGAAGAAATCATGTATGAAGCTGAAGCAGCTTGTAGGGGAAGCCATTTTCTTAGGGAACTTAAATTAGGCAGTAAATGCTGCACAACTCACTGCAGGAAAAAATTTAATCTCCACCTGTGAACAGCTTCATACGCACCAATACATTACAGACCCAACTACAGCGTCCAATATATTAGATATTGTTTGGGGTACTGAAAATGCAAACAAAAAAAATTTCATATTGATCCTCTTCTGAGCACCAGTAATCATAATGCAGTCATAAGTAACAAATATATACAAAAGATAAAGAAATATAAAAATAACAGAATGGTACCAAAATGGCTGTCTAAAAAAATTAAGAAGTAAATAAACAAAAAGCACAAACTTTTCAAGTCATACTTGTCAAACAATAGTTAATTGGAAGATTTCAGAAAATAGCAGGAGAAATGCAAACATGACGAACTAAGAAGAATATGGAGCATACAATGACATTAAATGCCAAAAAGCAAAATAGCAAGGCATTATTTCGCTAAATTAATTATCTCAAAAATCCACAGTGTAAGATGGTCTCTTTGGTACTTAATGGCATTAGCATAAACAAACCTGTGGAGATGGCAGGTGTTTTTAACAAATATTTTTGTAGGTATTTGCCACCAGAATGAGAACACCTATTTCTGTAGGCATCGGCCAATGTAATAAAACTGAGATTACTTTGAAGAAATAAATGCTAAAATTAAGAATTTAAGAATAAATTCATACCCTGGCCCTTACAAAGTTTCATGTCACATGATTAAAATTATGGCAGAGTATTTGCTTTATCCCTTAAAGGGGAACTCTCACTATCCCCCAGACCAAAACATGGGCTCTATAGGTCCCGATTAGGTAAAACACAACAGTTGCAATATTTATAAATAACTTACTGAGCTTCTATTTGTAGTATATATGGTTGATGCTGCAACCCGCCACCTGCCATTATTAATCCATAGTTCCCCTTGGAAAGCCCTTTGATCATGCTACTGACAGGCTAAGCCACTAGGGACTCATATATACTAGAACAGTCATCATAAAATAACAAAAGATATATAGCACATGTTTGCGCTTCTAACTCTGGTACCGATCAAGCAAGGAAAGTGCTTTCCTCAGTTGATCAGTACCAGAGTTAGAAGTGCAAACATGCACTGTATATCTTTTGTTATTTTCTGATAACTGTCCTGATATATAGGAGCCCCCTGCAACTTAGCCCATCAGTCGCATCTCTAAAGGGCTTGTCATGGGGACTCTGGGATAATACTGGTGGGCAGAGAGTCACAGGATCAACCAGATAAACTAGAAATAGAAGCAGTAAGTCATTTATAGATATAACAATTGATGCATTTTACCGAATTGGGACCTATAGGTTCCATATTTTTGCCAAGGGAATGGTAAAAGTTCCCTTTAAAGCAACTATTTCAACAGTTAGTAACAATGGAACTATTCCCAATGAAATGAAAATGATGGACGTGGTACCTTTGTTTAAAAAGAAAGTAAAGCATAACCCTAGCAATTACAGACAAATCAGCCTCACTCCTCTTCTTTGCAAGATCCTAGAGAGTATTATTTAAGACAAAATTATATCCTCTCTAAGTAATTTAGACCTTGAACAACATGGGTTTACAAACAGCAGATCTACCATCAGTATTCTGTACTTTTATGAAAAGATTAGTCAACAGCTGGATAAGAATGTCCCTTGCAATGTAATTTTTATAGATTGTTGCAATGTGTTCGAGTTGGTCCCACATTGGTCCATCATCACAAAACTAAAAAATTCTGGCATCAATACTAAGTTAATTAGATATCAAACTGGCTTGAGAATAGGTCTCAGTGGGTGGTGGTCAATGGTTATCATATATATAAAGGCATAGTTACTAGCATTGTTCCCCAGGGTTCATTGCTTGATCCCATGATTTTTCTGGTTTTTATATCAGACCTCACTAGACACCTGAATTGCTGGTTAGCAAAATACACCAACATTTCTAAAATTGGTGGTCTCTGTGAAACCGAAGCACAAATATCTAGCTCACATGCTGACTTTGACCTTATTTTGAACTGAGCATTGGTTTGGGAGATGCATGTTAATATTGACAAATGCAAGGTGATGCATTTAGGAGTAAAACATACCTTGTATCTTGAGTGGAAAAAAAACTACCTGTTACTATGAATGAAAGGGACCTAGGTGTAACTATCACCAACAATCAGAGTTGCACTAAACAGACTAATGATTCAATTGCAGGGGTTAATAATGTTATGTGGGCAATAAGAATGAATATCCCAACAAGTGAACAAATTGTGATAGCCCTGCTATATAGAGTATACATCCACCCACACTTACACTATTAAAAAGGCGATATTAACCAACTAGAATAGATGCAAAGGAAAATTACTAAGCATATCTCTGTTCTGAGAGACCTGTCACACCAGGAAAGACTAAAAGAGCTCAGTCTAATGCAACTAGACGTTAGACACTTGAGAAGAGATTTACTCCAAATGTCTGACATTATTAATGACCCATAAATGATATGTGAGCTGGGAACTGATTTCAAACACACTAACTTGAACACTAGAGGGCATCCACTACAAATCAGAGATCAAAAATCCAGAACTCCAAAAAGAAAATATTGTTTTACCCAGAGGATTGTTAATCCCTGGAATTCACTACTACTAGATATAATTATCAGCTGAACTAAGGCAGAATTTAAGAACAAGCTTGATACATTTATTCTAGCAGGACATTGACATTATTATAGCTGAACTTATGAGTTATAGGAGCATTAATGGGCGCATGTCTCCACTCTCCTGAAATTACCTTAGTTGGAATCTTAAGTAGTAGTAGTTACATTAAAATAAATACCATAGAAGTCACAGGTGAAGCCAACTGCTGTATTAATCAGATGCATGAAAGAGAAGCTTTCCTGCCCTGATTAACTTTAGAACATTTTAAATGTTTGCTGAGCAACTTGTGAACAAAATGACATAGTTTGATTGTATACTGTAAGGTATGTGGAATAAACTGGCTTAAAGGACTGGAGTGGCCAGCATGAGTGAAGCCCACAAAAATGGGCCTCAAGGAGGTAAGTGAATGAAAACTTGCCAGCAGCCTGGCCCAGTAATGCAGCTCTGACATTGACTCCCGTGTTGGGGACTGAGTTCCACGGCAGCAATCCTGGCAGCTATTCAAACCCTGAACAAAAACGTAGAAGCCTTCAATGCTAGGACAACACAGATAGGAACAAGACCTGACTCCCTAAAAAAACCCATGGAGGACTACCAGAAAGCAGCTGACAATGTGATCTCATCAACAACAGGTCTGATTAAAGAAAATAGACTTCTGCATGGCAGACTAGAAACCCTTGAGAACATGCCCATGGGGTGTACGGTTAGACTGCTGGGGTTGTCAGAAGGAACAGAGAGTGAGGATGTAAAATTGTTCCTGCAGTTCTAGCTGCCAGAGGCCTTATCTCTTTGGGAGGCTTCATGGATCCACTGAGCATATCACATCTGCCGCTGTCATGTGGCTTCAAATATGGACACCAGCTGAATGCTGCTGATAGTGTCGGGCAGTGAGGATGAGAGGGACTCACTTTTGCAGCCAGTGAAGCAGCCATGTGGCACAACCAAAAGAGACCAGTGACTGCATCCATACCCTGACCTCAGCTACAGCACCAGGCAGAGGAGGGAGGGAGGGAAATAATCATGTGAACACAAAGTCAAAGTAGAGGGATGTAAATCATTACACGGTTTTACCAACCAGATTAAACATGCACTACAGAGGCAAAGTTTGCCTGTCTTTCAACCTGACAGGGGCTTGTAAGCTTACAAAGAAGATCCACTTGAGTTTGTGGCTTGGCTCAAAGAGGAGGAATCAGACTTTGAGTACCTGTGTATCCAGCAACAGCTGGCAAACAGTAGCTGGACAGTTGAAAGATTGGGACTGATTTTCTACACAGTTTGTGTGACTATATTTAAGAAAGATGATTGGTGCACTTTCTCTTGGACTCAGAGTAAGCCATATAATGAGTTATAAGGGTGGTGATGTTACCACATGATGTTTCACTAATGTGCTATGAGGCTACTATGTCCCACTTTCTTGGATGGTTCTTCTCCCCACCCCCACCCCCTTGAGGGCTAGCAAAAAGATTATGTGACAGGTGTGGTGCAGTAGGCAATTGAATCACATGTCTTCAATAGCCAAATGCTTTGAACAGTGTTTCACATTGAAGTACTGAATATTTGTTTTGCTTAGGACTGCTATAATTTTAAGATTAGATTTTAAAGTGACTTGTCTCTTTTAAGGGATACTAATTAAGGCTTCTTGTTCTAATAAGTTCAATATTTGGTCATTTATCAATACTAGTATGGTAGCCAGACCATGCAGAAATAGGTTAGATCATTTTTTTAAATCTTTGGTAACTTGGTAAGGCCCACTAGGCCCAAGATCTGTTTTCAGGGGCAACTGGGGAGCTCTGGAGAGGTTAGCTGACTTGCGCAGGACCACAGAGTATGCAAGGGAAGGTTGTGAGGGTCACACCCATGTCTGTGGGATATACCAAGCTTATTCACAGCTCATTATTCTAACCTCTAGGCTGTACTGCTAGCCCCAGCTCCCTTATTGAGATGATGATATGATGTGTTTAAATTAAATATGTGAGCATACTGATTGCATTGAATTTCTTATTATTCCTAGTCACAAAGCCATATATGTGTGTGTATATATATATATATATATATATATAACCCCTCACCCCTGCCTTTTTAGCAAAATGACAGGTGGCATGCTGTTGAAGCTGACAGCAGTACCTGGTGGGGACCTGGGTTCGGGGAGGATGAGGTTACTCGGCACAGGGGGACCTAGGTTTGGCTACTCTGAACAGGGGAACCCAAGTAAATCTGAACACAGGAAGCAATAACTGTAATGTTCAGAACCAGGAATGGGATTCTTCAGTGTGGATTTTATTCACATCCAAGTGGAACAAACAAAGCATAGACGGACCCCCATGGGGCTACATTTCCTGGTAATGCAGATTAGAGACAACAGAACACTTTATCACTATTTCCTGCCCTCAGGCTCTAAACCCACCAGGCACACAGCCCGGACTTGCACGCAGCTTTGGGTACACAGCCCGACTTGTACACACTTGGGTTTTCCCCACTGGCCCGGCTCCCCCGCCGGCCACTTGATCCGCAGTCCATTTGAGGAAAGAACCAATTATCCTGTTGTGGCTCCCCAAACCACACTAGAGTCTGCGACTCCTAGATAAAATTTTCCTTACAATCCCACATCTGGGTACTTCCCCCATCACTGGCCAAGTGCCTCAGGCAAAGTAGAAATCCACAGAAGAAATCCATAGAGATGGACCTGGTGACTAAAGATGGGGGGCCACCCACCTCCAGCTCCCACAGCCCATACCCAGCCATTTATCTGGAAACTGAACAATTCCTGTACTGAACTTTTAAATGTAGATTAAGGGTAGATGTCTGTCACATCACCTCTACATATTATTTGCATCCCAACACACACTGGATTTGAAACTACTTTTAACTTGCTTAGCCCATTACTCTAGGCTTCCCAATATTTAGTAGTTCAATCCCCACATTGTCACACAAGTCCCAGAGTGAAACACATAGGCCCTTTTAGCCAGAGCAGACACTCACCCTCTCGTTGCAGGTGCCCCACAGGCGACTCACAAATCTTCTTTTCTCCCAAATAAATACTGGAACGAACAGGCAGCTTTTCCTCCACAAGCAGAACTAGGGGGTTGCCCCAGGAATCTGCAGGGAATCCTTTTCATCCCCCCCCAGAGGGAGGGGGCACTGAGACCCAACAACAGCGGTCTCCACCACTTCAGTAATCTTCTGTGTCTCTCTTTAAGGTGGAGACACACAACCTATTTATTTAAAAGTAGCCCTCTGTCAGGGCTGAGGCTCCTAGAGCCTTCACTGAGCTGCTTTATAAGCAAGCTCCCAACTTCTCACTCACTCACTGAAGACCAGCTGAAGACACTGACTTCAAAACTCCCAACGTTCTATCTAAATCCCTTTGCTGCAGATTCTAATGAGGCTCATGCAGGTGTGAAAGTTCTATTGGTGATGTCATCCCTCAGTCTCAGCTGAGACTGAGAACAGAGTGAGACAGTGTGAAACCCATTTAACTGGAGTTTCACAAGCTGCCTTTTCTGCCTGCCGCTAGGTCTTACTGGGATTCTAGTAACCTAGGGTAACAAGGGTTACATATATATATATATATATATATATATATATATATATATATATATACAGGTATATATGGCAGAGACTTTTTAGGGACAAATTCCTTTTAAGTGTCTTGTAGTGCCCCAAAGTTGAGGGCACAACAGAAATTAAGTTAAATAAATAGTTGCCCCTCATAGGCTAGTGTGGGCAGCATAGGGGAGTTATGGTGGGGTCCCTTCCTTTAGTGTGTTCATCCCCTTGCCAGGCAGCAGAAATGTTTTTTATTTTTTTTGCAGTTAGTTTCTTTTCTCCTTCATGGGCTACACACCATCCAGCCTGTTCCCCCAGCCCCATCCCCTGCTCACAGCTTACCTCCTGCTTCCTGCACGGCTTGCCCCCCACGGTGGGGCAGCAGGGTCCCTCAAGCTGCTGGAACAGATCCGGTGCAGAGGTTACTGCCAATCATGGGAGTGGGGCCTGCAGGGAACAGCTCTCATCCTGCCACACCTAGGACACTTTTCTCCTCCGTTTTCTCCCCATAGGAGAGGAGGCGTGCAATGATGCCCTATGGAGAGAGCGTGCATGCATTCGAACATGCTCCTCCAAGCATCTACCTTCTCTCCTCCCCCTTTCTGAAGCATTGGTGTGCTGTTCCCCAGCCATCGCTAGGGGCCAGTCAAGCACCGACTTCTGGTGCCCCCGGAGAAGGAGAGTAGTCACTAGAATGCTTGATCGCTCTCCTCCCTGCTGACTCCCAATGACCCATTCTTGTTCCTGAACATGGGTCACTGGTGTAGTGTGAGGTAAGGCATCCAGCACCTCAATCCGCAGTGCCACCGGGCTGGCTTGGCAGCAGAAATGTTTAAAAAAAGAAGTTTTTATTTTCTCTCTGTCCCCTGGCCACCTGCACTCCATTCTGGAACAATCCCCCCTCAGGAAAGCAGCGCGAGCCGGGAAGCATTTTTCTGAAGTCCAGCTCATGCTGGTCTATTGGAGAGCAGCCAGCTCTGCCAGGGACATGGCGTCCCAAATACTGGCTGCTCAGCAGTTGAGTGGTGGTCAGTTAAGCAGACAGTCCGTCGCTGCCATGCTGGGGCAAAGAAGAGCCCTTGGAGAGTGCTCTCAGGCACTCCAGAAGAAAAGGAGACATCTGCTAGCTGTGGAGAGAGGGGACACAGGTCAATAGATGTAGCTGAAAGGCTTACCTGTTGTCCACCTCTTATCCCTCCATGCAGACATCGGGTCCCGCAATGCTCCATGTGTGGTGCAGTGGCCCAGTGCGTCAGTGGTCTCTGTTCCAATCCATCTTGGTGTGGGCTCTGTTCAGCCCCATTTCTTTATTTTTAATGAAAAGTAAAGTTCTTCAGTCCCACGTCGGTGATGAGAAAAGAGACGCATCTTCAGTTGAAGGAGGGAGACCGTCAGAGTTGTGAAGTCCTGCAAGTCCCCCCTAGTCATCCATCGTAGTGCCTGTCTGCTGGAAGTCCCTCCCATTGCCAGCGAACCTCCCGCCTTGAAGAAGCAGCTTCTTCACCCCGAGTCGGGGTGGTGAGTCAGTGGCAGCATGGTAGCAAAGTGCTGACCACCAGTAACAAAGAGAAAAGTTTTCAAACTGTTTAAGAGGTGCCAGGAGAATTGGCCAAGTGCATAGGGGTAGGCCAAGGCCCCAGATATAAAAAAACTAATATTCATTGGGTGCAGTGATGCCTATAGGAGGGGACAGGGTACCAAGGCCCATAGTAAATGTATGAATATTTATGAGGGGGTGGAGCTAAGGCAGGCAAAAGAGGTGTGACAGAGAGGAAGGCCCAGACAAGGCATAGAGAAGGATTTAAAGAGGCAGCATCTAGGGAGAGCATTAGAAGGGCAAGACAAAGAAGGCCCATAGCTTAAAGGGGCCCAGCAGCATAGAGAGCCCCAGAGAGATTTAAAAGGGGGCCCAGCAAAGTAGGCCCACAGATTTAGAAGGGCCCAGTAAAATGCTCACAGATTAAAGGGGTAAAGGCAAGCCCCAGAGTGGTGAAAGGAGGCCCAGCAAGAAAGCCCTGCTGTTAAAAGAGGCTCAGTCAGAAATAGCCCTGAAATTTAAAGGGGCCAGCAAGAAAACTTAAGAGTGTTCAACAAACCCAGGTATCCTGCATTACCCTGTCACACCCTAGTCCCTGAGCTGTTGAAAAGTGGGTTAGCAGCCAGTGTTGAAGTGGTAGGCCCTAAGACCCCTGCTGTTTGTTGGTGCTTTGGGGATAGCGACTGTGGTCACATAGGTGGGGAAGTGTTTTTTTTAAGTATCTCCCACCTTTGGACTGTCTATAGAGGTGGCCAAGAAAGGAGCTGGCTAGCAGCTCTCTAATTGTTCAGTTGCCCCAAAGTCATCGGTTTGCCTCTGGAACAGTGTAATTTCCCCAGGTTGCAGTTACACTATAGTGTACCAATATTTTGTCCAAGTGAATTCCTGCATCAGCCTTCCACAGCCTCAGAAGGGCATTCAGTATGGGCATCCCTGAGTCAGGTTTCAGCAGCCTTGGAACGGTGTCCAGCAAGTGAGTTTCCGCAGCAGTCCACGACAGCACCAGTAAGGTGTTCAGCTGGTGCTTCCACACCTTCAAGTCTCTGCCTGAAGAGTGAGATCCTGCCATAAGGTTCTCTGAAGAACCACATCAACATCCCCTTGTCATCCACCACTAGTCATAGTCCAGTGTAGCCTAGGACTGAGTCGCAGCCGCCATTTTCTTGTTTTCTTAGTGCTTCTTCATCAGTTTCTTTAAGATCTTCTGTTCTCGTTTCTCCATACCAACGTCCCATTTATTGTTTTACATTTGTCCTTGGCTCATCTAGCCTTGGTGCCCAGAACTCCACCATCTGCCTGGCTTCTGAAGATAGCCTCGTCCTGGTTTACAGTTTCCGTGGGGTCCTTCCAACATCTTCTACATCTATCGAGTTCCAGCAGTCCACAAGCAAGCTGTGGCAGGGTGGTCTGCATCTGTCATCTCATTCTGGCTGTTGGCCAGAGGACTGTGGCTGGATCCTTGCATTTGCTCTTCATTCTCAGCGGCTCACCAGCATGTTTTCAGCTGAGAGAGTTCTTGCAACTGTACTTCAATTCTGGTGGCTCACCAGCTGGTTTTAGCTGGGAAAATCCTTGTGCTTGTTTCTTGTTACCAGCAACCCTGGAGAGGTGTGTGTAGCTGATGGACCAATGACCTGTTCATAAAACCTCTCCACATCCCTTTAGTCTCACAGCGACCATCAGAAGTCAAGCCAGTCAGTGAACCTGATTTCATTCTTCCTCTTCCAGGATCTTCCTTGTCCCTTTTCATCTGGCCTCCTTCAGCTATCACACGGGTGGAGAGTTGATAACTGTATTCAACGTGCAAATTGTGTCATTGTAGAGTCTTATGATAGTATCTTACAAAAGTTCTTGTGTCTGGAGTACTCCAAAGGTACCCGAAGAGGGTAGAGGTGCTCCTCAGAGTTGGAGTAGAGAGCTTGTAAAGCCTGTAGAGTACTGGCATACTGTAGCCTGTAGAGCTATTTGTATAGTATTTAGAGTTAACAGTATGTTTAGAGTTTATGTTATAATTTAATGTGATTACTGCCTAAATAATCATAATGCTATCCATACTCCCTGTCATTTTTACCGTTGGTGTTTTCCTTTATGACCGTGTACTCCTTTCCCTCCTGTCTAATGAACATCTTTGTTACATCACATCTCTGTGTATAACTCCTGACTCTCCTTGTTGGGTGCCTCCATCCACCCACTTAGGAACCTGTAGTGCTACCCCGCCACAACACCTGCTGGGGAGTGACACTGGTGCTGGAGGTAAGATAGTTATGTCCACCTCTCAGAGTGAAGAATCCAGAAGTCTACTTGAGTAGAATCATCAGTAACATTACAGTTTACAGCTTGAGCAAATGTCAGATTTACTATACAGCACATGCAGTGTTTTCCCCATGTAGATTTTTGGCCTCCCTGTCACTGTCTTCTTTCTATTTTGAGAGGAGAGCATGCCCTCAACCCTGAGTTCCACTGTCCTTCCTCTCTTGCCAGCAGAGATTCACATGGGGAGGGGTACAAAGGCTTCAATTCTCTCTAATTAGTGGTGATCAGGGCACATAGGATTGTATCCTTGTCTCCCCAAGATTAGTCGTTGTCCTGACAGACCTCACATGCAGCTACTGCTTTTTTGTGAAAGAGGCAAGTTCCCTGACCCACCACAGGGGTCGTTAGTGCAGTGAAACTCAACATCATCCCTACCCATCTGAGAGCACTGTTGCACAGCAGCACCACCCCAGCCTCCCAGTTACTCAGCTGGCTTCCTGAGTCTGCTTCCACACCTATCATGCTAGCATGTGAGTGCATCATGCTACTCATGGGGCCATCTAGTGGCCCTAATACATGTGTTTCTTTTATTTATTTTACCAGAACCCACCCACCAGTGATATAGCAGAGACAGGGGAGCTGATGAGTTTCTTGATTAAAATGTAAAAAAAGTAGAAGTTGACAGGTTCTGAAAACAACACATCCTCCTCATCATCTTCAAACTCCTTCCTACATCATGAATCATGTTGCATCTACTACTGCATACCAAAACTCTGTAGCCCAATACTCGGACGCCTTAGATGAAGATCCCAACACCTAAAATCCTACCAGTGGGATTTTGCCCATGGCGGACTGTTTTTCATGTTTCAGGGAGCTTCCTCCGCACATGCACCCCCCCCCATAGTTATTGTAACTAACTCTGCCATGGGCAAAATCCCACTGTCAGGATTTTGGTGTTGGGATTTTCAGTGTCAGGATCTTCGTCTCAGGCTTCTGGGTGTCGGTCTGCAGAGTTTCAATATTCAGTAGTGGTACCATCATGTTTTCTCAGCAAATAGAAGACAAATATAATAACTAATAATAATTGCATTCAAATAAAAACCCTAGAAGTCGACCAGTTCTGAAGAGAAAACATCCTCTTCATCCTCCTCCTCCCTCATCACATATCAAATTTTCTCAGCATATAAATGAATCCAAATTGAAGCATAATAATTACTGATAATAATAATAATTACATCTAAAAAACACAGAAGTCAACTGGTTCAGAAAACATATCCGCTAAAGGGAAAGCACCGGGGCCAGAAGGAATGACCATCGAACTGTACCAGGCTCTGAATCAAGAAATTGTGTCCCCCCTGCTACTTGCTCTACAGTGTGCTCACTCCTCAGGTTCCCTTCCCACCACAATGAATGAAGCTCAGATTACAGTGATACCTAAAAAGTCTGATGACCCCCTTAACTGCTCTAATTTCTGCCCCATATCACTACTACCAGTGGACACAAAGATCCTGGCCAAAATCCTAGCTACCAGATTGCAAAACACCCTCACCTCTATAATTCATCCATCCCAGGTAGTGTTTATGCCTGGAAAGGTGGGCTCGGACAATACCAGATTGTTGCTGAATCTGAAGTGGCTAGCAAATAGAGCTAACAACCCCATGGCTGCCCTAACCGTGGACTTTGCAAAGGCATTTGATTCCATGGAGTGGAATTATCTCCATGAGATCCTTCACATATATGGCTTTGGACCCCAATTCCGTCTGTGGGTCTCGACCCTTTACAACTCTCCGAAGGCCAGGATTCTCGCTAATTCCAACATCTCTTCTGCCTTTCCACTGTATAAGGGTACCTATCAAGGCTATCCCCTGTCCCCCTTTCTATTTCTAGTTGCCCTTGACCCACTACTCTGAGCTCTTGGTACTACAGAGGGACTTACAGGCCTATTAGCACATGGTAAATCTTATACTGTGGCAGCTTATGCAGATGACCAGTTATTTACCCTATCTCACCCCCGGGAATCACTACCAGTAGCCCTCTCGGTCCTTAAAAACTTTGCTTCAATATCAGGCCTACAGGTTAAACAACGGAAAACCATCTTAGCCCCCCTGAATTCACTCTGTACATGGGAATGCCTTCAGGGCATGGAACTCGCTTGGGCTGAGCAGGGTTTTTTCTACATTGGGGACTACATACCTACTAACTGGGCAAATTTTGAATCAGCTAACTTTACCCCTCTTTTAAACCAATTAAGTGCAGAGATAGATCGCTGGCGTAAATTGTGCCTATCCCTGAAGGGCAGAGTGGCTGCAGTACGAATGCTTTTGCTCCCAAGGGTCCTATACTTATTTAATAATCTCCCAATGTGACTCTCTTCCAAACTTTTTTCCTCCCTTGAGAAGCTGGTATTCTCTTTAGTATGGGAAGGTAAAGCATGTAGATGGTTAAAGGGCAAACTGAGGGCACACTGGTCTAAAGGAGGCCTAGGTGCCTCTTGGTTTCAATGTTACCACTTAGCAAGCATGGCTGCCCAAATTACAAAGTGATTTGTGCTGCCTGATACATCTCTTCTACTGTGGATCTGTCTTGAAGTGGACATGGTGGCTCCAACTCCACTTAGGTCATTGTTGGGTCAGGGTGGCCCCACAGATAAGGGCCTCTCTCCTGTAGTGTGCCACTTTCGCTATTCCTGGTGGCATATTATGACTCTCTCTCACACCCCCAAAGATGCTTGGGCCCCCCCCTTTGAGATATGCAGCTCTATGGAATAACATCTTTATTACCCTAGAGGGACAACCCCTTAACTGGCCCTCCTGGGAGCGCAGGGGTATTTGCTATGTGAAGAACCTTATACTGCCTGGTTTGGACTCCCTATTATCCTTTACCCAATTAAAAAACAAATTTAATCTCCCCAACACTGACTTCTGGCGGTTCCTTCAAATACACAGCCTTATAATTGCCCTCTGTTCTCAAACCCAGTCAGATAACAACTGGAAATGGTTGCTACCCTACACAAAGAAACCTCCACACGAAGTTGTATAGGCAAATTCTATGCTATATGCAGAGACTCCCAACCTGAACCCACTGAATGTTGGAGAACCCGATGGGAGGCTGATATGGGTATGGCTATATCTGAAACTATCGGGGCCAGCTGCCTTCAAAACCTGCACAAACTGCATAAAGATTCTAAAAGCCAGTTAATACAGCTAAAAATTTTGTTATGGTGGTACAGAACTCCAGCTGCTTTGTGTTCTGCAGGACTATTGCCACACTCCAACTGCTGGAGCTGTCAGCAACTTGATGCTCATTCCTCATTTGTTTCATATACTGTGGTCCTGTCCATGTGTTTCTACTTTTTGGTCTGCAATTGGTCAGGAGTGCTCTGTTATCCTGGGTACTAGAGATATCCATCTAGACTCTAAGTTATTGCTGGTGGACTTGTCTGGGCTTACTTTCCTGCCAAGGGCCCTTCAAGAATGGGTTATGCTAGCCCTGCTGGAGGCCAAGAGGCTCCTCTTAATGCATTGGTGGCAGATTAACAACCCAAGTATAAGCCTGTGGCATGCAGCTCTGGCTAAGTTGATCCTTATGGAACGGTTAACTTATACCCACCGAGGTCAACTGGACTATTTCCATAAGAAATGGGATGCTTACCTTAATTCACCACTGTGTAAAACCCCTCCCTCTTTGTGCAACCCCCCCTTTTAGATCCTAGATGGATCTGTTAGAATATTTAATCTATCCTGCTGGCAAATGAGGAGCTGATGATTAGGATATGTAGTACATACTAAAGTCTATACATTGTCTATGTTTGCTGAGATCTATGTGACATGCTGAGAAATTAAGTTCATTTACAAGGATATCCTTATGTACCTGTCTGGACTTTATGAGAGAAATGTGTATGGAAGTGTGATGTAAAACCTGAAAATCTTAATAAAATCTTCTATGATAAAAAAAAAAAAGAAAACATATCCTCTTTATCCTCCTCCTTCTCATCTCTCCATCACAAATCAAGTTTTTTTCATCAAGCATCACTGCAGTAAGTGCTGGGTTACATACCCTTCTTCCCTGCACACTGCATAGCAGATGGTACAATAGGACTGGCATCCATAACCATAGCAGATGGTGGCACTATTAGTTCACTTGAGTCAGTACATCAGCAGCAACGTGCAGTACTCATTAAAGAAGTGACAGAGATGTTCCTGGCACAACTTGCAAACAAGCTTAATAGAGAACTGTGCTAAATCTGAAAGCCATTTTCCCAGTAGAAGCTGTTTTTCAAATATCAATTCCAATTCTGTTATAGTTCCATCTACAGTCCTATTGTTAACCTCATTGGGTGCTTCTGATTTACACTCTGGTGATAAGAACCATTTTTGAACTGTGCAATGTTGTTTATATCCTTCTCATCCACAGAGTTCTGTAGAAGAACATGAATGCATTGTTCACATAACATAGTAGCCAATCAAAGACATAAACTACTGTACATCATACAGTTCTAAAATGGTACTTAGTATTTGGTGTGGAACACCCAGTAGGATAACTAAAAAGCCTGTAAAAATCAAACAATAACAGAATTCAGACCAATATTTAAAAATCAGCTTTTACAGAGGAAACATGACTCACAGGTTCAGTGCAGTTCCCTTTAAAAGCTCTAGATTGGACATGCAATTCAGCATGACAATGCTACTAGATCCCAGATATAAATATGTGCTAATTCCTCATGGATGAATAGACTATATCACACAGAAACAGTTGCATACACTTATGGTGGAGCAGCAAAGACAGCTTGAAGAAACCAGAAAAAGTGATACGCAACATTCTGGTCATACTCCTCATGTTCCTCCCCCTTCTCCTCTTCTGTGGACGTCATGTCAATGCTATTTCCGGAGAATCTTGAAATCTTAGCCTTTCTCAAACTTAACTTACCAAGGATGAATTTTAACTACTTTCTTGATTATTCATATGTTCAACAAGTGATATCTACTACTATTCCTATGCCTATACCTCCTAGTGGCAATTCTTCCCAAACTCCTCCCACTAGCACTGGCACCAAAGTCTGGCTTACCAATCCCAGCAGAATTGGTACAACTCCTCCTCCTTCTGATGAAACCTACAACAACCTTCATATTATCATCATCAACAAGCTCAGTACGATCAGGTGTGCCACTGCGAACACAGAGCACACAGTCAGTATCAGTTAAGAAAGACAAGTGATGGGTAATGTAATGCCCTACATTTAATGTCTTTCCATTTATAGAACCACAGAAACATAGAGTTTGATGTCGGACAAAGACTGCTTGAACCAAACAGTCTGCCCATGTTCCTCCTTACATGATCACTGCAGCCCTGACTTAATCTATAGCTCTTTCTCCTTCCCCCTTCCTTTCTACAATGATTCCCTTCTGCCTATCCCATGCATTCTTGAAGCCCACTTGTCCCCTACCTCTGCTGGAAGACTGTTCCAGGAATCCATCACTCTTTTTGTGAAGTGCTTCCTCACAACTGTCCTGAATCTACCCCTCCCCAGCTTCATAGAAGTCCCCTTGTTCTTGGAATACCTTTGTTCCGAAAAATACTTCACTCTTGTACCTTATTTACCCCTGTGAGGTATTTAAGGTCTCTATCATATCCCCCACCCCAGAGTGTACATATTGAGGTCCTTTAGTCTCTCCTCATAGAACTTTTGATGCGGACCCTACACTATTTTAGTTTCCCCTCCTCTGGACTACCTCCACTATTTCCTTCCGGAAATGTGATCTCCAGAACTGGACAATACTTTAGGTGGAGTCTTACCAGTGATCTGTACAGAGGCAACACTACCCCCCTCTTTTTCCTGATGAAACCTCTCCCTTTGCATACCAGCATCCCACTATCCTTCCCGACTGCCTTATCGCACTGCATGGCCACCTCTGGGTAATCAGATATGATTACTCCAGTTCTCTTTCCTGCTTGGTGGTCATCAATACCACTGCCTCATTATGTATTCTGCACCTGGGTTTCTGTGCCCCAAGTGCATTAGTTTGCACTTTTGTTGCATTGAAAACCAGCTTTCATACCCTTGATCACTCCTCAAGTTTTCACAGGTCTCTGCTCATCCTTTCCACCACCCTGGAGTGTCCACCTTATTTCAGATTCTGGTGTCATCTGCATAGAGGCTGATCTTACTTTCCAGCTCTTCTGCAATGTTATTTATAAAGATATTAGAGAGGATCAGTCCCAGGACCGATCCCTGAGGCACCCTACTGGTCACTCTCCTCAGAGTGAACGCTGTTTAGCATCACCTTCCGTTGTCTATCCACTAGCCAATTTCTTATCCAGTTTATCATCATTGGACCCATTGCTGAGCTACATAGCTTGCTTACTAGTCTCCTGTGAGGAATGATGTTGAAATCCTACTGAAATCTACGTAGGCCACATCTACTGCTCCACCCTGATCTGTTCAAAGAACTCTATCAGATCCATTTCACATGACCCCACCGTGAACCCATGTTGCCTTGGATCTTGTAACCAACTGGACTGAAGATATTCTAGAATACTTTCCTTCAGCAGTGATTCCATTAACTTTTCCACCACCAGTGTTAGACTGACTGGTGTTTAATTTCCAGCCTTCTCCCTGCTACCACTTTTGTGAAGTGAAGTGAAGTGAAGTGAAGTGAAGTGAAGTGGAAATACATCTGCCCTCCTCCAGTCCTCCAGAACCACTCCTGTTTCCAGTGAGCTACTAAAATGGACTGTCAGAAGTACAACCAGTACCTCCCTGAGCTCCCTCAATATCCGTGGATGCACTGCGTCTAGCCCCATAGATTTGTCCACCATCAGATTAGCAAGTCCCTTCAGGACTTTCTCCTCTGAAAAAGTACTAGGGTCCTCTCCCTCCCTCCAAACATTCTGTTACTTTTTAGTGGCCCATCCCTTTCTCCTTCCTCTGTGAACACTGAACAAAAGTATTTGTTCAGGATGTCTGCCTTTTTCTGGTCCCCTATGCACAGTCCCCCACTTCCCCTTTTAACCTTACAATACCATCCCGGGTCTTCTTTTCACTTACACATCTAAAAAGTATTTTGTCCCCTTTTGTTTCCTCCTTGGCTATTCTTGCTTCAGTTTGTGCCTTTGTGCTCCTTACTGCTTTTCCTGCTTACCTCTGTTTCCCCTGGTATACCTCCCTATCCACCTTCCTCTGCATCTCCTTATACCTTTTGCATGCTACCCTTTTAGCCTTTACTTTTTCAGCTGCCTCTTTTGAGAACGATAATGGTCTCATTTTCCTCTTGCCTTTGCTCATTTGTTTGATTCAATGGTTTGTTGCCTTTAGTATGCTCTTTTTTAGCTTCGCCCACTGCTCCTCTATCCCAACTCAGTCATCCCCCCGCAAGTTAATTCCTTAGGCATTCACCCTTCTTTATTATATCTGCCCTCCTGAAATCCAGGACCCTCACCCTTGTGTTATTCAGTTCTGCAGCTATTCTTATACTTAACCACACCGTATATTAATCTTTTGTTCCCAGCTGTCCTCCCACTTGATGTCTGCAACACTGTCTCTGTTAGTGAGTACCAGGTCTAGTATTACCCTATCACAAGTGGGTTCTATGATTAGTTGCCTGAGGAATGCCTCCGGCAGAGAATTAAGGACGTTCCTGCTTCTGCTGAAACCACTGCTGGGAGGCTCCAATCTGCGTCTGGCAGTTTGAAGTCTCCCGCCAGCAGTACCTTCCCCTTCTCTGCAATCTTGTCAGTGACTTCCACCAACACCTTATCTAATTCCTTCCACTGTTCTTGCTGGAGGTCTGTAGATCACTCCAGTGTGAATAGTGGCTCCATTCCCCTTCTCCAGGGTGACCCACAGTTCCTCTTCCTCTCCCTGTATTCTCTGTATATCTATTTCTTTAATGCCTTCCCCCACATAAAGCACCACATCCCCTTTCCTTTCCACCTTGTCTTTCCTGAACAGAGTATAGCCTGGTATGTCCATATCCCAGTCATAGCTATCAGTGCACCATGACTCGGTAATGGCCATAATATCCAGGTTGGCCTCTGCCATGATGGTCTCTAGGTTCAGAATCTTATTTCCTAGACTTCGAGCATTTGCACATATAGCCTTCCAGATTTTGTTTTCCCTCTACTTGTTACCCCACTTTTTTCCTTTTTGCCCTCCCTCCTTTCCTCTCTCGTTTTAATGCTTCCTTTCCCTTCCCTCTTTGTCTCTATCACCCTGCTTCCTTTATTAATTTGCACCCTGGAGGATTACTTTCCCCTATGGTTCTCCCTACTGTCTCCCTGAGCCCATGAGGGGGAGTTTCTGCCTCCCTAAATCCATCTGCAGAAGCACCACATATTTTGTCGACACTAAATCTGCCAACATCCTGTACAGCCACGGCACAAAGCCAACATTCTGTATTATGCCATCACTAAACAAAGTGTTTTTTTATGGGGCTGTGCCCACCTGCATTTAAATATAATCAACTCAAGGTCGGAATTGTTTCAGGGAGTGGGAAAAACACCAGGAGAAGCTGCGTCGGTGAACCACAGACCATTACAGTGACTTTCGCTCTAAAGGACTTTTTTCATCTTTCGTGGTTTTGGTGTCACTCTACTGTGGGCTACCACCCTTCTGCCAACCCCCCTTGGTTAATTTAAATGTTCATTGAAGTAACATTTAAACCAGCCACTGAAGACTGCAGTTCCTTTCCCAGATGGATGAAGGCCATTACCCCTGTATAGGCCCTTATCCTCTAAGTTGGATCCCCACTCTCTAGTGTAGCTGAACCCTTCCACTCTGCACTATTCCTTCAGTCAGGAGCTGAAGCTCCTTTTGTGGAGATCCCTCTCCTCTCCCCACACCATAGAAAGTCAATGCCTCAGCGAAAACTACTGAGTATGCTAACTAAGATCCCTCTCCAGCTCCCTAATCTCTCCCTGCACTATCATAGCCCCAACCTTTACTAGTATTATCAGTACACAGGTGGACAATGACATCCAGCTCTCCCTCCCATCCTACTGCACTGCTCATCCTCCGGATCTACTTCCCATCCTTCCTGGCAGTGGTGACAAGTTGGTACTTAACCTGCCTCTCCTCTTTTCCCATTTCCAAATCTATCGCCACCACCATAGAGTCTTCCCCCAGAAGTTGCTTCCTCCTCCTTTGGGGTCCTCTATCATCCTCCTTGGGGTCTCCACTATGGAGGGTCCCCACATCCTCCCTGATGAGTACTATGGGTGCATCCTCCCAGGAGTCCCACCTCACCAGAGCAGTATAGGAATTACATAGTGGCACCAGTTAAGGAATATGTCTCTGTCTCACTACCCCCACCCTTCCAGAGCCCACCATAGTCCAGCTGTTCCTACTTCCTGGAATCCTCTGAGGTAACAGTGGCAGATTTGGTGGCCGCTGGGTCGGGGAAGACATCCCCTATATATCATAGCCAACTTAGTCTGGAGTCTAATGACCTCCTCTTTCAACCCAGAGAGGTGTGTGCAGATGGGGCAGCACTGCAGTCTTCAGAAGGTCTTTCTGAAAACTGCTGCCCCACAGCCACTGCAGTGCACCAGTCCCAGCATTCCCTACTTCTATTTTCCCTGTGTTACATAGAAACACTTTTATACCCTTACCCCTGATAGAGTGATTCTAGTCCCCCCCCTTTTTTTATTTGGTTCTATGTGTGTTCCCCTGTATCTTGTTTAGGCAAGGCAAGCCAAATTTTATTTCTAGGGTGCCCAATCCTGGAGGCTCTGGGCACCTTACATTAAAGCAGATTATGCAGGAACAATACACTTCTTTAAAATGATATATAAACAAAATTATTTAAAACAGTTATCACAATACATAGGACCACCAATATGGCCAGTACAGGTCAGATCACACTGCAAGGCACACTCACTGGGGACAGCGTTCAGACTGTGGAGCCTGTAAAGGCCGCTGGACCCCATCCCTGAATGACACTGCAAGGCATACTCACTGAGGACAGCGTTCAGTCCGTGGAGCCTGTAAAAGTACACAGCTCCCCTCCTTGCACCAGCGTTTGTGTAGGAGTGTTTCTTCTAATCTTTTATGCCCTCCGACTGCAACTGATTGATTCTGGCAGGACCTGAACTCCTCTAAAATGCAGGACTTCTGTGCTATTTTATTGGGGAGCTTTAAGGCTGCCCATTTGTCTTCTAGGACTCTGTGTTTACTTGCTTGCATAGCCTTCTGTTAAATACTAGTGCTATTCTTCCCTGCCCTGTTTTCCTGGGCTGTGTGTTTGTTTGTGCATCATGCTGCTAAATTCCATCCTGTATACTCCTGATTAGTTAGCAACTGCTGTACCTTATCTGTTAAAGTGATTTCTGAGCTTATTTTAGTGATGACTGTACCTTAGCTATCTGGTGTGATGTTTTTAGCTTAGTTAGCATTGTGTACACTGTAACTTGCTCACCTGCTTGGGCTGTATGAGTCTGCCATTTGGCCCACTGCATAGTTGGTGTCCTCTGGCATGCTTTCAGGCCCTATTGTTCCTGGTTGCACTGCGTTGGCCTCTCTTCTAGCTCCCTATGCACTCGGCTGTGCATACCAGGATGCAGGGCTCAGTTCATTCTTTCCCTCTGATTCCCACTGCATACTAATTTATTTCTTAGTTCTCACATTCCACGGGACCCCATCCCTGAACCACTCTGCAAGACACACTCACCAGGGACAGTATTCAGACCGTGGAACCTGTAAAGGTAAACAGCTCCCCTCCTTGCACCAGCGTTTGTGTAGGGGTGTTAGCCCATTGACGCTGTGTGCCCCACCCACCCCAGCCACCTTTGGGTGTCCCTTAATTTATTACCCCTTCCTGTCATGTGACTAAGTGTCCAAATTTCCCTTAGCAGGTTATTGCGTTCAACTACTAGAGGGTAGTAGCATCTCTTCTCCCTCACTCCTTTCTCTCCTACTAGCCAACTCCACTGCTCTTTTCTTCCCTTCTGGGTCTCCCCTCCTCCTACTAGGGGTGTCTTATGCAATCTGACCACCAGGAGGCAGAGTTGCCACCACCGTTCGCCTCTTCAGCCCCTGCCTTCTCTCCATTCTCTAGCCCACTACCCCCTCTCTCTAACATACCCTCAATCTCTTCCCCCCTCATAGACTAGCTCTTTCTCCTTACCCCTGCCCCTAAGATTTGAGCCTGGTACCTTTTGCTTGGGAGTCTGGCACCCTACCACAGTACTGCCCAGGCTACCCTACAAACCACTGCCCATAGGTTCCCTTTGGACTCACCCCCCCTTCCAGCTCAGAATGACCCCCCTACCAGCCTTACTCACACCTATCACTCTCCTCATCCTTACCTTGCTCCCCATGCTCCTACACTGTCCTCACCCTGCACTCTTGTCATCTCCCACTTCACTCTCAACACCACTCAACTCATGCCTGGTCTCCACCTCTACACCCTCCTACCCGCCTCCTTGACCCCCACCCCCACGTGACTCCAGCTGGCTGTCTCTCCTCCTGGCCCTCCCAAGCCTGCACTCCCTCCCTATCCCTACCTACCCCCACAGTCCTCCCTCCCACCTTGTGGCATCCAACATGAAAAAAAACTATGACAGCTGCTATTTAGAACTAACTAACGATGTTGCAGTGCTATGCCTAGCCCTGAAACCCAACTGGAATGGCTCATAGATATCAACGTACATGAGGTGTTCTTTGAGCTGTTGCACTACTAACTTCTCAACAACCTTGCCCAAAAATAGCAGGTTGGCGATAGGACAGTTATTTGCTAAGACATCAGTGTCGAGAGATGGCTTCTTCAGGAGAGGACTCAACAGCACCTCTTTCAAGTCATCTGGGAATACCCCATCCGACTTTGAGCACCAGACAATTCCAGCAAACACCAGGCCAATGGACCTGACACATTTTATGAAGAAACAAGTCGGGACCAGGACCAGTTCACAATAGGTTTGTTTTAGCTTTGAGATCACCTTAATGCCCTCAGCCACCCCCACTGGATTAAACTCATCCCAGACAGATGGAGAGCCTCTGCTCATCACAGGCTGACCACTGTGAGGCAACACTTGCCTCACAGACTGGATTCCCTGACCAGATGGAGGACACACTGTCAGAGAAAAACAGAGCAAACTCCTCAAATATAGTGGTAGAAAAAGCTTTTTTCGGCTGTAGACAGACAGGATGTAAAAGTCTATCCACAGTCCAAAATAGCTGAGATGGTCTATTTTTCCCTGCAGCAATCTCCCTGGACAGAAATGCTGCCTTCTTATGGTTGATTACTCCTTGGTACTCATGATAATGAGCACACAAGGCCAGTTTGTCCTCCTCCTCCTCCAATCGGGACCTCCACCAGCAATGCTCCAACTTCTGACCACTGATCTTCATTGCCTTGAGCTCTCCATTAAACCAAGAGAATCTCAATTTAGAAGATTTGGGTCATATACGGACCAGTGCAATGGCATAAAGTGCTCGGAGATCACCATATAATAGGCAGCCACCACCGCGCCTGTGCCAACTGCACATGTAGCTTCTACACTAGATAAGCCAGCCATCACCAGCAGTCCCTCTGGGGACAATCCCTTCAAAGGGCAATAGCTGACCATCTCCACAAAGGATAGGCTTTCAGGGGGGACTCAAGCAAGAATTTCACTGTACAATGATCAGACCAAATGACCTAGTCAATCCTGAGGTTGGCTACCTCAAGCCTCAGCAAGACTACCAGGTCGAGCATGTGGCCGTGGTGATGGGTAGCGGAAGTAACCACTTGTGTCAGGCCCAGTGATGACATCAACTGCAGGAGGCCATGACCAAATTGTGAGGATCCATCATTGACCCAGGCATTGAAGTTCCTCAGAATTAAACATCTGGGGGACTGCAACACCTGGTCAACAACAAAGTCCGAGACCTCCTGCAGGAATTCTCCTCCCAACCTCAGAGGGTGATAAATGAGAAGAATCCTGCAACCTGCACCCGGACTCCCATGCATGGCCACACACTCAAAAGACCTGGAAGAGCCCACTGGGTGCATGGTGAAGCCCAAGCTGGGTCTAAAGCAGATGGCCACTCCCCCACCCCTCTGGTCCCTCCTAGGGCAGTGAATAATGGAAAACCTATTGGGGATGGCCTCATCCAGAACTGATCCAGCATCATCACCCAGCCAGGTCTCTGTGATGCAAGCCAGGTTGACTGAGGAAATCAAGTTCGCCATAATTGCAGTCTTGTTTCTCATTGACCTGGCATTGTACAGCACCACCCAAAGGGGACTGGCAGGTGCTGTTAACCTCTCGGCTACCTGCCCACTCGGTCTGGTGGGAACCCTGGGGATGGAGACCAAACATATCTGGCCCCTCTCTAGGCCCCACCTAATCCCAGGGTGTCTCCTGCACCTAACCTCACCAATACCATTCACCTCAGCCCCACCTGTTGCACCCTGTTGCTGCCAACCATCACGTACCCTTGTAATATCAACCTCCCTACAGTGCCTTGCTGCACTATCCGACACTTGGAGGTCAGAAAAGGGACACAGGTCATGCAGCTGGGATGCTACATAGGCTAGCCACAAGGGACTAAGGCTCTGGTACATCCCCACAAGACCAGTATGCTAAAGCTGATCTTTCTGACCCCGCAAATGTATTAGTCTACCAGAGAAAGTGCAGTTCTATTTTAAAATTATCCCTACTAACAAGCATCCATCGCATTTGCCATTTAAATCTCTTTATACTCCTACCTTAGCTATTACCTTACCTATTCCTAGTTTTGGCCTGCCTTTTGCCTTCTGCCCCTCCAAGTAATAATTGTTACTCAGCAGTGAGCATGTGCCTTATCTTGGTCGACTGGCAGAATCCCCTGCTTCCTTGCTTCCTTCTGTGGACATATGATAATGCCTAAGTTGCCAGTCTTACACCTGTTCCACTCATGTGCTGTTCAACTCATGTGCTGGGAAATGAATGTGTGTGGAAACATGTTAGGAGTGTCCACTTTTCAACACCAGGTGGCTCCTCCCCCAGGCGGGACTTCCTGAGTCAGCTAGAGCCTCAGTTGATGGGCTAGTTTTCCCTACATTACCTGACCACAATTTTAAAGACAAGTTTCAAAGTGCCCCAATCCCTGCCTCCAAATCTCTTTTTTCTCCCCACTTACCCTGCTACTTTCAGTATGAAGAATCATATTTATAAATCATGACAATTAAATCCGTTGCTGGGATCATCACGTACATCACCAGTGTTTTGTAACAAACTTGCTTCTTCGTCACGGTAGCAGACCACTTTTCTCCGAATTGAAAAATATAAAATAACATATAGCAAATATAAAATATATGAGCACACGTTCTAATTGGAGAATATATGCTCTCCTCTGTGGATAGCCAGAATCTGAAAAAAATCTTTAATGAGGACAGCAATACCCCAAAACACTCGCCAAATATATTCTTTTATGCCTCATCCAAAATTTATTTTTATGTTTGTGCTTGCACTTCCACAAAGTGAACATGTATCTGTGATTGTGAATTTGAGAGGTGTGTCACTGTTGGTCCAATGCAGGACAGTCTGCAGTGGGCTCGACAGTGTCAGATCAATCATCAGCCAGGCTGATCGTGACACTTTTCTGGGCTTGGTAGGTGGCAACTTCATGATGTTCAAAGACAAGAGCTGCCTGAATTGAAGGAAGACTCTTTCCTTTGATCGGCATTATGCTGCTCAGTAAGCACAGCTAATCAGTGTTATGATCAGCCTCCCAATGGTAAAAACAATCCCACACTCTGCCAAGTATCCTTCCCACCTCCCACTCTTTCCTGTACCCCTTCTGAATTTTCTGAAACAGGAGTGCCAATCGCCAGTACTGGATAGTAACCCCGCCCCACCTGTTTCCACTGTGCAACACTGGGAAGCCCACCCCTGGTGCTGCCAACCATGACACCAACACTGGGGTGCCCAATTCCCAGTGTTGGTATCTGTAAAAAATAAAACCATCCCTCATTGTCTGTTTTAGTTTTTTTAAATCCTATAAAAAAAGAAAATGGCCCCTTGATGTCTGTTGTCACTGCCACCACACCCTTTTTTCCCTCACCCAACCCCCCTCTCTGCACCCACTTACCTACTGGCGGTGCAATGCCGTAATCCTATCTAGATGGGAGACACATCTTTACCCTTCAATGCTGGACCAGGAACTGAGGAAATCAGGTTTGTGGTCAATGTGTTTTAATTAATTTTGAATTTGTACTCATAACTTGGTCATGTTTCAACATTTTCCATTTTCAACATGGCCCTTTTGGGAACCCACCCCATGAATAACATTGGTGAAATTTTTCAAATCCAGCCTTAAGGGTGATTTTGTAGTCACTTTGCAAAGTCACCATTCATGTGGGATTTGATCATTTTAGTCTACCAACTTTATAAGAAGACTATGTGGAACAATTGGAGTCAAAATATTCAAAGACAACAAAGTTATGAAGGCACACAGAAAATTTTTAATGTTTGCTCATAACTTTGGTAATTTTTAATATTCTGACCCCAAATTTTCAAGATTGACATTTATTCATACTACCTCATGAGCGTGATATGTGTGCTTTTTGAAATCCTGGCCAAAATGTGTTTTCACACTTGTGTTGCAAAATTACATTCTGGCCAGAATTTTATAAATGACACTATATTGGAAATTTGGGGCCAAAATATCACAAACCAACAGTGTTGTGAAAAGAAACATTTTGATTTTTTTCAATGTTTACTCACAACACTGTGATTCCTGCAGTTTTTAACACAGTCCTCTTGATACCCCACCTCATGAACATGACAGGTGTCATTTTTCAAATCTCCTCCGAAACATGCTCTGCAAAGTTACCTTTCCAAAGTGATCTAAAACATTTCTTCTGCTGTGATCATAAAGTGGGATCATAAAAAGGCACTGTTGAAAATTTAGGGTCAAAATGTTAAAAAAAAGGTAGCACGAAATATCAGCACTGGAGACTGGGCACCTACAATAACAGCGACCCAGTCCCCAGCGCATGTCTCCAGGGCTACCGTATGGTAGGGTGACTGGATGGGTGGGGTCAGTGAATATAATGATGAGATGTCACTATATGTATGCACGTGGGGAGAGCGAGCATACGCACAGTGAGGAGGGGGAAATGTGAGGGGTGGTGCCACGGTGGGTCGCTGAGCCAACCCCGTGGCATGGTGGGTAGGTTGGCAGCATTGATTGGCAGGGTACTGGGTTCAGGTCTGGGAACTGGTGTGTTTCTATTGTACCCAGCCTGTGGAGGCTGGCCCCATAAAACATCAAAAACTAAGTCCCCGGTGCCATTTTGCTGTGCACCAGGGTGTCAGAGTGTCAGAAATTTTCGTCACTCTTGACTTCTCGATAATGGCGATTGCCTTTAGGCTTTTGCCGTTATCACATGTAACCAAAAACAAAACAACGATATTATGAGGAAGCATTGAACTTTTTCAATATTTACTCATCATTTTGTGATTTTTTTTTTGCAGATTTTGGCCCAAATGTGCACATAGCCCTTTTATTACCTCAACTGATGAACATCACAGGTGTCATATTTCAAATCCCCTTGAGACATGTCTTCACAGTCCCTCTATGAGTTATTCTTTCAGATTGGATTTTAAAAAAATTTACCTGTTATGATCGTAATACGGGGACGTAAAAAGGCTATGTTGAAAATTTGAGGTAGAAATGTGAAAAAATAAATTGTTATGAAGAAACATTAATTTTCTTCAACATTTATTCATAACTTTAGTTTTGCAGATTTTGGCCTCTAATGTTAAACATATCCTTTGTGTTATTCCACCTCATGAACATGACAGGTGTCATTTTTCAAATCCCTTTCAAAACATGTTTTTCCAGGGGATTTGAAAAATTCCACATGTCTCGATCATAATGTCAGGTCATAAAAAGACTGTTACAGATTTGGGGCCTGATTCCAAAAGAGCCCTTAGTTCAATGCAGGTTGTGGCAATCTAGGGCTGTGGTGCACTCCCCCTGTGTCAGGGGCCCTGTGCCCAATTCTGTAAAACTGGGAGTCCTTGCACCAAAAATACAGAGTCACTGCACTCGCAGGCTAGCGCAAAACAAAAGGCACACCTGTGGTACATGCCACAGAGATCCATCTCCCCACCCCCATCTGGTGCAATAAAGGAAGGAATAGCAGGAGGAGTCAAGGGGCAGAAGGGGCATGGGGATGACGTAGGGGCATTGTGGAGCAAGTGGGCATGCTGAAGGGTGATCAGGCACCAGGTGGGGGTGCCACTCATAAAACTATTATGGTGACTGCTTATGATTCGTGATAATAATGGGTGCCTGATCACCCCCTATGGTATGCTCACTTGCTTGCAAACACTACTATAGCACTTCCCTAACCCTTCTTTCCTGGGACCTCACATACATAGCCCCACCCCCACCAATTCCTCATCTTGTGGGACAATGATGCAAAGAGTGTAGACATCCTTCTGGTTGGTCTAATTTGGGCCCCTTGCTATGGCCATGCTGTGGCTTTCAGAATCCCAAAAAGGGGATTTTGTAGCCCTGCTATGGTGCAAGCCACCTTGCAACCTGGCATATCCTGACGTAGGTCATAAGGTTGGCGCAGTGCCCCTTTGCTGCAGTGGCATCCCTTTCTAATGCAGACCACATTTCAGAATTAGAATTGATGCAATTTCTGATACAAGGTGCAAATTACGTCATTAATGTGTGATGCAAGCACCTTTTTTCAGTCTAGATGCTTTTGGAATCGGGCCCCTGGGGTCAAAACGGGAAGCCCACCGATAATTAGATATTGCCTCTCTGCTGGCCTATCCTAAGTAGCTACGGTCTAAAATGGTGTAAAGGCAGGATGCCACTGAAAATTGGATATTGCATCTCAGCTGGTCTATCCTGGGTAAATATATAGTAAAAATGTGTAAAAGCAGGGCCTCAGTACAGCAGATCCCCCACTGAATTGTGCATCTATGCTGCTCTATACTGGGTAAAATGCACTGTAAAAGCTGGACCCTACTGAAAATGTAATTTGCCTTTTAGCTGGGCTGTCTTGCATAAATACATTATAAAAACAGGTAAAAGCAGGGCCCCATGGAAAACAAGATATTGGATCTCGACTGTAATATCCTGGGTAAATACAAGTTAAAATTCAGAAAAGCATGGTCCCACGGAAAAGATAGAATCTCAGCTGTGCTATCCTGGTTAAACACATTACAAAAATGTGTTAAAGCAGGACCCCATTGAAAATGAGACTGCACCTCAGCTGGGTTACCCTGGGTAACTATATTGCAAAACTGTATAAAACAGGACATTAAAGCAGAACCCCACTGAAAAGGAGATGTTGCATCTACGGTGATCTCTCTTAGAAAAATACATTATGAAATCAGGACAACACTAAGTATAAGTCATTCCACTTCACTTCCACTATCCTAGGTAAATGCAGTATAAAACTGTGAAAAATCAGGACCCCATTTCAAATGACATATTACACCTCATCTGATCTTTCTTGGGTAATAAACATACAGTAACAAGTATTTGTCAATGCCGAATGTTTGCTTGCTGGCATTGGCATTGGTAGTGTAGGAGTTACAGAGCTGCATAATAGGAATGGCAGTGAAGTATTGAACTGAAGATAACCCCATCACCACCCTGCAGATAGTGACAGGCATTGGGGTGTGCCTTTGGGTCAACAGGCATAATGGCCACGCCATTTCACCACACCCTACCATGCAGACACCGACAAGTGTCACGGTGTGCCTTGGGGTCTTTGGCCCTTATGCGCACCCCATTCCATCAGGAAATATTGTAAGATGGGTGTGGTATAGGAGAATGGGTGAACTTTGGGGCTGAAGAGTCCAAGGCACACCTCGATGCCTCTCAGTGGCTGCAGGGTGTGGGTGGGGTGGAATGGTATGAGCATTGCAGGTGACAATCCCAAGTCACAGCCCTGATGCCTGTCATTCTACAGGGTGGGGTGTTATGGTCAGAAACCCCAACGTCTCAGGCATTTGTTGGTATTTTACTCCAAATTTTCAACATGGGTTTTGTGACCCCACCTCATGAACAGTGGCAATATCAGTTTGTTAGCCAAAGCTGCTTTTGCACAGTGACTACGGCATTTGTCACCACAGGTGCAAAACACATTCTGAACAGGATGTGAAAATGACAGCTGTACTGTTCATGGGAGGTGTAAAATGGCAATGTTGAAAATCTGCAGTGAAAATATTAAAAACTGGGGAAGTCACGAGCGTATGAGATAAACTGTGCAACGTAAGTAAACATAATGTAATTAGTTTGGGAATTGTTTACAGCAGATTGTCAACACAGGCATTTTGGGACCTCCGGTCATGAACAGTGTCACTGTGATTTTCTTCTCTCCCGAACAATGATTTCCTCACAGCTTACCATCAAAGATTTCTGTGCTGAAAGTGTGAAAACACATTTCCAGTCATGTTGTGAAAAATGACAGCTCTACTGCTCATAAGTAGGTGTGGTAAAATGGCAATGTTGAAAATCTGGAGTGAAAATATTGAAAATTCACGAACTTACGAGCGTGCGTAGGAACAGCGCAACACATGCTCGTAAAATAGTCATTTTTGGGAATTTTTTCACCAAATTTTGAACATAGCCATTTTAATACTTCTGCTCATGAATAGTGAGACTGTGATTTTCTTAATGTGTCCCATACATTGATTTCGCACACCAACTGTGCCATTGTGCGCTACATGCATGGGAACACATTTTGGGTGAGTAGTGAGAAATGACAGCTGTACTGCTCATAAGGAGGCATGGTAAAATGGCAATGTTGAAAATCTGGAGTGAAAATATTGAAAATTCGCCAACTTACGAGCGTGCGAAGGAACAGCGCAATGCATGCTCGTAAAATAGTCATTTTTGGGAATTTTTTCACCAAATTTTTAACATAGCCATTTTAACACCTCTGCTCATGAACAGTGTCACTGTGATTTTCTTAATGTGTCCTGAACATTGATTTCACACACCGACTGCGCCATTGTGCGCTACATGCGTGGAAACACATTTTGGGTGAGATGTGAAAAATAACAGCTGTACTGCTCATAAGAAAGTGTGGTCAAATGGCAATGTTGAAAATCTGGAGTGAAAATATTGAAAATTCGAACCTACAAGCGTGCGTAGGAACAGCGCAACGCATGCTTGTAAAATAGTCATTTTTAGGAATTTTTTCACCAAAATTTCAACATAGGCTTTTTGAGAGCCCACCTTATGAACACTAGCACTGTCATTTTGTGAATCAGTCCCAAAAGGTGATTTCGTGCAGTGACTGCAAAATCACCCTTCGGGCCCAATTAATGCCATGACAGTGACAGAATTCATGAGAAGGGATCCCAAAAACCCCATGTTGAAAATTTGGTGCCAAAATTCCAAAAAATGCCTGAGATATGCAGCAAAGTTGAAAAAACCCTATTCGTTATATTATACCGTTTACTGGCATTTCCTCAGTTTGCAGTTGGCTTTGAAGAGTGCAGGCGTGTTCCTAGTTCACGAAGATTGTCGTGCTACAGGCTCCGAGGTAAGTATGGGGTAGGGTATGTGTAGAGTAAGTGCGCAGAGGGTAGGCGCGGGTGGGGAGGGAGCAGGAGACCGCGAGGACTCGTTTTGTGTTTTCAGTTTTTTTTAATTAGACGCTGGACGCTGCTTACGTTGCGGTGGGCTCCCAGCATGGCAATTACATGAGCAGGGGCCGTTTGCATGCTGGGTGGGCTCCCAGTGTGGCAGCTGAAGCTTTGGGGGCAGTGGAGCCAACGCGAGGTTGGGGATGCCGTGCGGCCATTCCGACTGTTGCCATGCTGGGGTGGGCTCCCAACGTGGCACTCGGTAATCTCTTGGGGGGGACTGTGGAGCTGACTGGGGATTGGGCACCCCAGTTGGCCAAACACATTGTTGCCATCCTGGGGTGGGCTCCTAGTGTGGCACCTGGAAGACTGTTTGGGGGAAGGGGGGAGAGCACTTCAGTGAGCACTTCCCTTATCTGATCATATCTGATCATATCCCTTATCTGATCAGTGTTGTCATAGACAGCTGCAGCATGCATTGGGCAACTGTGGCCGTGCCTGCAAACACATGGAGGGAATTGGAAGAGGGGGTGCCACACCTCCAGAAACTCGGATGATGGCACTATGTTTCTTGCACATGCGTGCAAGCAAACATAAAAATGTGTAGAAGCAGGACTCAATACAACAGCTATGCAAACAGTGAACATTCAGCTTTGACAAATGCATACTATTATTCTTAACCACTATTTAATGGGGAAAACTGCAAATAAAAAGAGTTACTAATTTGTTTTCATTCTATTTATTTTAGGCTATCTTGTTCCACTCCCTGTGTACCCTTTATATACTTCTCTTCTCTAATAATAGTGATATTTATCTTTCAGTAGAATATTTTTGTCCGTGGCTGGAAGCCAGGAAGCCACTAGCCCTTCCTCTCATCAGAAGCTGCATCAAGTACCCCATCACCCAGCATCACTTCACCACCACAGACAACCAGCCACATGGACAGTCTTCTTCCAAGGCATAGGTACTGCCTGAAGCAGGGTCCTTTGGCAGTTGTGCGTTTGCAGTTTTTCAGAAACATAGAAACATGGAAAGGTGACGACAGAAGGAGACCAAAGGTCCATCAACTCTGCCTTCAGCTCCCCAGATCCTAGGTGATCCTGGATCCTAGCTGGTAGATTCCCTTGTGGATTTGATTCTGGTGTACTCCTTATCCCAACCTCTTTTTGAATGCTGATATGGTGCTAGCTCCTACCATCTCCACAGGTAGTTTGTTCCATGGCTCCACAATCATTTTTGAGAAATAGTGCTTCCTAAGATCCGTCCTGAATCTCTCACCCATTTCCATCCATGCCCCTTCACGTTTGAGTTGGGAGCCTCGATGAATAGTTCAGCATAGGGTACTGAATTTATACCCCTCATGTACTTGAAGGTTTCAATCATATCCCCCCTTTCTCTCCTATATTCAAATGAGTTTATGTCCTAATAAAGTTTGCAGCAATACAAGAAGTGCGGCGCCTCATTTCTAACAGATGCACTGAGATTCAAACCCAAGATGGATATTTGTTGAAATGGGAGTGGTGAGTGCAGGAAGTTTTGGTTTTTGAGATCAACATTTATCCATGCCTCCCAGGCCTAGTGTGACCATTTCTTGCAGTTGTTTAGATGATTTTAACTTTAATTGGATGGGAAGAACTATTAAGAGATATGAGCCTCTGCTTGCTGGGATTGATCCTAAACAATTTCTTTCCTTCCCTACATGTAACAGCATAGATTCAGATTGCACATATGGTATCAGGGAAGGGGTACACAGCTGGGTTGCCACTTGCCAACCTTACTTTTTCACACAGAAGAGAAGCTTTGCACTCTCACCTGGTTTACAATGGCTTCAGGCAAAAGGCACTTAGGCTGAGTTATGGTTATGCCATATTTTTTAAGTGAAGAATCAGAAAAGTAGTTACAGTGCATAGAAAACAATTTTACTGGTGCAATCCAGGGAGCCTCTGTAACATGCTACTCATCCCGGAGATCAAACAACGAGTTTCCTCAGGGGGTGTAACTAAGAAGCATGAGAGATCTCAATTTATAGTACCTGGAATCAGTTACTTATATAGAACAAAGTGGTGCAAGGTGGTCAGGTGCCATCAAAATAACAAAAAAAACCCTTATTATAGGGGCACAGTCGCACCCCTATGGTTAGGATTGGTACAGCACTTCAATGTTAAATCTCAATTTTTGCAATTTTGGCATTTTTTCACATAATAGCCCAAAAATTGGCATGCGTGGTCATTTTGCTAGTGTTGCAAGATCTGGAAAGTTTTATGATGGCATCTTGTATGGTTTTTGAGCTATAAAGTGGTGAAAAACAGTAAAAATTATGTTTTTCCCCTTAGGTTAACATAGGATTTTTTGCTGTCATCTACAGTCCATATGGAATGAAAAATTCATCTGTAATTTTTATGGATGATGGGGTGTGTGCCTATGGTGTGCCTTTGGCACTCAGGTTTGGTGAAAAAAGACATTTTTTAATTATAACGATTTTTGTGATAGCCACAAGACAGGCAGGTAAATGAAAACAGTTCAACCTGTAAATTTACTGTTCCAACTGTAAATTTGCTGGTCATGCTGAGAGAAAATACTGTTCATGCTGTCGACCATCTTGTTTTTCTAACAATTTTCAAAATACTGCTGTACATAACCACTGCATGGTAAGAACAACACACCACCTGTATTTAGGTCTCAGTGATATGCTTAGTTCTATGTGTGTCTTAAAATCAGTATATCTCCATGGCAAATATGTGTTTTCTCACTGAAAAGCGTGTCCCTGTTCCTCGCTATGTAATGACTGTTTGATTAGTTATTTACTGTTCAAACTTTACTGTTTGAACAGTAAGTAACCATTTGCACTTATTAATAGTTTGAACTTTACTGTTTGAACAGTTAAATTCTGATTTGTGGTAGTCCCTACATTGAAGAAGAAGAATCAGAATTTATGTAGCGCTTTTCATACACACTGTATCCCAAAGAGCTTTACAAGCAAATGCTAGCCTGGTAGTGAAGTGACATAATGTCACGGGTGGTCTTCACATGGACCTATATAGAAAGGAGGTGGAAGGCAATGCCATTTTGATTGCTTCCAGTTGCCATCCACTGCACGTTACCTGCAACATCCCTAAAGGTCAGTTCCTGTGTGTCAAAAGGAACTGCAGTACTGAAGCTGCATTCGAGAGAGAAGCACATGACCTGACAATGGCTTCTGGACAGAGGTAACAGTGGCAACAGTACTAAACAAGCATTAACAGAAGCAAACAACTATAACAGGGCTGAACTCCTTAATAAAAAAAAAATGCTGACTCTATAAATAATACAGTTTTTAACTTTGTGGCAACATACTCTTCCAATACCTCGGATGTGCCAGTATTGTTCAGAGACATTGGCATATTTTAACAAGTGGCCAGGGATTAAGAGACATTGCTGCAATTCCACCCCACATGTCCTACAGATGTGTACCAACTTTAAAAAACTTTCTGGTGCATAGCCATTACATTGTCCCTCAATCACGCACATGGCTGAATCAGAGTTAAGGTTGTTTGCAGAAATTGTATATAGTGTGCCTATGTTAAAACATGCAGCCATTTTTCCAGCATTAATGTGACTCTAGACTTTGAGATCAGATTACTACATGCAATGCTGCTGGAGGTATTCATTTAACTACATGTTCGGTAATGCATTTTATGTGGGTAAAATCACAAGGAATTTTAAACTCAGATTGGGGAAACATATTAGAGTGATTTACCATGGGGATATGTCCTATGCTACTGCAGCTCACATAATGAATGTCACAAACAGGGAAGAACATTTTTTTACTTTTATTATTATTGACAAGGTCTGTCGGAACCCAAGGGGTGGAAATTTAACAATCTGTTGCTTGAGAGGGAAACATTCTGGATTTTGAAACTAAGGGCTACAACTAAACCTGGACTTAATGTGGGGTGTGAATTACCACCTTATTTACAAAACAAATGAATTTGAATTTTTATAACAGGCACCATTATAGGAATTGTATTTGCTGTCATTTTTTAGGCATTTAAGGTTTCATATGCGCATGTTCTATCTTGCAGGTTTTAGGTTTTATATTTTTCTAACATTTCCTAATGAACTGATTGCCTCATCAATAGATGTTATTTAGTAATTAGTTTTTAACCAATGGTTTTAAAGTTTCATTGTAAAGTCATGTTTTTTGTCAGTTACACGTATACTATTTAGGTGTGTGGTCTTTTTCTGTGCATTAGCCTTTGATAAAGAACTGGAAAATGTCTGAAACCCATCAGGCATGCACAGGCTGTATTCTGCGTCTCAATATGGATTTTTAAATAAATAATGTCTGTTTTACTTTATCTGCGGTATCCAGTTCTAATGGTTAGTGTGTATCCAGCTTTCCAGTATTGAACAGTAAATGACTAAGTGTGTAGTGGCAGCCATATCACGGATCATAGGTAGTACAGTGGTCCCTCCCCCCTCTCTGTTCTCCCATCACCAACCCTGATGTTATAAACATTGCCCTGGTAGTCCAGGGGTCACTCCCCCTCACCCGTTCCACTATCACCATCCCCAATGTAAAACTTAGCAATGGTAGTTTAGTGGTCCATCCCCCTTTCTCCATTCTCCCATTGCCGACGCCATATTATACCATTTTCCCTGGTAGTTCAGTGGTGCCTTCCCCCTTCCCCATTCTCCAATCACCAAAACCATATTTTACCATTTTCCCTGGTAGTCCAATGGTCCCTCTCCCTTCCCCTGATGTGCGATCGCCATCCCCATAGCACACAGACATTGCCCTGGCAGTCCAGTGGTCCTTCCCCCATTCTCTGATCACCATCCCCATCCTCCATTTATGTCCCTAGTGTCTAGCGGCACCCCCCCCCATGGCTGTCTGCTCCTGAAAAATAGAAAACTATACCTTGATGATTTTTTGTTGCCTGGAAGAAAGGTCCCTCACTAATCAGTCCCCCCACCCCTACCTCCCACTCAGCACCCACCACCCCTCAGTGCACCCCCCACTGACCTGAACAGATCCCAGTTTCGAGATCCACTCTCCTGACTGAAGACACGTCTTGCTGCTGGAATCGACGACTGCAATATGAGAAACTAAGGTAAATGCAGTTCAATGTATTTCAATGGGGGGGTTCAGCTTTAATGCATAACTCAGCCATTTCTTGACATTTTGACCCCAAATTTTTAACATGGCCTTTTAGGAATGCCACCTCATGACCAATATGACTGTTATTACTCAACTCCTGCCCAAAAGGTGATTTCATGGTCGGTCAGCAAAATCACCTTTTGGGTAGGATTTGACAATTTTACCTGACCTTGTTCATGAGGTGGGGTTATAAGAAGACTATGTTGAAAATCTGGGGTCAAAATATGCAAAAATGGTAGAGTTATGATCATTCATCGCAATTTCTCTATGCACGCTAGTAACTTCAGAAATATACAATATTTTGACAATCAGATTTTCAACATAGAAACATAGAAACATAGAAACATAGAATTTGACGGCAGATAAGGACCGCTTGGCCCACCCAGTCTGACCATTTCCCTACCTGATGGATAAGCTGCAGATCCTAGTTAACCAGCAGCCTACTTCTTCCTACCCCCACCCCCTAGAATTGCCTTATGACTGTCCCATGCATGCTTGAATTCCACCACTGTTTTTGACTCACAATCTCCTCTGGAAGGCTATTCCACATTCACAACCTCTCTGTGAAAAAATACTTCCTTAAATTACCCCTGAGCCACCTTCTTCTATCTTCAAATTGTGCCCTTGTTCTTGCACACCTTTTTTTGAAAGATGCTACCCTCTTGGACTTTGTTGATTCCTTGAGGTACTTGAAAGCTTCTATCATGTCCCCCTCACTCCTTTCCTCGAGGCTATACATATTAAGCTCCTAAGTCTCTCTTCATATGTCTTCTGGTGCAGACCCTGCACCATTTTAGTTGCCCTCTGACAGCTTCCATCCTGTCTATTCCTTTGCTGGAGATTGGGTCTCCAGAACTGCACGCAGTACTCCAGATGTGGTCTCACCAGCTGTTTGTACAGAGGATAATAACTTCTTTGTTTTCTACTGGTGATGCCTCCCTATGCATCCCAGTATTCCCCAGCCCTCATTGCTGCCCTCTCACATTGCTTGCCCACCTTTAGGTCATCTGATATGACTACCCCCAGGTCCCTTTCCATTTTGTTGTTGTTAGTATCTCACCCCCATTGTGTACTCTTCCCTGGGTTTTGTTTCCCGGTGCATTACCTTGCACTTCTTAGCATTGAATCTAAGCTGCCATACATTTGACCATTCCTCTAACCTTGCCAAGTCCCTTCTCATCCTTTCCACTCCACCTTGTGCATCAACTCTGTTGCAGATCTTTGTGTCATCTGCAAAGAGACATATTTTTCCTTCCAGTCCCTCTGCAATGTCGCTTATAAAGACATTGAAGAGGACCGGTCCTAATACTGAACCCTGCGGTACCCCACTACTAACCCTCCTTTTTTCAGAGTGGACTCCATTTACTATTACTCTCTGTGTCCTATTCTCCAGCCAATTCTTTACCCAGGCTGTCATCTTGGGACCCACTCCCAGGCTGGATAACTTGTATATATTAATCTTTTGTGTGGGACTGTGTCAAATGCCTTGCTAAAGTCTAGGTAGGCCATGTCCACAGCCCCTCCCTGATCAACTACTTTGGTCACCCAGTCAAAGAAATCTATCAGATTTGTCTGGCATGACTTTCCCGCTGTGAATCCATGCTGCCTTGGGTCCTGTGCCCCTCTGGCCTCTAGATACTCAATAGTTCTTTCCTTCAGAAGTGATTCCATCATTTTCCCTACCACTGAGGTTAAACTAACAGGTCTGTAGTTTCTGCTTCTGCCTTGCTCCACTTTTGTGAAGGGAATCACATCTGCCCTCCTCCAGTCCTCAGGTACCACCCCATCCTCCCATGATTTGTTAAAGAGGGTAGTCAGTGGTGTCACTAGTTCTAACCTTAGTTCTTTTAGAATTCTAGGATGAATCCCATCAGGCCCCATTGCTTTGTCCACCTTCAGTTTTAAGAGCTCTTTCAGAACCCTTTCTTCTGTAAATGGGCTGGTATAAACTTCTGTATCCAGAGTGTTTCTACTGTTTGTTTTAGGTACCTCCTCTTCCTTTGTAAATACTGAGCAAAATATTTGTTTAGTATCTCTGCCTTTTCACAGTCTCCTCTGCCCACCTCCTCCCCTTTATTAAGCCTCACTATCCCTCCCTTGGTCTTTCTTCGCTCCTGATGTACCTATAAAAGGTTTTATCCCCTTCTTAACTGAGTTGGTTATCTTTTCCTCAGTTTGGGCCTTTGCTGTTCTGACTGCCTTCCAGCTTCCTTTGCTTTAACTGATACAGTTCTCTGTCCTGTTCCTTCTGTGATTCCTTGTACTTCCTGAATGCTTTCTTTTTCTCTTGAACCTTCACTGCCACTTCCTTTGAGAACCATAGTGGATTCTTACCTCGTTTCATTTTGTTTATTTGCTTTACACAAAGGCTTGTTACCTCTGTGATGGCAGTTTTTATTATTCCCCATTGTTCTTCCACCCCTCCTTCCTGCCCATTTGTTAGTGCATTCCTTAGGCACTCACCCATTTTGGCAAAGTCAGCCCTCCTAAAATCCAGTACCTTTGTCTTTGTATGGCTTGACTCTATTGCTGTGTTTATTGTGAACCATACTGTTCGATGGTCGCTAGTTCCCAGATAGCTACCCACTTCACATCTGTGATCCTCTCTTCATCTCCATTTGAGAGAACCAGATCTAAGATTGCTCCTCTCAAGTGGGCTCCAATACTAGTTGTCTAAGGCATGTCCCTGTAGGGCATCTAGAATAAACCCCACTCTTAGAAGTGGCTGCTGCAACTGCACTCCAGTTAACATCTGGCATATTCAGATCACCCATCAGCAATATCTCCCTTTATCTGCCATTCTAGGTATACTTTCTATCATTTCCATGTCATTTCCTCCCCTGAGGGGGGTCTGTATCTAACCCCTGTGCGGATTGTGGTGCCATTGCTTGCCTCCAAATTGACCCACAGTGCTTCTTCTCCTCCCTGGTTTCCCTTTTGTTCTGTTGCTTTGATTTCTTTTCTTATGTAGAGAGCTACTCCTCCTCCCCTTTTACCCTCACTGTCCCTCCTGTAGATAGTGTATCCTGGTATGTTTACGTCCCAGTCATGGTTCTGTGTATACTATGTTTCTGTGACTGCCACTTCCTCCTCCATCAAGGCCACTAATTCAGGAAGCTTGTTACCCAGACTATGGGCATTGGTACTCATTGCTCTCCATTTTTTGATGGCTTTACCTTCTGTAGCAGCATCCCCCACTGACCTTTCTACCTTGGTCTTTTTCTCATTTAGTACCCTGTTTTGTAGGGGGAGGCTGGGATTTTCCTGCTGCTTATCAGTGCCTCCCCCCTTGACTATTTTAAAGGCTTGCCAATGAAGCATTTAAACCGATTGCCCAAAAGACTTGTTCCCTTCCTGGACAGATGCAGACCATCCTGCCAGTATAGGCTGGTGTCCCTCCAGGTGGAACCCCAGTCCCAATGAAGCCAAACCCCTGTGCTCCAAACCATTTTTTCAACCATTTGTTAAACTGCATGGTGCAAAATACCCTCGCCTCACCCATGCCACAGACAGGCAGTACCTCTGAGAAGGATACTGTGTGTGCTACTTGTCTTAAGCCCTTCCCCAACTCTACAAAGTCCTTCTGCACTGCTCAAATCTCATGATGAGCTAAGTAATTTGTCCCTAGGTAGACAATGACGTCCAGCTCAGACTCCCGTGCAACTGTTCTCATGATCCTAAGGATGCGCTTCCTGTCCCTCCAAGCCATGGCACCAGGCAGGCAGCTTACTTCAGTTTTCCCTGCTCCCCCCAGTTCTATCCCCCTAATAATTGAGTCCCCCACCGAGCTGCTTTCTTTCTCTGTGGTGCCCTCTGCCTCCTTCCTGAGGGCCTCCCTTGTGACAGTTGTCCGCACCCTCCTTAGTCTCCTCTGTGGGTGCATCCATAGGGGAACTATGCTCCCCCAGAATGGAGTATGGATTGTGGAGTGGAACAACTGACTGGGTGTGCCTACTGGATGTGACTTTTTATTACCCTGCCTCATGAATATGACAGACTTTTTTTTCTCAAATCCTGCCCAAAATACGTTTTTGCTCCTGTGGAGCAGAATGGCATTGCTGTTGTGTAGAATTACGTTTTAGCAGGGATGTTAAACATTTTTGTACCAGGTACATGAGTTGGAGTAATAAGATGTTTATGCTGACAATTTCATCACTGCTGTCCTATAAATGGAAGTGCAGATCCCTTCCACAGCTACATATATACATTTATGGAGGGATGGGAGCTCAACCCAGAGGGCCCTGCGGTCCCTCAGGTAAACAAGGATATGATTACTCTATCTCAAAAACTATATATTGGTGCAAATGTAGGGCCCTCTGGGCCCTACAGTCCCACAGGCATTATAATTGGGTGGGAGCACAGGGCCCAAAGGTCCCTGCAGTCCTACAGACAAATATGACTACTGTTACACTATCTCAAAAAGTAAGGAAATTCATTGCAAAAAACTGCGTTAATGCATAAGTTAGGGTTGGTATTGAAGCATCAAAAGCTTGGAAATTCAATGTTATGGTTTCGAGCCCTAACTCCTCACCCCCAACCCCCCAAGCAGAAAAAGGACAAGATCACACATGCAACCACAGACAGCCGTCATCAGGTAAGACAAAACACATACAACAGTTGTCATTGCAGATAGAAATACACAATACTGGTATATGCCTTCAATATCCTTGCAGCGTAGGTGCTGGAGGCAAAAATGGTAATGGGATTCAAGAATGCATGGGATAGGCATAAGTGAACATTAGAGGTAAGGAAAGGGGGAAGAGACGGAGATCAATTAGGGTCTGCGGTGTTACAATAGGTAGGAAAATGGTAGACTAGGTGGGCAAAGTGGTCCTTTCAGCCTTTCTGTAGTCTCATATAGCCATGGACACCATCAAACATACACATAGTTGATGGGCCTGAGCTTCTACAACTGCAGGTGTAAGACATACACACTGACCTCTGGATGCAGAAACACACAAAATCCATGTTATGAAAAGTGCAGCAGTACTTCTGTCTGCAGAAGCAAAGTTCCTTGAGGGTCCTGTGTCTCTTCAGAGGTTTTCTGTATGCAAGGGACCTGCTCTTCTGGAGCCAGAAGTTGGTGTATATCTTACACCTCTGGCTGAAGAGACACAGGACCCTCTTTGCTACAGAAAGGCTGGCCCCAAAGGGGCAAAGAGAAAATAAGTCTTGTAATTTGGATATAATGGGTTTGTATCTGGCTGGAGGGGGCTGTGCTTCTGCATACAGAAGCAGTTTGGTGATTTCAGTACAGAAACACACAAACATAGAATGTAATGGCAGATATGGACCGCTTTGCCCTCCTAGTGTGCCATATTAGTACCTACTGTAACACCGCAGACCCTACTGATCTCTGGCTCCTCCCCCCCACTTTCCTTACTACTAAGGTTCCCTTATGCCTACTCCATGCATTCATGAATTCTGTTACCATTTTTGCTACCACCACCTATGCTGGGAGGATGTTCCAGGCATCCACCAGTACTGTGGATTTCTATCTGCAGCCACAAGTGAGTGTGTATATTTTGCAGTTTGCATGCCGCAGATACAAATCCACAAAGTAGCACATTAGTGCTACTGCATTTGTGTCATCTGGAAACAGTTGTATGTTGTTTGTCTTACCTGATGATGTCTGTCTGTGGTTGCTTGTGTGGTCTTGTACTTTTGCTGCTTGGGGGGGGGTGGAGAGTTAGGGTTGGAAACCCTAACGTCGATTTTCCCAGCTTTTGATGCTTTAATACCAACCCTAACTGATGCACTAATGTAGCTTTTTTTTTGCAACTAATTTACATATATACAGTTTTGGCAGTACTTTGCTATTATACAGGCAACCATTATTCAAAAGAGAAATGCAGTCAATTCAAAATACATATTTCAATTAAGTTCTCAATTCATTCAAGATTTTATACTCTTTTCTTTTTCCAAATTGAGTAAACTTTATTAAAACTCAAAAAAACCTAAGAACATGTACAATTCACATCATGTCCTGGAGTTATGACAAAAAGAAAAAAGTGATTCATAACCAGATCCAGGAACATACATTTTATATTGAAAAAATACAATAGAAACTACCACCTCTTAATCCCCCTACCTATACCTCCTACCAACCCTGCCACTGGAGGTAAACAAAATGATTAATCGAAAGATACGGGTCAACAACATCCGATCTTGTGTCAGGCCATAAAGGGGTACTAGCGGGACACAACTGAGATATGTACTTAAGCATTAATAAGACATATAATGGTTCCCAGATACGGTTATACCTGTGTATCTTACCTGACATACTAGCTATAAGGTGCTCTGCTTGCAACAAGATTTTGTACTCTTATTAATTTGACTTTAAGCTAAATTGTATGAGGATAAATGTTAAGAGCTATGAATCTCTGCTTGCTGGGCTTGCTCCTAAATAACTTATTTCCTTCCATACTAGACTCTGCCTTAATGGTGGGGTCAACACACCCTCTTAGACTGGATCCTGTCAAAAAAGACCAAGAGAATCCCTCAGTTTGAGACCTTCCCAAATGGTATCTTTAACTGTGCCCCCACCTACTGTGTGTGCAAAGTTAAGTTGCCCAAAAACTCTCCCAAGGTCATTCTCCTCAGGGATCTGTTTAAATTGAATGTAGGTTCTATCCACGGTGACTCTGCCCTTAGTAAATGGTCAGCTGTATGTTCTGCTGCTGATTCCCTCAGTTGCCCTCACAAATTTTCTTGCAAGTTTCTCCCTGTTTCAAGGGGTATGCAGTGAATAAGGTGACCAAAACTGGGTGCCGACAAAAGTGGCAACTAAGTTACGACACCTGTGTTCATGGCTACCAAGCAGGGGGGGCAACTGGATACTGGGGTGGGTGAAAACCCACAACAGGAAGTAGTGGGTATAAATAGAAACATAGAATTTGATGGCAGAAAAGGGCTGTTTGGCCCACCTAGTCTGCCTGTTTCCCTACCTGATGGATAAGCTGCAGATTCTAGTTAATCAACAGCTGACTTCCTCCTACCCCCCCCCACTAGAATTACCTTATGCCTGTCCCATGCATTCTTGAATTCTCCCACTATTCCTGACTCCACAACCTCCTCAGGAAGGCTGTTCCATGCATTCACAACCATCTCTGTGAAAAAATACTTTCTAACATTACCTCTGAGCTGTCCCCCATCTATCTTCAAATTGTGCCCTCTTGTTCTTGCACATCTCTTCTTTGGAAAGATACTATCCTCTTGTACTTTGTTACTTCCTTTGAAATACTTGAAAGTTTCTATCATGCCCCCCTTTCCTCAAGGGTATACCTATTAAGCTGCCTCAGTCTCTCCTCGTATGTCTTCTGGTGCAGACCCTGCACCATTTCGGTTCCCCTCCTCTGAACAGCCTCCACTCTATCTATATCTTTGCGGAGATGGGGTCTCCAGAATTGCATGCAGTACTCCAGATGGGGTCTCACCAACTGTCTGCACAGAGGGATAACAACTTCCTGTTTTCTACAGTTGATGCCTCTCCCTATGCATCCCAGTATCACCCCAGCCCTCCTTACTGCCTTCTCACATTGCTTGCCCACCTTTAGGTCATCTGATATTATTACTCCTAGGTCACTTTCAATTTTTGTTGTTGTTATTAACTCACCCCCATTGTGTGCTCTTCCCCTGGGTTTTTGCTTCCCAGATGCATTACCTTGCACTTCTTTGTATTGAATCTGAGCTGCCACATATTTGACCATTCCTCCAACCTTGCCAAGTTCCTTTTCATTCTTTCCACTCCACCTTGTGTATCAACCCAGTTGCAGATCTTTGTGTCATCTGCAAAGAGACATACCTTTCCTTCCAGGTGCTCTCCAGTGTCACTTATAAAGGCATTAAAGAGGACCGGTCCCAGTACCAAACCCTGCGGTACCCCACTAGTTACCTTCCTTTCTTCACTGTGGACTCCGTTTACTATTACCCTTTGCGTCCTGTTGTCCAGCCAGTTTTTTACCCAGGCTACCACTTGGGACCCACTTCAAGGTTGGCTAACTTGTATATTAATCTTTTGTGTGAAACTGTGTCAAATGCCTTGCTAAAATCTAGGTAGGCCATATCCACAGCCCCTCCCTGGTCTACTACTTTGGTCACCCAGTCAAAGAAATCTATTAGGTTCATCTGGCATCACCTTCCTGCTATGAAACCATGCTGCCTTGGGTCCTGTGCCCCACTGGCCTCTAGGTACTCAACAATTCTTTCCTTCAGAAGTGATTCCATCATTTTCCCTACCACTGAAGTCAAACTAACTGATCTATAGTTTCCTGCCTCTGCCCTGCTCCTGAAGTGGAATCACATTTGCCCTCCTCCAGTCCTCAGATACCACCCCATCCTCCCATGATTTGTTAAAGAGAGTAGTCAGTGGTCTTACTAGTTCTACCCTTAGTTCTTTTAGAATTCTTGGGTGAATCCCATCAGGCCCCATTGCTTTGTCCATCATCAGTTTCAAGAGTTCTTTCAAAACCCTTTCTTCTGTGAATGGACTGGTATCAACCCCCCCCATTCAGTGTTTCTCCCTTGTTTGGTTTAGGTACCTCCTCCTCCTCTTCTGCTGTGAATACTGAGCAGAAATATTCGTTCAGTATCCCTGCTTTTTCACTGTCACCCTCTGCCCACATTCCTTCCCCTTTATTAAGTCTCTGTATCCCTCCCTTGGTCTTTTTTCACTCCCTAATGTACCTATAAAAGGTTTTATCCCCCTTCTTAGAGTTGGCTATCATTTCCTCAGTTTGTGCCTTTGCTATTCTGACTGCCTTCCCTGCCTCCTTCTGCTTTAACTGATAAAGTTTTCTGTCCTGCTCCTTCTGTGTTTCCTTATATTTCCTGAATGCTATCTTTTTCTCCTTAACCATCCCTGACACCTCTTTTGAGAACCATAGTATTTTTTTCCTTCATTTTGTTTTGTTGATTTGCTTCACACAAAGGCTTGTTGCCTCTGTGATGGCTGTTTTGATTATTCCCCAGTGTTCCTCCATCCCTCCATCTTGCCCATTTGCTAGTGCTTTTCTGAGGCACTCTCTCATTTTCCCAAAGTCAGCCTTCCTAAAGTCCAATACTCTTGTTTTTGTATGGCTTGATTCTATGGCTGTGTTTATTGTGAACCACACTGTTTGGTGGTCACTTGTTCCCAGATGGCTACCCACTTCTAAATCTGAGATCCTGTCTCCTTCCCCATTTGGGAGTACCAAGTCTAAGATTGCTCCCTCCCGAGTGGGTTCCAACACTAGCTGTCTGAGGCATGCCCCCTGTAGGGCATCAAGAATGACCCTACTCTTGGATGTACCTGCAGCAAAGGTACTCCAGTTAACATGTGGCATATTCAGGTCCCCCATCAACAATATCTCCTCTTTTTCTGCCATTTTAAAGATGCCTTCTATCATTTTCTTGTCCATTTCCTCCCCCTGAGATGGGGGTCTGTACACAACCCCCATGTGGATTGTGGTGCCATTTCCTGTCTCCAGGGTGACCCATAGTGACTCATCAACTTCCTGTTTACTCTTTAGTTCTGTCGCTTTAATCCCTTCCCTTATATAGAGAGCTACTCCTCCTCCTCCTCTTTTACCCACCCTGTCCCTCCTGTAGACTGTGTATCCTGGTATGTTAACATCCCAGTCATGGTTCTCTGTGTACCATGTTTCAGTGACTGCCACAATATCCAGGCAGCCCTCTTCCATCAAGGCCACTAGTTCAGGGAGCTTGTTGCACAGACTGTGGGCATTGGTACTCATCACTATCCATGTATTTTTTATGGCTTTACCTCTTTTAGCCCCATCCCTGCCCTTACCACCTTTTTCTGCATTTATCCCTGTCCTGCTCCCTACTGACTTCTCTACCTTGTTGTTTACCTCTCTAACTACATGTGCATGCACACACACGGGGGAGAGAAAGGCAGGGGAGGGATGGTATGTGGAAAGGGGTATGGTAGGCAGCTGCTGAGCTGGTCTGCTAGTATGGTGGGGAGGGCAGTCAGCTGGGAGGTGCAGGGTACAGGGTTTCGGGTCCCATGCGGTGCAGGTTTCTTTTTGCCAATAGGCAGCACATATTTTTTTAAGTTTTTCACACACACCCCCGACATGCACCCCCCCAGAATTGAGAATCCTTTAGTAGGTGGGTGCTTGGGGTGCAGCCCCCTGCATTAAAAATCAGACCTGTAGGTCTTAGGTGCCGTTTTTGTCTGCGTTGCAAGTGTGCATCACCAAAATTGATTTTCGGCAATGTACACTCATCGTAATGGCGACTGCCTTTTAGCGATCACAGTTATGACATGGAACCATTTCAAGGTAAACATGTCCCTGTTATCAAGAGAAGACCAAGGGACACTGCCACAAAATGACTCTATAGTGGTCTGTTATCGATGAAAGACAGGGATAAGTGCTGGTCCAGTTTAAGTCCATTCCTGTCATGACTGACATTCTTGAATTTAGATGACTCAGAAATGTCTATAAGAAGGCCATACATATGTTAAAAAGTGAATTATATAGATCCATTCCCCTTGCCTCTGCCAAAAAACCCTCAGAACTTCTGGCATAACATTATGAGTGTGATATGAGGCTCACTTTCTCAGCAGACTAATGACCTCCTCTGCAGGGTTGGGTAAATTGCAGCAATCCCCTAACAATTGCAGTCATGTTCAACAGGCAGTTTTCTGATCTATCATCCTTCACCTCCCAGTTTTTATACCCTATTACACAGGACCTACTAGTATTCCCCCCCCCTTGTCCCCTTTGCCTCCTCCCCCATCTTGTCCTTTATGTCAAACCCACTACAGTGGTAGACACTAGAAATTCCTGGGTAGCCTTCCCCCTTCATTAGGAATGACTTTTACTATATGGAGCCAAAACATTTTTGGCTAGTTGACCCCTTGCATTAACTATCTCACATATTTTAAATTTAAATTTATCTCTGCTTACTGGGGTAGTTCCTGACATGTGGAAAGTGGCCAGTATTTAAACAAGGGGACCTGAAACATATGGAAAACTGATCACCCTACAGCAATTTTATCTGCCATTAGTAAGCTCCTAGAGAAGGTAATAGCTGCCTAACTAACTGACTGTCTCTATAAATATGATCTACTTTCCTGGTGCAGCACAGCTTCTAGATAGGGAATGGCACTTACACTGCCCTTGCCAAAGTTACCTCTGAACTCATGCCTGCCATGGATCACACCAAGCTTACAGAGTTAATCTTTGTACATTTCTCTAAAGCTTTTGACATGGTTTACCATAAGCTACTATGTTCTAAGCTCGCTCCCTAGACTTGTCTGGCTATGCTGTAGCTTGATTCTTAAACTAACTAAAGGGCAGATGAACCATATCCCAACTAATCCCTGTCAAGATTTGTGTTCTCCCGGGCTCCATTCGTGGACCCATCCTATTCTACCTTTTCATAAATGATCCCCTCAGGTTACTGTTCATTGCAGTTCCACACTGTATGCCTATGATCTTGTGCTAATAGGTAGTTCAAATGATATTTAGTCCATTAAATTCCAATTGAATGCTGACTTCCACTGTATCCAATCTTGGCTTTTTGCTGATAGGCTTTCCCTCAAGGTGCAAAAGATATCGGTTAATCTTTTCAGTGCTGAGCTAAAATAAGATCATATCCCAACTTAAGCCCCTGGTAGTGTCTAGTTCTGATGGGACCACTATTGCTAATGCCCACTCCTTTAAGTATCCAGGAGCTACTCATGCCCTCCAGCTTCACTCCTCTGGTACGTAGACTATAATAATATCTGTAGGTTAGCCTTATCAGCAACTTGTCTCATGCATCACTGTAAACTCTATTGTAAATTAAGGCAGCTGTCCCAATTAATAGTCGTTTTTTTGCCTAGGTCTGTTTCATAGACAACATGATCAGAATTGTTATGTTCCCTATCCTAGGTAAAGAGTTAAAAGGGGTAACGTGAGCTACCCCCTTGGGTCCAGTGGTAAGCCCCTGCTGGCCATCCTAAAACCCATACTATTATGGGTAACCAGGCCTTTGCTGTCTGTGCATCTAGGCTCTGGAACTCCCTTTCACTACCTGTTCATAGTTCTCCCCCCTCACTATTCAGAAGGTTCCTTAGGGACCAAGACATGTTAGCTGCACTTGCACTTAATCTGGTTGGTGTACTTCCCCTTCTTTTTTTCAGAGGGGTCCTCCTTCCCTTATTCTGTGCTAGCTGCTTCTGGATAGGGCTTTATCTGCTATGCCGTAAAGGGGACAGGAAATTAATGCTAATTGGCAAGAGTACATAATGTTCCTGCTTACAGCAATGAAATTCATACCTCCAAATGATTCATATTTAACTGTACCCGAATAAACACTGATATGAAAAACTGTGCATTCAATTGTTTTCTTTTTATGGACAACATGCTACACAGTTCTTTTCATGGGACCACTAACTTGGAGTTTTTACTATGTCATAATTTCTGTACAGAATGCCAGTTATGAGCTATTGATCTATCAGAACCTTGTTAAGAGTTCCGTGCACAAACTGTGACAGTTAAAACTCCATATCAGTGGTTCCATGAAGAAAACTGTGACAGAATGCTGCCCATAAAACCAAAACAATGCAAAATACAGCTTTTCATGTCCCTTTTTATTCAGGTACAGTTAAATATGGATCATTTAGGAAATTAATATAATTTTTGATAATAAGAACTTCATGAACATTTGCCAGTTAGAAGCGATTTCCTGTCCTCTTCAAATGTGAATAATACTGTGTGCTACACTGATGTTGTGACTCCTTCCTGGTCTCTAGTACTTTACTGTAACCTTTTGTATCAGATTTTGTATTTAATGCACACTGCTTGCCTTTCTGCTTTTCTATATCATTGAATTCTTAGATTTTACACTGTACGATGCTTGTCTTATTGCCTTACTTTGTGATCTCCCAGGTCATGCCTGACAACAGGCATTGTAATTGTCTAGTATGGTTAGCTGGTCAGTAAAATAAGAATAAAATAAACAAATTCCTGTACAGTGATTTATAAATTAATTAGGAAACTGCTATTATACCACAGTTTAAATGTACCCTCACTGGTTCTGTTTAACTTAATATATAACATGCAAGATATCAATCATATCTGAACTCATTACAGTAGAAGCCTCTTAAAGGGGACACCTCTGTGGATGCCCTATCGTCCCCTTTAAGCGGCCATCCCTTTTATCAGAAGCAGCCTTTTTTCCACCACAACCGGAAAATGCTTTGTTCATGAGACACACACACACACACACAAGTTACAGTAATGAACAAAATAGAGAAAACAAACAAAACATCAAGAAGTAATGGATACCAGTACTTTTTATGATTACGGCTCCTTTTTGTGAAAATGTGTTTGGTCTGGTTCTTGATTTAATCCTTAATTGGTGAAAGCAACACACTAAACTTAAATTAAAATCACTTTGCTTCACTTAGCAACTTTTGAGAGAGAGGAGTTGGGCAGCTGTAAAGCCACGATAACTTTTATTTTCTTACTCAGTGAGAGGTCGACTCTTTTGTTGTTGCTTGTAGATGCCATCCTGCAAACTAAACACACTCCAGAGTGATGCTAAACACACTCCAGTGAGACGCTAAGCAGGTGGGAATGTGAAACAGCTTAAATGCAGGGCACTTAACAAGCACCTAACGAGGTGCAATTAAATTTTCAGCACCTTTTCCTACACCTGTGACTAGATAATTGTCCCAATTAAGCGACAGGACCATCCCAATTAAACAGAAGCTGGTTCCATTGAATAACATTAGGCAAAAATCGGTGCCCATGGGGATCGTCCCAATTAAGCAGACATCCCCTTTAACCATGTCCCCTTTAAGTGGTTTTTACTGTACACATAAACACAGCAAATACTCATACACAGGTCCTCAGAGACACTTATACTGCAGCACATACTATATACACACAACTTACCTGAATACTCCTTCCTACATTAACGTATGCTGCCCTTGTAATCCAGGGTATGTCAAAGCATGAAGCTGACAGGCTTCAGGTCCTGTACAACAAGGTAACAAGGTTTGTGACACTGAGTCACCCAAGAAGCCACCCCAGCATCTCGCTGGCACAGCTTCAATGGCCTTCTTTGAGGCTCATCTTCAGTACCCCCTACTCTGCCTTGCTTACAAACTACAGCACCCAGTTGCCCCACCTAGCCTTACAAGAATAATCATTCCTAAGTCTAACCCTCGAATACTCAGGACCACCGGTCAGTCCCTACTAGCAATCCCCAGAGTCAAGACTAACATGGGAGGCAAATCCTTCATTCACACTGTCCCTAAGCTGTGGAACACTCTCCTACCTTTAGTACAGGAAGCCCCATCGCTGTTAAATGTTCACACAAGGCTCAAGTCCCACCTGCTTGGGGCAAGCTTGTGCCATTGTCAGGGTATTGGATAGTCACCCCTGGTCCCACATCCTACACCAATTCCTCTCCTTTTCTCACCCAAAATGACTCCAAAGGCATGCCTCAACTCCTTCAATTGTTGCAAGTATGTTCAATATATTGAAATATTGCCTTTATTGTAACCTTGAATTTCATGTCTACTTTCTCTCCACCCTGTACTACCTGACTGTATTGTACAGTTTCTGTCTTCTGGGTCGCCCCTGAAAAAGGGACCTTCAGGGCTCAATGGGCCTACACAGTCATCAAAATTCAATAAATAAATACTTATATATATTGAACCAGAGCTCAGATCCACTGTGGAGAATCTTCCATAGATGGTAAATCAGAGGGCATTCAACCTCCATGATGACCTGTCACATAGCTTGCAGATACCATTACCTTCCCAGTCAAACACAGGCTGAATGCTGCGACTCCCTAAGGATGGCTACTATACAGTACAGTACAGTTAGCATTAAACTTTAAAGCAACTTTATTGCTACTGAGTTGTTAATTCCTTGCTTAAACTCTAAAGCAATTCATTTGATGCATAAAGTTCAGTAATTTCTAGCCAGTTGATAATAAATTGATAAATTGTACCACATCTCTTTTCTAGAATACTTTAAACATATCAACAGCTGTGCATTCCATTTACATATAAATACAATGCTTGGAAACTCACAGTTCAAAACAAAACAACTGAAAGGCAACTGATTAAACAATGAAATGATAACTCAGTGCAATAAAAGTGTAATGCTGTCTGTACTATAGATGTAGCAGATAGAAACAAATAAACATAGACTTTGATGGCAGATAAGGACTGTGTGGCCCACCCAATATGCTCATTTCCCTACCTATTTGATAAGCTGCAGATCCTAGTTAACCAACAGCCTACTTCTTCCTACCCCAACCAGAACTGCCTTATATCCAGATGTAAATGCTTTAATAAAATCAATAGTGGCAGTAAGTTTCTCAGTCCCAACACAGGTTATATGGTTCTATTATTGGGACTTATTACATGAGATACAATGGGAGATACACCTAGGTAGTTGGTTTGAAAAAAACAAAACAATGTTAAAAAATCAAAGTAGGTCATCACTGCAGAGCCATAAAACAACAGCATCTGAAGTATGTGTTTACAAAACACATCATGGAAAACAAGAGGAAAAGTAATTTACAACCAATCACTTTCACCTTGAATTGTGGGAATCAGGAAAGTGATACAAAATAACAGTGTTGGGGACCATGATAATTTGTTCTAACCAAGGAGGAATTCTGGATTTATCATTTAGAGGCCAGGCAGTCACCTGGTCTTAATGCCTCCTTCGAACAGCTCCATTCCTGTAATGATTACTAATCCATTTTAGGGACAGGTTATGAATGTGGATATTGTTCAGTGGATCTAATCACTGCATTAGATACATTTTCTTAAATGTTTAGTAAACACTATGGGAAATTCCTAGCTAATTTGCCCATTTAGCATATAGGTAATGTATTCCTTTATCCCTATTATGTTTCTAATGGTATTTTTGCCCTATACAGAGGGATTGAAGACCTCCAGTGGTTCCTGCCATCAAACTACTGTTAACAGAGGTCACGTGATGGCAGCCTGAGCGCTCGGTCGCACTTCACCGGAACTCCGTCGCACGTCTGCTTAATTTACAGATTTACTCCTCGTTTGCGGTAAAACAATCCTCCCGACACTAGCGGGTGAGGTTCCCGACCATCGTTTTGCCTATTATATTCTACGAGGATGGATAATTTTGTCAAAAAGCCACGAGCGAAACACTCGCCCCCCCGAACGCTGGAAAAACAACAGGCCGCGAAACGAGCGAAGCAGCAGGCCGCAAGCCTTTCCCAGCTGCCTATTCTAGATACTCCGCTCACAGAAGCGAAATTTTTAGAGATAATGCAGCCGCTACAAACCTCAATAAAAGCACTGGCAGAGGATATGCAAGATATCAAGAAATCAGTGGATTCTCTTGCAAGAAGGATGGGGGACACAGAGGCTAAAGTAATTTCATTAGAAACAAGGCAGGTTGGAGCAGATGCTGAATTAGTTCTGGCCAAAAGGAGAATTAAGAAATTGGAAGAAAAAATGGAGGATCTGGAAGGGCGCAGCAGAAGGAACAATTTAGTGATTATTGGTATTCCAGAGAAAGAGGAGGGTGCCACACCAATTGCTTTTATGCAAAAATTTTGCTACAAAGTCGCAGGTTCTCCCCCCCGGGGGGGGGTGATTACATTATAGAAAGAGCGCATCGAGCCTTACGCCCTCCTCCTGCTCAAGGGCAACCCCCAGGCCTCTAATCCTGAGGTTCCTTAATTTTCTAGATAAACAACATGTCCTGAAAAGGCCAGAGAGATGAAGGAGCTCCTATAGGAAGGTAAAAAAATTCGGATCATACAGGATCTGCCCCATTCTGTGAGGATCAGAAGACAAGAGTTACACCCTATTGTCTCTAAACTCATTGCAGCTTCTAAGCCTTACAAAGTAAAATACCCTGCAGTATTAACGGTCTCTCATGGTGGTAAATGGCTGTCCTTCGACTCACATCAGCAGGCGCTACAGGAGTTGCAGCAGTTGTTACCAGATCTCTTTAAGTGAAATCTACAGGAGTTCCAGCAGTTATTTCCGGATCTCTTTAAGTAAAAGATCGTCTCACTTGCTGACCAATCTGGATCTTAAAACTTTGAACACTTTAGACTTCACCTTCTGAATACAGAGAAGATGTGGCTTTTTTTTTTTTTTTTGTGTGTGTGTGTATTAGGTTGGACATTTCTCAAGAAGTCATGGATGAGCCTCCGAAGTTATACCAAGCATGGGCCATGTGGACTCTTACGAAGATAAGACACTTGTTATATAAATCAAGAGTGCAAAAGGGAAAAGGGGGCTTTTCCACCTTTTTTTTTTTTTCAACAGAGAATGCTTAACTGGGATTGGGAAGTTCTCATAATAAGATCAGATTCACGAGAAAAATGTTTTCTGTAGACGGGGCCGTGGGTGACCCGTGGTGATATGTTTTGGGTTGCCCGGATGTATATCATGTGGCAAGTTTGTTATGGGAGTGCAGTTCCAGAGAACTGGGGTTTGTGTCTATAGGGGAGGGGAAATGTTCAAGGTATGTTTTAAGTGTGGGGAGGGGTGGCCTTGTTGGGTGGGTGGTAAGGAGGGATGGGAGAAGGGGCTTCAAGTTTCCAGGTCCAAAAGAGGTGGGTTTCTCTTAGTCTTCTGGTGCTTATAACTGTCAAATGAAATTTTACACTGGTATATCCCCAACAATTATTTACATTAATCTTCATCATAGTTTAAGAGGTCATTATGTGCTCACCTTATAAATTGGTTAGTTGGAATGTCAAAGGAGCCAAGGATAGGGTCAAGAGGCAGGTGGTATTAAAACACCGCTCCCATTTAGGGGCGCAAATTGCGTTTCTCCAGGAGACCCATCTAAAAAGAGCGGATCTTCATTATTTCAGAAGAACGTGGTTAGCCCAAGTCTTTGGAGCTGGATCTTCAACTAAAAGAGCTGGGGTTGCCATATTAGTTGCTAAAGGGATCGCCTTTAAATTAGTGCACGAATGTTGGGATCTGGAAGGTTGTTATGTTTTTGTAAATGCCATTTTAGCTTCCCAACCGGTGATTTTGGGCTCGATCTATGGTCCTAATAGTGATTCTCCTTCCTTTTTCATGAATCTTTTTGATAAAATGGACCAAGATAGCAATAAAATCACCATTCTTGGAGGAGATTGGAACTTGGTGCTTCAAAATGACCTAGATAGGTCTCAGGATAGACGTAGGGGCCTATCTGCAGCGCAAAGGGCCTTAAAAGACTTTATCTATAAATCAGCCTTGGTTGACATCTGGCGTATATTCAATCCAGATATGAGACAGTACTCCTTTTATTCTCCGGTGCATAATTCATATTCAAGAATTGACTATATTCTAGTTAGTTCCTCGGCAGTCTCCAATATGTTGTTGGCGGATATCTCTGCAAGGGTAATTTCAGATCATGCCCCGGTCAGTATAATTTATAGGCCCTATCCAGAGATTCATAGGGCAACGCAATGGAGGTTAAATTCTCAATTATTAAAAGAACAATCGTCATTAAGGACCATAAAGGACTTTATAGGCCACTTTCTAGTGGAGAATAAAGGCTCTGTGGTCCATACTGACTTGATATGGGCAGCTCTAAAATGCTCATTAAGAGGCAAATTAATTAAATTAGCGTCAAGGAAGAAACGAGAGTGGACAGATAAGTTGTGCTCTGTTTTATCCTCAATTAAGGGGTTAGAACATAGTTTATCTCGGAGATCGTCTGATTCTGAGTGGGCTGAGTTACACAAATTACAGGCTCGGTACATGGGAATGGTCTTCCAACAAGCAGAATTGGCTCTCTCTCGAGCGAAACTTCAATATTTGGATATAGGGGAAAAGGCCAGTAAACTCCTTGCATTGCGGGTAAAACAACTGGATTCATCTCAACATATTGTGGGTGTACGGGCTAGTCAGGGAAATCAGATATGTACAGACCCGAGAGAAATACCAAAGATATTTGGGGAATATTTTCAAAAACTGTACGCCCAGGATCCAGATTCCAGGTCCTCGGACTCGGAAATTGCAGCATTCTTAAGTGCATCTAACTTACCAAGGTTATCAGAAGCCGAAGCCGAAGGCCTGGATCTACCAATTACAATCTCGGAGATTCATCAGGTTATTCAGCAGTTACCTCCTGATAAATCCCCAGGTCCTGACGGATTCACGAGTAATTTTTATAAAACCTTTCTCCCTGATATCTCGCCAATTTTGTTGGATACTTTCAAGTACTGGTTCAACTTTGGCATCTCCGACCCAAGCTTCTTAGAGGCTACAATATCCCTGATTTTAAAGCCTGGAAAGGATCCCGCTGGTTTAGATAGTTATCGACCAATATCCCTCCTCAATACTGACATTAAAATATTGGCAAAAATCCTTGCTAATAGATTATCAAAAGTTATGGATCGCCTAATATGTAGGGAACAAGTAGGATTCATGAAAGGGAGACTTTCCCATGATCATATGAGAAAATTAATGTATCTCATTGATAAGGCCAAAGAATCGAAAGTTCCTGCAGCTCTCCTATCACTTGACGCTGAAAAAGCGTTTGATCGGGTGTCCTGGCCTTTTCTGTTCGCCACTCTCTCGACTTTTGGTATACCTCACAACTTTATTGGTTGGATTAAAAATTTGTATTCTTCCCCGTCGGCGAGAGTGAAATGTAATGGGATGTTGTCACCGGTTTTCAAACTGGAGAGAGGCACTAGACAGGGTTGTCCATTATCCCCTTTATTATTTAATTTGTATCTAGAGCCTTTGCTCCATAGGCTGAATAATAACCCACTCATTAAAGGTATACAAATTGGCGATTCTAGTTTTATATGTTCGGCATATGCCGATGATGTATTATTGCACTTTGAGAATACAGCGACTTCGCCTCCACCCATTTTAGAAGAAATTAATAGTTTTTCTAAAGTATCTTTTACAAATTGAATTATACTAAAACAAAAGTCTTTCCTTAAATTATTACACTAGGAAAACAGACCTACAGGGTTTAGATTTGGGCTGGGAAACTAAATTTGTAACATTTCTAGGTATAAATATTAGTACCTAATTTTGGGTCTATGGTTAAGAGAATTTAACAATTTTAATTCAAGAGATCACAGATGATCTCAAGAGATGGAGCTCAATTTCCTTTCTTTGTGGGGCAGACTAAATCTTCTAAAAATGAATGTCCTCCCAAAGATACTTTATCCATTAGATATGCTAGGATTCTACCTTTCAAGGGATTGGTTTGCGAAAGTACAGAAGATTTTTAACTCCTTCTTGTGGCAAGGCAAAACATCTCGTCGATCATATTTGAAGCTGTCAGCTCCCAAACATAAAGGCGGTCTAGCCGCTCCTTCCCTTTTTTAAGTACTACCTTGCTCAGCATATGTGTAAGCTGACCTTATGGACCAAAGAACGGGGACAGGTTGAATATTTGCCCCTTTGGCTAGATATTGAACGGAGTTTGGCGAAGATGGTCAAAAGCTCCTTATATGCTCTACTGTTTACTCCTTGGGCCTCTATACCTAGATTTTTCAAAAATAAGCCGTTAGGTTGGTCAATCAGGGCTTATCACCAGCTGCAACGTTTTTTGGGCGTCCGTTGGTGGCTATCGAGTGTCCAACCTATTATGGACAATCTCCAAATTAAAATTGTGGGCACTCCTATACCTGCAGCTTTTTGGCCCCAAGTAAGTAATATGACAGTATCCAATTTATGTGATCAGACTGGCCCACGTCCATTTGAGGCTGTCAAAAAAAGCTTGGGTCTCACGGATGCAGATTATTTCAAGTGGTTACAGCTTAACAGGGCTTTAAATCAGATATTTTCAGTGGTTTCATTGACGGATCAGGGAGAAATCAATGTTGATTCCCTTTTGAATGCAGCGAGGCAACCACATGCAGTCTCCAAGGTTCACAAGCTCCTCCAGGAATGGGATCATAGGCTCCCCTCTGGTGTAGGTTATTATTGGGTAAAAGTTTTGAACATAAGTGACTCCCCGGAGTTTTGGAAAACACTTTGGTTGAACGCATACAGGTATATTAAACAAGATAGGCTTAGACTGATACATTTCAATATACTGCATCATCTATACTTAACCCCTACTCACCTATTTAGAAGGGGCGCACTTAGTTCACCTTGTTGTTGGAGGTGCAAAAAAGAAGAGGGAACCCTGTATCACTTATTATGGATATGCCCGGAGGTCCATAGTCTCTGGAGGACTATGGGCAATATGCTAGACCCTATCCTTGGTTCAGTAAAAATGGATACTCCCGAAGTATGTTTATTGCTTGCTTTCCTTGCGTCAGCTCCTAAAGTTTGGGGGCACGTGTCTCTGGTCTCTGCTGTTATGAGGTTGTTAATTCTTCGACATTGGGCCGGATAAGGTTCCTACTCTGATGGAGTAAGCATAGGAATGCACGCAAGCATTGCAACTTGAAAAGCACATTGCTTCTATGCGGGATAAGTGAGAACATTATACTCGCTTTGGGGTTCTTTTGGAACACTTCTTGATGACCTGAAGCCATAAGACTAAGTAGCATTGACTCTTGAAGCAGAAACCTCTTTAATTATTGCTACTTGACTTGATGATTTACAATTTAGGGATAGGGAGGGGGAGAGGGAGGCGGTATGGGGGATTTTTTCTTTTTTTCTTTATTGTTTGTTATTGTCATACCATCAGAATGTGCTATGTTTTCAGAACCATTCTTGTTGACAAGAGAATTTGCACGTTCAGTAAATCATGTTACTGTAAATGTACATGTTATTTTATCGCAATGGTAAAAAGTAATAAAATTTTAATTAAAAAAAAACTACTGTTAACAATAGTATGTTTTTTTGTCTTCAGTTTATTTGCACAGGGATGCTGTCTTTGACAACTTTTAATTGTTTTTAACTCACTAATTTCATTGCCTATTCACACAGTACTTTGTTTCTTATAATATTTAAAGCTTTAAACATTACATACACAGTGGGAGCAGCCAGGATGCAATGCAGTAATGCTGCAGTATATAATAAAATGCTTCAGTATGCTGCAGGAAACAATGTAATTCAATAGCAAGTAAGCCCTTTTTTTACTGCAATATTTTGTGATATGTCATCTACTGCAAGTTATTGAATTGCATTTTTGCTGCCTTCATATGTGTGTGTGTGTGTGTGTGTGTGTGTGTATATGTAATCGATAACCCACTCTAAGGTGTGCGGTCGCGCTCCGATATACACACAAGGCTGCAGGCCGAGTGTGTCAATCAACCAAGGAGTGCGTATATCAGAGTGTGACTGCACACCCTGGAGTAGGTTATCTATCTTATAAAATGGCCAAAATTGTTTTTTGGTGGGTGAAAGTGCAGGTCTGTGGTCACACTCTGATATACACACAGTCATGTGGTATGTTTTATCCAATCAGCAGAGGTAATTTTTCCTACCCATGTTATTTATATATATATATTTATGCAATGGGGTGGAGATAAACAGAGTGTGATAAATACATTTATCTGAGTAACTGTGTACATAAATTTCATTTATGTATACAGTGCTTATGTCATCAGGTGTTTATCCACATAGTGCTTATGTCATCAGCCATTTATCTATACAGTGCTTATGTCATTTAGAATGTTCGGCATCAGTAGCAGTATTAACCATATTCAAATATGAATAACTTTAAAATGAAAAAATGATAGCATGGTACTGTGAGCACAGAAGTTGTTCAGCACAGAAATATCAACAAAATGAGTGGTGTTTTATTTATTGATACCTTTTAGATTTTTTGATAATTAGCAAAAACGCAGCAGAAAATTCATATTTTTTTTTCCATTTTGTCATGGTACTGTGAGCACAAAGTTTATTCATCACATAAATATCTACAAAATGAGTGGTGTTTCATTGATAGATACTTTTTAGTTTTTTCAGCATTAGTGAAAAACAGAAAAAAAACATTTTTGGGCACTTTTTCATCAAACAAATGCAAATAATGTAAAAATAAAAAATGATAGTATGGTACTTTGACTACAAAAGTTGTTCAGTGTAAAAATATCTACAAAATGAGAGGTGTTTCATTTCTAGATTCCTTTTAGATTTTCTATAATCAGTAAAAAAAGGCAGAAAATTCAATTTGTATTCACTTTTTTGACTAACAAATGCCCCCTACAAAAGCAAAAACAAAAGAATTGCATATTCAATTTATGCAATGGAAAATCTTAGGTAATAAATGATTTTTCAAGATTTGAGCAGTTTGACTGATACTTCACTCGTGGCTTACACTCACCGTGGAGGTTATTCGAGGTCAAACTGCTCTTTGCGCAGATAAATCATTTATTACACTTGCTTCCATTGCATATTATATATATATATATATATATATATATATATATATATATATATATATAAGGATACAGCCCCACTACGAATATATTATTTTTCCCCAGTTCAGTTTGACCTTATGACATCACCAAGTGATATCAAAGGTCAAAGTGCTCAAGGGAAAAAAATAACAATGTTATCTGTAGTGGGGCCGTGGCATATTTGATTTACACAAGGCTTCTCTTTTTTGTTTAGCACTTGCACTTTTATTCTTGTTACTTAGTTCAAATTTTGTTTGTTTTTGATGATGAGAGCTGTTTCAGGAAGACCAAGCAGGATGCACATGATGCTACGTCATGTGCCAGTGCATCACTGAGTCCAGTTGCAGCCTTCTCTGCACGTGTGGTGTGCTGGGGATGGTGGTTTGAAGCACCCAGGATTACAAGGAGAGGCTGCGGCATTTATTGGGGTGCTGCTTGGGGGCAGTTAGTGTGGTGTGCTGGTCAGTTACCAGATGTGGGGATTGCAAACAAATATGGATTGGTTGGTAAAGAGCAGTGGCAAGAGCCACTAGATTGGAGGAAGACAGATATCTTGGGGTGTTTTAAATTATAATGGCATGTTAAGAGTTTTAGTTTTTTGGAAAAGGGGTTTTGTCTGTATGTTGTTACTGTTGCTTCAGAAGATGGAGGTAGCAATAAGAGCAGCAGTAACAGCTGTTGGATCGGCAATGAAAAATTTGGGAAGTGTTTAAAATACCCAGTTCATTACTACTGATTTTTGTTTGATATTTAAATACATTTAGTGCAAAAGGTTTTTTGCTTGTGTGCTCCTACTGTTGTCAGAGAGACAAGCTGGAAACTGAAAGTTCTGCAAATGAAAGTGATTGTTTGGAGCCAGCAGCTTGCAATGCTGGCTCCAGCCAGTCATTATCTACTGTGTGGATAAATTTGGCTATGGGGACCTACAGGGAGGATATACATGCAATTCTTTTCTTTTTTTAACTTTCTGTTTAATGTTGATACAATAGACATACAGTACAGTCAATTCTCCAGAGGCAGTATATTAGGAGATGTACAAAACAAAAGTTATATTATTCCACAGGAGGGCACCACCCCTCTTAATACAGGCAGATTAAATTTTCAACATAGTGCTTCAATTAAATATATCCTGTGGGGGGAATCAGTAGACACTTTATAAACCGAGAATAAGTTTCATCATTTTAAGCTATTTGAAGGGCCTATGAGCTGCATAATAATGTAGTCAATGTAAAAAAAAAAATCCTCAATGGTTATGAACTCTGTATCCTGTACAAAGGCAAAGCAGTTATGATGCTAAATCACTGTTTAGGGACCATAGAAGTATCACTTTAAATTATATTAAAAGCTCTCCTGTCAGTGACATAGAAAACCACAAACATTTACAACAAACATTTTATGGCACATCTTCAATTTATGAAAGCTCACCATAAAAATCCCCACGATATTAACGTTATTTAAACAACACTATCTGTTCGTTTAAAGGTATCTCAGATTAAGATGCCACTTTTAAAAGAATATTATTATCAAGGAAACTTTTCCCAAAGTAGTGGGGATTAACCATTTATAGGAGACTAATCAGCTCAACATATATCGTACTATAGAGTACCTCTTTATAAATATACTTTCATTTCTAAGTCCAATCTATGGGACCTGGCCAAGACTTCAAGTCTCCCTTTCATCTGATTTCTCCAGGTTGATCTGATTGGGTGATTCCATCCAAGTAGGCAGTGATATATGGCACTGAGCCCACTTCGGGGCCTCACTGGAGTCTGAAAAAATAAAGACCTTGCCTTTATGGAGGATTTGAAGACGTGCTGGGAAAATCATGTTGTGAGGTATGCCTGCCTCTCTCAATTTGGCTCAAACAGGGGGATCACGTGATGCAAGGAACCTGGTAGCAGCACTGACCTGGAGTTCCCACCCTACACCCTCACCACCGCTTATAACCTGCTAGATACGAGGATTTTCCTTTTAAAAAATAATTTTAGACAAGTTCTACTGCCTTCAGCGATCGTTTTTTCCTGATTTCTGCATCGCAATTGGCTCTACTTGCTGTGATGAGGCAGGCCCCAATTAAACATACGCCACCAGCTACTTCGGAAAAAATGCTGAAAAAAACACGGGCTCGGGGTACTGTGATTAATAAACCAGACCCCTCAACTGCCGGTGCAATCCCCCTGACAGAAGACCATTTTCTGCAAGAACTCTTGCCCTTCGGGGAAACCTTATCTGACATCTCAACTGAATTAAAATCCATTAAAAATGACCTTACTGGCCTTACAAGGAGAGTGGGTGCACCAAAGCTCACTCGGTGTCCCTGGAAAAATGGAGAGACAAAACCAACCTGAAATAGTGCAGCTCTGTCAGCAACTTCATAAGCTACAACTCAAAACTGAAGACTTGGAGGGATGAAGTAGAAGAAATAATATTTTGATTATAGGCTTACCGGAGTCTGAAGAAGGTACTAACATCATGGCATTCTTGCAGAATTCCTACAAAAAATCATGGGCCCTTCCCCACTCAACTCCACCTATCAACTTGAAAGGGCCCATCATTCTCTGAGTCTGAGACCTGCTCCTGGAGCCCCACCCCAGGCCGATTATACTCAAATTCTTGGGCTTCATTGAAAAATAACACATACTACTGAAAGCAAAGGAACTGCACAAAATCTCCTGGGAGACCTCCACACTTCAAATTACATAGGACTTACCTTTTGAAACTCGGCAGAAGCGGTCAGCTTTTCATCCTACGGTCAGCAAGATGATAGCGGCAAGCATCCCCTTCAAGATGCTGTATCCAGCGAAGTCATAGGTCTCCGTAGAGGGCTCTTGGATTTCCTATGAATCACTGGCTCAAGCAACATCGGACTTTGCTACTAGACTGCCTAACTTATTTAAAGCAGGCTGATCATTTTGTACCTTTATCTGGGTAAGCACAGTTGCCCGATGGCTGCTTTTACTATCTGTGGTAAATTTTGGGGGTTTATAAAGTCGAGGTACCTGGTGATGGTTGATCATCTTCCCCCTTCTCATCTGGCAAAGCCCTGATAGTGAAGGGTTAGCTAGGCCATCCCAGTGATGTTTAGGCCCTAATCTCCAGGTCAGGAACCTCTGTAGGTTCTTTTTTCTATAAGGATAGGAACCATCTTACTAAAGGTCATATTTACATCAGAAATGATTCCAGTCCCAACCTTACCCTTTTCCCCTAGTTTTTCCTCTACCTTGCATCGCCAATGGATCCTGGATGTCAGGCCCCTGCAAGTACATGTTTAAATTGTATTATTTAAGTTAAAGGGTTTAACTTTGAGAGTACGAACTGGCTGTTTGTTCAGATGAGGGGAGGGATCAGTGAAGGGTACTATACAAAGGTCTAACACAGGAATTGTGTATTGTTTCACTTTTATTTTTGTATGACCCAAGACTTTTCCATTTGGGAATGGGCACTTTTACTCTTTTTATTTAGAGACCATTCATGGTGTGTCTTAAGCAGTAGCGACATTATGCATATTTACCACTTGGCTCCTTGGTTCCTCACTATCTCATTCTAGTTTACAGGGTACTACATTTAGGTTGATTTATAGAAAGTCAAGACCAAATGGGTGCTTTTACTAGTTGTATGTTTCCATCATACTCATAATTAGTTTTATAGCTATAGGTGCTCGTGTGGTACAGAGCAATTAAGGGAGGTGGGTTTGCGGGGGCGGGCTCCTAGATGGCGCAGGCTCAGGGTAACTGCATAACATACTAGTTCAGGGGGGATGGCTTTATTTTCCTTGCTTGTTTTATTTCCATTGGCATATGGTGCCTATCCTTTCAGTTGCTCCCACTAGAAGTTGGAGTGCCATCAGATTTTACATCTCAAATACGTTACAATCTTTCAAAGGAAATTATGGCCATCGGGGTACAACCTGTGAGGAGGATTAACTACAGATCAGGAGTATGTTTTTTTTTATATGGGAGGTTGTGTGTACATAGTTGCTGGGGTTTATTGAAAAGGGGACAGGTTAGATCCGCATATGACTTTTTTTTCATATTTCTATTGTTTACAAAGGTTATACTACAGCTGATTGTACTAGACACAAAATCTGTATTAGGCTCTACATTTGGCAATTCTAGACAGGGATTCTATGTGCTTAATATAATAGTCATTGGGGAGGGAGGAGGAGAGGGGTCAGCATGTGCCTTGAGGGTTATGGTTACTCAAAAGGTACCAAACCTTGGATACTGCCAGTTTTTGATGACAATGGCTAACAACTCAATGAAAATTGTCACGTGGATTGTCAGAGGAGTTGGGGACCTAACAAAAAGATATCAGGTTCTTAAACACTGTGCCCTCCTCAATGCTGATATAATTATGCTTCAAGAAACTCATCTGTTAATCAGTGAATCAATCTGGTTACATAGGCAAGGGGTATCCCAAATTTTCACAGCAGGTGATTCCTCAGCAAGTAGAGGGGTGGTAATTTTAATGAAAGGACATGTATCTTTCCAAGCAGAGGTGACCATTGCAGACCCAAAGGGCATGTTTGTTCTAGTTCAAGGCACCCTAAATAACACCAAAGTGGTTTTAGGATCTATTTATGGCCCTGTGGGAGGGGACACACATTTTTTTAATGAACCTAGCTAATAGAATTACCACCTTCTTAACAGCTCCCTTGATTCTGGAAGGGGGGAACTGGAACATGCCACCGACTCAGGATCTGGATAGATCTTATCTACCACTAAAACACCTTCCCCCTCTCAAAAGGATTTGGCAGACTTTATGGATATGCTGGGAATCTGTGACCCATGGTGTATCCTTAATCCTTCTCATCGCCTTTTTACATTTTACTCAAATGTCCATCAATCATGGTCCAGATTAGATTCTAATCAGTCTTCCTGTCTTGACAGGTTTCTGCCAAGTGGGAATGGAACCTATTGTTATCTTGGACCATTCAGTGGCATGGCTGGTACTATCCCCTGACCCAGACGTACAGAGAGGTACAGTTTGGAGATTGAACACACAATTACTAAAAGACAATACTATTGTTTCTCATATAAAATCACTCATCCTCTCCTTTGCAGATCTTAACAAGGGCTCTATACAAAGAAAGCACTTGATATGGTGTACACTTAAATGTTACCTCAGAGAGGAATTTATTAAATTGGCATCTAGGAGGAAAAAGCTAAGAGAAACTAGAGCTCTATCTCTTTTAAACCAGATTAGGGTGTCAGAAAACTCTTCCTCTTCTACCACTTCTCCTGCCTCCCTGGATTTCTTACTAGTTCTAAGAAATGAATATGCAGATCTGGTGAAAGAGAAGGCAGAATTTGCCCTCCTGAAGACAAAATCCAAATACGTTGACCAAGGGGAGAAAGCGGGCAGACTACTGGCCTTGCATTTATGTAAATTAGAAAGCCCTAGATCAATCCCCTCCATTTTGACCCCAGACGGCTCCGCCAAAACTATGCCCTGGGACATTGTACAAGTGTTTGAGAGCTTTTATCGCATGCTTTACAGCAAAAATTCCTCCCCAGCAACGTCCCAAGCTATTGAGGCTTATCTTGATTCCCTCAAACTCTCCTGCCTATTATCTCACCATCAGACCTCCCTGGTCTGTCCTATTACCCTCATGGAAATAGTGGAGGCTATTAATAGTTTAACTCTAGATAAAGCACCGGGTCCTGACTGGTTTCTATCCAATTTCTACAAAGTGTTCTCCCAGGAATTAGCTCCCCTACTCCTCAATTTATACTCTCACATGTTCATGGCTGACACTCTTGATCCAACATTATTGAAATCCACAATTATCCTCTTACTTAAACCTAATAAGTCCCAGTTTGATCCGGCTAGCTACAGACCGATCTCACTACTTAATTGCGACATCAAAATTATAACTAAAATCCTCTCATTATGGATTAAAAACATCTGGACTAATTTATTGAGTGTTGAACAGGTTGGATTTGTACCTGGTCGCTCCTTTGCCTATCATCTCAAAAAATTTAAGCACATCTTTTATACTGCCCAAACTTTCCATTTTCATATGGCGCTGGTTTCCTTGGATGCCGAGAAGGTGTTTGATAGAGTGGACTGGGATTTTCTTTAGGTGACATTAAAAAAATGGGTTTCCCTCTTTCATTCATTCAATGGATACAATCAGTTTACTCATCACCTTCAGTCAAAATTTATTGTAACGGTGTCTTCTCCTCCCAATTCTCTTTATTCACTGGTACTAGACAGGGGTGTCCTCTCTCAACTTTTCTGTTTAATCTCTATCTAGAACCTCTTCTACATCATATTAAGTTATCTTCCTAGATTCGAGGTATCCAAGTGCTTAACAGAACCTTAACTCTCTCAGTATATGCAGACGATATCCTTCTTCACTTGGAACAACCAGTATCTTCACTGAAGCACTCTCTAAAAGTTATAGCCCAATACAGTCACCTCTCTAATTACAAATTAAATCTCTCCAAAACAGAGATCTTCCCAGTGAATGCTTTCACTTTTAAATCAGGGTTTATACACTTTGGTATGACATGGACACCACAATCCATTAAATATCTAGGCATATTCCTAACAAATGACCCCATCAAATCCAAGAAATTAAACCTTGATGACCTAGTGGTTATAGTACAACAAGATCTCCAGAGATGGACAAGTCTTCCTTTATCTTTATGGAGTCTCATAAACATCATTAAAATGAATGCTCTCCCTTGCCTTTTCTATCCCTTAAATTTGCTGAACATTTGGCTCCCACTATCCTTCTTCCAACATATACACTCTATCATCTCAAAATTAATTTGGTTAGACAAATGTCCCCATCTTTCTTTCCTCAAACTCAGTCTTCCCAAGGAATTGGGAGGTCTCTGCCTCCCTAATTTTCTTCTGTATTACTGGGCTAGTCACTTGTCCAGAGGTGGAAGATGGTTCTCCAACAGTAACAATGACTATACCCATATCTGGCTTCAACTAGAAAACCTCCTTTTAAGTTTACATGGGTTAGACTCTTCCATCATCTTCTATTTATTAAGATCAGCACTTCCAACTACATTACAAAACTCTGTGATTAACACCTCTCTCAAGGTCTTTTCTCAAAGTTGCGCTTACTTCAAGATTCCCCTTAAACATGATTTTGGCCAATCTCTGCTCTCTAATCCTAACATAAAGATTGGTGGTTCTTGTCTTTCCTCTCAACGGCTCCCGCAATTACAAGGGACTCGGGTGGAAGACCTATTTTCCCAGGACTGTCTTCTCTCCTCCCCAGAGATTCTCACAAACTTTTATATACCAAAGAATCAGATCTTCAAGATCTTCCAACTGAGACACTTAATAAGTGGTACCTTTGGTGTCGCTTCCCAACTATCCCTAGCTGGGCCCTTTCTGGGTCAACTGACGGAACACTCATCTAAGCCTCACTCCATCTCCATGATGTATGCCATCCTCGTAACTAATAATTTCCCCAATCCCCAGCTAGGCTCCAAGGTTTGGAACTCCCTATTGCCTGATATAACCCCTAACTGGGCTCAAATATGGAAGGAACTTTATATTTACCATACCCAGGACAGACTTAGACTCACCCAATACCATATTCTGAATAATATGTACTACACCCCCATCATACTATCCAAATTGGGCAGACTTCCAGACTTCACTTGTACTAGGTGTGGTAAATCAAAGGGGAATCTTGTGCATATTTGCTGGAAATGTGAAAAAGTGGTCCCTGTCTGGCACACAATTCAATCCAAACTAGACCATCTTTTGGGTTTAGAGGAGCTTTTCACAGTAGAAATATGTATATTGAGCATATATTCCAGCATTAAGGTGAAATAACGTAAATTCCACATGGCACTAAAACCTGTTGTGGTCAAAAAGCTTGTACTTAAGCACTGGATGGACCAACTGATTATATCATATGTTGAATGGTTCAATGATTTATCTATAAGTTTTATAAGAGAACGTTTGATTGCCAGTTCTCGCAATAGCTTGGCCTCATTTGACAGGAAATGGGGCAAATTATATGCTCTCTAAAGTGAGAATATGAGTTATTACAGATGACTAGCTCCTTTATTATTATTGTCATTGGTTCACTGTTGTTCTACTTAATGTTTCTAATAAAGGCACATTCCGGGTTGGGGGTAAAGGGGGGAATGGGGAGGATTAAAGGAGAAGGGGTAGTATATTATTGTTTTATTTGTGTTTTCCGACAGTTGTTCAACTATCATGTGCCTTATTTGTATATGTACATTTCTTAAAAATCTATAAAATTGTGAAATTACAAAAACAAAATTTGGCTCAAACACTGTCAAAGTGTTTTTTCTTTTGCCTTATGTCATAACTTAAGTCTGGATAGATTCGGATATGATTTCCTTTATGAAGCAGCATTCTTTTCAGGTGTGCTAATGTCAGAATATAATCTCTTGAACCCACACTGTTAAGAACTACTACTATTGCTAAGGAAGCCTCGGGATTCTTGAGGAGTCCTCTAAATGCCACATGATAGACTTTTTGTATTTTTATTTTGTGGTCAGAGATTGGTTGCCCCAATTGTTGCTCCATCCAGTCATAGATGAAGAGGCCCAAATGGTCCCCCTTACTCTGCTCAGGAATGCCCATGATTCAAAGGTTGACCACCTGGGCTTGGTTTTCAACAGCCTCAAGCCTGGAACAGAGATGCATGTTTTCTTTGAAGAGTGTAGTAGCTGTGCCCAGGGCCACCCGAGGACTCCTCTGGGTCTCTATGGCTTCTGTTTTTATTGGGGTCACCTGTGTTTCCAGATTCATTATTGTATAAGTCATTGGTTCAAATTTATCTGCCAGTCCTGACATTGTGAATATTAAGTGATTAATTTTAATGCCTAGTGTTTTCAGGGTTTCTTCTCCTGTACTGGTATGTTCGGGTGCAGTGTGGCCTTGCCCAGACTGTGTGGCCGGAGGTCCCAAAACATTTTTACTTTGTGCTCCTTTTTTCTGTAACTTTTCTTTTTTCAGATTATCCATCATTATTCCTCTATTATTTCGATTTGCTTTTTTGCACATGGAATTCTTCAGATCATTCGATAAAATAGCTTTATTTAGTTTTTTCTATAAAATTTGTAGAGAGCTTTTACTCTTAACTACCATTCAGCTCAGGCTCAACAGCGCCCCTCCATACATGTAATTCTTATTCTAGGTCAGGCCATCCTGTGGATACTAAAAATATTTGGCCAAATTTACCCTCACAAGCATGGCATAAATAAATATATATAACTTGCATTAGTACTTTAAAATATTGATGGCTTTTCCATCAGTTTAGAGTCCTGTTCTTCTAAGAGTAAGCTATTTAAGTGCTTTCATTGGCTAGCATCAGCACTTTTGACAGAGTGTTTGCACGTGAATCATAGAGTGGTGCTTTGCTGTTAAGTACCTGTCCTGCTCTACCTACTTGCACTATAATAAAGAAGAAAGTGTGAGTCACAGTATAACTTGCTGGTTAGAGTCTTCTTCAACTGAGTGCTGGCATTCAGTTGGTGAGAGTTGAGTTTTTGTTTTTCAGACAGTCTGAAATTTACAGATTAAAAAAGGCAAAGCAAAGGTTATGTTCCCATTAACAAACAAATAAATTACACTGCTGAATAGCAGCCAAACCTCAACAAGAACTTCAAAAGAAAGTGCTTTTTCAATATTCAGGAGATGGAGGGGGATCCCTTACTCCAAGTTAAAAATGGGAAAAGGAATGGGGATGCAGGTGTCCATGAAAGACTGGTTCCAGGTATGGCAGGGAATCCACATGACTACCTCCTCATCTTCTTGGAGGGAATTCAGATGGCGGGTGGTACTACATTATTTTTACACCCCATTGTTGGTCAAACACTTTGGCCAACATAGTTCAGATGAATGCTGGAGAGGCTATGGATGTCAGGGAACTCATTTTCATGTTTTCTGGTTTTGCCCTCACCTTCAGAAGTATTGGCAAGATAGTTCAGATACAATGAGTAAGGTTTTTGGGGTGGCAATACCCCTCCTTTTTCAGATTTGGACTCTGGCCCTGTCTCCACTGGAGATTCATGTTAAGGCAGCTAAATATTTACTTTTTATATTAATTGGTGCCGCTCTTAAAGCAGCAGTACTACCTAATCAGGAAGTGATCCATTTTCAGTTTTGTAGATCAACAGTAAATATGGTGGCTGCATATAGTACTACTGCTTTCAATGTGGCAGGTGGCAGAAATGTAAACAAAAACAAAGGATAACTGAGCAAATTATGGGTGATAGTACAATGCTGGTGAGAAAGAGTACCAGGTACATGCCCAGCAGAGCACAGGGAATAAACTGATGAAAAAGTGCAGATTTATTTTACATAGTACTGCTGCTTTAAAGTATTAATGCAACTGTGGTTGACTCAAACAGCTCCTTCTGTAGACATGTGGTGGAAGAATTGTAGAAAAATCTTGATGATGGAGAAGATTATGGCGTCCCTTTGGCTTGAACAAGAGAAGTTTAAGAGACGTTGGCTCCCTTTTTTTTCATATTCTGGCTGAAAAAGAAGTGGTAGACATTACTGAGATCCTGGCTCGGTACAGTTAATCCTGGTTTATCTGTACTTTAGGCTGTATTCTTTGTGTCTAAGTGGCTGAATGGTTCAGTTCTCTCCCTTTTACTGAACATGGTAAACCTTCTTTATGTATGTATATTGATTCACTACATATTGCTTTCTGTGTTATTGTGGCAAGATTAATGATTGTTTAATATGGACATTTGAAAATGGAACAATAAAAACCTTAATAAAGTATCATTTAAAAAAAAGAAAGTCATTATTCTTAGAACAATCACTAGTATCTTCCAATCGTTTCCAAAAATAATCTTTTATATTGCTTAAATTTATATTTCAAAAGCTGTAACATTTGGCCCATTAGGCATAGAAATGTAATTGTTTTCTAAATGAAAGTTTGTAGTCCAGTTAACATGATTAGATCTTAACAACACATTTTCATTTTGTTGCATTTTTATTTTATACTGAAAGACTTGTGCTCAAAAATGCCCATTTTCACAAGCTTCAGTTACAAAAACATACAAATAAATACTACAAAACATTTACAAAAAATATAACAGCAATAGAATCAGTTAAAACACTTACAAATTTAACTATACACTAAGTGTAACCCCCCGTTACCCGGGGTTACTAGAATCCCAGTAAGACCTAGTAGTAGGCAGGGAGGGCAGCTTGTGAAACTCCAGTTAGATGGATTTCACACTCTCACTCTGTTCTCAGTCTCAGCTGAGACTGAGGGATGATATCATTTAGAACTGTCGCAGCTGTATAAGTCATACTGGAATGTTGCAGTTGGAGGTTAGAGTAGAACATTGGGGAATTTGAAGTCAGTCTGTAGAGTTCAGTAGAGCGTGCGCAGTCTGAAAGAGGTGCTCTGCTGTAAGCAGGCCCTCAGAACTCTAAGCTGTGACAAAGAGCTATTATTTTGGTATAGGTGTGTGTTCTCACCTGAAGATGAACACAAGAAGAGCGTATTGAAGTGGTGGAGACCACTTTCTATGGTTCAGGGCCCCATCCCTATGGGGATGGGGGAGAGGAATCAGCCTGTTTCCAGGGGCAACCCCCTTGGTCCGGCTAGGGAAAAGCAGCTACCTTGTTTATGCTCATGCTGAGGCACCAGAAGATCTGGAAGAAAGTTCCTTGAGGAGGAAACACCTGTGGGGCACCTGCAACCAAAGGGTGAGTTCGCTCTGCTAAAGGGCCATGTGTTTTCACCTGCATCAAAATTAAACTAAAGGGACTGCTACTGTGGGGTCAGGAAAAGACAGCCAAGTTCAGTTTGGAAGATGTGGGGATTGGACTGCTTAACTCTGTGGGGGGTCTAGAGTAATGGACAAAGCCACTTATTAAGTATGTTCAAGTCCAGCACAAATGGGATGTAAAGACAGTAGATTGAATGTGAAATACATTTAAAAAGAATCTACACAGCAAAATGTGTTAAAGGATGAGGTGTTATAGTCCAGAGAAATGACCAGTATGAATTATGGGGTCGAGAGATGGGAGACCCCCCATCAGTAGTAACCAAATTCACCTCTATGGACTTGCTCTGGGACACCTGTGGCTTTCTCTCAGGTACTTGTCCAGTGCCTGGGAAAGGTACCCGGATGTGGGATTTATGAGGAAGATTCCCTGATGGAGCAGAAGTGCGCATAGGTGGTTTAGGGAGCCACCAGTAAATGTTTCCATGCTATATGGAAAGTGTCCAAGTGGCTGGCAAGGGAGCCGAGCCAGGGAAAACCCAGAACAGTGTACAAGCTTGGGCTGTGTGCCCAGTGTGTTTCAAAGCCTGAGGGCTAAAGTGATGAGGATGTGTTCTGGTCTCCTTAAATCTGCATTACCAGGAGTGTAGCCCCATGGGGGTCCATCTATGCTTTGTTTATTCTGTTGGATGTGAATAAAAGCCACACTTTAGAATCTCACTTCTGGTACTGGACATTACAGTTATTGCTTCCTTTGTCCGGAGTTACTTGGGTGCCCTGTTGCAGAGTAGCCAAACCTAGACAATGTGCCGAGTGACATATTCTTCCCCGACCCCAGCCCACCAGGTAGAGCTGTCAGAAAGAAACTGCATACCTGGGTGGGGGTTACATAAGTAACCAAAAAAGCAGTTCTCATGTGTCACTACATGTTTGTACATGTCTATTTGTTTTTTTGCATTTAAGTAAATTTTATTTAAATTTTACAAGAATTTTACAATAACAACATAAACTAAAACATTACAATCCATGGTACTATCCCAAAAACTCAATAAAATAACATAACAATAAGAAAAACAAAGAAGGAGTTTCCTAACAAGAAAAACAATAAGATATAAAAGCAAATACTACAACAAGCTTAACAACCACCTATCCCTCTCCCTTACCTGTGCATAAACCTGAAAGAAAAACAGGTGTCAGACGAGCATTTGTCAATGCCAGTAGTTGTCTTGCTGTCATTGGTATTGGAAGTGCAGGAGTTTGAGAGATGCATAATAGGAATGACAGTGAAGTATTGAACTGACGCCAACCCCACCCCACCCTGCAGAGACTGACAGGCATTGGGGTGTGCCTTTGGGTCATCAGCCATAACTCTCACTCCATTTCACTTCACCCTACCTTGCAGACACCAGCAAGTGTTGCAGTGTGCCTTGGGGGTCTTCAGGCCTTACGCTCATCCCATTCCATAAGGAAATACACTGAGATAGGTGCAGTATAGGAGAATGGGGTGAACTTTGGGGCTGAAGAGTCCAAGGCACACCTCGATGCCTGTCACTGGCTGCAGGGTGGGGGTGGGGTGGACTGACATGAGCATTACGGCTGACAATCCCAAGTCACACTCCGGATGCCTGTCAGTCTCTACAGGGCAGTACAGTTGAAAACCCTTACACCTCAGGTGTTTGTTGATATTTTCACTCCAAATTTTCAACATTGGCTTTTTGTGACCCCACCTCATGAACAGTGCACTATCAGTTTGTTAGCTAAAAGGTGATTTTGCACAGCGACTGTGCCATCTGGTGCCACAGGTGTGAAAACACATTTTGGGCAGGATGTGAAAAATGACAGCTGTACTGTTCATGAGGAGGTGTAAAAAAATGGTAATGTTGAAAATCTGGAGTTAAAATATGAAAAATTGGTGAAGTCACGAGTGTGCGTAGAAACAGCACAATACACACCCATAACACAATTATTTGGGGAATTTTTTTAACCAAATTTTCAACATAAGCATTTTGGAACCTCTGCTCATGAACAGTGGCACTGTGATTTTGTTAATCTGTCCTGAACACTGAGTTCCTACAGCAACTGCCCCACTGTGCGCCAGATGTGCACAAACACATTTTGAGCAGGATGTGAAAAATGACACCTGTACTATTCACACAGAGGTGTGAAAAAAATGGCAATGTTTAAAATTTTTAGTGAAAATATTAAAAATTATCGAGGTTACAAGTGTGCGTGGAAACTGCACAATGTATGCTGGTAACACAGTCATGTTTTGGAATTTTTTCACCAAATTTTCAACATAGGCATTTTGGGACCTCTGCTCATGAACAGCAGTACTGTGATTTTGTTAATCTGTCCAGAACATTGATTTCCTACAGCAACCATGTCATTGTGCACCAGATGTGCAAAAACACATTTTGGGCAGGATGTGGAAAATTATAGCTATACTGTTCGTAAGAAGGTGTGATAAAATGGCAATGTTGAAAATAAGGAGTGAAAATATTAAAAATTCTCAAAGATACGTGCGTGCGTGCATGAACACTGCACAATGCACACTCATAACAGTCATTTTTTGGAATTTTTTCACCAAATTTGCAACATAGGCTTTTTGGAGCCCACGTCGTGAACAGTGTCACTGTCATTTCATTAATCGGTCCCAAAAGGTGATTCTGTGTAGCGACCATGAAATGACCTTTCAGGATGAATAACCAAATGACAGTGACTGTGTTCATGAGGTGGAGTCCCAAGAACCCCATGCTGAAAATTTTGGACCAAAACTCCCAAAAATGGCTGAGATATCAACCTAAATTGAAAATCGTCCATTCAGTGTCATTATAGGACTTATCATCATTTCTTCAGTTTGCAGTCAGCTTTTGAAGAGTGCAGGCGTGTTCCTAGTCCACTGAAGATCATTACTCCTGACCCCTGGATGTAAGTATGGGTGGGGGTGGGGAGGTGGGGGTGTAGAGGGAGGTGTGGGTTGGGGAGGGTGCCAGTGGCAACAACGAGGTACTGTTTTCTTTTATCGGGACAAATTAAAAAAAGATGTCATGGGTCCGTTTTTGGTTTTTACAGGGAAACTATGGATTTTGGCACACTGGGGTGGGCTCCCAGTGTGCAACAGTACTGGGGATCAATGATGACCCAGTGACTGGACATCCTGAGGTCAGAGGATATGTGGGGGGGGTGTCCATCTGACACTGGGAGTGAGCATCCCATTGTCAGTAATACCACAGTAGGTTTTGGCACACTGGGTGTGCTCCCAGTGTGCCACATTAAAGCATGGTTGGGGGGGATTAAGCACCCCAATGTCACCAGGTGGGGGGTCCACAAGCATGATCATATCATGCTTAGAGTGCAAGTGCCTTCAGGCACTGAATACTCCAGCTAGTACAGAGCTTAAGCTGTGGCCTGCTCCGCAGGGCTGGGAGAAACTTTTGCACAGGAGACAGAGGGAGGTGGAGGAGGCAGGTGAGGAAAGCGCCTTCTCCCACCTTTCAGGCAGGGACCAGTGGGGTGGCGAAGTGGAGACGCAATGCAAACAGCTGTTTTCTCTCCTGCCACTGCCACCGCCATGTTTATTAAAATGTTTCATCAGGAAAGGCCTGTATGAGACATGTCATCTATGCCGCTGCATGATGAGCTTGTCTCTGATTGCAGTGGCACATTTGTTTCAAGTTGGTGGCACTTTGCATAAACTTGTGTCAGTGCTAGCATGCTCGCTTATTGGGCAATGAGGGATGGACCTTCTAAAGCATGCCCTGCATTCGACAACACTGACACACCTCTGCATTTCTCATACTACCACAATATGTTGTTTGCACATGCACAAGACAAAATAAAAAGGAGCAGAACTATTGTCTTCCAATATTCCAGTGCATCTCAGATGCAGAGTAAAAGGATACATAACTCCAAGTTACCTTAAAACAGATAAGACCAGAAAAAGAAAAGACTTTCCCAATAATCCATCTCTCACTAAAAAAAGGTAAAGGGAGAGCCAGCAGACATTATATTTGCAAAGAGCATGATGTGCAGAGTCTATGGACTGCTCCACATTTAAGGCATTAAGCATTTTCTGTACCCATTTAGTCCATGATGGTACCAATGTACCTTTCCAATGGTGATGGATAAGTAACTTTATGACTGACAATACCATAGCCATACATGCCTTGTCTGGACCATTCGGCAATGAGTCATAATCCCCCAGTATACATATACATGTCTCTTTTAATATGTTGTTAACGATAACAGAACTTAAAATGTGTAATGAACCATTTTATGTTTTATATATCAATACGGTACAAACCCACTTATAGTGAACACATCCATGCACCTGGATTTTATCCATTATAAGAGTTGTCTCTTATATCCTTTCCCCACTGAAATTGCTGTATAATCATAATTGTATAATGTACTGTAGTGTTGAAACAATACCACTAACTTGGCAGAGCAACATTCAGTAGCTATAATCCAGATTCTTTTTATGTCTCTTTGTTGCTTTATTTTTTCTTGCTGCCTGTGTTGTGAAAAAATAAGGAAAAAAGAGTACGGTAATAGATTTCTGTTGTGTACCTGCTTTTGCATCTGATTGTGATTGAGGAGGGAGTCTTTATAACTGAGACCGGGAGAGGAACTGATAGACTGAGGCAGCAGGAGACCGTCCATAAACAGTACAGTGGGAGTGCATACTGAGGGGATGATCCTCATGTAATAAAACAAGTTCTAGCCAGAGCCAATAGGGCTATGAAAAGTTACCAAATGACCAGAGTTATTTTCTTGTTGGCATCATATAGTGCTGTTTAGTCACAAACATCAAAAACCGTCATGCTGCTAAATCAGACCTCTTGAATTTATTTAATCAGAGTAAGTGCTACTGGTGTGTGTGTGTGTGTGTGTGTGTGTGTGTGTGTGACTGCTCCCAGATTAAGTTTGCCTTTTTCCTGTAACTGCAGGGCAATTTTCTTATGTTTCCTGTAGATTACATTATTTCCAATGGAAGCCAAATTCCTCTGTTTTTCCAGATAACTAATGCAAGTCTATGGGAAGAATTTCCCTGTAGATGGCTCCAAGTCCCTGTAAACAAGGTGCCCGAAAATAGGCACTTGGCTGTCTAGTGTGCTTACGTGGTTAGCAAAAGCAAATAAATAAATAAATAGATAAAATACCTGACATTCCCTACAAGCTTAGTTAAAGGAGAACTGCACTGAACCTGTGAGTAATGTTTCCTATAGAAGCTTTTTTTGCCCCACTTTTGCTGACCTTTTAGTTAACCCATTGGATAATTTTGGGTTACATACTGCTGCAAAGTGCCATCTAAAAATTGAATGATGTTGTTTATGTCCCCATGAACCCAAAAATTCTAAATTAGAACACAGATGCATTGTACCAACAATGTAAGTTCTTGACAAGATCATACTGTTCTAAAATGGTCGATGCCAGCATTGCATGAATCAGAAACACACAATGAATTTACCAAAAGGCCAGTTCAGATTAAGCAGTAACAAAATGAAAACTGGTATTTAAAAAAAATGTCTGCTTCTAAAGAAATGCATGTTTGCTGATTCAAGGCAGTTCTTCTTTGAGATACTAACAGCCCAGTCTAAATTGTTCACTATTTATGGGGCTGGCAGTATAGCCTAGAGGTTAGAGCAAAGAGCTATAAATGAGCTTTCTACAGCCAACATTTAGACATGGGTTTGATTCCTACACCCTCCATTTCCATACTGTGTGGCTCTGATTACAGTAAATCACTTAATCTCCCCAGTGTTCCTGGGTTGTCCCTAGAAACAAGCATCTATGCCTAGTTGGCCTTACCTGGTTACCAAAGGAAAATGTATATATATATATATTTATTAAACTTCTACATTTATAAACTGTAAACAAACATTAAACTCCTGTACACAGATTCCGGATCCATGCACTAACCAACCTCCTACTCCAAACAGAGTCCATCTAACTACTCTGTGCCTCTCTGTAAATCTGTTTTTTTTTTCCTTTTAGTGTTGAAACTGTCTGTCTGGAGGATGGAAACATAACACTTTTACACTGCTACACGGGAGGGAGGGCTTACTTAGAACGTAAATCCTAGATATGAGATGAGCAGTCTGTATCACATGGCCCATCCCAAAGCAGAATTGTATACACACGCACACACACACACACACACACACACAACACACACACTTAAAAGCACTTTCCACTTGACACTTCTGACTTCTGAAACAGCAAACAAAGTACAAAGCACCTCTTTTGTTCTATATGTGCCTGGGCAGGTTGACTTAATTAACTTTGTCATGTTAGTTTATGCTTACTTTTTTTGTTTGTTTGTTTGTTTGTTTAAAGAGCAAGACCCTTCAGGCCAAAAAAAGTGATGGGGCTACAGCACCCCCCTCCACCCTGCAGTTTGTATGTGTGCCCATGGGAATGAAATAGCTCACAGACTGCAGGTCCAGTGTCTGTAATCTGACACTGTAGAGGTTTAGTGTTTTACAGACATCACTTAGTGAGTTAACCCCTATGTTGCTGAAACAAATAGAATACAGCTATTAGACTGAGCTGGACAGATGATAGAAACAGTAGTTTAAAAAGTTTTTTAATTGTTAATAGCCTGAGAAGTTCTGAGACAGAATACAGTAGCATCCCCCCTCCCTTCAGATGCATTTAACATAGAGCAGCAAATAGCAAATATCAGAGGGTGAGTGTATTACTTTGCAGCTGTGGAAGAATATCTCTAAAAATCTAAAAAGACAGTTCACTGAAAAGTCGTTTTAGAGCTACAGTCTGATCGATGACAGAAGGGCTGTAGGCTCCACCCACAGCTCTAAAAAGAACCTCTGCAGTCAACTGGCTTGTATCTAGCTTCTGTCACATACTGAGGGATAATCGTGGGGTGTAACAAACAACTGAACACGCCGACCAGTCTCTAATTTATACTGAGGGACAATCATGATGGAGGCCAAATAGTCTTTAACTCAGATGGGGAGAGGAACTGATAGACAGAGGTAAAAGAAGGTAAAAAAAAAAGAAAGAAGATAAAGCTTAATGGGTTTCAAGGGTGATTAAGACAGTGATTAGAAGCTTGCTAGGATGGGGCTTGCCCAGGACTCGCTAACCTTCTTGTGTGACAACTCATTTGGATGCCCCTTAGTATGGCCATTTCCTGCCTCTCGTGCCCACTGTATATGGACTGCAATATCCCCTGTATGCAGCATTTATTTTATTGACATCAATGAGTCTGGCTTTTGGCAGTGGCTTTTTGTTTGCGCTAAATGAATGTCTGGTATAAGGGTGTCCAGCTTAAGAGGGCTGCACGGCAGCTAAAGCAGTATCTTATATTGATATCAACTTAGCTGACTCCAAGCTTTCGTTTGAAAAAGCAAATGAAGTTTCTAGCCCTAACTGTTCCTTTTTTTTTTATTTTCATCTTTATTTCATTTTTACTTACAATCGATGGTGTCTAGGCAATAAAAGGAAAAGGAATCAAAAAAAGGTACTCACTGGAGTTCTTCTAGTAACCGAACATTGAATGTTCAATAGCAAACTGTTAAAAGTTCATAGCAAAATGTTTAGAGGTCATTGTCCATAAGGGGTCCAGGCAGTTCAGGAGGACCCAACTTCAGATTCCCTTAACTTCTTAAAAAACTGCTAAATCAGGTCCTGGATGTCAGAGAAAACAATAGGACTTCAAATACAAGTCATGAACAACAATAAACTATTGCTTATGTCAACTCTAGGGTGCCCAGGGCTGAGAAAGTAAGGGGGTGTCCCCCCGGAATCCACGCAGGCACACCACCCAAAACCAGACCGGATTGGGGGGGGGAGAGAGAATACTGTGTTAGACTATGGCACAAATGTCAAATCCTTAAGCATATAATATAAAAGACATCTATTTCATCTAATTCTAAATCTTTCCACCCTGTCATTTAAACTATATGTTATTTTTCCAACTGATAGATTTGCTTAGTAATTGTCCACCAGTCCCGCACTGTTGGGATTTTAGGGGTAGACCAATTTTTAGTGATGGCCTTTTTCCCTGCTGCCAATAGAATAGCTAGAAAGTAACGGACTCCTTGGTCCCTGATATCCTCGGGGAGTATAGACAGAATAAATATTTGCAGGGTCAACTGGATAGGGCTATCAAATATCTCTTGGCGCTCCAACTGTAGTAAACGAATAAACGAATATATGATTCCAGTTTAGGACAAGAATATATTATATGTGTGAGGTGGGCCTTTCCCTGTCCACATAAATGCCAGCAGGTGGCAGCATGTCCCAGGATGTAGTGGCTTGTGACTTCATGGGTGTTGAAATAATGTATCAAGAATTTCCATGCAAACTCCCATCATTGGTGTGAACTAGATGTGCATGCCACTTGTCGGCAAGCCTGTTCCCAGTGTTTTATTTCTATGGGTAGAACCAGTTCCTGCTGCCATCTCTGATGGAGATCTGTCAGATTTGCTAAGGGGGACGACTTCAGGGCCCGGTAGAGGGCAGATATCAGGTGACTCTGATTTGGGAAGGTAAATAAAGACTGCAACTTAGCAATCAAAGGGGGCCAGTGTCCAGGGCTACGTACCTCAACGGGTAATGTCTCGTAATAATGTCTTAATTGTAGGTACCTATAATGGTGGGTGTCGGGCAAATTGAATTTTATCTGCATTTCCTGAAATGATCAGAATTTCCCTCCCGTTGTTATCTGGAATAGGTACTTCAGGCCATACCTGGACCACAGTCAGAAAACATGATCCATTTTCCCAGGCTGAAAGTCTGGGAGTACTGCGATTGGGCAGATTAATGGTATAAAGGGGGAGATAGAGAATTGCCTCTTGATCTGATTCCAAGTTGTCACCCTGTGCTGCAATTCCTGGGGTAAATTCAGGCCTTCAGCTGGGTGTCCTGCCCCGTGGTAGAGTATGGCAAAATATTCCAGATCTGGAGTGACTGCCTGCTCCAGTTCTGCCCTATGCGATTCATTTTCTGACAGCTGCCTAGCCATCACATGGGAGAGGTGAGCAACTTGGTAGTACCGATAGAGGTCAGGGAGGGATAACCCACCTAGGCCACTCAGTTTAGTAAGGAGTTTCAGTCTAACTCTCAGCCTACGGCCCGCCCAAATAAAATAAGAAATCACCTTCTCCCAATCCAAAAACACAGAACGAGGCAGAATGATGGGAATATTATTAAAGAGATATAGTGCCCTTGGCAGGGTCACCATTCTAACAAGCTGTATCTTCCTGGAGAGGCTCAGTAGGAGTGCACTCCAGCTGGCCAAGTCTTCTTTAAGATGAGTGGTAAAGGGTACATAGTTATGCTTATAGTCATCCCTCAAATCCCTAGTTAGATTAATCCCCAAGTGTTTTATCTTTCCTAGGTCCCATTTACAAGGAAATTGCATCCATATACCCAGGTCCGGGGAATATTGAAAGGTCAAGATCTCTGTTTTTGAGATGTTAACTTTATAACCCGAGAGTTGCCCAAAGGTTTCTAATAATTTGTTAACTTTGGGGAGCGATGCTGCTGGATTCCGGATGTACAAGAGAACATCATCCGCATAGAGCACTATACGATGTTCCTCCCCTCCCACCTCAATCCCCTGTATGTCTTGAGATTGTCTGACAAGTTGTGTTAAAGGTTCCATAAACAGGGCGAACAAGAGAGGGGACAGCGGGCACCCCTGTCTGGTGCCCCTGTAGAGAGGGAAAGATTTTGAGTGATGCCCTGAGACCTGCGCCCAAGCCCTCGGGGCTGAGTAAATATTTGTGATTACCTGGATTAATGGCAGAGGGAGACCCACAACCTCCAGAACTGAGTATAAAAATGGCCAAAGTACCCTGTCGAAGGCCTTTTCTGCATCAAGGCTTACTAAGGCCACAGGATAGTCAGAAGAGTACATCTTACGTATTGCATGATAGGTTCTCTTTATATTATCTTTAGTTGTACGGCCTCCCACAAATCCAGTTTGGTCTCTGTGAACTATTTGTGGAAGCACAGTTTCTAACATGTGGGCTATTATCCCCATAAATAATTTATAATCGGAGTTTAAGACCGATATTGGCCGATATGACTCACAGAGTTGGGGGTTTTTACCAGGCTTGGGAACAACAGAAATTATAGCATACGCCCAGGTGGGAGGAGGGGGTTCCCCCCCCAAGACCGAGTTACAGGTATTCAAGAGGGCCGGCAACCCTAACTGTTCCAAAGCTATCTCAGTTTAAAGAAATTATCTTTTTAAAGTTCTGACTTTGGAACTGTTGGGGCAAGAAACTTATTTTCTTTAACTGAAAGCTCGGACTCAAGCCATAAAGAATAAGGTCTATTGATACTGTTTGTATGCATGAATACTACAAACTACATGATGGTTGAAGTACAAAATGTTATATAAAATATTTTTTTTTACTTAATTTTTGTTGTACTACGCATTATTTAAATATAAACTGTGTTGTTTACAACTTGATTTTCACACATCCTTTGTCCTTAATTGCATTGCAGAACCTCAGTCTTCCCTCTAGCAGTACCTACTCTTCATTGCTGTTGCATGCTTTGCCTGTGAATGTGTCAGAAGATAATAAAGAAAATTATATTAGGACTTGGAATGGGTCTTTTACCAGTTTGTATAACTAAGACATTGTGTTTGTTTTAATATTTTTAGTAATAGAAACATGTTAGGGAATTTGTAGCTTGTTCTGGTTGCAGTAAAGTTGGTCAGTCAAAGCTTACACTTTGAAGTTTGACTTTTTTCTACATTAAAGAAATCTGAGCCTGTAAGGTGGCCAGTGACTTACTAAGATACTTGATCCACTTGACCTTCCTGTACACCAGTCCTCAAAGTTGTAACACAGAATAATTTCCCTCCCACACACGTACACTGACTGTGTAGCAATGTGACATCAAAGCTGGGATATTCCTGAGACATTTACTGTGTGTAGTGTACGTGTCATTAATTTGTAAGTACAGTACTTCTACTAGTTTGTTTTTGGGTGCACTAAAGTTAGAGCTGAAATTGAGTTGAAGCTAACCATTTGAGGTCTACATACTTCTTCAGTAAAGGAATGTGAGCCAGAAACTTTGCCAGTGATTCACTTTTCTGTGAATCATTCCTTCTAGATGTAAAACTGAGTAATGTCAACCTCTATGCAAACTTGCATATGTGCATGCACATGCGTGTGCGTGCGCGTCACACACACACACACACACACACACCAGATGTGGACTCATTTTTGTATTCTTTGGTAACCGGGTAAGGCCCACTAGGCACAAGCCCTGTTTTAAGAGCAACCCAGGAACACTTGGGACGTTAAGTGACTTGCTCAGGATCACCAAGTTTGCAAGTGGAGGTTGTGGGAATCAGACCCAGATCTGCTGAATGTATCAAGCTCATTAACAGATTGTTACTCTAACCTCTAGGCTATGCTATCTAACAAATGTGTTATTTTCTTGGGGGGGGGGGGCTGGCCATTCTTGGGAAATTAATTTTTGATAAAAAAATAAATGATGTTTCATCTAGATTATAGCAGGAAATGCATATTGTGTATAATCGTGTTTGAATTGGAACACTGAACACTAATGGCTCCACATCCAAGTGTGGGTCTGGTCCCAACTTGCACTTTGTATGCAAGAACATTTGTTTTTACTTACTGTTTGCTGTAGTGTAGCAGACTGTAGCAGATTAATTTTCCTCGTTTCCAGGATGACATTTTCTGTAACTAGAAATCCCAGAATCCCCTGCAGCTGACATCAGAGAAGGGCAGCAGCAGTGAGAGATTGAATAGCCTGGGTTTTATGTGATAAGGGCAAGTCCCTTATAACTCTGCTCATTAGATCGACGAAAAAATCACCCATGGCAAAAGGGCAACTTCACCTTAGAGAGACCACCACAAATAGCGACAGTCCTCTAAAAACATTAAATACATCTTTTTTTTGGTGGGGACTATACCCACACCCCCAACATAAGGATTCTCAATTTTCCTGTCAAAAAATAAAAGTTTTTATCTATCTATCTATCTATCTATCAATTCCAGGGAGAGTGGACTTAGAATCTTTCCCTGGAAGCAAAAACATTATCTGCACCACAATCCGAACCCAGCACCTCATGCTCCAGAAAGAGTGGCTTAACCACTACACCACACAGCCAGCTTGTCAGGGCTTGGCCAAATAATTCTCTTATCCCCTTTCCTTGTAAGTGTAGCACACATCCCTGAACGCTACACTCGCTTTCCCTATTGATTGCTCTTTTCCACTACTCACTCTACATAGGAATGGTATTATTTAGTCGCTCATATTGATGCGTTCAATAACACTCACTCATATGTGGTGCTACCAATAGCCTGCAGTGCACATTAGAGTTTATATAAGCTCTGATTTTTTGGTTTGCTGGTCCCGCTGTTCTCCCAGGCTAAATACAGTCATAGATACATAACCCCAACAGAACAGTAGGACCAGAAAGCATCTGATCCAAGCTTATAAAAGCTTTGACATGTACTGCAGGCTATTTAATCTTCCCCTGCTGCAGTCCTGCTCTGATGTCAGCTGCAGGGGATACTAGGATTTGCAGTTACAGAAAATGTCAGTCTGGAAGTAAGCAAAATTATTCTGATACAATCTGCTATACTGCAATAAATAATAAGTAAAAAAGTGTTTTTGCACACTTGGGTGTAGGGCTATTGGCACTGACTGTTCCCCTTTAATTACGATATATTGATAAAGTGGGAACACATGTTAGAAATAATTTAATGATGGCTCCCCCTCCTTTCTGGAAAATAAATGTTGTAATTTCTTTGGAATAATGTTGAACAGAAGTGAGGTACCTGAAGGGTTATGGGTATACATCTGCTCTTGCGTTTTATCTACTGCTTAAAGAGGGAATAGGTATGAGACATAGAAGAGTGACAAAATGAAGCCAGGGTGCCTAGTCAGGCTCAAGACCTGAACATCTCCCTTATTGTATCTGGCAGGTGCTTTTGCATCTCATACCCTCCATCCTCAATGCTGCCATGCTTAGCTTACCATTACGGCACCAGCTCCAGCACCTCTGGACTCCCTTGAATTATTGCCCCTTCTCCCATGCAAATCCGTCCTTGCAACTTCCACCACCTGGAGTGGGGATCGCCTTCACTCTAGGATTCCCTGAGCATAAGGGACAGGGGTCTCTGAAGCCATGCTTGGTGTGGGGGATTGGGTGGGAGTCATCCTGTCACACAGACTTTATTCCCCTTGCTTTCCACCTACCGGCTCAGATTCCCAGTACTTAGTGATATCCACACACTTACATTGGCCTGTGGTGTGGTGGGGAGCTGGCAATACATGGTCACTCATAAATTCTAAGTTCTCCATGAGCCACAAGATGTTCTCAAGCAACAGCTTTGGGGGGGGTCTTTCTTACATCAGAGCCCGAATGCACTGTCTCAATAATGTGCCCTAGGTTCTTTTTACTCAGTGCTGAGAAGTAGGACTGCGGCATGAACTCAGGTTTCCACAGGGGTTGTGCAGCATACTACCACCAGCACCACCAAACTGTGTGCGTGTGTTATTTCTTCCCATGTATGTAATACAGATGGACTGGGACATGAAATTGAGTTGGGGCAAAAACAAAGTACCACAACAAAGAGTGTATGTTGTTAAATGAGATCATTAAAAATATTTACAAAAAAAAATATTCATCAAACCAAAATTAAATTTATGTAAGATCTTATCTGTTTTCTGAAACAGTAACTCTCTCCCACCCATAGAGTTCTGGTTGTTTAATTATTTAGCAACATGAGTCTGACTAGGTTTGCATTTCAATATGTTGCTCGGTAAATGTCTTTTTTAAAGCACAAGGAAAATCACCATTGATCTTGTGCTCATTTACAGTGAGTTTATAAGTAAAAGCATTTTGGATAGTACAATTATGTTTTAACAATTATAATTAATCTTGTTATAAGTATGCTCACAGTCATAACATGTTTAATCACTTTTATAGTACTGCCCTATACTTTCATATTTCTGTGTAGCAATCTAGAGTACCTAGTAATGAAAGCTCAACATTTGTGGAATAATTTCCAATACTTACAATCTGGCAATCAAGGAAATGTTAATCACTGTCACCAAGTAGGAAGAAAATGTCCACCAATTTTCTGTTTGTAGAAGTGTTGCATTATTTATTGGTACACTACAGACAAAATCATTGTGTTTTAAAGAAGCTTTCAAAGTATTTAATGTAATAAAATAAATGGTACAAACATCTGATTGCAACCAGTGTGACACTGACAAACAAATGCAATCACATCCTCTGACTTCCAGAAATGAAGGACTATTTCTGTTTCTACATCCCCACAGCTGAATATCTTAATCATGAATAAACCACAAATTATAGTTTCTAGGTATTGGTATATTGCAAGTAAATATAGTCTTTACACATCAATATGGGCATTGAATTTATATGCAGTAGAAAGAGAAATTTAAAGAACAGCTGACACCTTTGGGGAAAATTTGGAAAACATACAAGTTCGACTAAATTCAGTTTGTAGTTTATGTATCTCCTATAGATTTCTCCTCCCCATTATATATTACTGAAGAAATTCCCCCCAAAAATTGATTTTTATCCCTTAGAGTTCATCTGCATCTGTAGATTACTCCCTACTTGAAATTATAAGGCTCTGTTATGACGTCACAGTCTTCTGCCATGGGAATAACTGTGATGTCAAAAGCACAGTATTATGACTTAGATAATGGGTAAAGTCAAATTCGCTTCCTGATTGGCTGAAACAACCTGCCACCCTGGCCATTATTTCTTAACAATGGCCCGCTTCAAAACAAGTGCCAGTTCGATCATTCATGCCAGCCACCATTTTATTCTCCACACTTACTAAGATGGCAGCCCGCACCCGAGCTCCACCAGGCTACAGCACTAAAATCCTACCAACAGCCTGATACAGCCTCCAGAACTGCCTGTATTCCTCCTCGACACCAGAAAAAAAACAGCTATTTGTAAACAAGCTACGAGCATGCTTAACCTCCTGACCTTCCGTGTTCCATTTTCAATCACTGAATTTACTCACTTTTTCTGTAGGGCTTATCCTCACGTTCATGCCCAAATTCACACTCGCACCATCCCACACTGGAGTGCAAATAATGTCTCTAAATATTACCAGGTCCATTTCTCCTATTCTCACACAGCATTGTTCAGTCGGTGTGTCTCTGTGTCACACAGAGATGAAACAAGAGCACAACCCAAACCAGAAACTGCATGCAAAAGCACACATCGGCGACCTCTAGCGGTCATTACAGCACTTCACACTAGGGACTACTTTACAACAAACATTATTTTTTTGTTATTTTTTACTTACTTTTTATATCTACATTTTTTTTTCATTCTTTCCAAAACTGGCATCTCTGACCCATTATTTAAGTGCAATAATACCCTCCAGGGTGGGCGTTATAGGATATAATGGACCTTTCACGGGCTATAAGGTCCTCCACCTGTGGCGTCGGGCCTCATTATGCCTCTGGGCAGTCCATTATATCCCAATAATGCCCACCCTGTCGGGTATTATTACTTACATCACGTTGGGAAGAAGTAATAGGAGCTGATGAATGCTCAAGGGACAGCACTTCAGTTTTAATGCATATGACCTCAGTACTAGAGATGCAGCGAAGTAAAATTCCACCCGTGAAGTGGCCACTTCACGTTACTACTCTGTAACTTGAAGTGCCTATTATAAAGCTCCACTTTACGTTGTTATTATGACTTTGCATTGTTTACTTTGCCTATTGGCAGCCCACACACATCATATGACTTACACTACTGTAAGTCACATGCTTCAGCCAAGCAGGCAGGAAGTGACTCATGCTTGGAAGAGAGTTTCACTTTCACCTTGCATTAGGAGAAAGAGGTTGTGCAGAAGAACTTGGAGAGTGACAGAGAAGAAAAGCTGTTTAAAAAAGACTAAATCTTTTTGTTTGTTTTTGCTCTAGGTGCTTTTGTTTGAGTATTTGTTGTTTGTGTTTGTGTTTGTGCACTATTTCTGCTTAGCATTTGTTTTATTAATTGTTTCTGTGTATCTGTGTGTGTGTGTGTGTGTGTGTGTGTGTGTGTTGTCTGTTGTGGAGGAGGGTTTTAGTGATCTCACAGTGGAGGGTGAGAGATGCATGGGTTTTTGGTCGATGTGGCAGCGATTGGGTGGGTGTGCGCATGCATGGTGGCTGGCTTTGTCTGGACCAGAGCATCATCTTGAGGCCCCCCCGAAGCAAGAGATAATGTTGGTGCTGCCATGGAACCACCAGCTCCTGTGGCACCACCAATCAGTGCCTACCCAGTGCCAGCAGGACCTATGTCCCCTGTGCCAGTGGCTGAGCAGCAGGAAGTGAGGGAGGAGGAAGAGCCACAGCAGCAAATGCAGCAGCAGGTTTCTGCATCCCTGGCCTCAACTGTAGAGCCACAGCCCCTGACTCCCACACCATCTGGGCCCCCCCTGCATGTGCCTGGTCCTCCCCACACCTCCTTAGTATGGGCTTTTTTTACTGCACTACCGGGGGACAGCAGTGTAGGTAAGGTGCAATTTGTGTGGTATGGAGGTGCGCTGTGGCTCCCCAAGAAGTCACCACGGCACAGGGGTCAAAGCACCCATATGTACAATCATCACCACGTAGAGTGGCAGGCTGCAGTTGCCAAACAGGCCAGCAATACACTTGCTGGTGAAGAGGGGGCAGAACGGCGTCCACCTGCATGTGGTGTGAAGCAGGGGAGGGCCATGGCAGAACCTGCTGCTCCACAACCACCACAAGCTGCAGCACTTCATGCTGAGGGCAGCAACCCTCTCAAACTGCCTGCTTCATAGTCAAATTGCTGTGGAGTGCAATGGATGCTGCAAACCTCTGGCTCGACAATGTTGAGTAGCAGTTAGAATGCATCAAGGGGCACCAACTTCAATTCATGGGAATGCATCAACTGCTGCTGTCCCACTATAACACTGACTACTAGTTTTTTTTTATTTTGTCCAGGCTTGTACCCACCACCCTCTGTGTGAAAAAATATTTCCCAATCTTGCCTCGATCCTTCCACCCTCTATCTTGAAATTGTGGTCCCTTTTTCATGCACATCTTTTGTTCTGGATGTGTATACCCTGTTGTTGAGTCCATTTCTGTACTTAATAGTTTCTATCCTGCCCCCCCCTTCCTTGTGTTTGTATGTAATGCCCTTTTGTGTATTTTTGCCTGTCTTCATTCTAGTGCATACTTTTCAGTATATTAGTTCCCCTAATTTTTACAGCCCTTTTCTGACTTCATTTTGATGTGATCGCTCCCAATACATGCCATTATAACCTGTCCCCCATCCCTCCCGAGTTCCTTTTGGCATTTGTCTTGCATACCTCTAGGTAATCTGACACAGGCTTTACTATCCATTTTTGTTGTTGTTTGTCTCCCCCTTCCCATGGTGCACCATTATGTTTATAAAAATGTTAAGTGTGTCTTCCTTTTTTGTTTTGCATAACCTAGTTTAAAGGGGACAGGAAATAATTTCTAATTGGCAGTTGTTTATAGAGTTCTTATTCTCAAGAATGACATGTATTTTTCTAAATTATCCATATTTAACTGTACCTGAATAAAAAGTGATGTGAAAAACTGTATTTTGCATTGTTTTGTTTTTATGGGCAGCATTCTGTTACAGTTCTCTTCATGGAACCAGTAATTTGGAGTTTTACTGTGCCAGGTTTGTGAACAGAATGCTAATTATCAGCTATTGTCCTATCAGAACTATGTTTAGAGTTCTGCACAAACTGTGACATAGTGAAAACTCCAAATTATTGGTTCCAAGATGAGAATTGTTGCAGAATGCTACCCATAAAAAGAAAGCAATGCAAAATACAGTTTTTCACATCACTTTTTATTCAGGTACAGTTAAACATGGTAATTTAGGGAAATGCATATAATTTCTGAGAATAAGAACTTTATAAACAACTATCAATTAGAAATGATTTCCTGTCCTCTTTAAATCCCAAAAATGGTGCTAACCATGCCCAAAAACAGGTAAAATAAAATTAATCAAACAAGCATTTGTCAATGCCAAATGTTGCTTGCTTCTATGTGCTGTTTAGGTATTTGGAAGTCATTGGAGTGTAAATATTAAAAATTTGCGAACTTACGGTGTCGCGTAGGAACGCTACTTAGCACGCTCGTCAAAACAAGTCATTTAGATTTTTTCACAAATTTTCAACATAGCCATTTTAAGACCTCTGGTCATGAACAGTGTCACTGTGATTTTGTTAATGTGTCCCATACATTGAGTTTGCACACTGACTGCGCCATTGTCGCTACATGAGTGTGGAAACACGTTTTGGGCAGATATGAAAAGTGACAGCTGTACTGCTCATAAGGAGGTGTGGTAAAATGGCAATGTTGAAAATCTGGGTAGAAATATTGAAAATTCGCGAAACCCTCACAGGTGCGTGGGAACTGTCAACGCTTATCGATAAAACAGTCATTTTAGAATTTTTCACCAAATTTTCAACATTGCCATTTAAGATCTCTGCTCATGAACAGTGACACTGTGATTTTCTTAATGTGTCCCATACACTCGAGCTTCGCAGACAAACCGCGCCATTGTGCGCCATATGGCGGAAACACGCTTTGGGTGAGATGGAAAATGACAGCTGTAGTGCTCATAAGAAGGTGTGGAAAAATGGCAGTGTTGAAAATCTGGATAGAAATATTGAATTTGCAAACCTCTGACGTCAGTAGGAACTGCGCCAACGCATGCTAGAATAAACAGTTATTTTTAGGAATTTTTCACCAAATTTTCAACATAGCCATTTTAAGTCCTCTGCTCATGAACAGTATCACTGTTATTTTCTTTAATTTGTCCCGTACATTGATTTACGCACCGACTGCGCCCATTCTGGCGCTATACGGCTGGAAACACATTTTGGGTGTGATGTAAAAATGACAGCCATACTACTCATAAGAAGGTGTGGTAAAATGGTAATGTTGAAAATCTGGAGTAAAATATTGAAATTCATGAACTTACGAGCCTGCGTGGGAACTGTGCACTGCAGCTCGTAAAACAGTCATTTTTTGGAATTTTGTGCGCAAATTTTCAACATGGGGTTTGAGCCTTCTCATGAATGATGCCACTGTCATGGTGGTATCGGGCCTGAAGGGTGATTTCGCAGTCACTGCACAGTCACTGCACAAAATCACCCTTCGGCCTGAATAACGCCATGACAGTGACATCATTCATGAGAAGGGGTCCCAAAACTCCATGTTGAAAATTTGGTGCAAAATCCCAAAATGGCTGAGATATGCAATAAAGTTGAAACCCCTATCTAGCCCATTATACAGCTTACGGCATTTCCTCAGTTCGCGGTCGGCTTTGAAGAGTGCAGGCGTGTTCCGGTCCACCGAAGATCGTCGCCCGGAGGTAAGTATGGGGTGGGGTGTGTGGAGAGGCTGGTGCCAGTGGGTGGGCGCGGTTGTGGGGGTCGAGACGACCAGCTGGACCGTTTTTGTCTTACAGGTACAAAAAAAAAAGAGCGCGTGGGACCGTTTGCCACACTGGGGTAGGCTCCAGCATGGCACAAGGACTTTGGGGGCATTCAGCTGACAGGGTTGGGCACCCCGCCAGCAAAGGAGTGATTGCCATGCTGGGGTGGGCTCCCAGCGTGGCACCAACCACGGGGGAGAAGGCGAGCTCAGCCGATGGGATTGGGCACCCGTCGGCTATCAGCTCTTGAGGGCGCAGCGCCTGCGGGTGGGGGGAGCTGGCGTGAGCAGCTTCTTATCGCTGCTTACCAGCGTAGCTCCCCTTTCAACTGTATGCCACTGCATTTTGGAGCGTGTCATAGACAGCTCCAAAATGCATTGGCTTACAGGAGGCGCGCCTGCCAGGACACTGCCTGAATTGGAGGAGGAGGTAACACACCTCCAAAATCTCTGATGATGGCACTATGTTTCTTGCACATGCGTGCAAGCAACATAAAAATGGTTGTCCTTGTCCTCATTATATTCCAACTTAACAAAACCAGAAACCCATAACCCCAAACTAATAAATGCCAATAAAATAATTTCACTGCTAGTGAAAATGTATTTATGGCAAAACAAGGCAAACAGTAAATTAATGACCCTTGCGTTTTGGTGGTTAAGCCTTCATTAGTGTCAGTGTGCCCCTAAGGAAGGCCTAAGCGCAGAAGCACAGTGGGCATTTGTGTGTGCCTTGTTTTGCCATCAGTAAAGTTGCAGGACCATTGAACATTTTTTTTGGCATGTATACGTATAGAGTGGTGGCTTTGTAGTTTTGCCTTTGCACTTTTAGAGCCAGCTACTGTGTACCAGTAGTTGTCCACATAGTGCAGCGTGCTTCTTGCGGCCCTGTTATATTCCTACTTAACAGTGTCTGTTTACCCTGAAATATTTTTGGTGCCTCAGTAATGTTTCCTTTCTGTCGTGGAGTTGTTTGTTAAAAAGCAGAACTGAGTAGGGTAATAATATTGTGCTAAACAGCATGTATGTAGTGCACTGTCATGTGCAAACACTGTCCAGACCACTGAAAACAATATGATGACTTGTTCCAGTGTTTATGGTATAAAGAATAAAGATAAGAATATATAACCTATATTTTGTTTGTACCATCATCAACAGTGGACCAAGTCATATAATATGTTTAACAGAGGGCTCAGTGGGCAGTGTGTACCTCAAAGTGCACACATGTGGTTTACCATATCATAGCACGGCTCACTCCTGCTTTTCAATCAGCCCAACAGAAATGAAATATGGCTGAAACGCCCAAAATATTTCATGGTAAACAGACATCAAGGAGGAATATAACAGGTCCAGTCCAGTTGCACGCTGCGCTAACATTGGCTCCAGGTGCTGGTGTAGAGAAGGTAGCTGCAAAACTGCCACTGCCAGAAAGCCAGCACTCCAGACAAATAAATGCAAAAAAAAAATGTTCACTGCTGCTGAGAATTTCTTGATGGAAATACATGGCAAACGAAAATGACCCCTATCCTTCGGCGCTTAGGCCTTCATTATGGGGCCACCAAAAGAAGGCCTAACCATCAAAACACAAGGGTCATTTCTGTGCTTTGTTTTGCCATGAATACATGTACAGTAGCAGACTGTGAAATTTTTTTATTTGCATTTATTAGTCTGGAGTGCTGGTTTTCTGGTTTAGTCTGGCAGTGGCAGTTTTGCAGCTTGCTGCTCTCCATCAGCACCCGACCCCACTGTTAGCGCAATGTGCTACTAAGCTGGACCTGTTACATTCCTACTTAATAATGTCGATTTCCCATGAAATATTTTGGATGCTTCAGCAATATTTCATTTCTGTTGGGTAAGTTGAAAAGCAAGAGTGAGCAGTGCTATGATCTGGTAAACCGCATGTGTGCACCTTAAGGTGCATACTGCCCACCGAGCCCTCTGAAAACACATTATATGACTTGGTCCACTGTTGATGATGGTAAAAATAAAATATACATTACAAATTCTTATCTTTATTCTTTATACCATCAACAGTGGAACAAGTCATCATATATGTTTTCAAGGGGCTGGACAGTGTGTGTGCACATGACAGTACACTTCACACATGCTATTTAGCACATTATTATTACACTGCTCAATCCTATTTTTCCACACATGCACACAGCAAGACAGAAATAAAACATTACTGAGACCACTAAAATTATTTATTTTTGGAAAGAGGCATTATTAAGTCAATGTAACAAGGAAGGGAATTAATTAATGGCACACTCAGTCATGCATGCAGTGCTGCCACACAGTCCCCAGAATTAGTGTGCACTCCCAAAATACTGCTGTCTTATGTCCAGAAAATTCCCCACTCCAGGGGAAGAGAAATTAGAGCTTAACATGGAATGAGAAGTCTCCATTAATTAATGGCACACTCAGTCATGCGTGCACACACTCTAATAAGAACTAAGTGCCCTGCTGCTGCTGGAATTTCATGTAATGCTGCTGTTGACTTGACTGGGATGATGCACAGTGTCTTGCCAAATGGTGTGCTAGAAGGATAACCCAACCATTGAGTTAACCATCCAAGATAATGAGACTCATAATGCTATTAGCTGCCCAAAGTGTACTGCACTGACCCCAACTGGAAGGATGCCCTTTGTGTGTACACTAATACTACCCTTGGTAAGTTGATTAATGTAGCTGCCTGGCACCATCATTGTTTTCTACTGACTCTGACCTTAAGTGGTATATATATATATATATATATATATATATATAATGTGTTTTCTATAGATACTGTATATATATATATATATATATATATATATATATATATATACACACACATATGTATACAGTATATAATCATTGTTTTGGTTTGCATCACAGGTCGCATAGTCACAGTTGGTGTGCACATTTCTGTGCTTGATGAGGTATTGTGGCATTGGAATACTGTCAAGCCAGTGGAGGTAAGTATTTTTTTTTTGGGGGGGGGGGAGTCATTTGCAGGCAAGTTTCATTAACAGTTTATTGTTTGGTTAATTCTTCACAGGTTTTATCTGCATCCTTCTCCAGTCCAGTAATGATGGTCATGGATTCATTCTACTTGTTGCGTGTCTCCTGGCCTGAGGGTATGATGTTGAACTTGTTATTTGGAGAAAGCAACAATGACGCTGACAGCACACAGCATCACAAAGCTTCCTGCTAAAAGAGATGAAGAAGGAGTTATTAGTACTTGATTGCAGTAACACATTATGTTTAAGTGTGGTTGTTCCATCCTGTCATATATGCTAGGTAACTGATATATTAGCAAGCTGTCTCACTAAGCCACATGAAAACCAAATCATCACAATCACAAATTTAGTACCGGCTATAACCGATACACCCTGTCACTGTCCCTATGTCTTAACTCAAGTTACATTAAAACACATCTTGTCAAGTCATGATCCGGATCAAACTTTCTTCAGCACTGGCATGGCTGCTGCAGCAATACGTGTCTGATGTGCATGACAACTATATTATGTGACGTACATGTCACCTACTTTGTATGACTTGGATTTGTACTCTTGAAAAAATGAACAACAAAAAAGAACTGATGAAACAAAATTGATATACTTATCAGTCTGGAAATGGATATCCTGTAGGTTGCTGTAGACAGTACTGCAGTACCATAGTCCTCCAGCAAAGAAGAGTGGTTTGGTAACCTGTAAAAAAAGAAAATAAGTTGGGCTTATGTGTCTGACCACTGCCTCTCAGAAAATCAACAGGAAACATAACACAGCTAAAGGAAGTTCCATAATATGAATCATTAGTGCACATACTCACTTTAAAGTATTGATAGTAAGAAGCCTTGTGGCTATGGCTGATGGATGTGGTCTCCTCTCTGACTCCGTCTGCCACCGCATGGGCAGGACACATAATGGAAAGCATCGGTGTACTGGTGGTGGATGGTCGTGGGCACATGATGATGACATTCCTTCTCACTGTCTGCATGTGGTGGCTTTTGCTAACAGCGGTTTTCTGGTGGTAGCCATGGGGGCACATGATGACATTCCCTCTCACTATCTGCATCTGCTGGCTTTGGCTAACAGTGGTTTTCTGGTGGTGGTGGCCATGGGAACAGCTACAGCTGCAACATATTCGCCATAATTGTCAGATACACATGGGTGGGTGGCGGTCGGGATATAGTGTGCATTGTGTTACAATATGACATATGGAATTTGAGTCATTCTGAGTGGGACACTGATTTAACATTATGAAAAACAAAACATGTACCACATAAAAAACGTGACAGCCTTTTTACCACTTCACTTAAAAGCTACCAACATAAACCTCATCATCATCATCATACAGAAAACTGCCCTCACAGTGATCAGTGTCTTAATTGTGCCCACTAGGGAATTCCTTCTCCATCATGTCATCAGTTACCACACTGGTAGACTGTTTCAAGCTGCCAGTGCCACCAGGATGGTCCATTTCTACAACATCAGCACAACCATGACCATGCCGGGGTATGAATACTGAGGTTGATGTTTGACCTGGTATGTGCCCCTCATTCATTTTTATGAATGTCAGCAAGCTGACATTTGAAGGAGAGAGGTTTGTATGATGATCCTGAACTATTGCACCTGCTGAGCTGAATACCCTCTCAACGCTTACACTGGAAGGTGGGCATGTCAGGTACTTCAGTGCCACTGCGGTCAGCTCTGGCCGTTCACTGACCTTTCCACTCCAGTATAAAAGAAGATCATCAGTTGTTGAGAGATGCCTATTTTCAGCCAAATATAACTCAACCATTTGTCATGCTGTACAAAGTGGTCGACACATCATCTTGTTCTCCGGATTCATTTATGCCATAAATACCGACTTAGGATAAAGCACCCCAAAGTGGGTTAATGGCAGCTTGTTTTAATGACAGACCACCTGGAACTGCAGCTGCCTTACAGGATGTGCTCAATACTACTCCAAACTGACCTTCAGCCTGGTTATGCTGCTGAGGTTTGCTGACCTTGGCACATGACTTCTGTGCCCCATGAACCAAGCGCACCAGTTGCCCACTGACATTTTTTACCTGTTCAGGCCCTCCCTCCAGTAGTGAGGCAATTCTACTATTGTATTGTGGGGCCAGCATTGTTGCTATTGCAAAGTCATCACTCTGCTGAATGCTCAAGATATGCTGATTGCACTCGAATAGTATCAGCATGTCCTTCAGCAACACACTGCTAGCACAGTCTCCGAAACCATCAAGGCTATGCTGTAGATTCAGCAATGTCTCCCTCAACACCCACAGCAGTGGAATTGATTGGCTAATGCAGGAAAACTTGCCACTCACTGCCTGTGTGGTGTGTTCAAAAGGCCTCAAAATTGTTATTACAGAGTCCATGAGGCACCATTGTTCAGTTGTGAGCGACGTGGAGGCTCCGGAAGTGTCATGGCTAGTGTGCATGATAAGGAATTATAAGATAACTTTGTATTGTTCATACAACCTCTCTGCCATGTAAAAAGTGGAGTTCCATCAGGTCACAACTTCCAGCTTGAGGCGGTGCAGCGGGAGGCTGTTTTGGATCCGCAACTGCCGAAGATGGTCACGGGCCTTTGCAGAGTGTGAAAAGTGAGAACAGAAGTGGTGTGCAACTGTCAACATTTCCTTTATATCAATTTGCTGCACAAACTCCTACACCACAAGATTTAAACAGTGGGCCATGCATGGAACCCAGACAAAGCCACCATTCATGATGCATTTAACCACATTCGGTTCAGCTCCCACATCTGGCACTTGGGTTAATATTCCAGTACTGACACTGTAGTGCATCATGAGAGGGGTGCTGCACTTCTGAGGTGCTGTCTTTTGGATGAGACGTTAAACTGAGGTCCCATCTGCCTGGATTGGTGGTAGTTCAGGTGGATGTTAAAGATCCCATGGCACTTATCGAAAAGAGTGGGGGAATTTTTTATTGAAAACTGAAAACAAAATATACAAATCATGTGACTTCATACAAAACCATAAGAAAAGAATTCAAAAACAGAAATAAGTATTACTGCATACATGGAGTACAAACAAAAATAATCCATATGGGCACACGACCCCCATCCCATTCTCACTAATAGAGCAGGGGAATTTGCAGTGAAAACAAATTATACTAAAATGTATTGCTTCATACAAAACCATAATGGAGGAGGTCAAAAAACAAAAATAAGTACCACAGCGTACTTGAACTACAAACATAAATAACCCGTGGTTGTACATAACCCCATCCCATCCCCACTATAAGAGTAGGGGAATCTTCCATTAAAAACTTAAGAGAAAAAATATAAAAGTATATGGCATCAGACAAAACCATAATAAATGAAACAAAAAACAAAAGTAAGTATTACAGCATACATGAATAACAAGCAGTGAGAATCCATAGTAGTATATAACCCCCACTAAAAAGAGTAGGGGAGTATTGTAAGGTATACAAACATTGCAAGAACAGTAGTACATCATACAAAATTATAATGAAGAAAAGCAAAGAAAACACCAAAAAGTATTACATCATTAGGAAAAAATCCAGGAACAGAAGCCCCAATAGTGCCGAAAAACTTCAGGTGATACAGAGGTTTTCTCAGAACTATAAACAGCCTGTAAGCCCTGTAAAATCTGAGTGACAATCTGAGTAGGACTACACACTTTCTGTTGTAGTAAAAATGCACATCTGGCCTGCCACAAATAGAAGTGACAAAATACAAAAATAAAATGTAAAGTACTAGGATGGTAATGAACCAAAGTAGGGGGATAAATACCATAAATCAAAATATTATACGTGAGAAAAGGAAGGGCCTTTTCCTTCCATTTATGGAGGAGAAGGGTCCATACTGGTTGTGAACAGGGGCAATCAAGAAAGAAATGCATCATAGTCTCTGGAATGGAAAGGCATGTATCCCGGGGACAAGTCCTTTCTTCATGAGACTTATGCTTCATATTACCACGAACACCTAGTCTGCCATGACAAGAAAGCCAGGTTACATCTCAAACCCTTTGGGAGGTCCATGGATCAGTCAGTTGGCAAAAAACTCCAGAGGAGTCCAGTTGAACACCAAGGGAATCTCGTAACACCGGAAGGTCCAAAAAGGATGTTCCCAAAACAGACTAATATAAGTGCTTTCTTGAGGAAGAGAGAATTACCGTAGGTGTCAGAGACCATTGACACATTTTTAAAAAAGTGGGAATGATAAAATGGGGGAGTTTAAACTTATGAAAATTCCGAGGGATTTCGAAAGGGGGGAGACACCTTGTGGTTCACAATGAAGCAATATGATGATGAAGAAGAGAAATCCAAAAGACCGGGGGTGTATTCAATAGGTAGGGGATAACAGTCTTAAGAAACAAACAGTGAAAAAACACCAAAGGGGTTCAACATCCGAACCCCACCATGACAATAATCAAGATATGTGTAAGAAGGTTCCACCAGATTTAAACGGCAGCCCCAGAATCCCTGAAAGAAAACATTATACAAGCGAGCCTCCAAGGAAAAGGGAACCAGAAAAACTGAAGCCACATGAAGAAATAAAGGAAGAACTAAGGTTTTCAACAACAAAACCTGCTTTCTCTTTGCAATAGTATGACCCTTCCAGGATGCGACCAAATGAATGGCCTTGTCCAAAACAACAGTCCAATTTGAGTAAGCATCATCAGGGGAACCAAAGGACAATCCTAAAACTTTAACCGGGGAAAATTGTACAGGCACTCCCGCAATGTAGCGAAGTGAATGTGGGGGTGGTGGAACTGGGAGGTACAATGCCACACTCTTATTATAATTAAGCTTAGAACCAGACACACGTTCGAAATCCGTTAAAAGGAGGACTAAGTCTGCCTCTTGTAGGTGCGGGGTGGTGAGAATGCAGAGATTGTCCACATAAGCCAATACTGTAGGCACAGAGCACCCAGAAGGAAAGGACAAATGAGGGATTGATGGGTTACAAAAGTGTCTATGAAGTAATGGATCTATATGAAAAACATAAAGAAGAGAACTGAGAGGCAACCCTGCCGAACCTCGGTAAAACTCAAAAAGGGGGGGCAAGTGGCGCCATTCACATAAGAATGGATCCAGGCAGTGGAATAGAGCAATATAATCCATTGAATAAAGCACTGTGGAATACCGTAATGAGACAAGACTTGAAAGAGGTAGTCATGATTCATTCTATCAAATGCCTTTTCCTGATCCAGTGAAAAAAGAAGCGAAGGAGAAGAAGGGGAGCTAAAGGCAGAGACATCTTTAAGCAGGGAAAGATTGGAAACAATAGTGCGTTGAGGAATAGCACAGGTCTGTACTTCTGAAATAACGTGGATGTGACAGGAAGAAGTTGGTGAAGCAGGATGAATGTAAAAATCTTATAGTCCACATTCAAGAGACTCAAAGGCCTCCAATTCCGTATGTCCAACCTATCTCCTTTCTTGAACAACAGAAACACGATTGCGTTTGAAAAATTCAGAGGAACAGAATGAGTAGCAATGATAGCATTAAAGAGCAAGGTAAGAATGGGTGAAAAAGTATCCAAAAAAGCTTGATAAAGTTCAGCAGTAAGGCCGTCCTGCCCTGGAGAAGTACATCGCTTTTGTTTCTTAATAGCTGCCTGCACCTCTAACAAGGAAATTGGGGCTGTCAACTTGGTGCAAAGATCAGGAGGAGGAGAAGGGGTCAGGAAATCAAAAAAGGAAACAGCAGTGGATGTAGCCACTGAAGGAGTCCCAAAAACACTGGCTAAATGGGAAGAGACCTTGAGCTGGAGAGAGGTTAGAGTATCACAAACCTTAGAAGAGTCAGGGTCAATAAGACGTTCAATGTGTGTGGCTGCCACCCTGTCAGAACAGTGCTTATATATATCAAAAGAGGCCTTTGAAGAGTGGGTGCCACAAGTAGCCTCAAGACGCAACAAGCGGGTCCTGTTATATTGATACTCTTCCATCTGGGTCTTCAAGGAAGCAATAAGAGGGGAGCAATCTTGAGCCATCTCAGCAGCCCTAGAGATTACATCCTGCAAATGTCACCATAATAACAAGCACTGATGATAAGAGGAAACAGATTTACTCCTGGCATACCTAAGAAAAAAGTGTTTAAGATCCTATTTGGTATCGTCCCACCAATGTAAAGGGGAGGTGTAAGCATCCAGAACCGAAATTCGGGCTAACAGAAATTCCCAACAGTCTCAAATAATGCTGCCATCAGACAATAGGGAGCTATTCAACTTTCAGCGTGAAGAAACAAGAAGAGGATGAGAAGCCGTAGAAGGAAAACAAAGCAATGAGATGGCCATGTGATCTGAGGTCTCGCAAGGAATGACATTCGCCTGTTGTACCATAACATTCTGGGAGAGAAAAATAAAATCAATATGGGTGGCCAGAAGGCCTCTGTGATAGATCATTGTTCCTTTGGGATGCACCTTGCAATAACTGTCCTTAAGAGAGACATACTTGAGAATAGTACGTAATCCAGTAGAGTCCCGGAAAAGCTTCTGTGTGGAGCTTCCTCTGTCAACCACAGTGAGATCACAATTGAAGTCTCCTCCCATATAAAGATGTCTAGAGGTGTGTAAATAAGGCTGCAACAACCGAAATAAGTCAGAACAAGCAGCAATACCCTGAGGTGCATAAACATTCAGAATCCTGAGCTGGAGGCGATGGAAAGTGCAATCAATCAACAAGGCACGGCCAGGGACAATATCAACCAGTCTTGTAACGGTACAGTCAAAACCAGAAAACAAAATACCCTACCCATCACATGTATCCTCACCAGAAGACCAATAGAAAGGGCCTCTAGTCCAGCCAGCAGAAGCCTGGGTCAGCTCATATCGAGTCTTCAGCCTAGTATCCTGAATTAAGTAAAGATCACGCAGGAGATCCAAAAGAGATACTGTAGAGAGGCAAGACATTTACTATGGGATTTCATGCTGCACACATTAAGTGTGAGGCAGTGAAGACCCAAACCCACAGGCATAAGAAGAAAGAAAAAGACAGAAAACCAGCAGAAAAACTTGAAGAATTAGGCAAAGAGGAATCAAGTAACCGCCGATTGTCTCCTGGTGTCAGATGCAGTAGGGGAGGGATCTTGTAGGGAATCAGAGGAGTAGTCTAAATGGAGGGAAGAGGCCTGTGAAGATTCAGAGTCATTTTCCTCATCCATTATATCACTCCACTGCTTCCATTTGGACAGGACTTGATAGCGATTCCTGGTCAAAATGGATTGTCCGGGGAAGGGTTGGGAGCCTTATGCTTACCTTTGGACTTACCCTTTTTTCCCTGAGAAACCTCCATGAAGGGGTCCAAAGCAGGAGGGGAAGGGGGTGACGTGGGGTCAGAGGGGGCAACAACCCCAGGCACAGAGTCTTGTAACACAGGATCTGCCACTGGAAGTGCAGGAAAAGCAGAGGGAAAATCCTCACTGGGGGGAGGGGACACTACGACCTGGCCATCCCCTTCATGCTGGCAAAGAACCTGAGTCTGAGAGTCCATGATAAGGGCTACCTGATCCTGAGGGGGATGGTCCAACTGATTATGGTCAGCCCATGGACATTGATGGTAGATATGACCAGTCTCATCACAGAGATTACACTTCTGGGGTTAGAACGCATCTGAGACTCACATGACCATAGAGCAAGCAAATAGTGCACCTTGGCTCGTTGCAGGTATGGCTCAAATGCATCTGAGAACCGCATTTATGGCAGGTGCGGGGTTGACTGGGATAAAAACACAAACCTCTATCCCTATCTATATAAAAACTACCTGGCAAATGAGCTATACCCCTGCCATCCTGCTTCAATTGCACCTTAGCCTTCCAACCCCTTGTCCAGACAAGATCCTCATCCAAAATATGACGAGAAGCCTCGAGAATGTCACAGCGCTGCTTAAGCCAGTATTGAACATCCGCTATGCTCACTCCTTCATTACAAAAAAGAAGAGTAATCAATTTTACCATAGGTTTAGTAAGAGGAATGAGCATAAAGGGGGTCCATAAAGGCTGTGACTTCACCACATCATATTTGATCCAGAATTTTTCTAGAGTAGAAACGGTCTTAAAACTTAAATCATAAACTGATTCCCCTTTAACATGTATGAAACAAACAATTCACTTGCTGAAATACCCATAGAGTCACACAACAGGGAATGCAAAACAGTTTTCCTATCAGGTGCAGTAGAGTGGTCACCAAAATATTTCAGATGAACTGCATTCCTACGTTGGGCTGGTTCGCCCAAGTTCTGAAACAGGTCACGGAGGTGAAAGGGACGGTCAGTCAAAGCCTCACCTGTAGTTAGAGTAGGCAAAGGAAGATTATCCAAGTGGAGAATAGAATCAGCTGTCGAAGAAGAGAGTACTGCCAGTGGAGGATGCGGTACCGAAGAAGAATCCTTAGCTTGCATAGGGCCTGAAGTTTCAGGAGTTGGTTGGCCAACTGCAGAAATTTGTGTCAAAGTGGAAGGATGTAGAAGCAATGAAGCCAATGAGGATGAATGAGGGAAGGAAGTGGATTCAGCAGGCTGTTCAGTGACTGTGTTTCCCTGCGTAATGTCCTGTGTGCCTACCGCTTGGGGAGAAGACCAGGGTGCACCAGGAAGCGGTTGAGTCCAACCCGCAGCACACAGAGTGGAAGCAGGGGACCATGCAGAGTCTGGAAATGAAGTACCTCCATGTGTAGTCATAGAGGAGAGCCTGCCTGCAGTAGCTGAAGCAGTACTGGTAGGAGCTGTAAGTAAGTCCATTGTTGATGTGTGCGATAGCCCAGTGTGTAATTCAGCCTGGTCAGAGGTAGTAGGCAGGGTGGAGTGCAGTGCATCGTCCTCCTGCATGAAACACCGTAAGAGAGAATGGTTTTGTTCATATAACAGTCTCAAATGCAGTGGAGACATAGTGTTAGTACTGGTCCCAAGAACTGTAGGAGAATGCTGGTCCAAAATCTGGGTGACAGTTCCAAAATCAGGAGGAGAATCAGGAGGTGTACGAGCAACTAGTTGTGGTGCAGAGTTCAATTGAGTATTACTGCAAGCACTAGGCAAATCAACAGGCATAGTAGGCTGGAGATCTGGAGCAGAAACCGCAAAACAGAGAGCTGCATCACCTCCACCTCATCCAGGGTCCAGGACAGCAGCCAACTTAGTCTTGCAGGAAAAAGAGTCCCCCCTGCTCACAGGAAGCAAGAGATGGAGAATGTCCCCGGTGTCCTGGCCAAATTTCCCTCATTCACTAAAAATACCACCAACAGCTTAATCTGATTTAAGGTCAGTTGGCATTCATCTGTATCCCCCTCCCCGGGTCGTGCCTGAAAATAGGCAGGATTTGTCTAGTGCACTTACCCGGTCAACAAAAACAAAATAAAAAAATAAATAAAGTAGATAAATAAACATTTGACCCACTGTCACTTGCTATAAACCCAGCTCTCAGGGACAGAGTGTTCAGCCACTCATCAGTTTCAGTCAGTAGCAAGCCCAGCATATTTTCACCAGTGTGAGAACAGGTCACACTGTGCATAGCAAGCATTACATGTTGTTAAATTCCTGGAAGATTGCTTCCATGACAGTCTGCCTTACTACACTGATTATTCACACTACCACTAGCACAAACAACTCCTGACACCTGCGCCCAGTGTGCAGTTATACACAAATATGAACTCCCCATTGTTTTGCCACTTATCCACATATCCATACTTAAATGGATGAATGGAGAGAAGGAATGTTGAAGGGCATGTCTTACAGAGTCAGCCACAGTATGGTATAACTTGGGGACAGCATAGTTGGAAAAGTATGTCCTGGATGGGACTTTCCATTTCAGACAGGCACGTACCATAAACCACAAGTATCCAGAATTCTCCATGAAGAAAAAGGGCAAATGATCAATTTCCAGCATTTCAGCTACAGCAGCATTACGTTAATGTGACACTGCATGATTGGGTGGGTACTTCAGATCACAGGCAAAAACACTCTCCAATGTGGGCTGATTTACACGTTTTGCATGGGGTGTGACAATGGCTCTGCTCTGTGAATGGCCGGGGGTGGGGTGTGGAGTGGACGTCTGATGAAGAGGGCTGCACAGGTGACAAATCCACAAATTAAGTTATTTTCCCAGATTTACATACAAGGGTTGATGTACCACTTGCACTAGACATACTGCATTGACCACCACCACCACTGCTACTCTGACCACCGCTTAACAAGATTTCAGAATCATTATCCTCCCCAATCATGCCTGTAGTAATCCTCTGCTGTTATTTCATTGCTACTGCAGACATTCCTACTTGGTCTTACAGTCATGGAAGGGGATAACATGCTCATTAAGGCTGATGACGAGGGTGAACACCCCACTATGGCATTAGCTGCCATCTGGTGCCAGGTCCACTGTGACATGTGCCTGTTCTTAAGATGTGTATGCTGGCCCCAAGTGCCCAGATGACTCACCTATTTACCTTGACTCAGACACACATGGCAAAGCTGGCAGATTGCAACTGACTCATCATTTGCATCTTGCACAAAAAAATCCCAAACAAGGGATTGTGATCCCCTACTTTTACCATGTCCCTGATACTGCTTATTGGACTCCATTTTTTAAGCCCTGAAATGGGGGGGGGGGTTGCTACATGATTTTTCAGGCTGGACACACTTGGACTGCAACTGACCACCATGGCTACCTATGAATATTACTGGGTCATCATCATTTTCAGTTGGAACCACTAAATCACAACTTTTTTGAGGAGGGGGGATTTAATGCCAATAGACCCAGACACAGCCACCTTGATGTTCTTTTTCTCTGGCTCCCAACAGGGGTCACTGTCATCATCATCATATTCAACAACATCATTCACATGCACATTTTCTGCTTGGATGCTGTCATGTGGACTACATGTTGCAACCACAGCAACATCCTCCTCCTCATCATCACCCAATATTTTTGCACCACACTGTGAAGCACTGAATGGCAAAGGCATGACGTCAAGTACAGTGGAAGAAATGTGACATTGTGTGTTAAAGCCATCATGATCAGAATCATGTTCAACTACCATGGGGATGTTACTGGGGAGTATGACATCATCTAAACTGTCAGTGATAGCTTTAGACTCAACTATATTTGTTGAAATAGTTAACAAGTCAGAAGTGGAACTTGAGTCAACAATACTTATGCCATCAGAAACTGCACCAATGCCACCAGCTGGGACATCATCTCCTCCAACTATGAGTGAAGCTACAGATTGCGCTGTAAAAGCATCATTGGAGAAATCCCTTTATTCACATCAGCAATGCACTTCTGCATACTACCATGCCCACAGAAAATCTTACCACTGGCAGCAGTGCTATGGCCAGAAACAGCTTTTGCTTGCACGTCTCATTGAAGGTATTTTGGGGGATCACCAAGAAAATTGTAAACCAATTTAGATTTTGGAACTTTCAGTCTGGCCCGGTGGATGTGAAGCACAAAAAAACAACTGTGGCTTGCAGATAGAGATTGGACACTAAACAGATGCAAAGGCAGAGACAGATTAGATTGCACTGTGCAATCAAGAAAAAGATGCAGATGCAGAACAATAACACCTTAACCGCTGTTGCTCACAACAGTCACAATACAAATCCAATATGGAAAAGAATACCTTTTGCCACTTGGGGGGCAGTGCACTGCAGTAACAGTCCAAAACCAAGATACCACAGTCTCGACCACAAAGCAGTACAAAATCATGCAGCTACAGTGGATAGCAGGTTCACACTGCTGCAATTACTCTGTGGCACAATAAAAGGTGTCTGTGATTTGATGGCATGCATCGCACACACACTCACACACACTACAAATAATGTGTGGTAAATTGAAAACTTCAGTAATGTAACCAAATCTTTTCAATAAACTGAAATTATTCACTGCTGTGCTGCAAAAATCAGCAAAAAATGTTTAAAGAATTATTGAAAATATTACTGTGTGTACATTAACACAGTCATACAACAAAAATATAACCAAAACAAAAAGACTGCCTTTTTCTCCCAGTTAATCTACCTACACCACACAGATACGCCCCTCCCCCAAAGCATGCTTCAAGTGTTTGTCAGTACACAGACTGAATAAGTTCAAACATTCAAAATCCACACACAAACAATAAACACTCGATGATATGAGTTCAGGAGGATTTCCTACAATCGATGTATTATGTTTTAAGCACAAAATAAAATGTCTCAAAAAGGCTTTTTTAACAGCTTTAATAGGGTTTGAATCGTAGAGCTCTGACAGCAAACTGTCTCCAGCTACCACTACATACACACACTACACATAACTGAGGCTGTGCAGAACAATCTAGAGTTCATGTGACCTGCAATCCCATGAATCAATGCAAAATTCACCTTGGAGCTCAATAACAAGGTGAAGTGATGTGAAGTACTTCACATACAAATAGGCACAGAAGTGGTTGGGGGAAGGTGGAGTAACACAAAGTGCATTGAAATCTATGACTTCACAATCCTCATTATGATGTGAAGTACTCCACTTTGCGTTGAGGAGTGCTTCGCGGATTCCCCGCTACTCCACAAATTGCTTTAAGGAGCAAATTTTGGCCCTTCACCCACCTCTACTTAGTACTATATAATGGTGATAAGGAATACAGAGCTAATGAGATATAAACACTTCTTTGTGTCCAAAAGGTATGTTTTTCAAAGTTTTTCTTGAGGCACTGGTGGCTCTTCAAGAGAATAATTTTCATCAGTACATTACATGTTTAAAAGTTTTATTGTTCGGTAATAAGACCATTACAATGATAAATCCAGAATATAAAAACAAGTGTGCAGTAGTGCAAATTTCACAGTACAGAAACCCATAAATAACAATAATATAGTACAGTTCATAAACAAAGCACAAAATTCAAAGATCGTGCAAATACATTGATTGCAAGGGAAGCATATAAAAAACACTGCTACTATCATAATCAATCAAAGTTTCAAATGTAGGAACAATGTACATAATTTCCATAACAGACATTCACCATGAATTCACTTATTGCTTTGTTATTTGTACAGAACTCAGTGAAGAGAAAAAAAAAACACCTTCAAAGCTTCAATGCAATCTACTATAGTGGGTGAACAAGTCACCCATTTGTCTTTAAACTACCAGAATCAGGTTTCAAGTGAGATCCTCTTTGTTGTATTATTTTAAGAAGGGAGGCCACAGGGACCAACACTTTTGTGTCCTGTGATTTTAACAAATAGGCCAACAAATGTCGAGGCTGATATTGCTGTTGTTCCAAAATGTTTCCTAATAAAGAATGCCTGTATTTTTCATAAAGTGGACATATTTATTTATTTGCTTGTGTTTACCAGGTAAGCACACTAGACAGCCAAGTGCCTATTTTCAGGTGCAACCCGGGAGGATTACAGGGTACATACAATGCATCAGACAAAGTCATGGTAACATACAGGAGCATCAGGCATACATAAATAGGTGATACAGCATATAGGACATCAGGCATAAACAGTTAAGTAGGAAGATAGCAACAGGATACATACCAGTAGTAATATGTGGAAAACATCTACATAACATCAAAATGTGGTAAAACATCAAAATATCAAGATACAGTTAGTGTCAAGAGAGCCCGGGCAAAAAGGTAGGGTTATGATAGGGTCCCCACTTAGGGCAACATAATATGGTCAAATGTAATAAATTATCTTGCCCTGTTCTGGAATACAAAGCTAATGAGACATACATACTTCTTTGTGTCCAAAAGGTAGGTTTTTCAAAGTTTTTCTTGAGGCACAGGTGGCTCTTCATGAGATTAATTTTCATCAGTGCATTAGCTAGGGAGCATCCAAATTGAATAAGTGTTTTGTTGTTCTGCCAACAGAGATGATTAGTGAGAAGTAACTGTAACCTGGGACCTCAGCTGCAGGCCTTAACTTTATTATCCCCTATCATGCTGTGTTACCTCAAGTGTTGAAGGTGCAGAACAGTTACATCTCACCTCTGCTCCACTCCCCAAGTCTGTAGTATTTCAATAACAATAAACATACTGACTCCATGAAGCCTACAGAAACAGCCCTGCTGTGTATTTACCTCATACCCAGGAGTACTTATATGTCTGACCAGGTACAGAGGAGCTCTTTATCTTTAAAGAACCTCTGATGCCTCGAGAACAACTTTGAAAAACATAATATTTGGACAAAAAATTATATTTCTCATTAGCTTTGCATTTCTTATTCCCATTATATATTACTGATGTCATATGCATGGAAACAGGAGAGTTGTTCCACTGAGGGGTTATCAGCTCCTATTGCTTCTTCCCAATCTGATATCACAATATTCTGCTTATGACATCACAGTTATTCCCCAGGCAACAACCTGTGATGTCGCAAAACGGCATTAAGATTTCAAATAGGGAATAAGCTATAGAGGCAGATGATCTCTTGTAAGGGATAAGATCTTGTTTTTGTGGCACTTTCTTCTCTAATAAAAAAATGGAGAGGATAAATCTATAGACGATACATGAAATACAAGCTGAATTGTGTCTATTATGGTTTCCAAAGTTTTCCAAAGGTATCAGCTGCTCTTTCACTAAGCCATGCCCTGAAGAAGGACACAACAAACATGTTTCCATTAACAACGGTCTCACCATTGTATTCTTATCCATTTCATTTTTGGGTGTTTTGTGACTCATTTTCTGAGTCTGCCAGTTCATATGGTGTCACTATGTTGTCCTGATTCAAGAATCCATTGAATATGTGCACCAGCTTGAGACAGTCCAACAGTAATCTGTATACCCCTTGAAGCCAACACAAAGTGGTCCCAGCATGGGAAATCCCCTTAACTGTTGTTCCTGGAAACATCAGAGTCTGCAAGGACTCCCTGCCAGATGTACACAGTGTAGTGCTTTGCAGAATAAGGAATTCTACCAGCGGAACTCATGTGGAATGGCAGTTCTGCTTCCGAAATGCTTTTGGAAATTTCCTTTTTAATTCTGCTTCCAACAGAATTGCACAGAACTAGGCAGAATTCTGGAAGGAGCAACATTTGAATACTGTGTCCTGTGTCAACATGATACCACCTGTAGGTGCTGACCTGCTCTCTATCTCTTTCATAGTTCAAGAAACCAGAAAAAGGCCATGGCAGGATATGAGTGCTCACAGTCAGGTAATGCCTTCAGCTACAAAACAAAAAAAAAGACTGGCCACTCACCCCAAGGAAACACGCAAGCATAGGATGTTTCTGTGTAGATATCTCTGTGAGGGTGACAAATACAATTATACAATGACAAGAAAATTTACTGGACTCTGACTGGTAGGTGCCCTCCTTCAACAGTGATATTATCTCAGTATAACATCACTGACTGAAGGTCCAACAGCAAGACGACTGCAATAAACAAAAAAAATAACTGGGCCCCTTCATCTCAAAGCTATCATCTGCTTCACAAACCTCCCCATCTCGATTGTTTACTCGTGAACCTGTCTCACTTGCCACCACCAGCAAGAACCACACACACTGGCAATAGCTTCCTCCCCCCACAGCATTACCTCCAAACATAAAAATCATTTAAATAAAATAAGCAATCATCTGAAATGGCATTTCAATCCCCCACAGCTTTAGCATGAGCACTTCCAAACAGTCACACTCATTGCTCACTGCATAGATCGCTTGGTTCCTGACAGAAATGGTTGCACTGTTTACGGACACCTTAAAAGAACAACCAAAAAAAAAGTAAATTAATAAAACCACAGCCATAAGCACATTGCCACAATACAGAAAGTGGATATTTTGACTGGTACCTGCAATCACTTCTGAAGTAACAGACAGAATATGAAAGTAGGATTGTGCTTCCTCAACTCCTCTTCAGTTCCCGATTCTCTTTGTAACATGCCAAAAACAGATAAATACAAAAGAACTTCACCCAGTCCCCCTTACTCCCTCCGCCCCATAACTTCTCCTTAGACTTCATGCCATAACTTCTCCTTACTCCCTCCTGTCCAAAACTTCTCCTTACTCACCCCTGCCCTTATCTTCTGTACTCCCTCCTGCCCATACACTTCTTACTCCTTCCTACCAATAACTTCACCTTACTCCTTCTGAGTTTATAGGCATAAGGGAGAAAGGAGAAGTTATGGGTAAAAGGGAGTAAGGAGAAGTTATAGGCAGGAGGGAGTAAGGAGAGGTTATGGGCAGGAGAGCATAAGAAGACATTATGGGCAGGAGGGAGTAAGGAGATGTTATTGGCAAGAGAAATATGTAAAAAGAAGTTATGGGGAGGAGGGAGTATGGAGAAGTTATGGGTAGGAGGGCTTAAGGAGAAGGTATGGGCAAGAGGGTGAAGGGAGAAGTTATGGACAGGAGGTGGTAAGGAGAAAGTATGAGCAGGAGATCATAAGGAGACATTATGGGCAAAAGGGCAAAATGAGACATTATGGGCAGGAGGGGGTAAGAAGAATTTATGGGCAGTAGGCATAAGCAGAAGTTATGGGCAGGAGGGCATACAGAGAACTTATGGGCAGGAGGACATAAGGAGAAATTATAGGCAGGAAAGAGTAAGGAGAGGTTATGGGCAGGAGGGACTAAGAAGTTTATTGGCAGGACTAAGTAAGGAAAAGTTATGAGCAGGAGGGAATAAGGAGATGTTATGTGCAGGAGGCCGTAAGGAGAAGTTATATGCAGGAGGGAGTAAGGAGAAGTTATGGGCACGAGGCAGTAAGGAGAGGTCATGGGATGGCAGGTGTAAGGAGAGTTATGGGCAGGAAGGACTAAGAAGTTTATGGGCAGGATGGAGTAGGAGAAGTTATGAACAGGAGTGAGTAAAGAGAAATTATGGGCAGGAGAGATGTCTAAGTAGAAGTGATGGACAGGTGGGAATAAGGAGAAGTTATGGGCAGTTGGGCATAAGGAGAGGTTATGGGCAAGAGGGCATAAGGAGAAGTTATGGCAGGAGAGATATGTAAGAAGAAATTATGGGCAGGAGAGAGTAAGCAGAAGTTATGGGCTGGAGGTGGTAAGGAGAAGTTATGGGCTGGAGGGCATAAGTAGAAATTATGGGCCAAAGGGCAAAAGGAAAAGTTATGGGCATTAGGGAGTAAGGAGAAGTTATGGGTAGGAGGACATAAGGAGAAGTTATGGGCAGGAGGGCATAAGGAGAAGTTATAGGCAGGAGGAAGTAAGGCAGGGTAATGGGCAGGAGTGTGTAAGGAAAAGTTACGAGCAGGAGGGAGTAAGGAGAAGTTATTGCAAGAGGACATAAGGAGAAGTAATGGGCAAGAAGACAAAAGGAAAAGATATGGGCAGGAGGTGGTAAGGAGAAGTTATGGGCAGGAGGGAGTAATGAGAACTTACAAGCAAGAGGGTGAAAGGAGAAGTTATAGGCAGGATAGAGTAAGGAGAAGTTATGAGCAGGAGTTAGTAAGGAAAGCTATGGACAGAAGGGACTAAGAAGTTTATGGGCAGGACTGAGCCTGGAGAATTTATGAGCAGGAGGGAGTAAAGAGAAGTTATGAGCAGGAGAGCATTAAGGAGAAGCTATGGGCAGGAGAGATATGTAAGAAGTAGCTATGGGCTGGAGGGAGTAAAGAGAAGTTATGGGCTGGAGGGCATTAAGGAGAAATTATGGGCAGGAGGGAGTAAGGAGATGTTTATGTGCAGAAAAGATATGTAAGAAGAAGTTATGAGCAGGAGGGAGTAAGGAGAAGTTATGGGCAAGAGGGCATAAGGAAAAGTTAAGGGCAGGCGGGACTAAGGAGAAGTTATGGCAGGAGAAATATGTAAGGAGAAATTATGGGCAGTAGAGAGTAAGGAGAAGTTACAGGCTGGCGGTGGTAAGGAGAAGTTATGGGCAGGAGAGATATGTAAGAATAAGTTATGGGTAGGAGGGAGTAAGGAGAAGTTTATGGGCTGGAGAGATGTGTAAGAAGAAGTTATGGGCAGGAGGTAGTAAGGTGAAGTTATAGGCAAGAGGGAGTAAGGAAAAGTTATGGGCAGGAGAGTGTAAGAAGAAATTATGGGCAAGAGGGCATAAGGAGACATTACGGGCCAGAGGGAGTTAGGAGAAGTTTATGGGCAGGAGTGATTGAGGAGAAATTACCAGTGAAGTTCTGCCATTGGGGATGTTACCAGCAATGTTACCAGCGAAGTTGCCTAGGCAAATTTCCAAACCTATGGGAAAACTTTGCAGATTGGTCCACAGAGGCAAATTTTGACAACTTCACTGGAACTTTGCCAATGAATTAAAACTTTACCCCATTTCTAATCCCCATGCCTGTATACATTGCTCGGTCTGCAGTGTTATCTCCCCAAGTAAGGGATTTCTTAACCCATGCACCAGTAAAAGTTACGAATTACAGTACTTATAATACGGAGAGCGTAATCTACATAGCGTTGTGCACTTGTAGTGCACACTTTGTATGTAAAACTATAGGACAATTCCATGCAAGACTAGGTGAACAATGCAGAGTCAGCCAAAACAAAAAACACTGCAGCATTCTGCAACTACTCTGAAAACCTGTGTATATTCTGCTGAAGACTTGAATTTTTCCACATTAATTATTTTAGCTATTACTAGCAGATTTTATAATTCAGCTGTTTTTCATACAGATTACATAGTGTGTATACATTTGTAAATATTTTTTGTCAGTTTTTCATTGTGTGCACTTTACTTATATTTCACCCTACTTAGTTGTCACCCCCCCCCCAATGGGTGTCTACGCATGAACAGTTGTAACCCCCCCTGCAAATGGGGGTTCCTAAAATGTCTGCCTGGGCTTACCTTAGCCAACCACTCTGTTTCTCCTTCTGCTTTTCCCAGGCATCTCCCATTTCTGCCAACGATTTTTTCTGTGCCCCAAGGTCCTTTTCTGCACCTCTGGTATCCCAGCCTGCAGCCCAAGTCCTAATCTAGCCCCTCAGGGCTTGAAAACTTCCATTGTGATCTCCTGTTTGTTCTGCCCCCAGGACAGCAGGAATCATGTAAGCATGTCTAGTGCCTTTCTTTCATTAGTGCCTGTCTGCCTCCAAGGCAACTCTTCTTGGCTGCAGCCAAGAAAATTAAAAGAAAGTATTTATTTAAATAATGACTGCTGCTGTATGTGTTGGGGAAAGTGTGTTATTGGGGGGGAGGAGTATCTAAATTAAAATAAACGCTTCTTCCTGGCTGTACCAGAAACTTTTGGGACTCTAAGTGTCAGCTTGTCTGCTGCTGCAAGGGAGCTTAAATATTTGCAGCAGTGATAGGAAAACGAGCAGTGCAATACCCTTCCTCTGTGTAGTGACAGTAAATACATCCTCTGGGCTACAGAATAGTGGGGCTTTGAGGCAAATATTAAATCATCTGTGGCTGCACCAGAACTATTTAGGACTGTATTAATTCTGCTATAGGGACAGTGGGTTAAGCAACCATTGCAAGCAGACACAGCCAATTGGAAAGCCAGAAAACAAAGCCAGGACATGTCGGACATTCACTAAAGCTCATAGGTAAACATCAAGTGCTCATGGGGACTTACAGGGACCTAATTCTAGGTGCCAAAACACCAGACCAACAATGTATCGAGTAAGCTTCATGCATTTTTCATTTCTGTGATTGACAGGTCCTCCAGCCAAATGGAGGCTAATCACTCCATCACTGCAACCAATCTGGAGTCTTGGGAAAACCCTGTAAGAAACAGTGTCTGCCATCATTTTGCCAGACTGAGATCGAAGGAGAGTGAGAGCAGTTTCCAGCGGTGCATGGATTGTGCCGGCACGGAGAGGTGTTCCAAAAGAATGCCATCTGAAATATGGAGTTCCCTCTCCTGTTTGTGTGGAAAGCTCAGGGCTTGAGTTGTGTTCAACACAGTCCCTATTAATAGGAGTTTCAGGGAGAGTACTGAGACTTGAGAGGGTTCAGCAGTACTCCCATCGAGGTGAGAAACTGTGAGGTAAGTGCAACTGCCTGTTCCTTTTCTGCTGGGAGCCCCCCCCCAGGGGTGGGAGCTCAGGCCCCTGCCATGCTTATGAGCCTGGGCATTCCAGTTAAGCCCCTCCATCCAAGGGGCTGTTGTTGTTTAGTTAGGTTTAAAGTTAAAGTAATTCAGTTAAGTTTGTAACTGCTATCCTGAAGGCTGCCAGAGATGTCCTCCAGGTGTTAGCCCTCCCTCCCATGTCAGGGAAAGATGTGGACCGAAGACCAGATGACATCATGCAGTGGTGACAGCACTGACCAGAACCTCAGTTGTGATAGGACTGAAGATGCCAGGATGCCTTCTATAGCAGATGACCACCCATGGAAGACCTACGTGGGTACCATTGTAGCCCCCGGTGCAAGGAAAAGTATTTGGCAAGTTCACTTATGGGCCCCATCTGCCCTTGCAGTTGTTCTGAGCTAAGGAAAAGAAATAAGTAATCTTGGGGTTGACATGCCCGTTGTCTTCTGGATTGTGAGAGACAGTAAAAGTAGTAGTCTGGGCCGCTTTGCCTGAAGAGACTGTGACCATTAGTGCTTATCTTGTTTGCACCTTACCTGCTGCTGAGATGGCCCAGTGCAGGTGTATGGAGTTCTGTGTTATTAAATCATATAGATGTGCTGATATTTATCTGTACCCTCTATGGGTCAAGATTGCCCTGTTGGAGCTGACAGCCAAGGTCGTGTTGCCACTTCAGAGGAAATGAGGCCCTAGAGTTTTGCTCTGTCTGAGTTATATGTCTAGGAATGATATATTTCCACATTGCTTGACTTCGTTGAATAGTGAAGATGCTTGAAGAAAGTACTGGTATATAAATGTACTAGGATATGACTACATCTCCTAATAGAGATGCTTGATAAAGGTACAGTATGGGCATCTAAATGTATTGGATATGACTTTGTCTAAGGAAAATGAGATGCTTGAGAATATTGGTGTATGAATGTACTGGATGTGACAATATGTATGTGCTGAATGTTCAGGATTTGTGAATCCAAGATCTAGCCAAGTTGCCTGTTCTGAAATGTTCAGTTTCTCTGACACTCACAGGGCAATCCCTGTTTTTCTGTGAACAGCTGGGCCAATCCTGCTACTTCTGCCAAACGCAGGGCAATCACTGCCTTCTTTAGAATGTTCAGCAGTCACTGTTGAAAGTAGCTTTCCAATTTTTCCCTTCCCTTCTAATCAAAGCCAGACAACTCGACCAGCTGCAACATCCACCAGGCCTGCAACATCCAGGACTTTGGTATCTGGGTACCCAGTGTATAGTGTGAGATTGCGGGGTTTCATCTATATTTGGGACTGGTACTAGTGTGGAAATAATTATTGTGTGACATCTGATTTAGTCAGCAGCTTAGATAGCCAGGGCTCTGGGTATCAATGTCTGGCTGGAAACTGTGATTGCCTTTTCTTTTAATCTAGTAGCCACCCAGCTGGAGAGTTCAGCAGCAAACCAAAATCAAACTTTGTACATTTATAAAAAGCAATCAGTATAAACCTCTGTTCCTCCTGTTTTCCCATCCTAATTCCCGTGTCCCCCAAATAAATCTATTGTTACTGTTTTTGAAAATCGTGTGTGAGCATGTTATTAGAGAGAGTCATTAATTGCAAAATGTTGAATTGTGGGGAAATGTCTATTGGGTCATGTCTGAGGAAGGTAAATGGTATTAGTGGGTGGTATAACATCTCAGGAGATTATACCTGCTAACAGATAGCCCATGTAAAGCACACTCTGAGTGGAGGCACTCCGCATTGTTTAGACTTGATATAAGTTAATGAATCCAAACCCCTTAGCCTATTGTCCAGAGTAGTAGGCAGGGTAGTAACACTAGGTATAGTGCAACCTAGGGGTTACACATTAAAAACAGTTAATAAATTGCACATGTTGCTGCAATGATTAAGAAAATGTGTGATATGACAGTAGTTATAAGATATAATCAGGGATGAAGTGCAGCATACAAAACAGATAATTATAGAACAAAATGTTCTTTTTTCTGCATAGATAACTGTATGTTTTAGCACGTACACAGCACTCACATGTATAAATTGTTACAGTTGATATTTGTATGTACATTTTTATGTTGGCTCGCGCTTGCGTGCCAGCCAATATCCTGCGGTAGTAGCAGATTTGGAGGCACGGCCACTGTTAGGCGAGTACAGGGCACGCATCAGTAGGTGCAGCCCTCATTCATCAGCCAGCAGCAGGCGTTGACATTATGAATCACTAATGTGGTCACCAGATCTAACAAAAGGTCTGCTGCAATGAGAGTGAAGCTGTCATGCAGCATGATCACAACACACCTCCCAATGAGCACACAACATGGCGGCAGTGACTGTCGCCACCTCCTGTCACAATGCTGATGGGGGAGACCACTCCCCATCGGCATAATGACCCCCCTACCATTTAAAATGTATGCAGAAGGGGTGCCCAATCCCCCTTGGCATCATGTGCCCCCCAACAGTTTTTCTTTGCTGACAGGGGTCCAATCCCCACCGGCGTTTGTCCCCCTTCCTGTTTATTTTGCCAATGAGGGGGCCACTGCCCGTCAGCATAATGTCCCCCCCGCTTTTGTTCTATGTCGAGGGAAGTGCCTAATCTCCCTCAGCTCATGTAACACCCTCTGGGTATGTGCTGACAGGGGTGCCCAGTCCCCTGTCGGCTATAGCATCCCCCCCAAAAAAAACACTTAGGTGGCACACTGGGACCCCCCCAGCATGCCAAATATACTGCAAAGAAAAACATCCAACAATTTTTTTTTGTAAACCTGTAAAAAAGGAAACAGTCCCTCACAGTTTCCCTGCCCCTCCCACAACCCGTGAACCACCCTCTGCGCACCATGCTCCCTACACCCCCCTCACCCCATACTTACCTCCAGAGTCTGGTGGGTTGATCTTCGGTGGACCAAAATCACGTCTGCACTCTTCAAAGCAGACCACGAACTGAGGAAATGTCAGTAAGCTGTATGATGGCATAAATAGGGTTTTTTCAACTTTGGTGCATATCTCAGCCATTTTTGGGAATTTTGGCACCAAATTTTCAACATGGGGTTATTGGGACCACTCTTCATGAATTCAGGCACTGTCGTGGCATTATTCGGTCCTGAAAGGTGATTTTGCAGTCACTGCGTGGAATCACCTTACGAGACCGATTAATGAAACGACAGTACCACTGTTCATGATGGGGCTATCACAAAGCCTATGTTGCAAATTTGGTGGAGAAAATCCAAAAAATGGCTGTTTTATGAGAGTGTGTTGTGCAGTTTCAACGCACGCTCGTAACTTCATGAATTTGCAATATTTTCACTCCAGATTTTCAACATTAGCATTTTTCTACACCTCCTTATGAACAGTATAGCTGTCATTTTACATATCCTGGCCAAAATGTGTTTTCACACGTCTGGCGCAGAATAGCACAGTCACTGTGTGAAATCAGTTTTCAGGACATTTTGAGGAAATGACAGTGACACTGTTCATGAGAAGAACTCCTAAAATGCCTATGTTGAAAATTTGGTGATGAAATTCCACAAATGATCAGGTTACAAGTGTGCATTACGTGTCGGCGCACTCTTGTAGTCATAAATTTGCAATATTTCATGCCACATTTTCAACACTGGCATTTTTTCACACCTCCTTATGCAGAGCACAGCTGTCATTTTTCACATCCTGCCAAAAATGTGTTTTCGCACATGTGGCACACAATAGCATGGTCACTGTATGAAATCAACGTTTCGCACAAATTAACAAAACCACAGTGCCACTGTTCATGAGGGGAGGTCCCAAAATGCCTATGGTAAACATGTAGTTAAAAAATCCCCCAAATAATTGGGTTACGAATGTGTGTTGCACAGTTTTTATGCATGCTCATAACTTCACCAATTTTTCATATTTTCACTCCAGATTTTCAACGTTGCCATTTTTTTACATCTCCTCATGAACAATATGGTTGTCATTTTTCACACACACCCCAAAATGTGTTTTCATCCCTGTGTTGCCAAATGGCATAGCCACTGTGCAAAACCATCTTTTAGCTAACAAACTGATAGTGCCGCTTTTCATGAGGTGGGCTCACAAAAAAGCCCATGTTGAAAATTTGGAGTGAAAATACCAACAGACGCCTACGGTGTTACGGTGTCCAGCTGTAGCACCCCACCCTGTAGAGAGTGACAGGCATCAGGGGAGTGACTTGGGATCATCAGCTGTAATGCTCATGCCATTCCACCCCCACCCCCACCCTGCAGCCCGTGACAGGCATTGTGGTGTGCCTTGCGCTGTTCAGCCACAAAGTTCACCCCATTCTCCTATACTGTACCCACCTCTGTGCATTTCCTTATGGAATGGGGTAAGTATAACGCCCAAAGACCCCAAAGCACACCACGCCACTTGTCAGTGTATACTGGGTAGGGTGAGGTACATTGGCATGAGCATTACATTTGACAACCCAAATGCACACCCCAATACCTGTTGCTCTCTACATGGTGGGGTTGGGATTGTCATCACTTCAGTACTTCACCGCAATTCCTATTATCTGTCTCTAAGTCCAGCACTACCAATGCCAATGCCAGTGAGACAACATTCAGCATTGACAATTGCTTGTTTTTAAAGAATGATACAAAAAATAGTTAATAAAATCCACATGCATGTAAATGATTACTGCTACTGCACCTGTGCCTTTGATAAAACACTTCCTGTATGAAACACATCTGGGGGCTGAAATGTACTGGAGGGGTCTTTTAATTTTTGTACCTTTCACCACAATAAATATAATCACACAGTAGCACACTGTGTCTACAGTTTTCTTGGGGGTGAGTGCCCAGTTTCTTTTTGTGTTTTCTTTCATTGTTTCTCACTGACATCAGAGTCTTAATTTCCCTTTTTACCAGACATAATCAATGTTTCTCCCAAGTAGCCATGCCTAGTTAAGGTTCCTCTTTTTTTCCCCAAAAGGGACCAAGAATAGTTGGGTGCCCCAAGCAGCCTTCTGAGACATGGGGTACTGTACATGGATTCATGGCTGGATCTGGACCCTCAGATCCATTTGATAATGTGGGTCACCTATCTGGGTGTACTGCCTTCCAATAATGGGAACAATAATCTAAAATCAGCAAGTGTTATAAATGCTGAGTTGAGAGATTCCAGGGAAAATAAGGTACTGAAGCAAGTGTGAGTCCCCTTCCAAGTGCCAAAGAATGGTACAGCCCTAACATAATCTTTAATGGCAACAAGCACAGGTGGAGGTTGACAGCCCATCAGTGAGTCACTTAAGAGAGGATTGGCCCAATGGGTCCCTCCCAAGTTAAATCTGGTAAGGTCTGTGCCATGGCAGTCCCTCAGTGTGTTAGTTTTGAAACTCCTATAACTACAGCTATCAAACCACACTAAGCATCCAAGTGAAAGTGAGCTATTGACTGACTGTAACAGCAAAATAAAGTGCTTGTGAAACTAAGATCCCCCTCTAGGGTTCCTACAGTGTCCACATTTCTGAGGTGGCTCAGCTGCATTGTCCCATGCCTGGGAGTAGCTAGGGAGTCCAGACCCTATTCAGTAAACTCATACTGCTTGACTGGAGATGCTTCATGGCCAGTGAGTTGCTGGAAGTACTGTTTAAACTCTTAAAGGTACATACTCTACTTTGGTGCCCTGTGGTTGACCAAAAACAATGGAGAACCACGGCTGACCCCTACCATGCTGGAGTGCCTAGTATTACCCAACTACTCGGTGTCAGCTACAAAATGGCAGCCAAACAGGGGCACAGGTGTAGCCAGGGTTCATTTGTGAGAGGGGGATTTCAACCATAAATAAAATGGTATCTGGGCTTTTTCTGCAAGGTTGTGGTGCTGGCAGACCTTGTGGCATGACAAAAAATCCTTGACTCATTTGAGACTTGTCCTGCATGTAAATATTTAGTTGGGTGAGTGTTCATCCTCAACTCCCAATTCACATACTGAGGCTACTTGACTGTGGGAGTGTGAGGAGACCCTATTCTGTGCCCAGTGACATCAAATATATGGAGCTGGGGCTGGAACACATGCAAGAGTGTGTTACATTTTCAGTGTTAAAACCTTTCCTATTTGTGACAAATAAAAGCTCTTAAATGGAAAAAAGTATTAGTGCAGTTAAGTACCTTTTTTCATCCATTTTACTGTGGTTGCCCAGCTCAGTCTCTGGAGCGTGTCTGCCCATAGCATAGTTATGGCCTAACTTCACAATGTATATCCAGTTAAAAAGAAGAAATAAATGTGATGTTTAAATTTCAGCCCCATGACAACTGCTGAATTATGTCAGTTGCTCCCTGGATGTGGTGCACCGATAACCAACACAACATAGCCCTAGAAAACAAAAACTAGGCTTTACCAGCATCTGTCCAACTGCCTACCTATTTTGTGGCAAGCTGAAATTGCTGCTGCTGAGGGTCCCATGAAAAGACTGCAACAAAGTCAGCAGCAGCTACCCAGAGAGACAGAAAGTGCCACAGAGTTCTATACAGCACAGGTGTCAACTACTACCAACTAATACGGCAACTAGAGGTAAGAGAGATTGTGCAGGAGACAGGGCTAACTGTCAGCCAGGAAGAGACAGAGAGAGAGAGATGATAGAAAGGGAGGATCAGAGTAACCAGCAAGCACCCTGACAGAAAGCAACTGGGCTTCCATTGCCCTGTGAGAAGAAGAGGTGAGTAGATTGATCAAATCTTTGTCAGTATCATTAAAAAGATGTGATACCTGTCTACATGTTGCTCCCTGCTAGGACCACTAGGGGTGGACTTGGACTTTCTGGCTGACCTGGAGCCTGTGGGGTCATCACCAAGAAAATGGGCCACTGTGGCTCCTGGTGAGAAGGTAGCAGACACCACAGGGGTGCTTCTGAAATGAGTCCAATGCCTGTGGTGTCAAATCAAGAAGATGGGCTGAACAAAGGTGGCTCCTGGAGAGAAGGTAGAAGACACCCCAGTGGTGCTATTGAAATAAGCCTCACAGCTGAGGACAGGGAGCATGTAGTTGGTGCTCCTGACACCTCAAGAAGAGGAGAAGACAGAGTGGAGACTAACTGAGGCAGGAACTGGTGGGGGTATAGCTGGTATTTGGTGTCCGTGGCTGAAGGGGGGGCCCAGGTCTGTTTCTGACACACTCTCAAAGGTTGCCATGGAGAGTGATGAGGAATCGGTCACTTTTGGGAATGTGCGGTGTGCAGGATCACTGGCTAGCTTTGTGTTAGCATGAATATTTGAGAGGGGTGGCCACTCTTTCAATGACGCTACCAACAGCGTTCAGCACCACTTCTGTATCACATGCTCCTTAGTGCTCTGCAAGCCAAGAAGACCAGCATAGCTCTTCTCTAAAACAGAGGCAGGTGCCCCAAAAAGTGACTCTGGTACCAGCTAGCCAAAGTCCAAAGAACCAGGTGCCCTAGATGAACAGATTAAGTTTAAGACCTCACCTCCTGTACCCATTGCCCAGCTCTCCAGTAAGGAAAATAAAATGCAGTGGAAGTTGGAGGAGTGGGAAATTACAATCTGACCCTTGCTAGGTGAATTATGCTGGTGTTTTAACAAGCCAAGCAAGGCTGGAAGGGTCAGGAGGTATGTTGTGGCAGGCCCAATCATACTATAAATACTGATACCTAGAGCATACCATTACCCATTTCATACACAATCAGTGTTGGCGGCTCAATAGATAGGACACATGCCTCTGGGGTCATTAAAGACACATGTCTCTAGGGTCATTGAAAGAAGCAGCAGGACAGAGAACTGTACCAGTTAAAGCATAAGGAAACAGGGACGGCAGTCAGAATAGCAAAGGCCTAAACTGAGGAAAAGATAGCCAGCTCAGTTAAGAAGGGGGATAAAACCTTTTATAGGTACATTACTGAGTGAAGAAAAACCAAGGGAGGGATAGTGAGGCTTAATAAAGGGGAAGGGGTGAGCAGAAGGTGACAGTGAAAAGGCAGAGATACTGAATGAAGACTTTTGTTTAGTATTCACAAAAGAAGAGAAGGGGGAGGTACCTAAACTAAACAATAGAAGTATTCTGGATGGAGGGGTTGATAATAGCCCATTCACAGAAGAAAGAGTCCTAAAAGAACTCCTAAAACTTAAGGTGGATAAGGCAATGGGTCCTGATGGGATTCACCCCAGAATTCTAAAAGAACTAAGGGGAAAACTAGTGACACCACTGACTACCCTTTTTTAAAAAATCATGGGAGGAGGGCATGGTACCCGAGGACTGGACAAGGGCAGATGTGATTCCTCCTTCACAAAAGGAGGAGCAAGGCAGAGGCAGGAAACTACAGACCTGTTAGTTTGACCTTAGTAGTAGGGAAATGTATGGAATCACTTCTGAAAGAATGAATAGTTGAGTACCTAGAGGCCAGAGGGGCAGCATGGATTCACAGCAGGAAGGTCATGTCAGACGAATCTAATAGATTTCTTTGACTGGGTGACCAAAGTAGTAGACCAGGAAGGGGCTGTGGACATGGCTACCTAGACTTTAGCAAGGCATCTGACACAGTCCCACACAGCAGAAAAGCTTCACTGTAAGATATATTTTTCAGAGATTTTACCAGTGCCAAGAGAAAGCAGTGTAAACAATATTAAGATAAAAAAAATAATAATTGGCTTAGACAGTGGACATTATAAAACAATTTGGGATGCATAAGACATTGGCAGAATTATGCTCATGAGCCATCATATTATTGTAGAAATGGACTACATTTAAGTAAGAAAGGTAGTAGAAAATTAGGGATGTATTTTAACTAGTAGTAGATTGTAATTTAAACTAAAGAATAAGGGGAGAAGGGATATGAATGAGCCCAAGTTGGTGAGATGTAAGCAGAAAATGGATAAGAAACAAGACTGTAAAGAAAAAAAATAAATTATAGTATGGACATTCAATGCTAGAAGTTTGAATATGGAGAAGAAAGCTGAATTAAAAGTAAAACTGGTTGGTGAAGATATAGATATGTGTATGGTGACCGAAACTTGGTGGGATCCAGAAATACACTGGAATATAGGTACTGAGGGGTATAAATTATATTTCTGAGCAAGAAAGAAGAAAAAGGGGGAGTAGTAGCAATTTATATTAAAGAAGGAATAAATAGTAGTTTATGTAAAGTAACAGAAAATGAAGGAATTGAATCACTAGATAGAAATAATGGGAGGAGTAGAAAATAAAACTACATTTGGAGTATATTATAGGCCACCTAATAGTGGTAAAGAAATAGATAAAATAATAAGTTATGAAATTGAACAGATGACTATTGAAGGGGATGTTATAACAGGAGATTTTAATTATCCTGATATTATTTGGGAAAAGGGCAGTAGTAAGAATGCAAACAGTGGGAAGATTGTACAGCAGTTAGAGATGGTTGGGTTGAAACAGTTGATATACAAACCAACTAGAGGGGAAGCTATTTTGGATTTATTACTAACAAATAGAACATATATTATTAAGGGAATAAAGATAAGAGGACAGTTAGGAAATAGTGATCATGTTATGGTGACTTTTAATGTTAAACAGAAAACTCTATGTACAAGGGGCAAGACAGTTGCAAAGAATTATAATAGGGCAGATTTTCAAAAAATCAAAGGACAGTTACTGAAATGGAATTGGAAACAAAGTTTAGGTGGAAAGACAGTACGGTAAATGTGGGAAGAACTAAAAAATACATAATTAAAATTAGAAAAAGAGCACATACTGGATAAGAAAGTTTATAATAGGAGAGGAAAAAAAACCTTATGGTGTACTAGTAAGGTGATAAAATCATGCCTAATGATAAAGGAAAGCATTTAAAAGAATGAAATTATTGGGGACAGAGGAGACTATATTGCATTCTAAAACTTGTTTAAAAAAGTTTAACTAAATATGAAGAAAGAAAGAAGAAAGTTGGAGGCTAAATTAGCGTATAGGAAAGATAATGGGAAAAGTTTTTATGCATATATGAACCAACAGAGAAAAGACAAACAAGGTGTAAGACCATGGGATATTGATGGTAGGGAAATTAAGAAATCTGGAGAGATGGCTAATATATTAAATACATTTTTTGGCTCAGTATTCGAGGGAGGTAATGAAGTAAAAAATGTGAACATTAATAGAAATCATCAGAAATTTAGTATAGTAACAACAAAAGAAGAAATAGAAAAATTAATAAATATTTTAAAAGAACATAAATCTGCTGGACCTGATTTGTTGCACCCAAGATATATTAAGGAGGTAACACCTCTAATATCAGAATCATAGTGTGGATATTTAATGAGTCCTTTAGAACAGGGGCGATGCCTGAGGATTGGAGGCAGACTTTTGTTGTACCATTGTTTAAAAAGGGAAAAAGATCAGTTGCGTCGAATTATAGACCTGTAAGCTTGACTGCAATCCTGGGTAAAGTTGCTGAGAATATACTAAAAATGAAAATAGAGGAAAGTTTGGAAATATTAGATTACACGGATGAAAAACAACATGGCTTTAAAAAGAACAGAGCATGTGATACAAACCATCTGTGTTTCTATGAAAATATAAATGAGAAACCACACAATAATATACTTATATATATAATATTTTGGAACTTTCAGAAAGCCTTTGATAAGGAGCCTCATGATAAATTAATAAAAAAAAATAGAAAAAATGGGAATGGAAAGTCGTATTGTTACACGGATAAGAAATTGGTTGAGTGATAGAACCCAAAAAGTAAGAATAACAGGTGAACTATCTGAATCTATTAAAGTGGGAAGTGGCATCCCACAGGGATCCATGTTGGGGCCAATTTTATTTTCTCTGTATATCAGTGACTTACATTATGGAGTTTTTAATCAGGTAGTAAAATTTGCCGACGATATTAAAGTGGGAGGACCAGTAGGCTCAATAAAGCAACAAAGAGTGTTAAGAAGGGATCTGGAAAAAATTGAAGCCTGGGCCAAACTGAATGGGATGAAATTTAGTACTGATACATCAGGGGTAATGTATTTAGGAAAAGGGAGTAGGAAAAAGAATAGGTATATGTTAGATGGAAAGAAACTGAAGGAAGTCGATGAAGAAAAAGACTGCGGGATATTGATTGACAATAAATTGAAGTTTAATAATCAGCGTACGGTAGCTATACAGAAATCCAACAGTATGGTAAGGAATATAAAACATAGTTTTATGAATAAGTCAGTGGGATGTATGGTTCCAATATATAGGTCTTATGTTAGGCCGCATTTGGATTTCGGGTCACAATTGTGGAGTCCATATACAAAAAAGAGATACAGAGAATTGAGGGGGTACAGAGGAGATATAGTAAGATGATAGGAACTTTAAATAGATATGAATATAGTGAAAGATTAAAAAGAACAGGATTATTTTCATTGGAACAAAGAAGGGTAAGAGGAGACCTAATGATATTATTTAGAATAATTAATGACAAAAAATTAGTAAAGGAAATATGGTTGGAAATGCAGGAGAAACCAAAAGGGTTAAGGGGCCATGAAAAGCAGATTAAGTTAAAATTAGTTAAAAAGAATGGAGTATATTATTCATTTGTAAATAGAGCAGGAATAGTTTGGAATGCATTATCGGTAGAAGTGGTGAACAGTAAAATAGCCATGGAATTCAAGAGATGGATTGACAAGTTGTTCCTGAAGAATAGGGTGACATGTACCCACCAAGGTGGGGAACAGTTTATATGGACCTATGGTCTTCTACTGTTCTAAACCAAGTATAAATATCAAGTGTGAAAGATTAATAAACAAGTTAGCCAGCCTGGGAGTGGGTCCCAGGGTGGTAGCCTGGGTAAAAATTTGGATGGACAACAGGACGCAGAGAAAGTAATAGTAAATGGAGTCCATTCCAAAGAAAGGGGGGTTAGTAGTGGGGTACTGCAGGGTTCAGTACTGGACTGGTCCTCTTTAATGTCTTTATAAGTAACATTGCAGAGGGACTGGAAGGAAAAGTATGCCTCTTTGAAAATGACACAAAGATCTGCAACAGGATTGATAAAACAAGTGGGGAGGGGTGGAAAGGATGAGAAGGGACATGGCAAGGTTGGAGGAATGATCAGAAGTATGGCAGCTTAGATTCAATGCAAAGAAGTACAAAGTGAAGCACCTGGGAAACAAAAATCCAGGGGAAGAGTACACAATGGGTGGGAGGGGAGGTACTAACAACAAAAATGGAAAGGGACCTGGGGGTAGCCATATCAAATGACCTAAAGGTAGGCAGGCAATGTGAGAAGGCAGTAAGGAGGGCTGGGGGATACTGGGATGCATAGGAAGAGGCATCACCAGTAGAAAACAGGAGTTGTTATCCATCTGTACAGTCAGTTGGTGAGACCCCATCTGGAGTACTGTGTGCAGTTCTGGAGACCCCATCTCTGCAAGGACATAGACAGGTTGGAGGCAGTCCAGAGGAGGGCAACTAAAATGGTGCATGGTCTGTACTAGAAACCATATGAAAAGAGACTAAAGAAGCTTATTATGTTTACCCTTGAGGAAAGGAGGGAGATGGGGGACATGATAAAAACTTTCAAGTACCTCAAGGTAATCAGTAAAGTCCAAGAGGGGAGTATCTTCCAAAAAAAGAGATGTGCATGAACAAGGGGGCACAATTTGAAGATAGAGAGGAGACGGCTCAGGGGCAATGTGAGAAAGTCTTTTTTAACTGAGAGGGTGGTGGATGTATGAAATGGCCTTCTTGAGGAGGTTGTAGGGTCAAAAACAATGAGGAAATTCAAGAATGCATGGGACAGACATAAGGCTATTATAGTGGAGGGTAGGAGGAAGTAGGCTGTTGATTAACTAGGATCTGCAGCTTATTCAATAGGTAGAGAAATGGGCAGACTGGGAGGGGCAAGCAGTCCTTATCTGCCATCAAAATCTAAGTTTCTATGTAAGTCTCTATTATAATAAAAAGCCGAAAACACTAGATTTACACCAATTATGTTTTAACTTTATTATTTTATAATTATGTTATTTTCCTTTTATTTCAACTAATGTTGGTCTACTAAATATTGTAGAGAATGCAGCAATTATTTCACTGAGTCTTTCAAAATTAATATGCCTCTCACCTGCTAACCACACAATTGCTATTTGTGACATGATAGTCTGTTGTTATGGTGAGCACTATGATGTCATAAACATAAGCACTGTGAGGTTGACAGGGGAGAGACAAATGTTTTTAAATGTTTTCTAAACAGACTTTTTAGGTGGACTACAGAGACATGCTGTAAATCTTTGAAAGGCACATAGAAAATGAAATACATGTTTTCTCTAGTAAATTGTAACAGCTGAAATATCTTATTTATGAAAGCACATGCTGAAGTGCAGAATCATTATTTAAGGGCAAGGCAGTGTAACAGGTGTGTGGCTGCAGTCTTTCAGGACACATTTTGGAGACTGAGGTGCTGGTCCATTTGTACTCGCCTCTCTGGGTTAAGGGAAAGGGTTGCTTGATTCTGGACCAAGCTGGTAAAGGAGCAGAGGACCATCTGTCCATTCCAGGGGCTGCCAAATCTGCCACCGCTCCCCCAGAGGATGACTAAGCAGAGTGGTTGGACTTTGGTGGGCTCTGGGAGGGTGGAGGTGGTGGAAAGGGTACACGTTCCTTAGCCTGTACCACTGCAGAACTGTTTTGCCATAATGGTGGGGTGGGGCAGCTTATAGGAGGTACCCATAGCAGTGGGAAGGGAAGAAGTGGGGGTCCTCAGAAGGTGAGTTCCCAGGGAGGGAGGGAGGAAGGAAGAGACCCCCAGCCAAGGAGGAAGCAGCTGCTGGTGGGGGACTCTAGTGGTAGGGAGACAAATGTGGGAGCAGCAGGAGGAAGAGAGAGAGTGAGGTGAAGTGCCTGAGTGGTGCTTCAGCTTGGAGGGATGGAGAGTGCCCCCAGACAATCACTAGGGTAGCAGGACATGGAAGGGAGCTAGATGTCATTGTCCACCTTGGGATAAATGACCTGGTAAGGGACAAAGTAGAGGTAATGCAGGAACATTTCAGGGAGATGGGGAGGGGCCTCAAGCAGGTGGCACACACAGTGGCTTCTGCCAAGGTGTAACCTGTGTATAGCTAGGGAGTGGAAAGGGCACTCTGCACCAGGGCATTTAACAATTGATTGAAGGCATGGTGCATGGAGGAGGACTTCAGCTGCATTGGGGGCTGGGGGCCAACCTGGGAGGATATAGGCCTCTATAGATGAGATAGTCTGCCTACTTCCAGGAAGGGGACCACAGTCCTTAGTGGTGGGTTTAACTGCTAACTGGATGAGCATTCAGACTAACCAAGAAGGAGGCTATAAACCTAAAGGATGCACTAATTTCCCTCCCCCAGATAATGGAGCAACAGAGAGGAATAGCCCAGGCATGGGTGCAAGAAGACAGGGCTGGGGACATGACACAGGACAAGGGGATATAAATCAAAAAAGCAAGAACAAAAGAGTAAAGGAGTCAGATAATGGAGAAGGTAAAGAGGGAAGAGCTGGGTCAGGTGGAGCTTTGAGAATAACACAGGCACGAATGGGGAGAAAGCAGGGAAGCAGGTACTAAGTGAGTAAGGCATGAAGAGCCAGATGCACCAATGCAAGGAGTCTGGGAAATAAAACTCTGTACTTGGAAGTGTAGCTATGATAGAATTGTGGTGCACTGACAGCCACGACTGGGGTGTGATTATAACGGAATACTCTTTGTTCAGGACGACAGAGTTATAGGGGTACGTGGAGGAAAATGAAGGGCTGGAGGTACTCAGTCATCCTAGAGACAGGCTCTGGGACAACTATCAGTACATGGGTAGTATACAGACATTCAGCACATGGAGAAGAGTTGGATAAGACACTAGGGAAAGCATTATCAGGTTAGCAAGCAAGGGGGGCTGCTATTTGGTGATTTCAATCAGCCAGATGTGGAGTGGAGTAGAAACACAGAAACCTAGAAGCTGACAGCAGATAAAGACCACAAGGCCCATATAGTCTGTCCATTTTTTCTACCTTATGAATGTGCCAGAGGTCTGTACTCTGTCAATGGCCTATCTGTTCATACTCATCTGTATTGATCCCTTATGCCTATCCCATGCCTGTTTGAAGCCCTGCACTGTATTCATGTCCATCACTTCCTGAAGTAGGCCATTCTAGGCATACTTCAACCTTTCTGTGAAAAAGAACTTCTACACATTACCCCTTAATTGGCCTCCCTCTAATCTCATGCTGTGTCCTCTTGTCCTGCTATTTTTCTTATATTGAAACATGTTAGACTCCTTCACCTTGTTAATGCCCTAAAGATGTTTGAATATTTCGATCATATCACCTATCTCCCTCCTTTGCTCTAGGGTATACATACTGAGCTCCAATAATCTGTCCTCATGTTTTCTTATGTAGTCCCTGCACCATTTTGGTTGCCTGTCTCTGGACTGCCTCAATGTTGTTAATGTCCTTGTGCAGGTGTGGCCTCCAGTACTGCATGCAGTACTCCAGATGGGGCCTAACCAGTGTCTTGTAAAGAGGGATTGTCACCTCCCTCTTATGACTAGCGATACCCCTATTAATACACCCCAACATCCCTGTAGCCATACCTACTGCTTTAGTGGCCTGCTTGGATGATTTCAGGTCATCTCTGATGATGATGCCCAAGTCTCTTTCTTCCCTTGTGATTGCCACAAACTCCCCTCCCAACCTATAGGTGGCTTCAGGATTTTTCTTCCCCATGTGCATGATCTTGCACTTCTTTGCATTAAACCCCAGTTGCCACTCTTTCAACTATTTTTCCAGTTTATCCAGAGCTCTTCTCATTCTTCCCACTCCATTGGGATAATCTACTCTGTTGCAGATCTTGGTGTCATCTGCAAACAGACAAACCTTACCCTCCAGTCCATATGTAATGTCACTGATGAAGATATTGAGGAGGACTGGCCACAGGACTGATCCCTGAGGTACCCCATTTGTGACTTGCATATCTTTTGACTGTATACCATTTACCACCACTCTCTGTTTTCTGCCCAGCAACCAGTTTGCTACCCAGTTGACCAACTTCTGACCTATTCCGAGCCTACCCAGCTTATTAATCAATCTTCTATGTGGAACAGTATCGAAAGCTTTGCTGAAGTCAAGGTAGGCGACATCAACTGCACCCCCTTGGTACACCACTCTGGTTACCCAGTCAAAGAAATCTATGAGATTAGTTTGACAGGACCTTCCTGTTGCAAACCCATGTTGTGTTGGATCCTGTGCTCCTATGGATTCCAGGTGTTGCTCTACCCTTTCCTTAAGGAATGCCTCCAGAAACTTGCCCCCTACTGAGGTTAGACTGACTGGTCTGTAGTTCCCTACCTTCTTCCTGCTGCCACTCTTGTGGAGTGGGATCACATGAGCTCTTCTCCAGTCTTCTGGGACATCTCCTGTGCTCAGAGACTCACTTAACAGTTCTGATAATGGCTCTGCTAGTTCCACCCTTACCTCCTTTAGTACCCTGGGATGTACGCCATCAGGTCTCATTGCCTTGTCCACCCTGAGCTTAGTGAGCTCTTGTAGGACCCTTTCTTTTGTGAAGGGACTAGTGCACACCTCCCTCCCCCCTGTGTCCCTGGTGCTGAGCTGTGAGCCCTGCCCAGCCTTCTCCTCAGTAAATACTGAGCAGAAGTATCTGTTTAAGATAGCTGCTTTTCCTTGGTCCTCCTCCACACACTCCCCCTTATCTCCACTGATTTTAGCAATACCCCCTCTGGACTTTCTCCTTTCACTGATGTATCTATAGAAAGTCTTGTCCCCTTCTTTTATTGTTTGTGCTAGTGTTTCCTCGGTTTGGGCCTTTGCCTACCTTACTGTCTTCCCTGCTTCCCTTAGGGAAGTTTGGTATGCCTCCCTATCTTCTACCCACTGCATACCCTTATATTTCCTGAAGGCCAGCCTTTTGGCTCTGACCTTTTCTTTTGCTGTTTTTGAGAACCAAAGTGGTTTCCTCCTTTTTCTCTTGCTTTTCATTCTAACACAATGGGTTGTTGCTTCAAGTGTTGTATCCTTAATGATTGCCCACTTTGCCTATACCCCCTCACATGTATTTCTTCTTGCCAGGGCTAGCTTAACTCTGTTGGCCATCTTATTAAAGTCAGCTCCTCTGAAGTCCCATATTTTTGCCTTCAAATGGGATGAATTAGTTTTAGTGGCCATAGTGAACCATACCAGGTGACAGTCACTGACCCCCAGGTGACCTTCTACCTGGAGAGCTGTGATCCTTTCCCTTTTAGTCAGTACTAAATCTAGGATAGCCCTGTCTCTTGTGGGCTGTTGTACCAGTTGTTTGAGGTCCTCCCCCTGCTGGGAATCCACTATGTGTCTAGTTCTGGTGGATGTTCTTGCTGGTATTGACCAATCTGTATCTGACATGTTGAAGTCTCATTATCAGAACCTCCCCTTTAGCTGTCATGCTTTGTATATCTTCTAACAGTAATGTGTCTATGTCTTCCCTGGCCTGGAGGCTTGTAGACAATCCCAACTCATATGGTTGTCCCATTTCCTGTTTCCAGTATAGACCCTTCCAACTGCAGCTTCAGCAATGAGCAGGGCCATCTTGACTCCCTGCAAGGGGCTTTTCTCAAGCAACTCTTCAAAGTAACCACCAGGGATGAGGGAGTCCTGAATCTGGTGCTTACAAATGGAGAGCATGGCATACGTCATAGCAGGCAGCCCCTAAGATACCAGTGATCACCATATAGTGTGGTTTAACATTTAGATGGAAACAGAGGCTAACCACATGAAGACCAGGGTCTTGGAATTTAGGAGTATGAATTTTAAAGCAATGGGATACTGCCTCAGAAACTGCTTCATAGGGGAGATTGCCTACAGGCACAGTGAGGAAAAATAAGGGAGGGCATAATCAAGGCAACCAATCTCTGCATGAAGGAAGTAAGTAAAAGCAGAATGAAAAAGGGACCATTGTGGTTTTCTAGGGAAGTGGCCATGGTGATGAAGGGAAAAGTGGTGGCATTCAGTAGGCGTGAGGAACACATAGGGAGAAGGGCTGGAAGGTGTAACAAGTAAAATAGAGGGATGCAGAGAAGGCATGAGGGGATCAATGGTGCAAACTGAGAATAGGATAGCCAAAGGGGCAAGACTTTCTTCAGGCACATAAGTTAGAAGAGGAAAACAAGGGGAAGGTGAAATGGGGAGACTGCACAGAAGAGGACCAAGAAAAAGCTCCCATCCTAAACAAGTAATTCTGTTCAGTCTTCACAGGGGAGGGAGGTGGGGGACAGATCACCAGGGAGTAGCAGGAACAAAGAGTGGGGTGGGTGAACAGAAGTTTATTTTCACAGGAAAGAGTCCTGAAGGGACTTGCAGCTGAAGGTGGACAAAGATATGGGACTGGACAGAATACTCTCAAAGGTCCTATAGGAACTATGGGAAGTGATACCTGCCACACTAATGGACTTATTCAACAGCTCTCTGAAAACAGGCATGGTTCAAGACAAATGGAGGAGAGGAGACATGGTTCCTTTAGTGGCAACAGTGAGGAGGTAGCAACTATCTGCTGCTCAGTTTCAAATTGAAGTCCTGCTAAAGGAAAGGCAGGTATGGGTATTTTAAATCCAAAGGGCTACAAGCCCACAAGCAGTATGGGTTCATGTGGGGGAGGTCATGTCAGACAAATCTGATTGGTTTCTTTGACAGGGTGACCAGGGTGAAAGATCAGGGTAGGTCAGTGGCTGTGGCCTATCTGGTTTTTAGCAAGGCCTTCGATACTGTGTTGCACAGGAGACTGATTAAGAAATTGAGCAGCCATGGGGTGGGATCCAAAGTTGTGAACTGGGTTAGAGACTGATTAAGGAATAGATGTCAGAGGGTGGTGGTTAATGGCATTCACCATAATAATGGGAGGACGACCAGCAGGGTGCTGCAGGATCAGTACTGAACTGGTTCTCTTTGATGTCTTCAAAAACACCTTCTCTGACCTCAGCTTCGTCCTCCCCTTGGACTTCTATGATGGTATAAGAAGCACCCCTATAGCTTCTACAGCTGATCCCATAGCCCACCCTACCAGAAACCTCCCCCTTTTTATTTTAAACAAATCTCCTCTGCCAAAGCCAAACAATACGTACAGCAGACCCTTGGAAAAAACAGATACAGTAATGACTCACTAGACATAAAACTACTTGCCCTATCCCTAGACAAAGTTTTACCTGCACTCACAAAATACTAAACCTATCCCTCCATCATGCCCAATTTCCTAAGACTTGGAAATCTGCTGTGGTGTCATCAGTGCACAAAAGTGGAGACCATGTACTGTACTCAAATTATAGGCCAATATCCATACTGCCCCCGGTATCCTAGGCCCTTGAGCACATTGTCTCGGACCAGCTGGCAGACTATCTGAATAAACACAACATCCAGTGCACCCAGCAGCATGGGTTTTGAAAGGCCCACAGCACCATTACTGCTCTTGTAGAATACATGAACTACATACATGAGGCACTTGACAACAGCCAAGTAGTTGGGCTGATATACGTGGACCTAACAAAAATTTTTGACACAATCAGCCACAATGTCTGGTTTTGCACTTGGCCTATCCACTGAGACCACTGGCTGGTTAAAGAGCTACTTATGTGACAGAAATCAAAAAGTAAAAATAAACAATACCCTGTCTGATAACAGGAGTATGACCACTGGAGTCTCACAAGGCTCCATTTTTGGGAACCCTCTTATTTAGTCTTTTCCTGAACACCCTCCCTTGTGCCTGCCCAACCAAAATGCTGCTCTATGCAGATGACACAGCCATTTTCTCTAGCAATCCCCACCTCTACTTACTCAACAATGAGCTGTGGTATAGTTTCACTGTCGTAGAGGAGTGGTTCAGCCAAAACAAACTCCTCTTGAGTTATAAAAAGACTGAAGTAATGTTACTCTCCAACCCTCGCAACAGAAACAAATCCAGCACACTAGCAACTGCAAACTCGAACACCTCGAACAGGTATCTACATTCAAGTACCTTGGAATCACACTCGACAGCTCCCTGTCCTATTCCCACCACATAGATCATGTTGTAAAAGCTGTTAACAAAAGAATTGTCCTGCTCTACAGACACAGACACTGCTTAACAACTGAAGCCTTATCCCTTGCTGTTAATAGCTCTATCCTCTCCATCACTGACTACGCCTTAATTGTGTACAGCACTGCCACCATAACTGTGTTGAACAGGATAAAAACTGCCCTTAACAAAACCTGTAGTCTAGTTCTTGGTGCAGGAAGCTGTACACACACATGCAACCTTTATGTGCAGACCAATTGGCTAAACCTCACAGGAAGGATAAAATACCATGTCTGTCTATTTGGTAAAAAAAACTCCTAGGATTAACTTCCATCCAACTGCACCTCAAAGCAGCCCCAAACTTGCACCAGACTAGAGGTAAGACTAAGCAGGTGCTTCACATTCCCTTCTGCCATACAGCTCCTGCCCAATGGTCTTTCTCATATAAGGCCCCTCTGTGGCTAAATGAATTCCCCCCCTCAGAGTTGCAAACACTCCTAAACTAGGCCCTTTCAAATGAGAACTAATACTATACTTGTCCCCTCAAAGTGAATGTGACTGCTCAGACTAACCTCTCTTAACCCTTACCCTCGCTACCACCACCCCCCCATTTTCCCCACCTTCGTAAACTCCTCAGCTCCCCTTCCCCAACTCCCTCCCTGTATAACTTCCCAATCAATGTGCTACCTTGACAAGTGCCAACATCTGTCTGCTCACTGAATCTTTGTTACCATGTAAATATTTGTAATATAAGGATCTTGAAAACACTCGAGTTAAATTATGACGCACTGTATAATATCTTTAAGGTTGTTACCACTTAAACCAGTTCTGTATATAGTTGTACCCGAACTCCGTTTGTAACTCATGTCTCTGTGTGCTTGTTCTAATTCATGTAACTGACATGGGACCTTTGTAAATGAGTTCCCAGCTCAAAGGTTGTTATCCAAGACAATTAATAAATAGATAAAAAGTGACACTGCAGAAGAACTGGAAGAGAAGGTTGCATTTTTGCAGATGACACTGAACATTTGTAATAGGGTGCACACTCAGGAGGGGTTGGAGTGAATGTGCAAGGATCTTGGGAAACTCCAGGAGTGACCAAGAGCATGGCAGTTGGGGATCAACACCAAAAAGTGCAAAATCATGCACCTAGGGCACAGGAACCCAAGATCTGAGTATAGGGTGGATGGAGAGGTACTGGCAGTTACTATGCAGTAAAGAGATGTTGGGGTTATCATAACTGGTGATCTCTAAGTCGTAGGGCAGTGTAACAAAGCAGTGGGTAGGGCTAATGGGATGCTGGGGTGCATAGGGAGGGTACATCCAGCAGGAAGAGAGAGGTGGTATTACTACTGTATCGCTCACTGGTGAGACCCCTCTTTATATGAAGTATTGTGTCCAGTTCTGGAGGCCAATCCACAGAAAGGACATAAGCAGGGTGGAGGCAGTCCGGAGGATGGCAACTAAAATTGTGCAGGGACTGCACCAGAAGTCCTATGAGGAGAGACTGAGGGATCTCAACATGTACAGTACACATATGAAAGAGAGAAGAGCGAAGGCGACCATCGAACAGTATGGTTCACAATAAACACAGCAATAGAGTCAAGCCATACAAAGGCAAAAGTACTGGACTTTAGGAGGGCTGACTTTGCCAAAATGGGTGAGTAAATAAGGAATGCACTAGCAAATTGGCAGGAAGGAGGGGTGGAAGAACAATGGGGAATAATAAAAACTGCCATCACAGAGGTAACAAGCCTTTGTGTGAAGCAAATAAACAAAATGAAACAATGTAAGAAACCACTATGGTTCTCAAAGGAAGTGGCAGTGAAGGTTCAAGAGAAAAAGAAAGCATTCAGGAAGTACAAGGAATCACAGAAGGAGCAGGACAGAGAACTGTATCAGTTAAAGCAAAAGGAAGCTGGGAAGGCAGTCAGAACAGCAAAGGCCCAAACCGAGGAAAAGATAGCCAACTCAGTTAAGAAGGGGGGATAAAACCTTTTATAGGTACATCAGGGAGCGAAGGAAGACCAAGAGAGGGTTAATGAGGCTTAATAAAGAGGATGGAGGGTGGGCAGAGGGTGACTGTGAAAAGGCAGAGATACTAAACAAATATTTTTGCTCAGTATTTACAAAGGAAGTGGGGGAGGTACCTAAAACAAACAGTAGAAACACTCTGAATACAGAAGTTGATACCAGCCCATTTATAGAAGAAAGGGTTCTGAAAGAACTCTTAAAACTGAAGGTGGACAAAGCAATGGGGCCTGATGGGATTCATCCCAGAATCCTAAAAGAACTAAGAATAGAACTAGTGACACCACTGACTACCCTCTTTAACAAATCATGGGAGGATGGAGTGGTACCCGAGGACTGGAGAAGGGCAGATGTGATTCCCCTTCACAAAAGTGGGATCAAGGCAGAAGCAGAAGACTACAGACCTGTTAATTTAACCTCAGTGGTAGGGAAAATGATGTAATCACTTCTGAAGGAAAGAATTGTTGAGTATCTAGAGGCCAGAGGAGCTCAGGACCCAAGGCAGCATGGATTCACAGCGGAAAGTCATGCCAGACAAATCTGATAGATTTCTTTGACTGGGTGACCAAAGTAGTAGATCAGGGAGGGGCTGTGGACATGGCCTACCTAGACTTTAGCAAGGCATTTGACACAGTCCCACACAAAAGATTAATATACAAGTTAGCCAGCCTGGGAGTGGGTCCAAGATGACAGCCTGGGTAAAGAATTGGCTGGAGAATAGGACACAGAGAGTAATAGTAAATGGAGTCCACTCCAGAAGAAAGGCGGTTACTAGTGGGGCACTGCAGGGTTCAGTATTAGATCCGTCCTCTTCAATGTCTTTATAAGTGACATTGCAGAGGGACTGAAGGAAAGTATGTCTCTTTGCAGATGACACAAAGATCTGCAACAGAGTTGATGCACAAGGTGGGGTGGAAAGGATGAGAAGGGACTTGGCAAGGTTAGAGGAATGGTCAAATGTATGGCAGCTTAGATTCAATGCTAAGAAGTGCAAGGTAATGCACCTGGAAACAAAAACCCAGGAAGGGTACACAATGGGAGTGAGATACTAACAACAACAAAATGGAAAGGGACCTGGGGTAGTCATATCAGATGACCTAAAGGTGGGCAAGCAATGTGAGAGGCAGCAAGGAGGGCTGGGGGATACTGGGATGCATAAGGAGAGGCATCACCAGTAGAAAACAGGAGTTATTATCCTCTGTACAGACAGTTGGTGAGACCCCATCTGGAGTACTGCGTGCAGTTCTGGAGACCCAATCTCCACAAAGACATAGACAGAATGGAGGCTGTCCAGAGGAGGGCAACTAGAATGGTACAGGGTCTGCACCAGAAGACATATGAAGAGACACTTAAGGAGCTGAATATGTATAGCCTTGAGGAAAGGAGGGAGAGGGGGGACATGATAGAAACTTTCAAGTACCTCAAGGGAATCAACAAAGTCCAAGAGGGTAGCATCTTTCAAAAAAAGAGGTGTGCAAGAACAAGAGGCACAATTTGAAGATAGAAGGGGCAGCTCAGAGGTAATTTAAGGAAGTATTTTTCACAGAGGGTAGTGGATGCATGGAACTGCCTTCGGAGGAGGTTGTGGAGTCAAAACAGTGGTGGAATTCAAGCATGCATGGGACAGTCATAAGGCAATTCTAGGGGGTGGGGGTAGGAAGAAGTAGGCTGCTGGTTAACTAGGATCTGCAGCTTATCCATTAGGTAGGGAAATGGGCAGACTGGGTGGGCCAAGCGGTCCTTATCTGCTGTCAAAATCAAAATCTATGAAGGTGGACACCATAGATACCTACAAGAGCCTGTGAGGGTGAACAGGGTGCAGGAGAGGATTCTCTTCCAAATGAGAAAGAGCACCAGGACTAGGGGGTATGCAATGTATCGGGGGGGGCAAGAAGGATGTGAGGAAGTACTACTTCATTGAAAGGGTGGTTGATGCCTGCAAACTACCAGCAGACGTGGTGGAGACAAAAACATTGGCGAACTTCAAGCATGTGTAGGCTAGACATAAGGGAATATTGTTGGATAGGCAGAGAGGGAGGGTCGCCAGAGGCAAGTTGTGGACTGTGGAGTCACAGTAGGCAGGAAACTGCTGGGCAGACAGGGCGGGCCAAGCCATCCTTTTCTGCTAGCAAATTTTATGTGTCCAGGCCCCATGCACACTGTGGCAAAATGGGCCTACATTCTGCATCCGGACTTCATGCTTGCTACTGCCAGACTACAAGTGATTCTGCAACAATTGTGTGATGGGTTTAACATTTCACACCAACTCAAATGAGCCCTAAAATGAAATGTAGTTGCCCAGAATGACTGCCCAGAAAAAGATGGCCTGGGGCAGTTCAGCAGATGCGCAGTCAAGGTAATACAAAACAATCCTGACAACATGATTTGGACTGGAGATAAGAGCATGGAAGAACTGTGGGACTTGTTTGTTTTCTGCAATCTGTTTTGTCCTACTACAGCGACTCTCCTGTGGATTTCTCCCTTGTATGCCCACTTATCTGAAGACCAGTACTGCCAGGTTTCAAAGCAATACTGCTCCAATAGCTCATTCCCTCCTACCCACTAGCTTGAAGCCTGTCAGTGCTGGTTTGTGGTGTAACGCCACTTCAGTTGCTTCTTCCTGCTAGGCCACCTTAACACTGGTGGTGCCATTTGTGTCAATGCAGTTTTGTTTTCACATCTCTTTCTCTCCCACCCTATAAGGATATATTGCAAGGCTAGAGAGTAGCTGGACAGTTTTACATTAGATAGAGGTCCATTAAGACTCCTTTGTTTCATGTTTTTACAATAATTAATAGTATTATTTCATTTCACAATTATGCAATTGGAGAACAGAATCACCATTTCTTAACAGACCTCCTAATGTTTCCTCAATGTTTTTTGAAAGCCAAAATGGACATATTCTTCAGGGTTGAGTGCCATTGGATCTGAAAGGGGTTGCCCCATTGAGCGCTGCAACCCAGGGCGATGGGATAATTTGTGGAGCTGCTAGCAAAGTCACACAGGGCAAATTTAGGTTTGCTCAAAATCATTTCAGCAGTTTAGTTGGGATTTTTTCAGTGGTGGTGTCCATCACTACTACACAAAGTAGGTTGTTTCTGTGGCAGCACCTTGTTTCTGCATCAGTAACGCATTTCTCTGGTGGTTCCCGCAACAGCAGAATCACAGGAAACATGGGGCTCTGGGTAAGGGTTTAACCCTCACCAGGTACCTGGGGTAATGCCCATTGTCAAAAGCCCACTCCAGTGGGGCAGGAATACCTTGGGCTACAGTTAATCCCCTTCTTATCAGGGTTAGGGATACCCCCTTCTTTGTCCTTATAACACGCTTGCTCTTTCACAAGTGAATGTATCCCAAAGGATCCCGAGGTACCTTCTCTCTGTGTGAGGGGGTGCAAATACAGTCTTGAGTCTGTGTTCCTGGGAGAGAACCTTTTCAGCCACTGCACAATGAACCACAAAGCCACAGGCGTATATAGGCCTTCGGGGGGGGCCTATACACCCTATTATGTGTCTTTCCCCAGAAAATGCAGAGACCGGTTCAACTCCCCCCCAGACTCCTTCTTGAGACCTTTCATGTTTCCTCCACCCTTTTCATTAACAGAGTCCCTTGTGGTACTTTTCTTTGGTAGTGTTTGGCCCTTAGCAGTCACACAGGCATAGTATAGTTTGAACAATCCCTTCCCAAAACAACACACACAAAGGGCACTTGCAGAACTACCTTAAATTAGCCAAAGGGTTTACTAATTAATTAATAAATGCAGTAAACGTAAAGACAGAAAATTTTAGACACGGGTTACAGGATATGGAAAAGAAAATGGCTAACATACAATAAAAACCTACACTTTAAAATTCCGAGTTTTAAAGTTCTACTTCAAGTCCTTGGTTGCTAAATTTGAAGCGCAAAAAATCTTTAAAAAGGTAGTTGAAAATCTTGGGTCCTGGCAGTGCAGAAGAAAAGTCTTGAAAAAGAAAATGACTTTGCTCTTAGCAAGACAGGGTCCCAAGTGCAATGTTCTTTCACCAAAGTCAAAGAGTAAAATGGCAAAAGGCAGCAGACAGAAGCAGAAGGGCAAAAGGCAGCAGCAAAAGCACTGCTCAAGTGTTGCACTTCTGTTTTATAGGGTTCTCAAAGGCTAGGCCCAGCGGACAGTGGCTTGCCCTGCGATTGGCTAGCATTCTGTCTCCATGGCTATGCAACCAGTCAACTTTCAATATTGTATTTAAAAAAATATGTTCATCTCCGAATAGGAGAGCAAACCAGTTCTAAACAGACTTTTAGGAGAAGACCCAGCCTCTCTTCCCTTGAAATGACTGGAATCACTAAATGCAGTACAGAAATTTAGCTAAATGATAGTCCGTTCAGCTGTAATAAGATTAACTCAGGGTAGACTTTTCCAGGACGAAAGGGACCCAGATGAAATGGCACCACCAAAGGCTGTGGGCTATTCAGACACCACTGTATGTCTAGCTTTCCAGCCCTGCTTAATTAGCCCATTTTATTTCCTTTTGAAGTGTTTAATCAAACTCTCAGTCCCTGGCTAAGCAGCTAACAGTTTCTCTACCCAGCAACAAGAAAATCACAACATTCTAGGGTCCTTGTACTTTGTACCCATGATCCCTTGCAATTTGACCTGGTTTTTCATGGGTTTCCCTGGTGTACTATATACATAACATGATATGAAATATGACCAGAACAATAAGGTACAGCTCTATCATGCCACACCCATAACTAAAACTGTAATGCACTGAGTAGAGGTATAGAACAACAGAGACACTTTGCTGATGGAAGTGACCATTAACAGCTTGACGCAGCAGTGTACCAACCAACCTGCTGCTTACTTATAAGTAACAGATTCATGCCTGAGTGCCTGTCATGATCCAAAAACATTTCGTGATGAGGAATATACAAAATCTGAGCAAAATGTTTCTTGTCATCAAAGTGATACCCCAGATGGAAAACTTACCTAGGAATTACATCTAGACCACTACAGACCTTAATGATTAGAGTAGACATACATCTCCAAATTTTCAACATTGTTTTTTTGTGACCCCCATCTTATGAACCGTGGCAATATCAGTTTGTTAGCCGAATGCTGATTTCGTTCAGCGACTGCGCCATTTGGCAACTACAGGTGCGAAACACATTTAACAGGATGTGAAAATGATAGCTGTAGTGTCTATGGGGAGGTACAAAATGGCAATGTTGAAATTCTGCAGTGAAAATATTAAAAAATCTGGTGAAGTCACGAGCGTGTGTAGAAAATGTATAACGCACACCAGTAATACAATTAGTTTGGGGATTTTTTACAGCAGATTGTCAACACAGGGATTTTGGAACCTCTGCTCATGAACAGCGTCACTTGGATTTTCTTAATCTGTCCCGTACAGTGATTTCCCACAGCAACCACGCATTTCTGGCGCTTGAAGCGAAACACATTTTGACCATAGTGTGAAAAATGACAGCTGTACTGTTCATAAGGAAGTGTGGAAAATTGCCAGTGGTGAAAATCTGGACTGAAAACATTAGAAATCCATGAAGTTACGAGGTTGTGTGGAAATTGCAATAGTCGCTCGTAACACAGTCATTTTATGGACTTTTTTCACCAAATTTTTAACAGCCATTTTTACACCTCTGCTCATGAACAGTGTCACTGTGATTTTCTTAATCTGTCCCGAACATTGATTTCGCACATCGACTGCGCCATTGTGCGCTACATTCACGGAAACACATTTTGGGCGAGATGTGAGAAATGACAGCTGTACTGCTCATAAGGAGGTGTGGTAAAATGTCAATGTTGAAAATCTGGAGTGAATATATTGAAAATTCATGAACTTACAAGTGTGTGTAGGAACAGCACAACACAGGCTCGTCAAACAGTCATTTTGGGGAATTTTTTTACCAAATTTTCAACATAGGGTTTTTGGGAGAATACCTCATTAACTGTGACACTGTTATTTTGTAAATTGGTCCCAAAGGGTGGTTCCGCGCAGTGACAGTGAAATCACCTTTTAGGGCCGATTAACACCATGACAGTGACAGAATTCATGAGGTGGGGTCCCAAAAACCCCATGTTGAAAAATTGGTGAAAAATTCCCCCAAAATGCCTGAGATATGCACTAAAGTTGAAAAAACCCTGTTTATTACATTATACAGCTTACCGGCATTTCCTCAGTTCGCAGTCGGCTTTGAAGAGTGCAGACATGTTTCTGGTCCACCGACTTCATCATCGTACTGACCGGAGGTAAGTATGTGGTGAGGTGGTGGCTAAGTGGATGCACAGAGGATGGCATGGGTGGGGAGGGGGTCAGGACAGTCAGGGAGGGAAGGTTTTTTTTTTTTTTTTTTTACTTAGATGACAGGGACTTGGGCCATGCTGGGGTGGGCTCCCAGTGTGGCAGTTGGAAGGCTGTTTGGGGGGGCGTGGAGCTGACGGGGGATTGGGTACACCTGTCGGCCATAGGAACTGTTGCCATGCTAGGGTGGACTCCCAACGTGGCACCCGATAGTCTCTTGGGGGGGACAGTGGAGCTGACAGGGGACTGGGCACCCCGTCAGCCATACAGACTGCTGCCACGCTGGGGTGGGCTCCCAGTGTGGCACCTGGAACCAGTGGCAGCTCTACACCAGGGCCCACCAGGGCACATGTCCCAGGAAAAAAATGCTGTGCCCCAGTTGGTGCCCCATGTGGTGCAGAACCTCCCCCACAGTAATAATATATCAGAGCCCTGGCTGCCATCTATTGTACCCCACCTGTGCCCTGGTAACCATTTGTGGCTAGAGCCACTACTGCCTGGAACTCTGTTGGAGGGGGGAGCTCAGCACAGCCGAAGGATGACTTTGCACCCTTGGTCACAGCCAGTAAAGTGTGGGGCATGAGAATATTATGCATGCATGTGCGTGTGTGTGTGTGTGGGAGGCATGCATGAGCACATGATATCTTATCGCTGCTCACTGAAGCATAGCTCTCCCTTTCAACTGTACGGCACTGCATTTTTTTTTTATTTTTTTTTTATTTTAGTTTTTGGTAACCAGGTAAGGCCCACTAGGCACAACTGCCTGTTTTCAGGGGCAGCCTGGGAGCACTGCTATCATAGACAGCTGCAGCATTCATTGGCGAACGGTGGCCTTGCCTGCAAACACACTGACTGAATTGGAAGATGGTGTCACACCTCCAAAAACTCGGATGATGGCACTATATTTCTTGAACATGCGTGCTAGCAAACATAAAAAGGTTTGCAGCCACATTTAAAACAAATTCTCTAAACACATCAGATAGGCATATCCAACCTGCCTATTCAACCTATCTTAACATCCCCTGGTGGATCATGTGGCAGGAGTACTTTGCCCTCCTATGAACATTTCATAAATATTTTTCAATTTTTTTTTATGTTGTATTTTAACATAAGGTAGACCCATTTTAAAAGCACAGAAAGAGATTCCAGGATGTGGGCTGCTATTCCTTTCATGTGTTTGGAGGTAGGTGACAGCAAGCAACCCAAGAACTTGTGCTTCACAACACACCTGGACATGTGGTTAAAGAATAGTAACTCACACCCTGTCATGTCTTATTGCTCACATATGTCACACTCCTGTACAAATATGCAACACTGTGAAACAGTGAAATTTGGCTTCCCCATTCAGAAAGAAATATGCTTAGTGGCGAACCACCATTTTTCTTACAAAGCACTTTCTCCTGCTGCTATCATGAGCCTAACCATCAAATCAGAAAGCTTTCTAACCACTTCAAACTGACGTAAAAATCTGGACCAGAATTCACTTACTGAAAGTTTTCACTCCTGCTGCACTCACTGGATGTCCAGCATCGACTTTCCTGCTGGACACTGCAGCTTCTCACTCCTGAGCTACACCATTGACGTTTCACTGCTACCACACAGTGCAGCTTCTCACTCCGCCACACTCCACAGCTTCTCAATCCTGTCAAACTGTATGAAGAAATTAGAAGTTTCTTTACATTGATTAGGGGGGTACTGGAGGGTTGGAAAAACACTGAGACACACACAAACAGGAAGCAACAGAAGTGCTGCCGGGTCCGTATATTCTTTCTAAACAAATCTCTTTGTCAGGAACACACTGCACAGCTAAGCACTTGGTCAATTTTTATGTTCGCCATGCTCAGCGAACACTTTGTTAGGACAGTGGATTTTGAGAGGTGTGACACTGTCAGTCCAATACTGAGTGGTCTGCAAGGGGTTGTCAGTGTCACACCAATCAGACAGGCTGACCATGACACTGTTCTGGCTTGCTAGGTGGAAAATTCATGTAGCACAAAGGAGAGAGCTTACCCAGTCATAGGTCGTTCCTTTGATTTATGCTGCCTAGCAAGCACAGGTGATCTGTCATGATCAGCCTGTTGAGGTTGAACGACACCCTATAACAAAGAAAATCATCCATCGATGTCTGTTGCTGCCCCACCCTTACTGTCCCCCCACCAAACCCTCCCACTCAGCACCAACCACCCCACCCCTAAAACATAACACCTACACTGGCGGTGTCCAATTTCCAGTGTCACCACCTGAAATAAAGAAAACTGTCCCCTCATCATTTTTTTATATATATACTGTACTCTGTAACAAAGAAAGCTGTCCATTGATATCTGTTGCTGCTGTGCGATTACTGTTCCCACACTTGACCTCCCACTCAGCACCTCCCACTCACCCCACAAACATTAAACCAACACTTGAGGTGCCCAATCACCCAGTGTCACCACCAGAAATAAAGAAAACTGCCCATAGTAGTTTTTTTTTAAATATACCATGCAAAAAAGAAAAACATTCATTGATGTCTGTTGCTGGTGCCTCCATTAGTCTCCCCAACTGACCTTCCCTCTCAGCACCCACCCACCACTCCACCTCATCCCCACAAAAATAACACTGACACTGGGGGGTGCCCAATCCCCAAGCGTTGTCGCCTGAACTAAAGAAAACTGCCCCTTATAGTTTTTTTTTTTAAACATACCCTGTAAAAAAAAAAGCATTCATCGATGTCTGTTGCTGCCATGGTTGGTACTACCCCCACATGACCCTCCCACTCAGCACCTACCACCCCACATCCCCATCAGCCCTTACTTACCCACCAGGGGTCCAGCATCATAGTCCTTTCTGGAATATCAGACACATCTTCACTCTTTAATGCCAGACTGTAAACTGAGGAAATCAGGAATGTGGTTCCACACATTTCAATGGGGTTTTGAATTTATGGTCGTTTTTGAATATTTTATTTATAAATAACACCTGTCATGCTCAGGGGGAGTGGTCATAAAAAGATTATGTTGAAAATGTGGAGTAAAAATGTGAGAAAAACAACTAAGTTATGAGGAAACAAATTGTTCCAACATTAATTCATAACTTTTTTTTGCAGATTTTGTCCCCTAATGTTCAACATGTCCCTTGTGTTACCCCACCTCCTGAACATGGCAGGTGTTAATTTTCAAATCCCCTGTGAAACTTGTTTCCACAGTCTCACAGTGAAATACATTCTGGATGGAATTTTAAAAATTCCACCTGCGTTGATCATGACGTCAGGTCATCATGTTACTACATGCTTATGTATATTATTAATTGTAATTTTTAGTAATAGAACTTACTACATTGTCAGGGACCATCCTGAAAATGAGTTCTGCTCAATGGAGTTTGAAACATCTATCCCTGTTCATAATAACAATTTTATGAATAAAATTGTATGAAATACGAAATGAAATAAAAAGATTGTTGGACATTCGGGGCCAAAATGTGGGAGCCCACTTAAAAGTAGATATTGCCTCTCAGCTGCCCTATCCTGGGTAATTACAATCTGACTATGTATGAAAGCAGGACTCAACCGAAAATGAGACATTGCATTTCATCTGTTATATCCTGGGTAAATACATATAGTACAAATGTGTGCATGCAAGACCTGGTACAACAGCAATGCCAGCAGCAGACATTCAACATTGACAAATTCTTGTTCAGTCAGACACTGCTCAAAAGTCAATGGAGGGTAGGCAGAGGAAGATTTTTTTTGTAATTTAAAGAACACACAAGGATCCCAAAAATTCATACCAGCATAACATTTTGTGGACTCCTCAGACAACCATATATGTTAAAACAAATCGTGTTTGATTGTTTTGCTTGTGTTAGACAGGCTTTAGTTAATATAACTCATATGACTACAACTTTTATGATTTTCTCCACCACTCTACATTCACTGTACTGTGGGCTTTGGCTGGTATGCTGGGATAGGATATTCCAGCCAGATGACCTGTGGAAAAATCTTTGTGGGAGAAGAGGGATTGTTAGTGGCTGAGAATGATCTAGTAGTGTACTGACCTGTAGAGGCCACAGGACATGTAAAACAAGAGCATAAGAACAAAAGAATGGTGCCAGTAGATGGGGACCATTTGATCCATCTAGTCTGCCCAAGGTGGCTACCCCTTCCCCTTTAATTGTTCAAGCCAAGCTGTCCACATTTTCTGTCCCACGCTAGTTTAAATTCTTTTACTGTCTTAACTGCCATGACCTGTGCTGGCAGGCTGTTCCATGGGTCTATCACCCTCTCTGTGAAAAAGTGCTTTCTATAGTTGCTCCTGAACTTGCCTTCCACCAGATGCAAGTTGTACCCCCGTGTCTGAGTTTCTTTGTTTACTTGGAAGAGATTCTCTATCCTGTTTATTCCCTTGACATATTTGATTGTTCCTATCATGTCTCCTCTACTTCTTCTTTGTTCTAGTGAGTACAATTTTAGTACCTTGAGCCTAGTTTCGTATGTCTCATGGTGCAGTCCTTGTTCCATTTTAGTGGCCCTTCTCTGCATTGTCTCTAATCTATGCCCTTTTTCAGGTGTGGCTTCCACAACTGGATACAGTACTCCAAATGTGGCCTTACCAAGGATCTGTACAGTGGCATGATTACCTCTTGTTTTCTGCTTGTAATGCCCTATGTATCAGAGGATGCCATTTGCTCTCTGCAAAGCTTTTTCACACTGTTTTATGACTTTGAAGTCATTGGTAATGAGCACACCCAGGTCCCTTTTTCATCTATGGCATTTCAAATTGTTGCCCATCCAGAGTGTACTTTATCCCTGGGTTTTGCTTTCCCAAGTGCATGACCTTACATTTCTTGGTGTTAAATTTTAACTGCCAGTGTTTTGACCATTCTTCCAGTTTCCTGAGGTCAGCTACCATGCTTGTGGCCCCCTCCTGTGTATCCATCCTGTTGCAGAGCTTTGTATCATCTTCAAACAGGCACACCCTCCCTTCAAATTTTTCTGTGATGTCATTGATGAAGATGTTGAAGAGGACTGGACCCAGCACCAACCCCTGTGGGACACCACTGGTCACTTCCCCCTCTTCTGACAAAGTCCCATTGACCAAGACTCTCTGCTTCCTATTCTGTAGCCAGTTCCTAACCCAGTTAACTATCTTATGCCCTAACCCTGTGTGCTGTAGTTTGTTTCCCAGTCTTCTGTGGGGGACGGTGTCAAAGGCTTTGCTGAAGTCTAGGCACACTATATCCACCGCACCTCCCTGGTTTCTTGTTTTGGTAACCCAGACAAAGAAATGAGTCAAGTTTGTTTGACATGATCAACATGCCATGAAGCCATGCTGCTTGGGGTCTAGTTTTCCATTTTCCCTCAGGTATTCCACTATTCTCTCTTTTAGCAGTGCCTCCATAATATTTTCCACTATAGAGGGTAGGCTGACTGGGTGATAGTTTCCGGTATCACGTCTCATTCCTCCCTTGTGTAAGGGCACTACTGCTGCTGTTCCCAAGTCTCGAGGTACTGTGCCATTCTCTGGTTATTTACTAAATAGTTCTGCTAGTGGTGCTGCAATTTCTTTCCATAGCTCCTTCAACACCCTCGGGTTAATACCATCCTGTCCCACTGCCTTATCCACCCTAAGTTTGTTTAGTTCTTCTAGGACCCTTTCCCTTGTGAAGCGGCTGGTGTCAGCCTCTTTGTTATTGTGTTCTGTCTGCTTTAGTGGAGGTCCTTTACCACTATCTTCTATTGCGAATACGGAACAGAATAATTTGTTCAATGCCTCTGCTTTGAGTTTGTTTTCTACCATCTTGCCATCTTGTGTTGCTAATCTAACTATTCCTCCCTTACTCTTTTCCTTTTCCGTCATGTACCTGTAGAAGGTTTTATCTCCCTTTTTGACTCCCTGTGCTATCCTTTCCTCTGTTTGTGCCTTGGTCATTTGAATGGCCCTTCCTGCCTCCCTGAGTTTGTTCCTGTAGTTGTCCATGCCAGCTTCCTTCTATAACTTTTTGTATTGCTTAGAGGCCACCTTCTTTTCCCTTATTTATGCTGATATGTCCCTGGTGAACCAGAAAGGGTTCTTCCTTCTTTTTCATTTACTGATTCGACATGCACATTGTTCAGTAACTGTAGTTATGGCCTCCTTAAAATGTTGCCAGTCTTCTTCCACATTCCCTGAGCTACCCTTTGATAGCATTGATTTGATTCTAGATCTTATCTCTGGAATGTTTGCTTTACGGAAATCAAGGATCTTGATTTTTCTGTGACATATTCCCTCTGCTTTGATGATTATTAGCCAAACTGACCTGTGGTCGCTGGTCCCCAGGTTGACACCCACCTGTACATTTGAAACCCTTGAGCTGTTTGTGAGAACCTGATCTAGGGTTGCATTGTCTTTAGTGGGTGAGTTCACTAGTTGATTGAGCCCTGCACCTTTCAGTGTGATCAGGAATTCCCTACTCCTTTCAGTGGATGTGATGTACAAGGTCCAGTCTACATCGGCAGATTAAAGTCTCCGACTAGTAGTAGTTCACCTGTGTCAGCCATCATTGAGATGGCTTTTAGGAGTTCTTTGTCAACATCTGCTTCTTGGGATGGGGGTCTGTATATAACCCCCACTCAGATGGGGTCCTTGTGTCCTGCTCTCAGGGTGACCCACAGGACCTCTGCATTTCTTTGTTTTCCTTGGATCTCTGTTGCACTGATCCTCTCCCTTACATACAGAGCTACCTCCCCCACCCTTTTTCCCCTTGCAATCTCTTCTGATGAGCATGTAACCTGGTATGGCCACATCCCAGTTGTTGTGCATGGTGAACCTTGCTTCCGTGACTGCAACCCACTTGCAGTCACAGACACATGAACTAACCTCAGAGAAATGACTTGGACAGCAATTTCAAATGAGCACATTTTAAGTTTATTGACCATTCTGATCGAGCCAGATCAGGTAGTGAACAAGCAACTAGAAATGATGGCTTTAATACCTCTTGACAATAAAATTGCATTATTATTACATTAATAGTAAATGTAACTATCTTATCCCATATGCTATCCCACCTGTGAAATATCCTGACTGACTGTATGCTTAATCCTCCCTAGTCCTCTTTTTATACTACTGGAACAACCCCAGTCCCCAGTCAATTCACAAGTCTTATGTGAAACACTTACTGCTTGGTACTATTCAGAGGTGCAAGTGGTAGAAAAGAAGTACAGGAACTCTGGCATTGACAAATATGAAATGCAGAATGAGCATTCTCACTCTGAAGGATAACTGTGTCAGGATACCTCTGTTTATCTAGATACTAGTAGATTCAAATATTGAAGTGTTTTGGAAAATAACATTGCTGTACAAGTCAGATTTTGTGATGTAATCCATTGATTTCAGGTCACAGTCCTAGAAACTGTCATGTTGCAGGTCCTGCTGCAAATAAGGTACAGGAACTGAGTTCCTGTGTGTTCCTGCTCACTTTCGTCACTGGTACTATTCCCACATAAGCCAGCCCCTTGATCCCTACCAAATACCCTGCCTGGATATCTATTACTGTGTCACAATACTTAATCACTTCACATCCTTATCACTCTATGCAGCAGCAATAGCATTTGCTTTACAGGAATTCAGTAAACATTCAGATAAGTGAGACCAGGCTAACAACATTTATAACAACCAGGTGGCTCCCCCCAGGTACTGTATCTTAAGCTTTAATCCTTTTTGCACAGAACCCTTTAGACAAATGTCTCCTATTTAAACAAGAACAACCAAATACCACAGTCCTTATCTGGTGCTGGATGATGAAGCCGGAGATGAGCAGTGGACCTCTGGTGGTGATAATCCTCTGAAACAGATGATGTTGAGCTTCTCTGAGACTTTCTACTGAAAAGTGGTTGCTGATCTTGTTCCTAGAAAATGTCACTGAAATTCAGGTGCCACAATGCAGCAGACAACAGCTAATCTTCCCCTGGTTTCACTCACTCCCTACTGCATCTACACTGGGATACAAATGATCCTGTTACCTTTGCTTTACTAGTGGGATAGTTCCTTGCTGCACACTGGATTGGTCTCCTCTCTGCATATATAATAAAAAAATACCAGCACGGCAGCCCCATAACAAAACAAACAAACAAAAAAAACAGCAGAAGTGCACTCCAAAATGGCCTATTAAACAATCTAGCTAATTCTGAAATGATACTGATGAAAATTTATTCTGATAAATATTCTTTCAATTTATTTTAATCCAAAAAAACACTGTGCAAACATTGCCAATGTTTCAAGCTGAGGCGTTTCTTCAGGGCTTGCACCGTCGGTGTAAGATTCTGTATACAGGTTATTTTGTTTCTTGCTGCACATCACTGCACTTTTTAATATCTACAGTTCTGCTCTGAGGTCTGGTGGTAACACAACATTCTGGTCTGCCAAGTGCCGGTGCAGGCAGAGTACTCCAGGTCTGACTCCACAATACCATCACCCTACCCTCCAATGTCTTAGCTCAACTGCAGCATTTTCCTTCATGGCTTACACCACCATGGCAGGGGTCACATGTCGCCCTTTCACTGCTGAAGAAACAGATCTGGAGTCACATGGGAGAGGACTCTGCCACTAGTGCAGGGCCTGTGAGGGTTGGACCCCTCATGTTGCACTGCCAAGGCATTTACCATTCTTCTTGTCCCCAGGAACACCGACTTGGAGCTGAGGTAAGCCCATGTGGCATGTGCAGCAAATAACCACCAGGCATCTGTTCCTCTTACGCTATATTTTGCTATGCACACTGCCACTTGTGGTCACCCAGGAGCAGCAGAGTGGTAGGACTGGTCATCCCTCCTCCCCAGAGGAGGAGGAGGAGAGTGACTTTTGGGACACTCAGTCCTCCTTCCCTCCAACCAGCCCCGATCACCCAGGCTTATTCCAAAACCTAAGCCATCAGTGTTATGAGTGGAACTGCTACTGCTGTGCTGATGGACTGGCTACATAAATGAATATTTAAATAGGCTGCATAATGCAGTAGTTCCCTAACCAACCATTCAGTGGACCACCAACGAAATATTTACAAGATCAGTGGCATAAGTTATTTTCTGCAATGCATACTTGTAGCGTTTGTTTACATCACTTCACTATATATTGTATGTATGGGATATGTGAGGATGGGGCACAAATTAATGAATCTCAAGTGCCCTCCCCATTTGCTAACACCTGACCTGAGGTGTTCAAGGGCACCATAAATAATATACTCTTTCTCTTTTCTTTTAGGGTCCCAGGCTATCTGTACCTGTCCACCCTCACTGTCACAAGTTCCACCTACAATTGATGAGTGCATGTTAATAGTTTTCAAATTGAATATATTTTATTCATTTGTAGGAAGAGTTAAGATATCATTTAACTCATACATTTGACATTAGCTTGATACATACATTTTGTCTGAACATTAAACTATGTGAGGGTCCTGTTACAATACAGAGTCTTGTAAAGTATATGTTACAAACATGGTTTCAGTTGTGTTCAAATATTACAGTCTCAGCTAACTACAGAGACCCTTCATACTCCTCCTCCTACTTCCCCCTCCCCAAACCCCCCTCTCTCTCCCTCCCTTTCAGGTATGCAGCAACAGTGTCCATCATTCCCAGTAATCCAGATAAGGTAATCGTGGGGGATCATATTTAATGAAGTCATATCACTCTTGTAGAACTGTCCCCTTCTTGCCTTAGCTGGTTATTTGATATCCATAAACCACTAAATAGTCAGTAGAGTATGTAAAGGTGCCCATGTTTTTTGATAGTATTGTGATCTCTGTGCAATGTGAGCAATCATGTTCTCAGCCTGCAAGGCAAATAGTATCTCTTTTAGCCACTCCGTATATGTAGGGATATTTTGGTCTAACCAGTGGCGAATAATCACTTTTTGTGCACACACTGATATTAGCGTCATATATTTTCGTTGGGTGCCACTTAGAACTTCACCATAGTCTTCTATTATACAAATTTCCAGCTTGAACGCATCAGCTAACCCTAAAAGTGGGTCTAAGTTGGACTTAATACTATTCCAGAAAGGTGTAACCTTATTGCATTCCCACAATGTATGCAACAAAGTGCCAGGCCTTTGCTTACAGCGTGAACATACTTTTGAGGAGATTTTCCCCATCTGATAAAGCCTAGCTGGGGTATAGTATAAATCATGTATAACGTAAAACTGTAAGATGCAGTATCTGATCCATTTCATGTCTTGGCACAATTGTGACCACATTTTTGGCCATGAACGAGGAGCTAAGGTGTTTGGACATAGTACTTGGTTCCAGACATAATGCGGCTCACCTTGCTTTTCTTCCAGAGCCTTACCTAAGAGGCAATAGAAGTGGGAAATGAGGTGAGAGAAAGGTAAATTAGGGATAGCCTGTAAAAGGGGGCCGTTTAGACACTGTGTCCAGTATCCCGCTCCAAAGTGTCTTAGGAGCATATGTTGCAATTGTAGGTATTTAAAACAAAAAGTTTTAGGGAGACTAAACCGTGAGCTGGCTACTTGAAAAGGTATCAGTGTGTGTTCATGAAGTAAATCTACAACTCTCAATTGGGTGTTAACCAGCCAGAAATTGCTCGAGAGGTGCGGTCCCCCTATTTTGAAATTGGGATTAGCACATATAGGCTGGGAAACATTCTTTACCAGAGATATCTGAAAAAAGTTACACATTTGGGAATGTACTCAAAGCATTGTTTCCATGGGTGTGGCTTTGAGAGCTTTAAGCAAGTTCTTGAGAGGGGAAAAAAATGAGAGCCTTGGGAGAGATATATTGTGTGGAGAGAGTAAACTTTGCTCAATCTGATGCCACAAGGGAATATAATGAACACTCTCCTGACAGGAACTGTCCTTCATCCAATATGCTAGGACTGAACAAACAATGGAGAACTGATAAAGGAGCAAGTCTGGGAGTTGAAAGCCCCCATTGTTCTTACTCCTCTGTAGCTTAAAGAGAGCCCGACAAGATGTGTTCCCACCCCACAGAAAGTTGGACATAATTTTGTTGACCTGGGTAAACCATGCTTTAAGTAGAAAAGGTTATACAATCTGTAGGGGGTACAGAGTTTGCGGAAGGATGTTCATTTTCAGAACATTAACCCATCCCCAAAGAGTTAACGGCAACATGGCCCAGCGGGAGAGATCCATTTTGATTTGCATAAGGATTTTGTCCAAGTTGTATTGTTTCATCCTGGTTTCCGAACAGGAGAGATATATATACCTAGGTATTTTATCTTATCTCTGGTCCAGCAGAATCCAAGGTGAGCAATTTCAGCCTGGAATGTATGAACATTTAAGGGCATCACCTCTGTTTTTGTGATATTGAGTTTGTAATTAGAAAAGGTCCCAAACGTTTTGATAATTTCGAGAGCATCGGGAGCCGATTTTGAAGGGTGAGTTATGTGAAGTATGATATCATCAGCATAGACCGAGATTTTGTATTGTGTGGGCCCAATAGAGATGCCGGTAATATCTGGAAATAGTTTAATACGTCTAATGAGCAGTTCCAGATATAAGTCGAACAGGAAGGGGGAAGTGGGCACCCCTGTCTAGTTCCTTGTTGTAACTTATAGGGATGAGATAGATGTCCATTGCATAGTATACATGCTATGGGGCAAGTATATAATATCTTGACCCATTGTATGTACTGTTTTGGGATATTGTAAAGTTGTAACAAATGTAATAAATATTCCCAGGAGACCCTATTGAACACTTTCTCAGCATCCAGGGACACTAAAGCAGCTGGAATTTGGGAGTCCCTCGATGCAGAGATCAAGTATGCCAACTTGCACATGTGATCAGAGAAGATCCTACCAGCTACAAAGCCAACCTGTTCAGAGCTTATTAGACTTTGCCAAATCTTGCATAACCTAATGGCCATAATTTTTGCCAGTATTTTTATGTCAACGTTAATTAATGATATTGGATGATAGTTTGTGACCTGAAGAAGGTCCCTATCAGGTTTTGGGATAACCACAATGGTGGCCTCAAATAGGGTAGGGTCAGTAATACCATGCTCAAACATATAGTTGTAAGTATCTAAAAGCATTGACCCAATTTGTTATTTGAATAGTTTGTAGAATTCTATTGTGAATCCGTCTGGGCCTGGCGATTTATCTGTGGTGGGGAGGGAATCAATAGCCTGTGTTATCTCATCCTGAGAGACTGGGGCTTTAAGAAAGTTTACTTGGGATGTGTTGAGTTGTGGGAGTTGTATCGGCTGCAATAATTGTTCCAATATTGCTGGGCAAAAATAATGGGGGTTATGCAAATGCAAAGTTTTATAGCACTCTTGAAAGCAGTTAGTAATTTCTCCGGGGAAATAACTGTTTGTCCTGCAGAGTTTTGACTACTGGGAACAATTCTATGTGAGGTCTGTGCCTTAAGTCGCAAAGCCAAAAGTTTTCCTGCTTTGTCGCCTTGGTCAAAATATTTAATCTTAGAGCATATAAGACGATACTCTACATGTTCAATCAGAATTGAGTTATATTGATCCCTTAAAACTTCTAGAGCTTTAAACAGATCCTTTGTGGAGTTTGGGGAGAGTGACATCTCCATGTTCCTAATATACCTCAAGAGAACGGAAGTGACCTTTGAGTTTGTTTTTTTTTTAACGGTTGCCATGTGAATTATCTCTCCTCTAACCGTACTTTTTAAGGCACCCCTTAGCATGTCTGTCTTGGTCATGGAGGGGGCATTTATCTCAATAAATTTTTAAATGAATCCAGCCAATTGGTTCTTCAGGTACTCTGATCAAAATAATTGACAATTAAATCTCCAAACCTTATCTCTAGGTGTAGGCATGGGATGGTGGTCTGAGATCACCTTGGGGAGGTAATTACATGTTGTTATAGCTGAGAGATGTCCCGAGTCTATGAGAAAGCAATCTAAGCACGAGAATGAGTTGTGTGGAATGGAGTGGAATGAATATTCTTTCTGATGAGGGTAAAGAACCCTTCAAGGATCTATTAATCCAATGGAGTCCATCATTTCTCTGATGGCAAGCTGCACTGGGGAGAGAGAAGGCGAATGACTCAGAGAGCCATCCACAATATTACAATAAACTAGGTTCCAATCTCCTCCTAGCAGTATGGGAAAGTGGGACCATGGGGTAAGGTCATTCATAAGAGAAACAAAAAAGGATGGGTTCTCCACATTGGGGCCGTATATGGAACCAAGCACTACCTCAGTTTGACCCAACAGGGCCTTAATCAAAATGTATCTATGCTGAGAGTCTACTATGGTGTCTATGAGTCTAAATGGGACTCTTCTTGCTACGAGAATTGCAACCCCTCCCTTCCGAGTATCCGGTTCACTCCCAAAGGCCTGGCCAACCCAGGATCTTCTTAATTGTGAGACCTGAGAAGGAGACAAATGGGTCTTCTGGAGAAACACTATATCAATGCCAAGATTATGAAGATGCAGCAATACTTTTGCACGTTTAGCCTGAGACTGAGACCCATTTATATTCCATGAATATATTTTATATGAAGTCACCTTATTGGCAGTTTTTTTACTGGGTTATCCAGCTTTACTCCAAGAGTTTTAACACTGCTCAGATTGTCCTTGGGATAGTCCTCTTTAAAAGGCTGTTGTGCTGCATACCTGATCCCACCCACCCTCCATTCCCTTTTAAGCTCCCGCTTCTCCCTCCCCCTCCCTGTGCTGTACATCACCTTCCCCTGTACACAGCCAATTCATAGAGGCTCTCCCAGGGCCATCTCCCAGTTGAATTATATTGATTAATCCCAGGCCATCAAAATGTCAGACCTGGGAAAAGCCTGGGGAACCCCCCACCTAAAGGCCGCATACTCCCCCTTCCCTGCATCCTGGTTCGCAACACCCTTCTTGAAATTGCAGTATCCATATTTACTCCTACCCCTCCCCAGCTCCACTCAATGAGAATATAGCATATGAATGCCAATGAAGCATTTAAACCTATCACCTAGTATCCTGGCTCCCCTCCTGGACACATGCAGACCATGGTGCCAGTATGGGCCTGTATCCCTTCAGGTGGATCCCCAGTCCCCAGTGAAGCCAAAACCCTGAGCTCTGCATCAGTTTTTCAACCATTTATTGAATCCCATGGTGTGGAGCACCCTAGCCTCATCCATGCATTAGACAGGCAGAATCTCCGAGAAGGTTACCGTGCATGCTACTTTTCTAAGGCCCCTCGCCAACTCCATAAAACTTCTCCTACACTGTTCTGATCCCTTTCCCAGCCAGGTCATTTGTCCCTAGGTGGACAATGGCGTCTGCTCCCTCCCCTGTGCAGCTGCTCCCATGATCCTGAGGATTCACTCCCTGTCCTGCCAAGCCATGGCACCAGGCAGGCACCTTACCTCCCTCCCTCCCAGTTCTACCCCCTAATAATTGAGTCCCCACCAGGAGCTGTTTCCTTCTCATGTGAGATCCGATGTCACCCTCACGTTGGTCTCCTTTGTGGAGGTTCTCAGCATCCTCCTTGATCTCCACTGCATGTGCCTTCATAAAGGAACCACACTCTGCCAGAATGGCATATGAATTGTGGAGAGGTACAAGTGGAGGAATGCACCTCCATTCCACCACCCTCACCCTCCCTGAGCCAACTGTGCTCCAACTGTTCCTCTTTCTTGGCAACCTCTGAGGCAGTGGCAGTGGCCCTGGTGGTCCCTGGGTGGGAGAGGTGGTCCCCCAAATCCTGGCCAACTCAGCCTGGTGATCAGCAAACCTCCTTCCTCAGCCCAGAGAGGTATCTGCAGATGGGACAACACCACATCCTCCAGAACATCTCCCAGAAGACTGCCCCTCCACAATCACTGCACCACTCCCATCATGTTTTATGTGTGGCCACTCAACTGTTATTTTGTATGCTTACTCTTTCCTCTCTCTGTTTACTTTTTTTCTCCTTATTTTCCTACTGCCTCTGTTCCCTTACAGCTCCTGCCCTTCCTGTTCTGGGATGGGAAGTTCCTGTATTGCTCAGTAGTCTCCTTCTTACTTGCTCAGAATCAGACTTTCAGCAGCTTGGGGGGGGGAAGCTACTCCTTTCCTTCTAGGGTGGTGAGTCTTTTGTGCCTCTGCAATCGCTCCCTTTCTGCTCCCAAACAAGAAGTTCCTGTTGTTAGTCAAATCCTGCACCTATAAAAGTGGAACTAGCTAAGGGTGGGGGAGGGAGAGGGAGGGAAGGAGAGCTGTATAGTCCCAGCACAAGAGTAGTAAAGTTCAAACAGCACCTCCTTCCTCTTGCTGCTCACTGTCAAAAGCTTTGTAGGGCACTTTTAAATCCAAATACCAGGCATCCTGCTGCCTAAGCAACTCCCCCTAATTCACAGCTCTCTTCTTCACCTAGCTAACTGCACAGACAATAGTTCCCTTCACCCAACTCAGACAAACACACTAACTCTTGTTTTGTTTTGTTTGTTTGTTAGCTTTTACCCTAAGTTGAAGGTCCTAGTAGCAGAGTTCTAGTTCTTAAGTCCTAGTAAAAGAGTAGTAAAGTACTAACAGCTCCTCCTTCCTCTTGCTCCCTCTTAAGATTGACAGTACACAAATATTCTGGCCCTAAGGCCCTATCTTGCTCCTGCAATCAGAAGCAACACCACCACTGAGATGTCATTTCCCTCCTTTAATCAACAACATGCTTCCTTGCTGAGCTGCCCTCAAGCTCCACATCTTAGAAGAACAGCCCTTGTACAAGCAGGAAAAAAAACACACGTGCATTACTTTAATAGTATAACTGCTACCAGCTGTGTTAGCACCCCCTAGTGGAAACAACTAAACAGATTACTTTAACCTAAAACTACCACATATTTCTATGCATAACCACCTTTACACTAATTATTTGCTTTTGCAGTTAATAAATTGTCATGAGATAAGTTTTCAGTATAGTATAACAATACACTCTAGCACAGAAACACAAACAGCAATACATGTTTAGAAATACACTTTCACAGGGATTTCTAGTACTTCATGCAGTGGGATAACATTACCATGCGATCAGAGGACAAAATTAGGTAGTAGTAGTAGTAGTTTATCAAGCGCCTAATCCTGGCGCTCCAAGCACTGTACATCATAAAACATAAAATCCAAACATAATCAATAAATACAGAGGGCGGGATATTCAAAAGGGTTGTGCCATGTGCAATAGGGTTGCGCTAGCACAAGTCCGGAATTGAGCCATTGTGCGATATTCAGCAGGAGGCAGTTGCACCACAGAAAACATGCTGAGCAACAGCGCAATGCTAATGAAGGTATGCACAACCGAAGGAGGTGGAACCATGCATAAAATGCGCAATGCGATATTCAAAGGCTTGCGCAATGCGCAACAGTGGATCAAGCAGAAGTTGCGCCTCAGCAGAAATAAGCCACAATAAAAAGGCTCAAGGAAGAGGCACAAGAACACGACAGGGAAGTCACATGAGGCAGGCAGACAGAGCAGGCCAGAGCAGGAAACAATGCAGGCCAGGGAGTGCACAGGACAGAATAGGGGCAAGTGAAGGTGTGTGGGGCCACAGAGTGCAGAGGCTAGTAGGTGTACCCGGTGCAGTGGAGGTAGCAGTCAGGACAGCAGGGTTAACAGATCAACAACAGCCAGGGGGTGAACACAAGCTGGGGAGATGGACAGTGCCAGCTTCCACATGGAAACTGTAATGAAGGGGATGAGAAGGCATGCTGCAGGGGGACGTGGCCGTGGAAGGGCCCGTCGGCGGTATGCCCCCAACAGGCAGTACCGTGCCCACATCAGCTTTGAGCTGTATTCACATGTAGAGATTGTAGGCCAGTACCGCCTGAACAGGGCAATAATGAGGCAACTCTGTGAGCTGTGCAGTGATGTGATGCAGGCACTCTCACGACGGAGTCACTCTCTGTCAGTGGAGACAAAGGTAACAGCCTGCATGTGCTTGCTCGCCACAGGTACCTTCCAGAGGCCAACAGGGGACACCACAGGCATAACACAATTGGCCACATCACACATCCTCACCCAATTCCTCAGCGCACTGCTGCCACATGCTGCGGAGTATATCCATTTCCCTAGCACCTCGGCAGAGCGTACAGCAAACATACAGGAGTTCCATAGGGTAGCACGTATGCCTGGCATGCTAGGGTCGATAGACTGCACCCATGTGGCCATTTGCATGCCACCTGGCCATGATGGGGCTGCGTATCATAATCGGAAGGGGTTTTCCAGTGTCAACTGCCAGGTGGTGTGTGATGCCAGTGGGTGCATCATCAATGTCTGTGCCACGCACCCTGGCGGAGCACACGATTCATTCATATGGTACCAATCAGCACTGTGCCATTGATTTGAGAGTGGGGACATCCCCACAGGACATCTAGTGGGTGAGTATGCATGTAGGATTGGCAAAGCAGGGGCAAGGGAGGGTAAGCCACAGGTGCCATGGGAGTGGCACACAGGGTTAGGGGCAATATGAGCCTGAACATGATACTAACCTCCACTATCTCCACACAAGTGACAGTGGATACCCACTCTGCCCCTGGCTGCTCATACCCTACCGGTGGCCCATGACCCCATTGCAGCAACGCTTCAATGAGACACACGCTGCCACATGCAACATCATCGTGCGGGTGTTTGGGATGCTGAAGGCACGCTTCCGATGCCTAGACACCTCCGGTGGTGCCCTACAGTACAGCCCCTCAAAGGCCTGTGGGATATTCCTGGCCTGTTGTATCCTGCACAACATGGCCAAAGACTGTGGGATAGCCGTACAGGTCGAGGAGGGGGACAGTGATGGGGACGCTGGTGACGCTAGTGATAATGGGGATGAGCAGCCCCCCCTTGGACAGCGTGACCCCCGACTGATCCGGCTGGCCCAGCTGCACTGGGACACCATCACGGAGGAGCACTTCGCCCAACACAGGTAAGTCATGGGGCCATGTGCAACCAACAGTGGCTAGGGCACAACCTACATACACACAGGGAACTACACCAGGAGTGCATGACAGCGAGGGAAGTGGCAGGGCACAGAAGCACACACACACAACCAGGGAGGGGTGAACAGTAACATGCCACATGGACAGACACACACACACACCAGGCACAAAGTGCACAGGGGCCAGGTGCACAACAGAGCAGGAACAGACATTACATACACACACGTCCACAGGTCACCACCACCACCTGTACTGTCCATGTACGTGTGTGAGATGCTGGGCACCCTTGCACTTTGGTGTACAGTGCAATGCAGGCATCATCATGCACATGCACCTGTGGACAGCAGTCAGGAGGGTGTGCAGGTGGTCCATGTGTTGGTGTATAGGGTAGGGCACCCACTGGTGCACTGCCCACCAAAACACACATTACACACAGGGCAGCAGCAGACAGGACCTGCACTGGGAGACAGCTCAGTCATGTGGCACAGTGCTACAGCCACCTCAGATGCATGGATGGCCCCGCTGAGAACCAGCAGCACTGGTAGGATGAGCATGGGCCACATGGGGTGGCACCGATGGACCACCATGGGTCCCACTGCATGAATGCAACCTTGTCTGCACAGGGGTCTGCAGCATACCGAACATACCTGCACCAGGGGTGCTCGGGATGCCCACAGCTGAACCCGGCATTGACAGGGTGGGTGTCACACAATGCCGGGAATGGGGAGTGGATAGCATACTGCATGGTGTGAGTGGCACAGGGGCACCTGACTGTGTGCCCAATGTGGCCACAACACCGACCACTGCCTGTGTCAGCCTGTCGATGGTGGCGGTCACATCTACCTGCATATGGTCAATCAGGGACAGGATCCTCTCAGTGTCCCTGCTGTGTCGCTCCTCGACCTGCTCCAGGGCCACACACAGTGCCTCCACGGATGTTGTAACCTGCATCTGCTGCTGTACTGATGCCTGCTGCAGGTGGGTGCGCTCATCAAAGAGGTCATCTGCCACATCGGCAACCTGTCCCTCAGGGTCTGGAAGGGCCTGATGTACAACATCCCTTGAGGGTGGGTGCTGCTCACCAGGACCAGATATGGGCATGTCCACAGGCAGTGCACCTACATCACCGCTGAGCCCTGTACCCCCAGTCCCGGTGGATGACTGCTGCTGCTGCCCTTCCATCTGCTGTGCACACGGGATCAGTGGTTCCATGGCTGTGGCCACAACAGTGCCAGTGATCTGCACAGCCACTGGTGCTGCCCCACCAGTGCTGACAGGCACAGCCTGGGACTGTGCTGACATGCTGGCACACACGCCGGAACCAGCTAGTTCCATGGGCATGAGCTGGCCTGCTGTGTGTCCATTCTGTAACACACACACATTTCAATGACCATAGTGGTCAGTGCATCATAGATGGTGCAGGTCTGTGCCACAGCCACAGCGTGCTGGCATGCTTGCATGCCAGACCGCCGGGACACAGGAAGGGCACTCCCCACACCTGTCTCAACATCAGTGAAGGTAGCTGGGCATGCACACTGCTGCAGTGCATGCCGGCAATCTGTGGAGGTGGATGGTCCCTCCTCCAACTCCAAGGTGGCTGTCCGCAGTGGACAGACCCTCCACTGCTGACCCCTGCAGATGCACAGGATCTGTAACAGAAAGGAAGGACACGTTAGTGCATGTGATCTACCTTCCCCCCCAACCATGACATACCATGCAGTAATGGGCTACCACCTGTCTGGAAGCCACCTCCAGATACACCCTCAATGGCACTGCGCTGCATGCTTGCAGTGAGCATGTCCTCCGCCGGGGTCAGCTGCACCACCTCTGGCTGTCCACCGCCTGTTGCAGCACGTGCCACCCTGATGGCTGCAATCTTCTCCTTCGCCCTCCTCCTGTTGGTCCCCATCTTCTTTTTACACTCCTGCACAGAGCGCTGGTGGCTGATGTGCAGGTTGATGGCACGTGCCACCCCCTCCCATGCAGCAGCACGGGCCTGTGGGGTGTCCTGCCATCCACTGTGAAGTGGCTCCTCAGCCAGGTAGGATTCAAACAGTCCCTCTGTCTCTGCCTTCATAAAGTTGGGCCTCCTCTTCCACCCACCATCATCCTCCTCACCCAGTCCTCGCTCACTCATTTCACAGCCTGTATGGGTGAGAGTGGTCCCCTGTGACTGTGCAGTACACAGAAATTCTCTGGGGCCATGGTCCAGTACAGCACAATGCATGCAAATCACCTATCAACTGCAGTAACCAAATCTGGCCACTGCAGAACAGTGTTGCAGATTTATAGTGCAATGCATGCAAATTAGGACTGGAGCAACTTTAATGAGATGCAAATCGCGCTGCTGCGCCATTGAATGGCTGATCGGATGATGTGCATACAACAACTGAATATCGCGCTGTTGCACTTTGCACAATACGGTTGAACCGGCTGAGCCAATGGCGCAGTTCTGTGACTGCGTAGTACACCGCACTGTGCATGCCCAGGTGGCTTATGCAGGCATCTGCCATGCTGATGATGTGCTGTGCAGAAAGGCAATTCAGGACACAGCCACCATAGTGCCAGTGGTGCTACAGCGACCGTCACCACATGGCGCTGTGGCACAACTGCGCAATACTCCACTGTGGCATTGGCACACAGGCGACCAATAGCGCTGGATGTGTAGCCGTCCGATGGCGCTGTGCATGGCCTTGCGCCAGAGACCCCTGACCCTGTGCCCGACCTTTGCCCCTTCACGCTGTATGTATGGCATGCCTGCAGCTCTATCACGCTGTTACACTGGCGGCACTATATGAACAGTACAATAGGGACTAACGGAGTTGCATTAAGCAACATTTCCATGTGGGGTTGGTGCGCTGCGGAGCGCCATATTGCCTACTATATACATGCAGGGATGGCACGCAGGAGAGCCCCACAATGGAGTACGGTGGAGCTTGCCAACCTAGTGGCCATAGTGGAGCCTCACCATGGCCCACTGTTTGGGGATGAACCCCTGAAGGTGGCACGCACACATGTGTGGCAGCAGGTGGCCACTGCACTGGAGGAGGCCACTGGCCAGTGGCGCTCGGCAGAGCAGTGCAGGCACCGGTATGGTGACCTGCGGAGGAGGGAGCAGGCACTACTGGCATGACTACGTTCACGTGCCAGGAGGGGCGTGGTGCCTAGGCCAGGTGGGTGAGCCATCTATGCACCTGTATTGTCCGCATGAGTAACACTGTGTATTGTGACCAGCACTTGGGGGAGGGTTGGTCTATGGTTGGCTGTGGTGGTGTTTACAGGATGTGGGATGCATGGGTCTGGCTGGGTGGGCAGGCACACTCATTGGGCAGGGAGCTGTCTGCTTTGGGATTTCACTGATGAGTTTCTCACCATTTGTTTCCCACAGGCATGGCAAAGTGGAGGCGGGCCCAGGCTGAAGCGCAGCGAGGGGTGGCAGTGGTAGCTGTACATGGTGGTGGTGGTGGTGTCGAGCCACAGCAGCAGTAGCCGCAGCAACAGTATGATGAGGGTGAGTGTCATGACATCATGAATGCTATTGCATGCTGTGGGGGGGCAGGGCATGGCCACCATCCATGGACAACACTGCCATGCACGCGACATGTGACAGCACTGTCCAGTGGCACTGCATGTCTGGGAGTGCATAAATGGTGGTCCATGCACGCACTGGGCACATGGCTGTGGCACTGCCTTCCCACCACGTAGCCACGTCACTGTACAGCCTTGGTTGTGCTGTGCTGGACATGGTTGGTGTGTGTGTGCAGTGACACACATGGCTGTTGCTGCCTGGTTGGGCTTGTCTTGTGCATGGTCACTGTGGGTGGGTGCACTCCATCACAGGAGTGGGGCAATTGGCTGTATGCCATGCATGTTGGGTGGGCTTCAGGGTTGTGGACAGTCACAGCCATTGATTCTGATCCCTTGTCCTAGGTGTCCAGATTCTGCGGAGAATCGAGCGGGCAGTCCACCGGCTCCTTGATGTGTCAATGGAGTCCCTCAAGATCCTGAGGGACATGCAGCGCAGTGGAATCAGGTGCAGGAGGAGACCATGGGACCAGCAGCAGCCAGCTGATAAGCAGGCTGGCGGGCAGTAGCTGCCCATCACCTCCCCCCTTTACCCATCCCTCACACCCTTCCTTCCCTCCCTCTCCCAGTTGTTCACCCCTGCCCCTTACCAACCCCTACCTTGTACCCGTACCACCCCCTTGTATTGTATATAGTTGCACATAGTTTGGTCTGTTCATGTTGTTATTGTTAATATGTTAATTAGATAAATCTATTTTGTTATGAATACTGTGGTGGTCTCTGATTTGCAGCTGGCTATAGGTGCTCAGTTGCAGTGGTGTGCATGGCATCTGGGGTGGTATTGTCCTGGGTATGTGTGTGTGTGCGTGGGGAGTTGTCTCTGGTGTGGTAGTGGCTTTCAGTTGGTCTTGCTGTGTGCTGTCACCCACTGCTGGGTGCTCCTGGTGGGTCTGGCTTGTATGGTTCTGTGGTACACGAGGTTGCAGTGTGATGGGGGGATGTATGGGGATTCCTGCAGTGACAGTCACTGCTCATGGGTGGTGTCTTGGGGTTCCAGTGCAGGGTGTGCTGTGCACGGGGGGGGGCTGATGTGCACTGGGGTTGTCCGCCCCCTTTGTGTGGCAGTCTCAGCTTGTCAGTGGGTGTGCTGGGGCACCATGACCCAGCTGTGCTTTGTTGGCTTGTCCCCATGGGCCGCTGGATATTCCGTCCCTCCCCCAGTGATGCTGTGCTTGGGGTGTGGGGGTGCATTGTTAGTTCTGCAGTGTGTTCCTGTGCTCATCTGTGGCATGGGTGGTGGGCCCCTGCCTACCTCCCTGGTTGTGCAGTTCCATTGCTCTGCTGCTGGGGGGCTCTCTGCTTGTGCTATGGCACTTCTGGACTGCTCAGCTGGGCTGGTCTTGTTGCACTATAGCACATCATATCTGCTCAGCTTCCCCTTCCTGTTTGCACTATGGTGCAGGTTGTGCAATATTCAGACGTTGGCTGGTTGCGCAATTTAACTTGCTCCTTGTTTGAATATCTCATCTATTGCACATGTGCGCAATGGACTTGTGCTTGCTCCTGATATTACGCACATTTTGGGTGCAGTTTGAGTATCCGGCCCATACTGTATAACATTAAAAATGTGCAAATCAATCATCAAATAGCTAAAACAAATCAGTGAGGATAATTCTAGGTAGAGGCTTGCCTGAACAGGTAGGACTTTAGGCCCCTCTTAAAGGCCTCCACTGAGAAATCCTCCCTCAGGGATCTGGGAAGTGAGTTCCACAAGTCTGGACCCGCCACCTCAAAAGAGCAATCCCCTGATGTCTTGAGCCTGGCTCTGGGAATCACTAAGAGGTTCACCTTGGAGAAACAGAGAGGGCAATTTGGGTGCTAAGCAGACAGGAGCTCACTCAGGTAACCTAGGCCCAGTCCATGTAGGGATTTATAGGTCAGCAAGCCAACCTTGAAGGAACTTCACCACTTCACTGGCAGCCAGTGCAGGTCATGCAAGACTGGGGTCACATGACAGGAGCTTGAAAGGCCCGTCAGTAACCTGGCCGCTGCATTTTGCACCAGCTACTAGTGTTATAGGACTCCTCCACTTACCCTCAGATACAAAGTGTTACAATAGTTGAGCCTGGAAGTCACAAAGGCATGCATTAGTGAGGGTATGTCTCCCGGGGATCAAGACTTCAGTCTGGGAGATGCTTTAAAAGATGGCAAAAGCCATTCCAGACAATGGATGATACCTGTGCATCACATGTCAATCTTTTATCCAGAATGATGCCCAGATTCTTCACCTTGGCAGAGGCCACCAGACTAGAGGAACGAAACATCAGACTGGATCTCTTCACTGTGGCCCTCACACCCTGCCATTGACCAGGCTCAATCACCAAGACCTCCATTTTGCCAGGGTTGTGATGTAGCCAGTTAGAGGACATCCAGTCCTGGATCTCAAATAGGCATAAATGCAATATGTTGACTACACCAGGCATTCTGGGTGTAAATGGTAGATACAGCTGGGTGTCATTTGCATAGCAGTGAAAACCCAGACCATAACATCTGATGACATCATCCAGGGGCAGCATGTACACTGCAAATAACAGCTGAAAGGATTAAGCTCCGGAGGTACACCACAGAGCAGAGGCTTCAGACTGAGGAAAAAATCCCCATCACCAGCTTCTGTGTCCTGCCACTGAGGAAGGACTCAAGCCAGCTGATGATCCTAACACCGAGTCCACCATGCTCCCTAAGCTGATCCAACAACAGCCTCTGGTCCACAGTGTCAAATGCTGATAAGAGACTGACTAGAACAAAAACTGACTGTCCCACTGATCTCTATCTCTGAGAAGGTCATTATGCACCCTGACCAATGCAGTCTCCGTACTGTGCCTGAATCTAAATCCAGACTGGAGCACCCCACAGATGCTAAAGGTCATGAGGTTGGCCTCAAGCTGCAAAGCCACTATCTTTACAATAACCTTTCCTAAAAAGGGAAGGTTACAGGCAGGTCTATAATTTGCCAAGAAGTTTGGGGTCTAATGATGTTTTTTTCAGAAGGGGCCTCACCCGCACATCCTTCAGTGCACCTGGGAAGGACCCCTCCTAAAAGTAACACTGAACTATTTCAGCAAACACTGGCTATGAAATCCCACACAACTCACTAGAAGGCTTGTCAAACCCAGGTCCAGCTCACAATAAGGGAGCTGCAGCTCATAAATCACCTCACATACCTCCTACACCGTTACCACCTGAAACTCACCCCAGACAGGAGGAGTGCTACTTGTGACAACCTGCTCCCCACTGCTGGGCTGCAGCAGCCCAGTTGGGGTTATCTCAGACCTGATCAAGAACACCTTGTTGGAGAAGAACTGAAAGAACTCTTCACACCAGGTGAATGAAAAAGTCTTTACCGGCTGAAGACAGGCAAGATGTAACAGCCTGTCAACAGTCTTTAAAAACTGAACCTGTCTGTTCCTCCCTGCCACAATCAATCTGGATACAAATGCTGCCTTCTTACAAGAGGTTGCCCTATGACACTCACTGTCTGTCCCAGAATTCCACCAACAATGCTCCAGTCTGGTCCCAATGCCTTCATCTCCCTAAGCTCCCCATCAAACCATGGGGACCCGAAGTGAGAAGACCTGGGTCATATACGAACTGGTGTGACCATATCAAGAGCTGAGGCAACAGCCCTGTTATAGGCTACCACCACCTTCTCCAGTTCTATCCCACACACAGCCATCACACCCGAGATGTCAAAAGTCACCTGAATTCCTGATGGGAGCAACCCCTTTAAAGGGCAGCAGCTGAATATCTCCACAGAGGATGGGCAGCAGGGGAGCCCCAAATGAGAACTTCACTGTGCAGTGATTCAACCAACTGATCAGATCAATCTCAAGGTTGTTACTCTCAAACCCCAGTGTGAATACTAGGTCCAAGGCATGACCGTGTTGGTAGGTAGTCAGAAGTGAACCCATACATTACATTACAGTGGTTGGTGAGGTACTGTAGGTGGGAGGCCTAAGGTGGTATGCGTGTTTACATTGAGGTGGCAGGAGGGATCCAGCAGAGAGTACCAGAAATGTGATAAGAGGTCCCATAACTTCTGAAACTTGGGGAGCATTTTCTGGGCAAAATGGGACATCCAGCCCAGGGTTGCCAGACTTTGTACAGCTGACAACCATTGTGCTGCAGTCAGCACATCTGTTGTTCTCCTTCTTTGCAATACTAGTCTCTTGGTCTCAATCCCCACCATCAAGAGCCAGTGTAGTGCTTATACGTGAGAGAGGGGGGCTAGGAGAGAGGCCTAGGAGGTACAGTTGGGGCAGGAAGGAAAGAGAGCCCTCTGTACTCCTGGGGAAGTTCCAAAGGGTGTGCTTGAGGTCAGATCCAGGAGCCTGAAACCTCCAGCATTTATTATGGCACATGAATCCGAATTTGTGAAGTGTAGCTGGGGTATGGTCCCACTTGTGCAGTATTTTGTTCTGGATAAGGAAGCTTCTTGAGACAGAGCAAGATTTCTGGAGAAGTTGCAACAGTTGGGCTCATTCAGCCTCCAAGATCTCAATCCCCAGGGAAAGGGATCATTTATGCCTGGCACCTTCTGATGGGCCTGGGGCCTTTTGGGGAATCTGCGTGTAACATGCCTGCTTTTCCCTTTGGGGCTTTGAGCCAGGATCGAATGAGCTTGTAAGAATGTCGTGATCCCCCGTGGGAGTTGTTGAAGGTAGGAATGTACAGCACTGTAGATTTGCAAGAACCTTCAAGATCCATTTTGGGAAGGCCATCGTGCTTCCTGAGGCTCTTGAAGGAGTCCAGATAACAGGTATTGGGCTGCCATAAGTCAGACAGTTGTTGAACCCCTCTTTTGCACTAAGATTCCCAGTAAATCTGCTGGCCTCCAACTTTCAGCAGGGGGTTCCACCAAAAGATGTCAAACTGATTGTGTAATCATCAGGATGTGGAGCCAGCTTTCTGACTTCCTCAATTCTTTAGTGGAAGGTGCAAGAGTGGGTCTCTTGTCCTTGAAAGTGGATAACAGCAAAAAAGAAACAGCTGGCTAGGTCAGCCACCTGGCCCATGAGCTCAGTTGTGGCCCAGATTGGGGGGCCTAAGGGGGACAATGGGGACAGCCGCTGAAGAGCTTGTGTGCATCTAAGTGATACATAGTAGGCATAAAACTATAGTAGACCCCAGCCTCCTCTCTTCAGGTTAATGCAAAGCTATACTAATTATTTGCCAAAAAAATTATTTCTTCATGCATACTTAAAATTTTTATAATATATACTTCATTTTAGAAATAAAATAGGAAACTCCAGGGTGTTGGCTGGCGTGGGTTAAACACACTTCACAGGTGCTAAAGGCACTCCATTCAACTGCCTCATGCCATTCTGTGCACTTGGGCCATGCAATTAGCACAAGCAACATCAACTGATTTCTTGCTGCATATTTGTAAGTTGGGGTTGTCACTTTTTGTTTATTACATTTCTTACACTCTTGTCCCTCTCCCTTCCCCCCTTGTCACACCTGGAAATGAGCCACATCTCAGTGTGCCTGTTCTGGTTAGCAAATTTTAAATCAATGAATAAATAAACCAACTCACTCTATACAGCCCTATAATAAGTGAGTTCTTACATCAGACATATCAGATAATAAGAACTGATGCAGGAACACACTAATAATAAGGCTGTAAACACCTGCATTTTATAAAGGAATGAATGTTTAAAACAAAGTATGTGCTTATAACTGGTGAATACCTTTGATGAAGAGATTTACTTACTATAAGACTGTGAATGGTGAGTTCCTAAGCCACTGCTTCTTTGGACATGAATGTCAATTCCATGTTTGTATTCTCTTTTACTAATTCATGGTATATAGTTCAACTAAGATATATTTTGTAACTTTTATCATAAGGTTTTCTAACACCTTCCTGATTGTTTAATTGCATTTTTTTTCCATTTGTTCTAGTGCACTTGTATTTATCGCATTTATTGTGCTCTTTCTTTTTGTTCTTTGTACTCTCACCAGGCTGCATCTGGAAATGAGCCTTGGCCCAGTGTGCCTTTCTGGACCCAGATTTCCAGTACATAAATAAATAAGATCATAAATATGAACGTGAAAGGCAACATATAATGTAAGTGACACCTGAACAGATACTACACGACTGCTTATTTAAATCAGAGTACCAGTCATACTGAGCAGTAGCAAGGTGTCCCAAGCAGAAGCAGTACCCCACCAGAAATTAGCTGTGACACCTCAGCTTAGCTAACCTGTGTACACATACTGCATGTAAATCACTTTGGGATACAGCATATGAAAAGCACTATATAATTCTACATTTTATTCAGGGCACACACTACAAGTATTTGACCGAAGCAGCAAATCTACTGAGAGGTGCTAAGCTATCATTCTCACTTTGTCCTAATTTCCACTTTAAGTGGGCAATTAGCTCGGCCAATCTCAGCTGCTCATCCTACTAGGGCGATGTTATGCAATGCAAGGTCTGTGAAGAACAAGACAGCAGTAATCGATTATATTGTTGAGACCTGGCTTGCATCACTGAGACCTGGCTAGACAAGAATGCTGGCCCCATTTTTGAGTCAGCAGTTCCGGCTGGGTCTTCGGTGATACACCACCTGAGGATGGATCGCAGAGACAAGGGTGTAGCAATCTGTTTTAGCATAGAATTGGGCCTTATTGATGTTCCAGTGGGGAGAGCAGGTCCTTTAAGTGTATCATTGGTGCAGGTGTGGGGTGCGGAATCCTTCTTGTTTACTGTCCACCCGGGAGTGGCAAGCAGTTTCTGCAGGAAGTCACGGACGTCATTGTCGATATGGTGTTGGAGTCCCATAGATGGGTAGTGCTGGGGGGCTTCAATGCCTGGGTCGACAATGAACTCTCGCAATTTGGTCAGGACTTTTTCCAACTAATGAATTCATTGGTCTTCACACAGGTGATTACCACTGTGACCCATATTCATGGACATTCATTGGATCTGGTCTTCCTACTGGGAATGGAGACCTCCAACGTGGTGGTGGAACTGGTCGGATGGTCGGACCATCACATCATAAGGTTCAGTTTCCTGGTTCCCCCTAATAGGCCTACTCCTGTGGAGATGGTCCAGTATCACTCTTTGAGGAGTTCAACGTCAGATGGTCTGATGGTGGTATTGGATCTAGCAAGCATTTAGAGTGTAAGCAGAGATCCAGAGAACCTGATGCAGGCCTTTAATAGGGTTGTGACAGGGGCCCTGGATTCCATTCCTAATGTCCGTGTTCACTCACTCACTCTCCATCCTAGGTCCCCCTGGTTTGATGGGACCTTGAGGGAGTTGAAGCGAGTTAGATGAAGGCTGGAGTGATGCTGGCGGAAGTCTGGTCTTGATGCTGACAGGCTTAGACTGACATCCCATTATAAGGATTATCAGGCAGTTAGCTCCTGTAAGAAGGCAGAATTTCAGTCCAGGGAGATAGCTGCTGCACAAAACCGACCAGCTCAGCTCTTCTGGACTGTGGACAGACTGCAATCCAGACTGTCTACAGCCATGGAGAGCATTGTCACAAGGAAAATGTGATGAGTATGCTCAGTTCTTTGCAGATAAGGTTGTCGGCATCAGAGCAGATATCTGTGTGGCTTGCTCCAATGGGGATTATGGTGGTCAGTGTGAGGTCACTGCCCCTTGATTTGTTTGGTTAGATTTTGAACGGTTGGCAATTGCAAATGTCATGAGGATCATCTGGAGTTTGCGGCCGACATGCTGTGGTTTGGACGCGGGTCTAACTAGCCTCCTTGTGGGTTGTGGTGAGGTTATCAGCCCAGTTCTGGCAGAGATAGTTGGATGTTTCTTAGAGACAGGTGTGTTTCCAGACACCATGAAGGAGGCAGTGGTGACACCCCTTCTTAAGAAATCTTCTCTTGACCCCGACTGTCTTGCAAACTACAGGCCTGTCTCTAACCTCCCTTTTGTAGGGAAAGTTATTGAGAAGGCGGTCACACTGCAGCTGGAGGGTCATCTTACCATCCATGAAATCTACAATCCTCTCCAGTCAGGTTTCAGGAAGAGGCATAGCACCAAGACAGCACTTGTCCCAGTGCTCTATGATCTCCTGATAGCGAGAGCTCGGAGGACCTGTTCAGTCTTGGTTCTCCTTGATCTCTCTGCAGCATTTGACACCATGGACCATGATGGGCTTCTGGAGCACCTGAGGTTTATCTGTGGACTGTCTGGTATGATCCTCAGAAGATTCCACTTGTATCACACTGGCAGGTTTCAGAGAGAGGTGTTGGGGATTTATTCCTCCGACCCAGTCTCCCTACCTTATGGAGTCCCTCAGAGTTCTGTGTTGTTGCCCATGTTGTTCAAGGTGTATATGCTGCCACTGGGGGACACTGTGAGGTGGTATGGGCTAAGTTTCCACTACCGTGCGGATGATACTCAGCTCTACATGTCCTTTGTGCCTCAGTAGGATGACGTGGTCTTGATGTCTAACAACTGCCTCACAGAGATCCAGGACTGGATGATTGCCAACTGGTTGAAACTGAATCCAGACAAGACCGAGGTGTTGGTTGTGGACCCGGGTCATCAGATTGAGGGACAACTGGCTGGGTGGCCTTCCAGGCACTGTCTCAGTGGCAGCCAGTTTTTGACCTTGGACCGGGTGCATAATCTGGGTGTTATTTCTGACAAAGGGATGATACTTAAATCACAGGTGTCGGCTGTCATTAAACCCTCTTTTTACCTTCTAAGGAATATCCACTGGGTGAAACACCTGGTCCCACCCAATGACCTTCCAACTTTGGTCCATACCTTTATGACCTCTCACCTTAATTACTGCAACTCCATATACCTAAGGCTTCTGGGGGTTGATATTCGTCACTTGCAGTTGGTGTAGAATGCGGTGGCCAGGTTGTTGACTGGCTTATCTCAATCTTGCCATGTCACACCTGTGCTTCGCAGCCTGCACTGGCTGCCAGTTCAGTGGTGAATCACCTTCAAGGTTGGTTTGCTGATCTATAATGCCCTACATGGACAAGGTCTATGTTATCTGCAAGAGCTCCTGCATCCTTATTGCCCCTTCACCCACTTCACTCAGCTGATGAGGGATTGGAGATTCCCAGGGTCTCGTTGAAGTCATCTGGTGCTTTGGATTTTTTGTATGTTGCCCTGACCCTGTGGAATTCTCTACCTCATCTGGTAAGGGAGTGCCTGACTGTGGAAAGCTTGAACTCAGCATTAAAGACTTGCCTATTCAGACTTGCTTTTCGGGAATTCTGATAACTTATTTTACTGAATTTTGCTGTTTTTTATATGTTTTATTCTGTGAGATGTGCGATCCTGCTGTGTTTTATCTTTTTGTACAAGCCCTTAGACAATTTAATTTGTGCTTTTTAAAGAAATAAGGATGAGTTGAGTAGAGATTTGAGTAATTTCTTCTATCTCCTTAACATTGTTTTTTCAAACTTCTCCTTCTTTATATCTTCGGGATTGTGGGGCCATACTGAATTTTAATTTGCTTAGAAACATAGAAACATAGAATTTGATGGCAGATAAGGACCGCTTGGCCCACCTAGTCTGCCCATTTTCCTACCTAATAAATAAGCTGCAGATCCTAGTTAACCAACAGCTTACTTCCTCCTACCCCCTACTAGGACTGCCTTATGTCTGTCCCATGCATTCTTGAATTCCCCCACTGTTCTTGACTCCACGACCTCCTCAGGGAGGCTGTTCCATGCATCCACAACCCTCTCTGTGAAAAAATACTTCCTCACATTACCTCTGAGCCGTCCCCCCTCTATCTTCAAATTGTGTCATCTTGTTCTTGCATGTCTCTTTTTCTGAAAGATGCCACCCTCTTGGACTTTGTTGATTCCGTTGAGGTACTTGAAAGTTTCTGGCATGTCCCTCCTCTCCTTTCTTTCCTCGAGGGTATACATATTAAGCTCCTTTAGTCTTTCTTAGTATGTCTTCTGGTGCAGACCCTGCACCATTTTGGTTGCCCTCCTCTGGACAGCCTCCACTCTGTCTATGTCTTTGTGGAGTTGGGGTCTCCAGAACTGCACACAGTACTCCAGATGGGGTCTCACCAACTGTCTGTACAGAGACAGCTTGATCAGCAGCTGGAGACAACAGGGAGCAATCTGCTCATGTAATCAATTCCATCCACAGGGAGCAAAGACAGTATTTTATAGTGCATCCTCTTTGTATAAACCCTCCGTACATATATAGTACAGACCCATTACAGTCAAGATGACATGCATGAGAAACAAAGGTAGTTTGCAAAAAAGGGCAGTATGTATAAGGCATAAAAAAATACAAGAAGACAGATAATGTACAGTGTGTTTGTTTTTTGTAACTCTCCAATGTCTGTGTGTATGTATAGTATTCTAAAGCATGATACCCACTGCATATCATCATGGATATACAAATCCTTGTGAGGAATTAAGCTGAACTGGAAATGGCTCACATGCATGTAAATTCTACACTATTTACTTTACATTTACATACTCTACTAGTAGTCTGAGTACAAAAGCTGCCAAGAGAAGCCAGTGCAACAGAACACATTCTGCAGTCCAGCAAATCAGTCATGGCACTCCCCACACAGTAAAAGAACAAAGGAAGTCTCAGGTATTCTTAACCAAACTTTCCAAAGTTTATTTTCTCGTTAAAGTCAAACATTTGATGAAACGTTAGGAGCTACCTGCTGCTGATTTCTGTGCCTGTGCCTGGGAGGGCTGTATACTCTTATGGTGAGAAAATAAACTTTGGAAAGTTTGGTTAAAAATACCAGAGACTTTCTTTGTTCTTTTATGTGTAGGGAGTGCCGTGACTGATTTGCTGAACTGTTATAAACTTGTCACTAAGCACCCAAACCTTGCTACAGCTCTTTTTCCATCTTGTTTCACATTCTGCCTTATATTCTTTCATTATATTTCCTAAATTGTAGGACCACATTGGATGGCAATTAGCTTGATCACTAACAGAGAACAACAATGAGCAATGAACTAATATAATTACTGCCTGAGACAGAGAACCAAGACAATATTTTACAGTGAATCCTCTTTGATTAAACTCTCCACATCTATTTACAATGGACCCATTACAGTTAACATGACGTGGTTTTTGTAATCCTATCCACTATATAGGCATGTATTTTGAAGCAACAAAAAGTGCAAAGCATCATGAGTATGCAGATCTTTTTGGTGTGTGTGGGCGGAGGGGGGGATAGGGATAAGCTGCTTATTTTATTTATTTATTTCATAACTAGGATTACAATTACCTTTGAACCAGGGGTTCTTTTACAAAGGTTCCCCATCAAGTGATGCAAACAATGTAGAACAATAGGCAAAGAAAGGAACAACAAAACCCAGTATACAACAGGAAATAGTGCAGAAATCAGATAAACAAATTAACAGGTTGAATTCAAATTATAAGCGTGTCTTGAGATAAACAGTATATCAAAAATAAATAGCCATATCAAAGTCAATAGTGCAAATCAGAAAGGCAGACCAGAATAAGACTTTGTCAAGCTAAGCAGTTAATATAAAAGAAAGTGATGAAGGGATCTGGGGAGAAAGTGGGGGGAGAGGGGGAAGGGGGGAGATCAGGGAAGGAGGGTGAAGAAGGTAGCAGTTGGGAGGGGAGTGGCCAAAACAGGTGGCATTGCATAGGGAGGTAGGACCAGGACAAGAAATTAAAGGGAGGCAGTCACACTTGTTGAGAGTTACAAGGTGCCCTTGGAGCTTGGTTTTGAAGGCTCCAAGTTTGGATTCTGAGAGAATCTCTGCGGGTAGGTCATTCAGCCAGGCAGGGGCTCTACAGCTAAAGGTATATTGTGCTTGTGAGGTCTGGCAGCAGGGAACATGGAAGACTAGTCTAGTCGAGCTATGGGTATTATGCTGGTTTGTCAAGAGAGAATGCAGGGACTGAGTGGTCAGGGGAATTAGGGCGAGGTGTATTTTTTAGCAACGAGGAAAGTATGATATCTAATTCTACCCTGAAGTTTGAGGCATTCCACCTTCTGACAGAGCTTGCAGGTGTGAGAATGCTTGTCGGCACCTGGTATTAATCTACAGGCCTTGTTAAACATAATCATTCATTAGTCACTTGAATGTGGTATCAGTAGCAGCACTGTAGATTAGTACACCATAATTAATGACGGACAGCATGGCACTGGTGACTGCAAGCCTGAGAGTTTCTGGCATGAGGCAGTGTCTGTGTTTGTAGAGGGACTCCAAGTCTGCTGTTAACAATCTTGAAGATATGATTAACATGCAGGGTATAGGAAAGTGAGCTGTCCAGTGTAATACCTAGGCATTTGAATTCTTGCACCTTCTCAAGGGGTTGATTGGTGCTGTTGTAGATGGTCAGGGGTGAAGATTTACATCTGTTATGGGGACTGGCAAAGAGCATTGTCTTAGTCTTTGTGTTGTTCATTAGTAGTCTGTGGTTTGCAAACCAAGTTTCTGCTTTTATGAAGTTGAACTGTAGGTCACTAGCAAGAGGGAGTAGGTCAGTGTGGATAGAGAAAAATATGGTGTTGTCTGTGTAAAGCATGATGTTGTTGTCACAGGCATTGGGTAGGGTGTTTAAGTGCAGGCTAAACAGCAGTGGCCCAAGGATGGACCCCTGTGGGACACCAGAGTGTACTGGCAGACAGCATGAGAGAGCTTTCAATTTTAACTTGCTACCCTCGATTTGTGACATAGCTTTTGAATCAGAATTTGATGGAGGGGGAGAGACTGAGGGAGGCGAGGTTGTTTAGGAGGAGGGTATGATTCACAGTATCAAACCCCTTGGTCAAATCAATATAAAGTGACCCAACTCTATGACCTCAATCTAAGACTTTGTGAATAAAACCTGTGTATTTCAAAAAGTGCTGTTGTGGTACTATGTGCTGGATGGAAACTGTGCTGCTGGTGGCATTGGGTATTGTATTTGTTGAGGAATTCAGTGAGTTGGTTGGCAACTGCTCTCTCAAGTGCTTTAGACAGGGGTGGAAGAATTGAGATAGGTCGGTAGTTTGAGACTAGCGGTCTGTCACCACTCTCATGTACAGATGTGACAACTGTTGCCTTCCACTGCTTGGGGAACTGGTTAAGTGACAAGAAGAGGTTGAGAAGGGTGGGGAGAGATTTTAGCATTATGTCGAGTGATAGATGTAGCAGTTTCATATCCAAGGTGTCACTGTTGTACCTGGATTTACTTAGGACTCTAAGCAGATATTTCTTCACTTCAGAAAGTTTGAATCTCCTGAAATAGAATGGGGGGATGTGGGAAGGGGGGGGACTGTAGCATTTGTAGTGCCATTGATGCTGTCCAGATCAAAAACAGATGCTACATTCTTCTGACCATGCCTGTACTCAGACCTTACCACAGCCAACTCACACATATTAAACATAACAATAATTTTTAACACCTGAAAAAAAGAGTACACTTGACAAAATGAGCTGATGCAAGCATAGCCTGCTACCTAAAAACTGTGCAATAGAGAATACTGATCATTTCTATTTTTTGTGTTTTTTGTAAACACACATTCAGTCAATAGCCTCAAAAGCATAATGAATTTGCAAATCTATGTGTATGTGTATGTGTGTGTGTGGTGGGGGGTAACTTGACTAAGGACCGTTTCAACAGGTATTGCATTCTGCTTCCTCTCTCACTGTTCCTGTCTCACTACAGCCAACCCACACACATTAAATGCAACAGTAATGTGGCATTTTGGTGTTGGTCTGCCACAACAGACCCTTAACATTCTTCCAAGATCTGCCAGGCTCATCTCTTGCTCCTGTGGTGGACATATTCTGGACCATAGGAATAACAAACTGACGAATAAAATAAATGTGGAAGGAATGGAGTTTATTCTTAGACTACAGAGACATCAGCATACGAAAAGGATCTGACTCTGACTGCTGACCCACAGAGACTGACTGCCCACTGAGAATACCAGGGATTCCAAAGGAGCCCTCCTAACACAGTAAAAACAATGATAACACAGCAACAAAACACCACATCTATTCAGAGCTCTTAAAGGGGCAGCAGCTGACCTTAAGCCACATGCTTAAGAAGTGTACTCCACACCAATCTTTAACATCTGCACAAGAGAGAAGGTGGATTCTTTCTAATTTATGTAGTTTATGTAAACTCAGAGAATGCAAATTGGTGTCTTGGGGGGGGTGTAATCTGCCTAGAAAAGGTCTAATCTTCCTTCCAGTAAAATCCACAAGGATAAAATGTAGGGTGCCACAGTAAAGAGATAAGCTGCAGCATTCAACACCACCTGCCAAGTGTCTGATTCGGTCAAGTACACTACATTATTTGAAACAGCATAGGTCTGCACTTCTGTGTTTACATCATTATCTTTAAGAATGGGGAAAAATCTGTCAATGGTAAAAGCAATCCCTAACTGTAGTACAGTCAAAACCTGAGATTTCAGAGTAACCTCAAGCTCAGTCACTTAAGGATGAGAAGCTATAGTTGCTTGAGCTTCTTGGCAGCATATACTGTATGTATTATTGAAGTTTTTTCTGTTCTCATAGTGAGTGGAGAGAAATGAAGTAATGTCATTGCTCATCAGAAAGAAGAAGAATAATATGTAGCATGCATAACTGATACAAAGAGGTGGATAGTTTCAATTTTTGTGATTTCTGTTAACATCCATGCAGTCAAAAGCCACAAATACAGCACAAAGTATCATTGGTATGTATATCCATGTGTGTGTGCAGGTGAGGGGAGAACTAACTAAGGAAAGTTTTGACTGGTATTACATGCTGCTTGCCATCTTACTACTCAGACTGCACCACAGTCAACTCACACACACTTGACATAATAATAATCTTCACATTTACACAAAGAATATGGCAGATATACTGTATACCTGTTAACAGCCCCTCATTTTCAGAAACATCCCTGATTTCCTAAATTAGCATTTGTATTGCAGAATAGCAGACCTTCAAAGTGAAAAATAATGATAGATGTTAATGTTACTCCTTTAGAACATGCTTTTGACACCAAGCCAAATGCTATGACAACTTCTTCTTGAGCTAATGTGACCGAACTGTCCCTGATTTGGGTGAATTGTACATTATGTTTTTAAGCTTTGTTCCTGATTTACAGTATAAGGCAGGAAGTTCGGAGGTCTGGTAATTTCCAGTTTGTGTGGTTTCTGTAAACTCAACTGCAATCAAAAGCCACAAATCCAGCACAAAGCTTGATGGGTATGCAAGTGTATATGTGTGTGTGTGTGTGTGTGTGTGTGTGTATGTGTGTGTGTGTGTGTGTGTGGGGGGTAAACTAAGAAAAGTTTCAACTGGTATTACATTCTGCTTGCCATCTCATTACTCAGCCTCACCACAGTGAGAAAAATAGACTAAATGATGCATAAATTATACAGGAAGGGAGATATTTTCCATTGTGTGTGGCTTCAGTAAACACATGTAGTGTCCCAGAGTCCTGGTGCCCTCCAAAAATGTGCATTCAGGTGCTTTAGGGGCTGGTTAGGTAGGGAGGTGCCCCGTTGTGTGCCCCTGCATTAGAGGTGCCCCAGTTAGGTAGGTAGCCCCCCCCCCACAAACATGAAGCCCCAACTGGGCTCCATTTAAAAATATATATAAATATATATTGCTGCTGTTGCTTTGTTTCCCTGCCTGCTCTCTCTCTCTCTCAGCCCCTCCCCAAGTTACCACACACATGGCACCTACTCTCGTGGGTCCCAGTTGTGAGGGTATGCAAGCAGGGTCAGGCTCAAGAGGATTCTGGCCAGAATCCTCAGTCCGTTTGAATGGCAATAGCCATTTGTTCTATTGTGCAGAGGAGAGAAAGGAGCAGCAAGAGAAGAGAGGGAACATTAGGCCAGCCAGGGCTCAGCCAAAGGGAGGGACTAGTTCCTGGAGGGGTGATCCATTCTGGTGGTCCAAGGTGACCTCAGCCAAAGATTTACCAGCCCCAGAATAATCTTGGCCTGTGTCCTGCTCTGTGTTTTCCCTTACCCTGGACTGCTCATTCTCACCCCTGTCTTGGTCTTTCCTTCCTTTCCCCATTTAGACACACAAGGGTGGTTGGCTGAGGGTGTTCATGACTGATTTACAGTATAGAATGTAGTGTAATAACTTAGTGGTATTACAGTTCTTTTGCTTTTTGGAGTTTAGGTATTTAGTGTAATGTTATTATTTTGTTACATTCAATAAACTTGTTGTTTTTGCATTCAGTTCAACTTCACACCTCTCCTTGTGTTCCCAGTTAGTAGCAATTGAACTTGGGCCCCCTTCCACAAAATTTCCCTGACACCCACTGGCCGGGCGTCACACAAAAATCCACCTGTGGTTTGTTGGCATAGCCCCATTACATGTGTTTCCTTCCAAGTTGTAGCTGGGGTGGACCTGTGCCCTGAGCCGACCAGGCCATTTTGAGAGCGATCAGCATCAGTGGCTTCCCTCACCCATTTTACACACACATGTAATTAAAAGCCTTAAATCCAGCATAAAGCATCATGGGTATGCAAGTGTGTGTGTGCATGCATGTGTGGTGTGTGGTGTGTGTGTGTGTGTGTGTTTGTGTGTGTGTGTGTGTTGAGGGGTAAACTGACTAAAGGTATTTTCAACTGGAACTGCATTCTGTTCACCACCTGACTGCTCAGAGTTCACTACAGCTGACTCACACACACAAAACAATGGTATTTACTCATCTGGTAAAGGTAACTATTTGAGTACCCTTTATAGTACTCCACAGCCAGAAACCATTGGGATATTCACTGTCAGATCTATGACCGGTTGTCAACAAAAAGTTTGTCAAACGACTGAACAGCAAAACCATCATGTCGACCACATTTGCAGTTGGCAGATGGTTTTGACTTGGACACGTTTTCTTCAGGGGGCTTCACCCTCCTGAACCCCCCAAAAGGGGGGCTGTGCCCCCTGTACCCCCCACTTTTTATAATCAACTCCGAGTCAGAGCTGATTAGGGGATGGGGTACAAATCCCCCAAATACAGTGCCTGGGTCCAGCGATCATCCATACAGTGACCTGGCACGGTAGTCGCAGTACTGATAGTTGCTGTAAAAGTGTCACTGTTGGAGGTGTATACCTTCACTGTCCATCCTAAAGGTTGATGCATGATCCAAATTCAAGCTGGCTGTAGCCAACCCTCTTGTCCCATCCTAGCAGCTCCAGTATGATACTTCCTTAGCAATTAGAAAGACAAAAAGACAAAAAAGAAAACAGACCATAGAGGAAAAGACCCCCAAGTTCATGAGTGATCCTCTCTAGCTGATACCTGGAAGCCCTATGCAAATCTATGTCATATGAAGACAGTAATATGTCAGACTGTAATGAAAAAAATGAGTTCATCTTTATTATTAGATTCCTTTCATTCTTTAGCCTTAGTCATAACCCTACTTTTCACATGTAAAGCTTGCTGTTACACATTATTGCTATAAATATGCTTGTACATCAGTCCCTGTGACTATACAGCCCATTTTCCATGTAGACTATCTCTGGCCCTGGGCAGGGCTGCAGAGTCCTATAAAGGGTATTCAAATAATCACCTTTACCAGGTGAGTAAATATCATTATATGTTGTACCCTTTATAGTACTGCACAGCCAAAAATCATTGGGACTTAAGAAACAGTGTAGTCACCATTTGTTTTTTGGGGGAGGGGGTTAAGAAGACAGATTGTGTCACCTATGTTGCATTCTCCGTTTAACTCCAGCCTTCAAAAAGAGTATAAAACACAAGGTTCTTGGCTAATGGTCCCTAGTAATCTAATAAAGCCACCTGACACCAAATGTTGTTTTAAATCAGTTGCAATTTATTAATACCAAATAAGACCCAACAATTTTACCTCTAACATGATTAAATCTACACAGCTGATTGCTTTATACCACCAGGGCTACAGCATTTCAGAGACACATGAAACCATATGTCTCTGGATCCCCCGAGCAATCTATGGATAGTCTCAGACTGCATCTTGTCCAAGACTGTGTCTTCTCGAAGGGATGCTGGACATAACCATAGATCCCATATTTATGTGTAGCAAACTTAGAAAAAAATGCAAGGCTGGAATTTCCCAAAAACTACCTCAGCAGTTTTAAACACAGACAATATGTCATTCAACAAGTCCTAAGAATCGGGTTTGAAAATACAGTGGCCATAAGATACCTCGGTCATAAGATACTTTGGCAAGATATACGGTCATTCTTAAATGGAAAAAACAAGTAATTAGGGTTTTTTTATTTATCAAAAATACTTACAGTACTTCAGGATACAGAAAACATGCAAGGGGATGTGACTGTTTTAAAAATACTCAGTTTACAGATAAAAAAACAGACAGTGGCCAAATTGGGGAACTTAATCATTAAGACCAGTCGTGGTTACTAGCAGCTGCATTCTTATCTTAGCCGTAACCTTTTAAAAAAAACTGCTGAATAGGGCAATTCCAAGTCAGACCTTGACTGTGCTTAAGATTTATTTTATTTTTTTCATTTTATAAAATCTTAACAATTAACCCTTTTAAAGTCTTACACACACATACATATTAAGTGGCATGGTGGTATTTAGCCACTTGCAGCCTTTTGCTACTAGATATACTAATTCAAATGTTGGCATCAGTTAGTCATCTACTAGCCATCTTCACTTTTTACTAGCCCTTTATCAATCTATACTAGCCATTTTATGCATTTCTATCTCCTCAACCTTTTGGCTAGCCAATTATATGTTGTTGATAAAAGTTTTGTCACTAGTCACTAAAACCTTGGCCACTGGTCACTAAACTTTGGCCACTGGTGCATTCATGTTGCTGTCTGCTGGATGGCTGATTGGCAGACACACTGGGCAGGGGTGCATCAGATTGTGCATTGAGTCCTTTTAATGGAGTAGCCACACACACACTGGCAGGGCATTTGTGTTGTGGTAGTCAATTACAAACCTGGCAAAAAGATTAACAGTCTATAAAAAGGCAACAGTTTACAATAAACCATTAAAAACACATTCCATAAAAGAGCAATAGGTTTGTATTAAGTACCAGTCATGGTTGAAACAAGTAGCAGTGAATAAAATGGATGTCTTGCTTGAAGGTCAATTGAAGAAGAATCTTCTTGCTGAAGTTAGGGGATTGCCCCTATCCCAGACTTAACTTCATAGTAAGCAGAAACAGTAGGCTTGATTGCAGAGTCTGAACTGACTGGACCTTTTTTAGTTGATTTAAAGTTATACAAATAGGTGTAATTTTGCTGAAAACATTACACTTGCAGAGGTAATAATAACTTGATGCATGCAATAGTCCTTATGTGGAACCAATCAGGCACAAAGATAGTGATGACATCAAAGCTGTGGCAGTTGTTTTCTTTTCAGGAAAAAGATGAAGGTCTAGGCAACTTAGATGAAAGTGTTACTGCTGTTGTACATGGAGATGTTATGTGTGCCACACCGTGGAAACCTGCAAACTTGCAATGTATGTTAGAATCTGAGTTAAAAATACATAAATAACAATCTTTTAAACCAATTACTTTTTGTTCTGTAAAGAGTGGTGTGACAGAGCCTAAATTCTGACAATTGGAAAGAGAAAAAGAAAAATGGGACATCAACTGCACACCTGGGGGTGCAGGCCGAGGTCCAATTATACCATCTGACCATCTGTAAATCTGTGACAATGTTATGGTTACATCCTACATTTAAATTAACAGTGATGAACATTATCTCTCTGTCTGTTACTAGCAGGCCTAACTGAGACCTGAGTTATAAAATCTTGTAATGTTACAATAACACACTTTAAACATATAGTTTATGGCAATATGCCTGTTACACTATGCAATAGTGGGACAAATACATATATTGTTGGCCTATGCCAACTTAATAATAGTGCCTATTGCACCTGTGACAAGTGAAAGGATCTACAGGGTCTACCTTCTTTATCCTGCATAGTGAAATACTCCAAAGTACTGAGGGAGGTAAGACTTGAAGCATAGGTTTGGAGCACAATCTAAATTCTGCATAATATACTTGTTAAGATTTAAAATAACAAAACCTGCATAAAGTGCACTTATTTTTTAGGGGTACCTGTGAGTAATAAGACAAACGGAGCATTAATTTGTCTGGAGTTTTGCTTTGGAACATATTGGAGGGGTGGGTCAGCAATGTTGGCCCAAGTATTTAGGTTTGGTTATGAACATTAAAAACATTTATGCATGTGGAGCACTTTTCTGAATACACACATGATACAGTGTAGCAAGGTGTATATCAAAACATTATACCATAATCAATTTTAGTATTGCGCATAATGCATAAAATACATTTTAAACACAGAACAAATATAGACTGTAAGCTTAGTTCAGAGTCCAGAAATGTTAGAGTATTGTGAATTTACTTGTTGAACATAACCATTGAATAAGTTGCAGAGGGTGTGTGGTACAGTTCAAGTTTATAAGTTGCAGTCCTTTGTAAAAATTACTTAGTTTTGGTTGAAAGAATTATTGGAGCAATCCACCTCTCTGTTTTTGTTAACTTGTAAGACTTTTTCAGGGTCTGCAATGCTTTAGAACTTTAAAATTATAAATAAAAAAAACTTTGTTTGCATTTATAGAAAGCAGATGATTGCATCCATTGTTGTAAAGCAATGATAAGTTGTTTTACATTTGTCTGACAGGATAAGAAAGCTGAAAAGACAATCAAAAGAATGAATGTGTGGAAATACACACACATCTCCCCCTCCAGCTTAACTGATTACTTGCTGAGGGCAGAAGCCCTTGTACCAATGATAGGTATGAGATTTAACTGTTTGCACTAGAAAAAGCAGAAGAACTTGGGCTGGGTTATATGGTTAAAATACCTTGGGTCTTTTTAAAACCTGTAAATAAGTAACAATTATTAGCAAATATACATTTTCTGGTATTTACCCCAATGGGGAGACAGTAATGTACCTTGCAACCTTTGTGGGTTATACACTGGAAGGAAGGGTAGTATGCCCCCCCAGCTCCTACTGGTGGAAGAGACAGCTTGAATACTGTAGCAATAAAAGGTTAGCTGTGGATGGTGACATGGATATTAACCCAGAAATGGTCTGGCAATATTAGTAGCCAGTCATGCAGCACCTTAAAAAGGTGCACACTGGACAAATGGTAATGGGGTGGCCCCATTGCAGTCCCCACCTACCACACTTTAAATTATAACAAGATAATATTACAATTTGTTTAGTAAGTTTCATACCTTACTATAAAGATGGGGAACTTCTTTTTCTCTAGAAGAAAGAGAAGAAACACACAGACAAACAACAAAAAGAAACACACAAGTCTAAAAATAAAACAAGATTATTTTCATAGGATAAAAGAAGCCAAGCATCCCTGGGTTCCCCTATCCTAAGCATGACAAAATGTCAGCTGAGTTTATAAAAGATCCGGACTGATGGTAATACCATACGTATGTATTTCTTAGAATGCAATTTAAAAAGAGAAAAAAAAATTATTACACCATGGTAACGCATGAAAACAAAAGCCATTGTTTTTTAACTGTAGATGGTAAACTCTCAAAAACAGCTGTAATAGATTTTTTTTAAAAGTGTACTGTATATATATATATATATATATATATTTAAAAGTAAAAAAAAAGTACGGGGAGGTGATGAATAATTCTCCCCTTCCAGCTGGACTGCCTTGCATAGTATGGGAATCATGTGATATTATTCAGGAACAAAGAAGTTGTGTTTACAACCAAATGATCATTGGCTGTGTTGGCTGCAAGCCCAGAAGAAAGGAGAAGAGAAAAAAAAGTGTTCCTTTTTATGTAATACAAAGTTAAATTGCATGGTTCACTCTTGGTGTGCTTCATAAAAACATACATTTTGTGTAAAACGTGCTTTAGGTAGGGAATACACAACAAGTTTGAACTGGTAGTAACATAAAATGTTGAAACGCAAGAAGGTCAAATAACGTGCAAAAGGTCACACAGTGTACATGCAAGAGTCGCTCAAACCTAGCTGTTTTTGTAGTGTCCTTGAACACTACTGATATTAAAATAGCTTTAAATAATAATAGAGCACAAAATAAAACTGCTGGCCAAGATAGTACACATACACAAAAAGAAATACTTAATACAAAATAAGACTGACATCATTTGACACCAATTTGCTGAGGTAATGCCTGTAGTTTCATTAGAAAACTGTAAGTGTTTTAGATATATGTGCTGCCTCCTGCCTGTCTTGTAACACTGACAACCTTTTTAAACCAACAAATTTACACATATCTTCATGCCAAATCTTTTCAGAACGAAACATTTTTTTAAACACATTCCAATTCCTTTAAAATACAACACAACATACCATCTGTAAGTGGACACATCTAGTATAACATGGCTACACCTTTTGGCGCATAGCCAAAATATGGCACTCTGCCATTGTGCAAAAAGTTTCAGGTTTTAACTAGAAGTATGATAAAGCCATTCATAGCTGTTAACACATTACATTTTCACCTAGCAGTGGCTTGGCACATTACCTGCAAACTACAAATCTTTTTGCACATTGCAATCTATCATGTCATATCTCTTCACCATCAACACTACCTGCTCCAACCAACAACTACATACAAAAGTTCTTCACTGACTCTATCTAGGCAGTACAAATGTTCCATTAAAAATAAAACTAATTAAAACAGATACAAAGCAAAGAAACTTCTTTTTTTATTGCAACATGTTCTGCACCAAAGGCAGTCAATGCTATCTTGCAACTTTGACAATAGAACCTAATTACAGAACACAGATATACACTGGAAAATATGCGAGAAAGAGACCGAGCATTACCTTGTTTAGTATATGTATCACAGAAATAAACAGACAGACATAAAAGAAGAACTTTAAATAATAATAAAAAAAAAATTCAGACTTATCCGGTGCCAAGGTATTTTCCTTCTTCTTTTCTGATACTCTGATCTGATTGAGAAAACTGACTGCAGGACCTTCATGATAATTTCCAAAGGCTGCAGCTATTAACCCTTTCAAAGTTTTTCTTTTGGACATTTCAGTAACCTGCCAAACTAAGTCTTTTTCCAGAGCTCTGGTTTGTAGTTTAAAAATCTGTAGCAGTACTAGGTACTAGGTTGACATCCAACTGGTGGAGATCCCCAGTACCTGGATTTGGGATTAAATGTTTCAGCCTCTATTGGAGGCAAGGGAACTTGAAATTGATACAGAAAAACAACAACTTGAAACTGCACAGATAGGTAACATGGGGGGAGGGGGATTTTTAAATCAACCCATCTGTAGTCACACCTACTGTGTATGCATCCACAGTAGTTTATTTTCTTTCTCTAAATGTTGCTTATCTAACGTGACTTAATCAGCCACTGCTTTTCTACTAAAAGCAGCCTGAACTGTGAAAGCCTTCATCGGCTCTAACAGTATACTTCCTCTTTTAAATTACAAGGGCAGTTGCCCTTACTTGTTTGAAAGACTTTTCCTTAATACATCTCTCCACATATCCTTAAACCTGGGGTCCTCAACCCCCCACATAAATATCCTTAAACCTTGGGTCCTCAGACCCCCACATAAATATACATTACCCTTACCCAGTTTATAGCTGTCCATAGACCTTTTTCCTTTAGGTTTAAGACCACTTGAACACTCAAGAGTCCCTTAGACTCTTTTTCCCAGCCCCACAGTTAGGTTATGACCCTTACCTGCACGGACCCTGTTTAGAGTATACATTAGGCTTTACCAGATTTACCAAGACCAGAACCAAAACCACCTGCTGGCTGGCTCAGCAAATTTGTAAAACACAAGGTTCTTGGCTAGTGGTCTCTGGTAATCCAGTAAAGCCACCTGACACCAAATGTTGTTTTAAATCAGTTGCAATTTATTAATACCAAATAAGACCTAACAATTTTGCCTCTAACATTATTAAATCTAAACAGCTGATGGCTTTTTACCACCAGGGCTACAGCATTTTAGAGACACATGGAACCATATGTCTCTGGATCCCCCGAGCAATCTATGGATAGTCTCAGACTGCATCTTGTCCGAGACTGCATCTTCTCGAAGGGATGCTGGACATAACCATAGGTCCCATATTTATGTGTAGCAAGCTTAGCAAAAAATGCAAGGCTGGAATTTCCCAAAAACTACCTCAGCAGTTATAAACACAGACAATATGTCAATCAACAAGTCATAAGACTCAGGTTTGAAAATACATTGGCCATAAGATACCTTGGTCATAAGATACTTTGCCGAGACATATGGTCATTCTTAAATGGAAAAACAAGTAATCAGGGTTTTTTTATTTTTCAAAAATACTTAATTCAGGACACAGAAAACATGCAAGAGGATGTGACTGTTCTAAAAATACTCAGTTTACAGATAAAAAAACAGACAATAGCCAAATTGGGGAACTTAATCATTAAGACCAGCCGTGGTTACTAGCAGCTGCATTCTTATCTTAGCCGTAACCTTTTTTTAAAAAACTGCTGAATAGGGCAATTCCAAGTCAGACCCTGACTGTGCGTAAGATTTATTTTATCTTCTTCATTTTATAAAATCTTAACAATTAACCCTTTTGAAGTCTTACACACACATACATATTAAGTGACATGGTGGTATTTAGCCACTTGCAGCCTTTTGCTACTAGATGTACCAATTCAAATGTTGGCATTAGTTAGTCATCTACTAGCCATCTTCACTTTTTACTAGCCAATTATCAATCTACACTAGCCATTTTACACCTTTCTATCTCCTCAACCTTTTGGTTAGCCGATTATATGTTGTTGATAAAAGTTTTGCCACTGGTCACTAAAACCTTGGCCACTGGTCACTAAACTTTGGCCCTTGGCCACTTTCTACAAGTGGCTCTTTCCTCAGCTGCCACATCCAAGCAGTAGTGCCTTGTAAAGGTGTGGATTGATGACCACGTGGCTGCTGAACAAATGTTGGCTACAGATACTTGGCCTCTCTTTGCCCAAGACATAGCCACTGTTTGAGTGGAATGTGCCTTGATTCTGCTGGTGGTTCCTGGCCTGCCTCCCTCTATGATTTGGCTATTATATGTCTCAGCCACCTAGTTATGGTGTCTGTTGAGGCTGCATATCCCGCTTTCTTTCCTGTGGCCAAAATAAACAGTCTATCTCTCATACAGCTGTCGTCGGTCTTTGTGAGGTATGTCCTCAGCTGTTGGCCAATGTCTAGTGGACGTGGGACAACTGTTGTGTTGTCTTGTCCCATATTCAATATAGGTAGGTGGACTTCCTGGTCCAGGGGAAATGGAGTGTCCACCTTTGGAATGAAAAATGGAACTGTTCTCAGGGTGACAATGTCATTGTGAAATGTTAAGCATGGTTTCCTAAAGGATACTGCCTGTAGTCCTTCTATTCTTCTAGCTGAGAATATTGTTACTAGAAAAACTGTTTTCAATGCACACCAATAAAGTGAGTTCTGTTGGAATAATGGACCCTGAAGTGCTTCTAGGACAGTGTTTAGTTGCCATGTGGTGCACATCTGTCTGACTCTTGGTGCAGATATTGTAACTGCCCTCAGAAGCTGATTACATCTGGATGTGTCCCTATGGGACATAGCCCTTATAATGGACCCCTCATGGATGAAATTGTGGACGTCTGTACTCTGAGGGAGGAGGCCCTTACTCACTCCATCATTTAGAAAGTCAAGAATCTGTGGGAGTCCAGCTACTAAGGGTGATGTCCCTTTCTCCAGGAACCATTTACTGAAGATTTGCCAATGTCTGTGGTATGTCAGGTTGGTGTATTGTCTCCTTGACTGCATAGGTTGATCCACCACTCTGGTATGGTAACCCAGATTCAACAGTCTATCCCTTTCAGTAACCAAACCATCAGCTTGAGAGCTGAGGGATTCAAGTTCAGGACTGGGCCTTGGCTCAGCAGGTCTGGCCATTTTGGTAGTGCATCGGTGAGTCCATTGTCATCACCTGAATCAGGGAGTACCAGGGACTCCTTAGCCAGTCTGGTACTATCATCACCACTGTTGTTCCTGTGATTCATATTTTTTGGAGTATTTTGTGTATCATCATGGATGGTAGAAACACATATGCCCTGTGGAATGTCCATGGGGCAGACAGTGTGTCTACTTCCTGTTCCTTTTGGTCTGTGAACCTGGAGTGAAAGTTTGGCAACTGTGTGTTGTGTTGTGAGGCCATGAGGTCTATCTGAAAAGGCCCCCACCTTTGCTGTATCCTCTGGAATGCTCTTTCACTGAGTTTCCATTCCAACTAATTTAGGGTTACTCTGCTCAGTTAATCCACTTCTGTGTTGACTCTCCCTGCTAGGTATATCACCGTGATTGATATCAGGTTTTGCTCTACCCAATGCAGTACTTTTAGTGACTCTGATATCATGGCCTTGCTGTGCATACCTCCATGTTTGTTCAGCTATGCCACAGTCACCTGACTGTCGCACCTCACCAGGATTGCCTGATTGGTGATTAGGGGCTTGAAAAATCTCAGTGCAAGGAACACTGACCTCAATTCCAGTATATTTATTGGTATGTTTGACTCCCTTGGGAACCATAAGCCTTGAGTGACATGATTATTGTATGTCACCCCCCCACCTGTTCAGGCTCGCATCTGTGATGATGATGGCCATGCTTGGTTGGGATAATATACAGCCTTGCAGTAAGTTCACCTTGCGAGTCCACCACTGTAATCCAGTTAGTATCTTGGTCAGGGGTGTTACTCAAAATTGGAAGTTCTGGGATGCCTGGTCCCAAATCTATATCAAATATCTTTTTAGTAGTCTCATGTGTAGTCTGGCCCATGGTACCATATCTATTGTTGCTGAAATGAGCTCCAGGATTTGGACGTAGTCCTATATGACCCTGTTGGGCCTTTGTATGATTCTGTTGAATTGCGTACAGATGTTGTGTACCTTGCCCTACGTGGGAGTCACTCGATCATGTCGGGTGTCTATCATCACCAATAGGTGGGAAAGTGACTGTGATGGAGTTAGCTGGCTCTTCTCTCTGTTGATGACCCATCTATGTTCTTGAAGGTATTGCACTGCCAGGTTAGTGTTGTGTTGTGCCTGCTCCACCATCCTTGCTGGACGCAGCCAGTCATCTAGGTATGGGATGACATGCACCCCTTTTCTTTGCAGGTGGGCTGCCAGGATGACCAGGGTCTTGGTGAACACCCTGGGAGTGGATGTCAGGCTGAAGGGTAAACAGATATATTGGTAGTGTTCCCCCTTTACAGTGAATTGGAGGTATTTCTTGTGTGCCTGATGTATGGGGATGTGCAGGTATTCAGGTCTATGGATGTGAAGTAGTGTCCTGGCTAAATGGCTAGTAGGGTGGAGCACAGGGTCTCTATCTTGAATTTCTTGTATACTATAAATTTGTTCAAGTACTATAGGTGCAGGATGGGACGCATCCCCCCCCCATCTTCTTTGGGACCACACAGAACAAGGAGTAGACTCTGATGTCTAGCTCCTCTCTCAGGACTGAAGAAATAGCCTCATTTTGTAACAAGTCTTGTACTGCCAGGTCTATGGCTCAGTTTTTCTCTGGGCACTTTGGGGTTGGTGAAACAAAAACTCTGTTTGGTATTGACCTGCTTTTGAGCTCAATGATATTTCCCATTGTGATCACCTCCCTCACCCATTTGTCATATGTCATGTGGGCCCACTTAGATGCAAATCCCTGTAGTCTCACTGCAATTGGGGGAGGATTTGCTTGGGTCCATGTAACTTCATTGTTTCTTTTCCTGGTTCTTAAAGTTGGGTTTGTAGCCTCTGTTGCCATATGGCCTGTTGGTGTTGTTTCTTGTTCTGTTGCCATATCCCTTGTGCTGGAACTTGGGTCACTGGTTCCATTGCCTAGCACCTTGGGAATTGTAATTTTGTGTCTTGGGCTTAAAAGACTTGGACTTCTGATGAATGGGTCTGTTGGAGGGCAGGTAGATGTCTTTGTCCCCTTGTGCTTGTTTCCTTCCCGATCTACTTTTTAGGTAGGGTGTTAGCCCTTTGGCAAATAAGGTGCCTTCCTTGAAGAGTAGTTTCATTAATGTGCTCTTCGACACACTGTCTGCCTGCCACAGTTTCAGCCAGAGTGCCTGCCTGGCCATGTCAGTACTGTAGTTCTGCATCTGACCCTCAGCATGTCCAAGGATGCATCCATGATATATTTGACTACCTATAGAGCACATTCTGCTGTGCCTTCTTGGGGTGAGTCTCCCAGGATGAACTAAGTCAATGCTTCTGTCCACCTTATCTACCGAGTGCACCATCCCGGATACCTTGTGTATTTTTCTGAGATGCTCCTCTGTCTTCTTGTCCATGGTCTGTTTTAGTGCTGCTGTGCTTTCAGTAGGTATGGTTGTGCATTTTGAAAGCTCAGAGAACAGTTGGTCCACTTTTGGAGGTTTTCCCCAAGCCTCTTTCTTTGTCTCAGAGAGGGGGTACCAGTTAGTTACCATATTCTTTTCTGGTAGTCTTGTTGGTTTGAGAGCATCGTACTCTTTTGAGAGAATCATCTCGATAGATTTACGTGATGGGAATGGCACTTTCTCCTCTGGTTGGCCCAATGACGGCAATAGATCCTCTGATGTGAAGGGTTGCTCTGGTTCCTCAGAGATTCTAAGAGCTGCTCTAACCATCCTGATAAGCTCTTCAATATTCTCGCCATGACACATCCTTTTTAATTTGTCTGGCCTCTCCTCCTCAGGTTCAGAAGGGGTTTTAGTTGTTGTACCCTCTGTATCCTCCCTGCTTCTTTTTCATGAGGATTTGCCTTCTACTGTGTCTTGAGTAGCTTTCTTTGGCACTGATGTTGAATTGGCCTTAAGCATTTTGTGCAGTTGAAACAGAAACTGCTTGGCTGGCATCCAGTGCCAGTGAAGCCATCGAAGGAGGTGGACTTCCTCTGTCTGAATCTTGCTGTTCAGTGCTTCTGGATCCCCTGTGCTCTGAGATTACACAGACTGCACAGGTATTGTTCACCTCATCTCTCTCTGGGAAGACCACACCACATTCTCTGCAATTCTTCATGGCTTTTATTTTTTCTGTCACTCTGTGGAACTGAGACAGAAAAAAACTATATGAGGTATGGATTCTGCATCATCTAAGCCTCATAAAAGAAAAACATCCCTCACTGTCCCTTTAAAAAAATTGCCCCCTTAATATTTGTATTTGAATCCTGGAGGTGGTGGCATGCGGTCAGGAGAGTTGCCGTGGTAAAACTAGCCCACTAAGGAAAAATGGTTACTGTCCCTTTAAGATTTGGGGACTTTTGTTTAAGTGGGCTAAATTGATTACTAGAGAGCACATAATCCTTATCCCCTGGTAAGATGGCTGCCAAAATCTCATGATAATATGGCAAGATTTGGGACAGGTCTATCTCCTGCAGCAGCTGGGTCCCTGGCAAGATGGCTGCCTAAGTCTCGCAGGATAATCCATGAGATCTGCAAGTGCCCCATTCATTCTATTGTTACATAAGGTCCCTGCACCCTAATTGGTACCCCCAGAGGTACACCACAGATAGCTAGTATTTAGGTATATGTTATACTAACAAATAGGGCTAAGGGAATCTACCATATAAGAATAGATGTCAGGATATGTATGCATATAATTGCTGTACGTTTTACTTTACTTTCTAATATACACATATGTATTTCTTGCTTACAAGATGCTAGGACACCTGTGTCCTTGTAGTGTTATGATATATGAGTCAGCATTGCCATCTTCTGATGATTTGTATTGCTACATGACTATGTGTAAATTGTACCCCTTTGTTTCTACAAAGTGATGACTATAACAACATTGTATGTTATCTTGGACTGAGGAGCCACCTCTAATTTAGCCAATAGGGCTCATCTCTGTAACTAGAAATGATTCTATCTTACAATAACCATGGTAATTATCTAAGGTATATAATGGAAGACATTACGTCTTCTACCTTGGAGACCCCAGGAGACACAGAGATTCCTCGAGCTATAGGGAACACTTAGCAATGGCTCCCAGTTCCTAATGGTAAGAGCTGCTTAGGGCAACTGTGATTTTCCTTTTGGTAGTAATAAACAAGTTGTATTACTCCTATGCAATGTGTCTGTGATTCCTTGCATTCCCATTATTGCCAAGAACCTGAGAGTGAGGTTTAGACCTCTTGACAACTGACGACTTCAGGCAGGCTATATTTGGAGTTTGCAAAGTTTTCACTTGTTGCTGCAACTTTCTCTTCCCAACGGGGAAAGTAGGTGTGCATTCCCGCATCACTGTTCCCATTTTCACCCACTTTGTAATCATTTGCAAAGACTGGCTGCTTACTGGGTGTGGTCAATGCTGCCTCAACTCATCCCATGCCAGTTCTGAACTGCAAGCTTACAAGTGAACAGTAGCCCACCTGTGAACTAGTGCACTTGTTGTAGATCAATACAAAGCATGGATCCTTTTCACAGTTTGATTTCTCATTCCCTCCCACACAATGGCCACTGTATCAAATATCTGCACAGAACTGAGACTCAATGTCTCTAACTTTCTTGCCTCCCATGAAGGATGGGCTGACTTCGCATGGGACGGAAGTCAATCCGAAAACCTCGTACTGGGGATTTCAAGCCAGTACTCAGAGATAAGACAAACAGCCAGAAAGTGAGACGCTAAAGGGTTGTTGGTCATGGCTCTCTATGCTACTTTGGAAGCCTCTGAAGTGCAGTTTTGAACCCTTGAATTGCAAATCACATCTCTTAAACAGGAGATAGGCTTGCAGGAAACAAGAGCAGTATTTGGAGTCTGAGCTCCAAACTCTGAGGAATGAAAAGGATTCCCTTTTGCATTATTCTGCTCAGACAAATGAGCAAGAACTTTGTATATTAAGGTAGGAGTGTGAAAGTTTGAGACAGGATAAGGGGAAGGCTTTGCAAATGAATGATTTATCAAGTAGAATGTATGATCAAATGCATGAGGAGTTGGGAGAGTTACAGGATGAGATAAACTAGGTACATAATGACTTAGGAGTAGCTACTAGGAACAATCGCAAATTGAGCGCTGTGTATAGAGTGTTACAGAAGCAGATGCAGGTGATGTGGATCTGAATTTTGCAAAAATATTTCATGAGGATTGTGAATATAAAATAGCAAAACTGTGCCATCAGCGAGAGGTGCTGGCTGGTCACGTCAAGGTGATGGGAGGCATCGGCCCCACCTTGTCACCATCGTCTGAGGACGAGGAGTCAGATGATGACATCTCCCAGTACAACACCCAGTCAGACCCCTACTGTGGCCCAGCAACCTCACCCACAACATGGTGGACCACATCACATGATCCTACATCCCTACGTTTTAAACGGCATGACGATCATCATAGGTGATGCCAACATGGCAACCCCCATGATAGGGGGAAGCAGGCCAAGACTTATTCCCAACGGCACCACTGATCGCCGTTATTAATGTGGATGATAAGCAGGAGATAGAGAAAAGTATTAAGAATGCCTTAAGCAATGTGACCATCCCCGAGAGAAATAAACGGGTTTTCCAGAACCAGATTAAGCAGCTGCTACTAAGGAGGGAATGGTCTGCACTGTGACTGAAGCCACAGCTCAGGCAGCCCTGCAGGACACCCAAGGAAATCTACCTCAGATTGATTGTCCCAATAATCCCCTACAAATGGCCCACTCCATTCAGCAAATAGCTGACAGCATTGGTCAGATAAGCCCATCCAACAACCTCAGTTACCACTTGGAGAAGGTGCTTGCCAAATGTGAAATGCCTAGTCTTGCTGCAGACTACCAGGCCCAGATCCGACCATAGAATGGTTGAAAAAATGGTGTGGAGCACAGGGGTTTGGCTTCATTGGGGACTGGGGTTCCACCTGGAGGAACACCAGCCTATACTGGCAGGATGGTCTGCATCTGTCCAGGAAGGGAACAGGTCTTTTGAGCAATTGGTTTAAATGCCTCATTGGCAAGCTTTTAAACTAGTCAAGGGGGGGGCACTGATAAGCAGCAGGAAAATCCCAGCCTCTCCCTACAAAACAGGGTAATAAATGAGAAAAAGACAGAGGTAGAAAGGTCAGTGGGGGATGCTGCAACAGAAGGTAAAGCCATCAAAAAGTGGAGAGCAATGAGTACCAATGCCCATAGTCTGAGTAACAAGCTTCCTGAATTAGTGGCCTTGATGGAGGAGGAACATCTGGATATTGTGGCAGTCACAGAAATATGGTACACACAAAACCATGACTGGGATGTAAACATACTAGGATACACTATCTACAGGAGGGACACGGAGGGTAAAAAAGGAGGAGGAGTAGCTCTTTACGTAAGGGAAGGAATCAAAGCAACAGAACAAAAGGGTAAACAGGGAGGAGAAGAAGCACTGTGGGTAAATTTGGAGACTGGCAATGGCACCACAATCCGCACAGGGGTTATATACAGACCCCCTTCTCAGAGGGAAGAAATGGACAAGAAAATGATAGAAAGTATACTTAGAATGGCAGAAAAAGGGGAGATATTGCTGATGGGTGATCTGAATATGCCAGATGTTAAATGGGGTGCAGTTGCAGCAGCCACTTCGAATAGTGGGGTTATTCTAGATGCCCTTCAGGGGGCATGCCTTAGACAACTAGTATTGGAGCCCACTCGAGAGGGAGCAATCTTAGACCTGGTTCTCTCACATGGAGATGAAGAGAGGATCACAGATGTAGAAGTGGGCAGCTATCTGGGAACTAGCGACCATCGAACAGTATGGTTTACAATAAACACAGCAATAGAGTCAAGCCATACAAAGGCAAAGGTACTGGATTTTAGGAGGGCTGACTTTGCCAAAATGGGTGAGTGCCTAAGGAATGCACTAACAAATGGGCAGGAAGGAGGGGTAGAAGAACAATGGGGAATAATAAAACTGCCATCACAGAGGTAACAAGCCTTTGTGTAAAGCAAATAAACAAAATGAAACGAGGTAAGAAACCACTATGGTTCTCAAAGAAAGTGGCAGTGAAGGTTCAAGAGAAAAAGAAAGCATTCAGGAAGTACAAGGAATTACAGAAGGAACAGGACAGAGAACTGTATCAGTTAAAGCAAAAGGAAGCTGGGAAGGCAATCAGAACAGTAAAGGCCCAAACCGAGGAAAAGATAGCCAACTCAGTTAAGAAGGGGGATAAAGCCTTTTATAGGTACATCAGAGAGTGAAGGAAGACCAAGGAAGGATAGTGAGGCTTAATAAAAGGGAGGGAGGGTGGAAGAGGTGACTGTGAAAAGGCAGAGATACTAAATAAATATTTTGCTCAGTATTTACAAAGGAAGAGGGAGGTACCTAAACAAACAGTAGAAACACTCTGGATACAGAAGTTGATACCAGCCCATTTACAGAAGAAAGGGTTCTGAAAGAACTCTAAACTGAAGGTGGGCAAAGCAATGGGGCCTGATGATTCATCCCAGAATTCTAAAGAACTAAGGTTAGAACTAGTGACGCCACTGACTACCCTCTTTAACAAATCATGGGAGGATGGGGTGGTACCGAGGACTGGAGAAGGGCAGATGTGATTCCCTTCTCAAAAGTGGGAGCAAGGCAGAAGAAGAAACTACAGACCTGTTAATTTAACCTCAGTGGTAGGAAAATGATGGAATCACTTCTGAAGGAAAGAATTGTTGAGTATCTAGAAGCCAGAGGGGCACAGAACCCAAGGCAGCATGGATTCACAGTGGGAAGGTCATGCCAGACAAATCTGATAGATTTTTTTGACTGGGTGACCAAAGTAGTTGATCAGGGAGGGGCTGTGGACATTGCCTACCTATACTTTAGCAAGGCATTTGACAGAGTCCCACAAAAGATTAATATAAAGTTAGCCACCTGGGAGTGGGTCCCAAGATGACATCCTGGGTGAAGAATTGGCTGGAGAATAGGACAGAGTAATAGTAAATGAGTCCACTCTGAAAAAGGGGTTTGTAGTGAGGGTACCACAGGGTTCAGTATTAGGACCGGTCCTCTTCAATGTCTTTATCAGCGACATTGCAGAGGGACTGGAAGGAAACGTGTGTCTCTTTGCAGATGACACAAAGATCTGCAACAGAGTTGATGCACAAGGTGGGGTGGAAAGAATGAAAAGGGACTTTGCAAGGTTAGAGGAATAGTCAAATGTATGGCAGCTTAGATTCAATGCTAAGAAGTGCAAGGTAATGCACCTGGGAAACAAAAACCCAGGGGAAGAGTACACAATGGGGGGTGAGATACTAACAACAACAAAAATGGAAAGGGACCTGGGGGTAGTCATATCAGATGACCTAAAGGTGGGCAAGCAATGTGAGAGGGCAGCAAGGATGGCTGGGGGGATACTGGGATGCATAGGGAGAGGCATCACCAGTAGAAAACAAGAAGTTATTATCCCTCTGTACAGACAACTGGTGAGACCCCATCTGGAGTATTGCATGCAGTTCTGGAGACCCAGTCTCGGCAAAGCCATAGACAGGATGGAAGCTGTCCAGAGGAGGGCAACTAAAATGGTGCAGGGTCTGCACCAGAAGACATACGAAGAGAGACTTAAGGAGCTTAATATGTATAGCCTAGAGGAAAGGAGGGGGGGACATGATAGAAACTTTCAAGTACCTCAAGGGAATCAACAAAGTCCATGAGGTAGCATCTTTCAAAAAGGGTGTGCAAGAACAAGGGGCACAATTTGAAGATGGGGGGGCAGCTCAGAGGTAATTTAAGGAAGTATTTTTTCACAGAGAGGGTTGTGGATGTATGGAACGGCCTTCCAGAGGAGGTTGTGGAGTCAAAAACAGTGGTGGAATTCAAGCATGCATGGGATGGTCATAAGGCAATTCTAGGGGATGGGGGTAGGAAGAAGTAGGCTGCTGGTTAACTAGGATCTGCAGCTTATCCATCAGGTAGGGAAATGGGCAGACTGGGTGGGCCAAGCGGTCCTTATCTGCCATCAAATTCTATATTTCTATGTTTCTATTGATACTGGCCTGTGTGCAAAACTCCCCGATGCTGTCCGTCAGGATGACCACGTCACCTTTGACAAAGTAGCATCTGAACTCATCACTGCACATGACCCAGGTGTGGTAGGAGTGATGCTCGCATGCCCTGTGAAACAGAATGCCAAGGAAAGTCCAGTGACCTTCAACCAGAGGCTCTGGATGGCCTACCGAGCAGGGAAGCACCTCGCAGGAGAAGCCACAGATGTGGACCTCATTGAATACAAAATCCTGTTCCTTCAAAACATGATCCCTGCAGTACGAGAGAAGGTAGAACCAACCACCTATCCCAACATGGAAAGGTTTGCAGATATTCTTCGGAAAACAGAAAGTGTTTATCTAGTCTACATCCATGGCTTAGGCTCCGGCTCCAAGAAGGTAGCTGCCGTGCAAGCCGTTCCTGAGGCCACGATGCAATACACGGTGGACAGGCAGGCCAAAAAAAAACAGCCCCTTCTGGCAGATAACCAACACCCCCAGCAGGCCCAACAACAACAACAATCCTGTGGTGGGAACCGGAACTACCACAAAAGTAAGAAACACTACAAGAACAATAAGGGTAAAGAACAGAGACCAGGCCCTTCATATAAGGATATAGCTGATGAGAACAGAAATCTCCGAGACCTCCTTGGGAAAGTGTGCTCCATAGCAGACGCACTTCCAGTACAGGCCCTTGCTGCAATACAACCAGAAGAGTAGGCCTCAACAGGCCACAGGGATATGGGAAGTCCAGACTCTCAGGCCCCTACAGGCCTGGACCTGGAAGTGGATCCCTATATAGCATCAGTACAGCATGGTGAGATGGTTCACGGGAACCAGACCCAGACCCTCTTTCAAGATCTTCCCCATGCTTCCGCTAGTGCAGATTGACAATTACAGGCCCCAGTCTGTATTGCAAACAAGCTAGTCTTGGATACAAATGGAAGGCCCTGCACAGAGGCCAAGGTCAAGTGCCATCTACTCACAGTACTACTGGATCCAGTCACAGCTGTGTTTGTATTACAGGATGATAACCCAGACACATCACCTTGCTCTACCAGACGGAGGACCAGTATGTCTGGTGTTGATGGAACTAGGCTACTTGCATACTGCTCCATGTCATTACCTGTAGCATTGGGGCACCTGAAGGCATATCACACCTTTCAGCTGATGATACTGCATGATCACCCTAGCATAATCAGAATTGACTTCTTGGCACCACATGGCTGTGTGGCAGACCAAGCCAACATATTACTGATACAGATTCAGGCACAATATCACACCATCATGATCCCTGGCTCACATGTGGTTGAAACAATCTCTGCAAATGACAAAGAGTATGATGTCAGAGATTTGTTTAAGAACCATGAGCTTTTTCCAAAGCTCCTCCCCATTCTACAAAGACATTTGGAGACATTTGCCACCAACAAGCATGACTGTGGCAGGATGCACACTGTCATTGAAGTGACAGGCTCAGCACATGAGAGGCATCGGCAGTACCCCTTTCCACACAAAGCCCTGTCTTCTCTTAGGGAAACAATTAAATCATTCCTCAAGCAAGGTGTAATCAGGACATGTGTTTCCACCATGAATTCCCCAGTGTGGCCTATGAAAAAATCCATGGGTACCTGGAGACTTACTATTGACTACAGGATACTAAACCAGGTCACCCCCAGTTGTGCCCCAACTGTGGCATCAGCACCAGATATGCTATGACTACTGACCCCTGACTAACAATGATTAAGTGCCCTGGATATCTCCAATGGTTTTTGGTCATTGCCATTGGCCCCCAAAAGTCAATATAAGTTTGCCTTCACCTTTGAGAGCCGGCAATACACGTGGACCTGCTTACCACAGGAGTTCCATAACAGCCCCTCCCTCTTCCATCTGCAAATGATGGATGCCCTTGAGGGTTTCTCTACATCTCAGTGTCTTTTGCAGTATGTGGATGGCCTGTTGTTGGCTACAGCCTCACAGGAACAACATCTGGATCTCTTAGACGAATTACTGACTCTCATCCAGAGGGCAGACCTCAAATGTAACCCAGCAAAAGCACAACTATGTCAGAAAGAGGTACTTGTTCTGGGCCTGAGGATAACAGATCAAGGCCAAAGTCTTACCTGGAAGAAGATACAGGGACTGCAAGATCTGCCACTGCCCACCAGCGTGGCCACCCTTAGGAGGTTCCTAGGTATGGTAAATTATTCTAGAGATTTTATTTGTGATTTTGCTCAGAAGGCCACCCATCTGTATGAACTACTGAAAAAGGATGTCCCCTGGACTTGGGGCCCAATTCATAGCCAAGCTGTGACATCACTGAAGCAGGCCCTGGCCTCAGTCCCAGCTTTGGTTAATCCCAATCCAGCTCTGCCATTTCATCTGGAATTTGCCACCTCTGACATTGGTATGTCTGCAGTGTTGGCTCAGAGGGTCCATGGCACCCTGAGACACATTGCATATACTTCACAGCTCTTGACTCCAGTGGAACAGAAGTACAGCCTTTGTGAAAGGAACCTTCTGGCCACCTAATGGGTTGTCAAGCACTTTCTGTATCTCATTGTGTACTCCCTCCTGATTATCAATACAAACCACACCCCAACAACCTTTTTGTTATCAGATAAAGTAAAGGATGGGTCAATTTCTAATACTAGACTGACACACTGGTCCCTCCTTCTCCAGAACAGAGATATCAAGGTCCATCCAGCTAAAATGCCATCCATGCAGGTGCATGGTCTCCTTTTCTAAGGAGAACCCTATGACTGTACACTGCGGCTACCTGATCTACCAGTTCAATGACCTTTCCTTCCTGCTACACCACAACTACTTGAGAAAAATTCACTGTGTCATGTCTTCATAGATGGATCAGCCTCCTATTATCAGGGAGAACAGATAGCAGATGAATGGGCATATTTGTAGTTTACCCCTATGGTAATACTGTTAAGATTTCTAAACGTTGCAATGTGGCTTTATCGCAGTATGCAGAAATGGCAGCGGTGGCCTTTTCCCTCACATTATTCCAGCATGGAACTGAGGATACCATCATTTTTACAGAATCTAACTGGGTTTGTTGTTCTCTCATAGAATTCCTCCTTTTCTGGCAGAAGAACTCCTTTACCTCTTCTGATAGCACCCCAGTGAAACACAGGGAACTGGTAATATACATTCATTCACTGGCTCAGAAATTCGCACACAAACACTATGTACACAAGGTTAAGGCCCAGTCTATACACGATCCCTATCATGCCTTCAATGACACTGCTGACACCCTTGCTAAGGAAGAGGACCAAGGGGGGGCATTTGGATGATGGACCATCCAGAGGCCAGAGCAGCTGAGCACATTGCATCTGTCAGGAAGAAACCTGAATCCTTCTCCCCCTTGAATCTGTCAGAAGTCGGGCGTGCTAACTCTGAACTCAATGATGTGTTTAGATTCCTGGACAAAGGCACAGAAGTATTTACCTACTCACAATCCATACAGAAGGCACAAAGGTAAGTTACACCTGTCCCTAGATGATAAGCTCATATGGTACCAACCAGATGACACCCCCACTAAATTGTGGGTGGTCCCTCGTCATCTCAGATCCAAATTTCTACACCAAGTGCATGATACCACCACTGGTGGACACCAGGGTGTCGAAAACACACTCCAGAGACTCAAGACCACCGCCTGGTATACTGGCATCACCAAGGATTTTAAACAGTACGCAGACAACTGCCTTGTTTGTGAGCAAACCAACCCCATCCCCACCAAACTAAATCCCAAGCTTCTACCACAAAGGCATTCTGGCCCTTGGCATGCCCTACAGATTGATTTTATTGATCCCCTAACTAATACCAGCAGAAACTTTGATGTATTTGATGTTATTAAAATTGTATATGGATATTCCCGAGACAGTATCGATTGGTCCTTTACCATGGACAATGACATCACCACCAATGGCACAGAATACCAGGACTCAACATCTGTTCCAGACGATTCTCAATTGTACCAGTCTTATCGGAAGTAGGTTCACCGCCTGTCAATATGGATTTCTAAACAGACTTATACTTGCCCAGTACAGTTACAAAAATGGAGACTGCCTACTGTTAAAATGCAATATAATTTGGATGGTGAATTTTGTGTGGTAACTAATTTTAAGCAGTTTACATATGGAGAAAACACATGCCATATTAATGATTCTAATTTCTGTTTTGTACCTCATCAGACTACTATTATTGGGCACATAGTTATTACCCCTGTTCCCCTTGTGGAACCTGATATCATTGATGGTAACCCTGATTATCTACTCTTTCAGAGTACTTACCCTATTTTAATGTACACATTGATCCTTTGACTTTAAAGGCCCTTTTAGACAGGAAGGACAGCCATCTCATCCACATCAGCAATAATATGTCCAAAGTTCACGAAGCAGTATATGATCTTATTAATGATGGTGATTTGAATAGTGCACCTACTAACACTTGGTTAGAGATTACCTTTAAAGGTTTTGTTATTATACATGCATTTCTGATATTTTTCCTTATGATCATGCTTTGCTGCCTCCGGTGCACATCACGCCAACACCATGAACAGCTGGAGTTCCTTTACAAGGCTCATGCGTCAGGTCCGTAAATGACACCTGCTCCGTACTCTAACTTGTGGTGCCCCTTTTGAGGCAACAATGGGGGAATGTTACATGAGGTCCCTGTGCCCTAATTGGTACCCCCAGAGGTACACCACAGACAGCTAGCATTTAGTTATATGTTATACTAACATATATGGCTAAGGGAATCTACCGTATAAGAGTAGATGTCAGGATATGAATGCATATAATTGCTATATGCTTTACTTTCTAATATACACATGCATTTCTTGCTTACAAGATGCTAGGACACCTGTATCCTTGTAGTGTTATGATACATGAGTTGGCATTGCCATCTTCTGATGATTTGTATTACTATGTGGCTATGTACAAACTATACCTCTTTGTTTCCACAAGGTGATGACTATAACAAAATTGTATAATGTTATCTTGGACTGAAGAACCACCTCTAATTTAGCCAATAGGGCTCATCTCTTTAACTAGAAATGATTCTATCTCACAGCAACCATGGTAATTATCTAAGGTATATAATGGAAGACATTACGTCTTCTACCTCGGAGACCCCAGGAGACACGGAGATTCCTTGAGGTATAGGGAACGCTTAGCATTGGCTCCCAGTTCCTAATGGTAAGAGCTGCTTAGGGCAACTATGATTTTCCTTTTGGTAGTAATAAACAAGTTTTATTACTATTATGCAATGTGTCTGTGATTTCTTGCATTCCCATTATTGCCAAGAACCTGAGAGTGAGGTTTAGACCTCCTGACACTATGTTGCCCCAAGTCTCATGAGACTCATGGGGCTTCTGGAATACTGGGACAAGAAGAGAAGGGACAGCATGGCGTGGATGATCTTGGTGGGTTGAGAAGCTGCTCTCCTGCTGTGCCCACCAAGATAATGCCTTTCTTTGAGATGTTTTTAGTGGATGTTTGGGCCCTTCCTACAAAGGACCCTCGCTAATATGGCTGTGGGTAGCTGGGGAGGTGGGGCAGCCATTGGCAAGTGGTGGCAAGACTGAAGACTGCCACTAATGCTATGGGAGCACCAGTACTTTGTAAAGTGCTAGAGCTGAGATGCATGGATTATCAAGGTAATACACATTTGAAAACATTTTTCTTGTCACCATTTCAGCTGAGGGAGCTACTGGAGGTCCCTGGTCACCTTGTTTGGCAATTTTCACTTGAGAAAGCACTCCCAGAAAGACCTCACAAGTGATGATAAAAACGTTGCCCATGCTGACTGCTGTTTGGGGTTGGCTTAATGCTTACAAAAGAGACTTGCCTGACTCCCATGCAGTTTAATTGTTGCAGCTTGGTCTGGCAGTTGGCATGTGAATATGGTGGGGAAGGGAATGCTACTGGAGGGATCCCTGCTCCAATTATTTTCTTCTTTTTTGCTGGTCCATTTTAGTTGCAGCTGGGTTTCATTTCTTTTTTTTTCATTGTAAACTAACTGTTTGACATGGTATAGCTGCATAGTGCAATATTAAAAATACAGAGGGCATGAGCTGCACAGGTTAGTGAACTTTATACTCTTGTCTGGCTACCAGGTAGTTTGTTAGTTATATATATATAAAGAAGCAAAGTTTCTGTGCCTGAACAGTTGAGTTTAAATTATTGATAGTTGGGAGTAGGGTTGCCACCTGCACAGTTTTAGACCAGATAATCTGGTTTTTAGGATCCTTATCCAGTCATCTGGTTTTGATTTTAAACATAGTCTGGTTTTCAGGCTGTTTTGAGTGCTCACATACAGTTAAAACTGATTGTATAGGGGCCCAGTGGTGCTGAGGGCTGTAGCGCTGGATGCCTTACCTTGTGCTACACCAGTAACCCATGTTCAGGAATAAGCATGGGCCACCGGAGGTCGGCAGGGGAGGAGAAGGATTGAGCATCTGATGGACTGCTCTCCTTCTCCGGGAAGGGGGGTCCTTAGCAGTCTGCACTCTCTCGCTCCCTAGCGGAGGCTGGGGGACAGAGTGTTATGCTGTGGCAGAGGGAGGAGAGGGGGCAGACGCTTGAAGGAAGTACGTGCAGATGCATGCGTGCTCCCCTTCATGGGCATCACTGCACGCCCCAGTTCCTGGGTAAACAGAACAAGAAAAATCATGATCACACGGCTTGATTGCCATCCTAGAATGCATCTCCTGGCTTTAAGAGTGTCATCCCAGTATACTGGATCCATCTCCTGGCAGTAAGTAAGGGGAGCTCGCCACCTCCCCACCATGGGGCTCAAGCCGTGGGGGTGTTGCTTGGCTGAGGGCCTTGATTGGAGCCAGGGGTGCACCAGGATGGCGACTGGATGTGGTCCGACCGTGAGGGGGGTTAAGGAAATAACTATAAAAAAAAACTGATTGTATGAAATAATTTACTATTTTGGCTGCATGTCCAGGTTACAGAGAAGCTCTGATGTCACAGGCCTTTGTTTGTAAAATCACTCTGGAAGGTGTAAAGTATGGCCATTAAGACCATCAGCAGCAGATCAGCCTAATCTTTTCCATTCTGAATGTTAAGTATGGTCTTTTACTGCAATGATAGGAAGTAGTTTTTATATGTTTTTATTCTCCCATGTGTTCATAGAAACATAGAAACATAGAATTTGACGGCAGATAAGAACTGCTTGGCCCACCCAGTCTGCCCATTTCCCTACCTACTGGATAAGCTGCAGATCCTAGTTAACCAGCAGCCTACTTCTTACCCCCACACCCTAGAATTGCCTTATGACTGTCCCATGCGTGATGAGATTCCACCACCCGATTTTGACTCCACAACCTCCTCCGGAAGGCCGTTCCATGCATCCACAACCCTCTCTGTGAAAAAATACTTCCTTAAATTACCTCTGAGCCGCCCCCCCCTCTATCTTCAAATTGTGCCCTCTTGTTCTTGCACACCTCTTTTTTTGAAAGATGCTACCCTCTTGGACTTTGTTGATTCCCTTGAGGTACTTGAAAGTTTCTATCATGTCCCCCCTCTCCCTCCTTTCCTCAAGTTCATTTCCTGTTCCTTTATGTTTGCCCTATATTCTGATATATTTTAGACCCATTTTTTAAATTAATTCTCTGATTTTTATTGCCTTTATCACTATATTAACTACTTCTCTCCTGAGCCATCAACAGCTACTGCTCTCATTTTTTATACTACCTGAATATTTCATGGTATTAGCTACACTTTTACAGGTCATTCCAATAAACAGAATGGAATGATGTGTCTGAAATTGTGAAATATCTTAGAAATATGAAAAGAAACAGCAGTGGCTGCTGAGGTAAAGGGGTTACAATGCAGAACTGAGGTTACCACAAGAATCAATAATTTATCAAAAAGTGATCAAAGCATATGAAAATATATGACTGACATGGAACAGGAAATGGGAGAGTGTTAAACAAAGGTTAGAACAACAAGCTGTGAATGAGCTTAGTATATCCAGCATACCTGGGTTTGATTCCCACAGCCTCCTATGTGGCCCTGAGCAAGTCACTTAACCTCCCTGTGCTCCTGGGTCACCATTGTAAATGAGCCTTGTGCCCAATGGGGGTTACCTGGTTAGCAAAGAATAAAATAAATAAATATATAACAGTATAAAAATGGTTTCCTATCACTTTTAAAGTCTATTCTGACATTGCGAATGTCTTTGGTGGAGGAGCAATATACTCAGTCATAAAAACGGGTGGGTCCAGAGACGAAGTTTGGGGTGTGGTTTAGCATCTGGTTTTTGCCTCATCCAAAAGTGGATTGTGACCAACCTCTGCAGATGCACAAAGTAAACTGAAGCTGCTAGGATGGGCCAAGGGTGCTAGCCACAGCCAGCTTGAATTTGATTGGAGCGTGCATCAACCTATAGGATGAATGGGGAATATTCCACTGGTTTCTGGCTGTGGAGTACTATAAAGGGTATGAGATATAATAATCTTTTAAATCTGCACATAAGAGTTTACATGATGACAATAGGTGGCAGCTATTAATTGCCACCTAAAAACAGAATCTAGCAAATAAAACACACCAAGAGGGTAAATAAGTAATTATATCTTGGTGTTCTGCTGACAAATATATAAAATAAGTAATTATATCTTGGTGTTCTGCTGACAAATATATAAAGACATCTAGATCACCTCAGTGCAAGTACAGCCTTAAATATATGGTGAACTATAATACATGTTTCAAATACAGGAGTTGGCAGTTTTAGGATTAAAAAACTAAATTAAAAGAGAGATTATTTCCGGTGGACTTACCTTGTTACCAAATAACTGAATAAAAATAAAATTCATCATTCATATCAGTACTAATTATAAGATGTGATGTAGGCCTGCCTATAAACTTGTAATCACTTAGTGCCTGTGCCACTTCCACGTAATGAGAACATATTATTGAGGTGATTTTGAAAAAATTGGATGAGCACTTAAATCATTATTTTGAGTATTTACTGTATCCAGGCAAATGCATCAGGATTGCATTGCATTGGCTTGTCAAACATCCTGACACAGTTGTGACACTTGGTGTGGTTTACAGTACAAAACTGACACGTGTCAAAATTCCGATGCATGTGTCATTTTCGGGGCACAACTTGAGCCAATCACACCCAGAGGTTAGATCACCTTTTAGGTGGTCTAACTATCTAGGCAGATGTTGCATGGCCATGTAAAAAAAAATGGCCTCAGACATTGGAAAATGTAGCCCAAAATGTTTATATGCAGTTCGTGTGTCCTGTTATATAAATTAAGAGGCATCCACAGGGTATCTCTCATGCTGCAAGACACTCAGGGCCAGATATTCAAAACTTTGCCCCAGGGCTAAATTAGCACTGCCCAGTGGGCAAACTTAGCCCGGAGCACAAAGCAAGCCATATTCAAAAGGAATAGCCAGGGGCAAACAGCTTCTGAATATAGCATGGGAATGAGGCCTGGCAAACTGGCCTGGGAGTGCTGGGCAAACTTAGCCCTGGAATAAGACAGCTCTGAATATGGCAACCACGAAGCGCAAACCACAACAGCAAAACCGTGCACAGCGATGTGAAGGTAGGTAGAGGTGAACTATGTGGCCAATGTGTGTGCCAGCAAATGTGTGGACCCAGTACAGCTGTAGGCAGCAGCATATGTGAAAATACAGTGTTCAAAACTGTAAAATATTCCCTGAACTGTTTGCGCAGCGCTAACATGTTGGCACGGGTTTAGCGCAGGGCTAAACAGTTAGCCCGGTGTAAACATGTTTGTCCGGCACTAAACTTTGCCATATTCAAAAGTGACATGCAAATGAGCCTACTTATATGAGTCTCTGGGCAAACATCCAGATTAGCATCTCATTATGCCCTGATTTGAATGCTGTTTGCGCAGGACTAACAGTTTAGCCCTGCTAACCACTCAAGCGTGACATAGCTTGCACAAACAGCTTGGGGAATATTATACAGTTTTGAACACTACTTCCACATGTGTTGCTGCCTGCAACTATACTGGGACAACATAGCATAGGCACAGATGGTAGTGGTGCTGCATGCAACTGTCACACTGTAGGTCATGCTACAATGCGCAGCAGACACTACAGTAGCAAGGGGGCCAGTAGTGTGTGCACAGCAATGCCTATGATAGAAACATAGAATTTGACAGCAGATAAGGACCGCTTGGCCCACCCAGTCTGCCCATTTCCCTGCCTACTGGATAAACTGCAGATCCTAGTTAACCAGCAGCCTACTTCTTCCTACCCCCATCCCCTAGAATTGAATTATGACTGTCCCATGCAAGCTTGAATTCCACCACTGTTTTTGACTCCACGACCTCCTCCAGAAGGTCGTTCCATGCATCCACAACCCTCTCTGTGAAAAAATACTTCCTTAAATTACCTCTGAGCCGCCCCTCTGTCTTCAAATTGTGCCCCCTTGTTCTTGCACACCTCTTTTTTTGAAAGATGCTACCCTCATGGACTTTGCTGATTCCCTTGAGGTACTTGAAAGTTTCTGGCATATCCCCCCTCTCCCTCCTTTCCTCGAGGCTATACATATTTAGCTCCTTAAGTCTCTCTTCATGTCTTGCAGTGCAGACCCTGCACCATTTTAGTTGCCCTCCTCTGGACAGCTTCCATCCTGTCTATGTCTTTTCGAAGACTGGGTCCCCAGAACTGCACGCAGTACTCCAGATGGGGTCTGACCAGCTGTCTGTACAGAGGGATAATAACTTCCTGTTTGTTACTGGTGATGCCTCTCCCTATGCATCCCAGTATCCCCCCAGGCCTCCTTGCTGCCCTCTCACATTGCTTGCCCTCCTTTAGATCATCTGATATGACTACCCCCAGGTCCCTTTCCATTTTTGTTGTTGTTAGTATCTCACCCCCCATTGTGTACTCTTCCCCTGGGTTTTTGTTTCCCAGGTGCATTACCTTGCACTTCTTAGCATTGAATCTAAGCTGCCATACATTTGACCATTCCTCTAACCTTGCCAAGTCCCTTTTTATCCTTTCCACCCCACCTTGTGCATCAACTTTGTTGCAGATCTTTGTGTCATCTGCAAAGAGACAACAGTGTCAGTGGCTCAGTAGATAGCACACTTGCCTCTGAGGCCGGGAGATCAGAGAGCTGTGGGTTCTGTTCCCACATCTGGCACTTGGGCTAATATCCCAGTACTGACACTGTAGTGCAGCATGAGAGGGGTGCTGCACTTCTGAGGTGCCGTCTTTCGGATGAGACGTTAAACCGAGGTCCCATCTGCCTGGATTGGTGGTAGTTCAGGTGGATGTTAAAGATCCCATGGCACTTATCGAAAAGAGTAGGGGACATTTTTATTGAAAACAAAAATTGTACAAACAAGCCAACATAAAATGCATCAATAAGAAATATACAGGAAAACCAAAAAGAAAAAGAAAGCAAAATTAAGAAAAGGAAATGGAAAAACAACAAAAATACTGCATAAGTCCTTCAAGTTATAGCTGAGTCGGTATTTGTGATCCATGGAAGGGCTGTCCACAAGGCCAACAGAGATGATGCCGAATACAAAGTCCTTTCATGGTCGTATATTTTCTTTAAGACCGCTACTATCTTCCCTCCAAGTTCCGAAAAAGAACAAAACTTTTGTTGCAAGGTAAACATACATCTTGACATCCAAATATTCCATTTAATGACAAGAAATACAAGGTTCAAAGTGTCTCTGTGCCATCAAGACCAGTGAGAGGGAAAGACACCATACATAACATTTTGATACGTTACTGTAGAGAATATAGGAACATCCAAGGAGTCGGCCAAGTAAGGCCACCAATTCGCAATATAAGAGCAATCAAAAAACAAATATGAAATAGTCTCCGGGGTAGCTATACAGAGAGGTCTAGAGCAAAATCGATCCTGAGACTGTTTATGTTTATGGTTTGCTTTCACATTTATCCATTCGTGACAAGATAACCAGTGGAAGTCCCACATGTGGCCGGGATCCTAGAACATGCAACAGGACTAGGCAGGGTAGGTAACTGTCCGGACATTTTGGAAAAGGCTTGCACCTTACAAACAGAGGACAAAAAGCGTCTTGTACAGTGCCTTGTGCGGATTCATAATGAGAGTCTGAGGCGACACTTGCCATTATTTTTAAGCGGAGAAACATATGCTTAATGTACACGGGACATCCCATGTTGTATAACACACCAAAATTATATTCCCCATATGAAACCAATACCTACAGGAGTCGTAAAACACGCTTCCCACCTCTCTGGGTGTTAACCAGTAAAGGCTGAGTTAGCCAAAGGAAAATGCTAGTAAAGAAGCAATGGATTAATCATCTGGACACCGCTCAAAGTAGGCAAGTAAGTAATATTCCTTTAATCGGATTCAACTGACTGCCCCAAAGGGCTTGAAAAAATAAGCTGAATACCATTGTTTCCAGCTGTTGTGGGATGGGGAATACATAACTTAAATACAAGAACAGAGGGAGAAGATAAGTTTTAATCAGAAAAACACGTTTTCTCTTCCCAATCTGACCCTTGTTCCCAAGAGGTCACCATGCTTCGGCCCTGTTTCAACTTCTCTTCCCAGTTAAAGGAATCAGAATCTCTCATCCCAAAATAAACACCAAGTATACGGATTTGGCCTTCTATCACAAGTAAAAGACCAATGTTACCTGAAGAGATGGAGGATGAACCCAACCGAATCCCCATACTCTTACCAAAGTTTATACTTGCTCCAGAGAATGCACCAAAAGAGGAACATTCCTGGAGAGAGACAAGCGCTGAAGCCTCGTCAGCTACAAGGAAACACACATCGTCAGCATATGCAATTGCCGTGAATGGCGATCGCAGTGCCGAACACGAGATGGCACGGATCTGGGGGTGGGCATTAAGACATGGGAGCAACACATCCAGAAAAAAAACATATAATAGAGGGCTCAGTGGACAACCTTGGCGAACTCCCCGTTTCACCGGGATCATCGGGCCCACCCAACCATTAATCAGCGGAACAACAGTCGCCGTCTTATAAAGTGTCTGAATCCAACGAATCATCTTGTCAGGAATGTGCAGGAAATGCAATACGTTCCATAGAAAATCATGATTAACGGAGTCGAAGGCAGCCTTTTGGTCGACCGAAACAATAAGCCCAGAAACAGAGTCCGATAAACCATGCGAAAATAGTTCACAGAGAAGAATCAAGTGATCAGAAATTCTCCTGTTAGGTAGAGAACAGGATTGGGCTGGGTGAATAACTATTTCAGCTAACCCGAGCAAACGTTGTGCAATAGGTTTTGTCAATATCTTAAAATCCGTATTTAATATGCAGAGGGGGCGCCAGTTGTCAAGGGACTGAATGTCACCTTTCCGTTTATATACATAAATCAAAGTGCCCTTAGTAAACTCCAAGGGGATATGTTCAGAGGCAAGAAGGGAAGCAAACACAGAGGTCAATTCCGGAAGGAGGTGTTCCCCAAAATTTATACAAGGCAGTAGGGAGGCCGTCCGGACCAGGGTCCGACGGAGAACAGGAGGAGATAGCTAACAATTTCCTTTCCGTGAAGGGTTGACATGCAAGTTCTGCACTCTGCAAGGAGGAGAGGAACATCAAGGGCACCGTACAGTTGTCCCAGGTCCACTGACACAGTAGGTAGAGGAGAAAACAATGCAGTCGTATGGTCAGTAACAATTTGACATAAGTCCGAATGAGAAGTACAAAGATCTCCATTTAAATTGATAAGACATGACATTGATTTATGGGCAATCTGATGATAATTAGATTCAACCGGGCAAACAACTTCCTGGGTTCCTTTCACAGCATAGCTATGTTGGTGGTACAGTTGTTGCGACTGTTTAGACTGGAAATCCAACATGTCCTTCCGCACTAATTGTATTTGCTGCACAAGATCCTGCCCCGTCAAGTATGCTAGAGACAGTAAAGACTGAAAATGAGCTCTCTTCTGTAAATATACAAGATAATCAGACCTGCTTTTCGTACGACTATAGGATTTCAACAATCCAGTTAGAGAACGTTTCATATCCATCTACCACTGAATTGGATCATCATACTTGGGGTATACTGACTTACGGGCATGAATAAATGACAAAAGGGTTTGCTGAAATGATGGTACCTGTAATAAGGATACATTAAATTTCCAGAAACCCGGCCCTTTACCACAACTGGCAGGAGATCCAAAACTAACAGAGAGCAGCTTATGGTCAGAAAAGGCTACCGCCTGTACTACAGCCGAAGTAACTCCAAAATACTTGATGTAAAAACAAAATCGATGCGGGTGGCCAGCCTACCCTTCTGAAATGTGGGAGTATGCTGTTTCGTGAAAGAGAAATAAGAGTCCGTCAAACGGGCAGTACGAATCATGCGTCCCAGTACAAGTGAGTCACAATACAGTTTCTTAGTAGTAGCAAAGGAACTCTTATCCCGAAGACTAAGGCCACAGTTAAAGTCACCAGAAAATAAAATTCGGAAAGAAGAATGTAAATAAGGACGAATTAAATCAAAAAGAGCTATCCGCTCAGTTTTCAGTTGTGGGGCATAGACATTCACCACCCGATACGGGCATTGCCCGAGCAAAAAATCCAAAATCAAAGCCCTACCAGGGGCCAAATCAAACAGCTTCAAAAGTCTAAACTCGGGAATATTAATTAGAATGCCAAGACCAGAGCAGGAGTCTTGGCCTATAGACCAAAAAGAAGGACCCATAAGCCAATCTCGTTGAGCCAGTCGGATCTCCTGCACAGTATGGAATCTCGTATCCTGTAAAAAAAATATCCCAAATGGCAAAAGCCTCAAAAAGAAAACACCAGCCGTCTCTTGTCCACACGTTTCAGACTATTTACATTGACAGTATGGCAGGTAAATTGTGACATGGCAGCACACAAATGAGGTAACCAGCACTATCAAGTCTTTCTCTCTTTCCAGCTACCTTAGTCCTTTCAGCTCAACCTTGGCCTTCCGTTTTTGTGAAAGGCCTGTGCTTAATTGAATTTCAGAATCATCAAGACCTTCGGGAAGGGAAGAAGCGATAGAGGAAGAGTCAGATTCACCACCTGCATTGTCCGATATCGACTGAAGCACCTCAAAGGCATTCGATAGTGCAATAGAAGGTGCAGCGCAGGCCTTCGGAGGGGACGATAAGGTGCGGGAACCAGATCGTAATGACCTGCGACACATTACTTTGGCAGGTTCACGAGGGGGAGGCATAGTACTAGACCCCGGGACCTGCACCACATCCTCTAGCTCCATAGGACATGCTGAGATCGGTACCTTCCAAGGGGGTGGAGCCTTTTAGCTGACAAAGGTACAGTACTACAGGAGGCTTCCAAAACCAAAGCTTTAGGGAGGGAGTCACCTCTATAGAGTGGGCTTCAATGTAGTAGAGCGAGCTTTCTGAGCTTGAGTAATTACAAACGTTGATCCACACTCCATCATGTGTTACCTTAGTATGTGCCACCCAGGGACATGATTGAAAATGTGGACCTATCTCACACAAAGATTACACCTGCAGTCATTCAGACAATGTATACCCACATGACCCATTTCACCACAGTTATTACATTTAATCTTATAGCACACACTGCTCAGATGTGAGGGATCCCCACATCTATAACATGCTTTGGGTTGGCCAGGGCAAAACAGAACTCCTCTATCCCGACCTAAAAAAAAGGAATTTGGTAAGTGCACTGGTCCAGATTCAGAAACATTCAACATTACTTTAAATTTCCAACCCCCCTGTCCATATGTTTTCAGAGTCTAAGATTGCCTCTGGCTGACCTTGTAAAGTACAACACTGTTTTAACCAATAAACAATATTAGAGACATCTACTCCTCATTGCGAAACATAACAGTAACTATCTGTAAGCTGGTTTGAGAGGGTATAGCCTGAAATGGGGTCCAAAGAGCAGTGTTACACAAGACATGATATTTCGACCAAAAACGGTCAAGACCACGAGATGTCTGAAAACTAATGTCAAAAGTTAGTTCCCCTGAGACATGTATCAGGGCATATATTTCGTGTGCAAAAAACTTAATTGAATCCTTCAACGGTGTTCTGGCCACAAACGCACGGTCAGGGGGGTCCGGTAGCCCACCTCTATAGGAAAGCCGGACAGCATTGTGACGCTTAGCTGCCAGAACCGGAAATTTAAACAAAGAAGAGAAGGACCTCGCTGGCCCAGTTCGAGGAAAGGGAGGTTGAACAGTGGCAGAGGTCCCTTCAGCCATAGGGTCTGAACCGGGGAAAGTCTGTATAGCAGGGACCTTGTTAAGGTCCAGGACTGGATTCTGAGTCAAACGGAGCTCTACAGGAAGGTCCAAAGGGTCTTTCGCAATTTGGGGAATCTGTTCTCCCTCATCCATTATCATATCTTGCACAGGTTGAGGGGATCGTATAGGGGACGGCCCCGAGACCCAGGAACCCGCATTGGGGTCTTGCACCCATCCTGCCCGAGGCGCCACATCTACTGACCATGCAGGGGCAACAGTAGGGTTTACCTGAATAGAAGTCTGAGAAGTCAACAAATCAGCCTGGGATACAGAAGGCGGGCTCACCACCGAAAAAGTACTCACTGGTTCCTCCACCACGAAGGAATGTCCAGAGACAGCTTCTACAGACGTCCGGCAAAGCTCCTTCTCAGAGACTCGAGGCAAGTCTGCGGAGTCCTTAAAAAAAGTGAAACCATAGGCACACCTTCTTGCTGCACACACCGTTGATCGTGCTGCAAGCCCATCTTGGCAGACATACGACAGTGGTCTGCCTCCCACAAACAGTCGTGCGGCACACGCACCTCCAGACTCGAAGGTTCCGAGTCAAAGGAAGTGTGCTTCACTTTCGGTCCCCCTGAACACTCAGGCCGAATCAGACCAACCTCGTCGAAACGAACCATCGTCGGAACCACAGGCACCTCCTGCAAATCGTCTCCCAACACTGAAGATACAGGTAAAACAGTCTGATAAGCAGTCGTGGTCTCCTCAGATACAGAGACAGGAGTCAAGACCAGGTCTCCTGTCTCCACAGCTCCAGCAACTGCAGGCAGCAGAGCGTCCTCCATCTTGGACATGGAATCCCCTCTGACAGAGTAGGGGAATTTCCCCGGTGTCCTGGCCAAATTTCCCTCATTCACTAAAAATACCACCAACAGCTTAATCTGGTTCAAGATCAGTTGCCATTCATCTGTATCCCCTCCCTGGGTGGTGCCTGAAAATAGGCAGGACTTGTCTAGTGCACTTACCCGGTCAACAAAACTAAATAAATAAATAATAAATAAATAAATACTTTTCCTTCCAGTCCCTCTGCAATGTCGCTTATAAAGACATTGAAGAGGACCAGTCCTAATACTGAACCCTGCGGTACCCCACTAGTAACCTCCCTTTCTTCAGAGTGGACTCCATTTACTATTACTCTCTGTGTCCTATTCTCCAGCCAAATTTTACCCAGTCTGTCATCTTGGGACCCACTTCCAGGCTAGCTAACTTGTATATTAATCTTTTGTGTGGGACTGTGTCAAATGCCTTGCTAAAGTCTAGGTAGGCCATGTCCACAGCCCCTCCCTGATCTTCTACTTTGGTAACCCAGTCAAAGAAATATATCAGATTTGTCTGGCATGACCTTTCTGCTGTGAATCCATGCTGCCTTGGGTCCTGTGCCCCTCTGGCCTCTAGATACTTGACAATTCTTTCCTTCAGAAGTGATTCCATCATTTTCCCTACCACTGAGGTTAAATTAACAGGTCTGTAGTTTCCAGCTTCTGCCTTGCTCCCACGTTTGTGAAGGGGAATCACATCTGCCCTCCTCCAGTCCTCGGGTACCACCCCATCCTCCCATGATTTGTTAAACAGGGTAGTCAGTGGTGTCACTAATTTTACCCTTAGTTCTTTTAGAATTCTGGGATGAATCCCATCAGGCCCCATTGTTTTGCCCACCTTCAGTTTTAAGAGTTCTGTCAGAACCCTTTCTTCTGTAAATGGGCTGGTATCAACTTCTGTATCCAGAGTGTTTCTACTGTTTGTTTTAGGTACCTCCCCCTCTTCCTTTGTAAATACTGAGCAAAATATTTGTTTAGTATCTCTGCCTTTTCACAGTCACCCTCTGCCCACACTCCCCCCCCTTTATTAAGCCTCAATATCCCTCCCTTGGTCTTCCTTCGCTCCCTGATGTACCTATAAAAGGTTTTATCCCCCTTCTTAACTGAGTTGGCTATCTTTTCCTCGGTTTGGGCCTTTGCTGTTCTGATTGCCTTCCCAGCTTCCTTTTGCTTTAACTGATACAGTTCTCTGTCCTGCTCCTTCTATGATTCCTTGTACTTCCTGAAAGCTTTCTTTTTCTCTTGAACCTTCACTGCCACTTCCTTTGAGAACCATAGTGGTTTCTTACATCATTTAGTTTTGTTTATTTGCTTCACACAAAGGCTTGTTACCTCTGTTATGGCAGTTTTTATTATTCCCCATTATTATTCCACCCCTTGTTCCTGCCCATTTGTTAGTGCATTCCTTAGGCACTCACCCATTTTGGCAAAGTCAGCCCTCCTAAAGTCCAGTACCTTTGCCTTTGTATGGCTTGACTCTATTGCTGTGTTTATTGTAAACCATACTGTTCAATGGTCACTAGTTCCCAGATGGCTACCCACTTCTACATCTGTGATCCTCTCTTCATCTCCATTTGAGAGAACCAGGTCTAAGATTGCTCCCTCTCGAGTGGGCTCCAATACTAGTTGTCTAAGGCATGCCTACAGCATCTAGAATAACCCCACTCTTCAAGTGGCTGCTGCAACTGCACTCCAGTTAACATCTGGCATATTCAGAACACCCATCAGCAATATCTCCCCTTTTCTGCCATACTAAGTATACTTTCTATCATTTCCTTGTCCATTTCCTCCCCCTGAGAAGGGGGTCTGTATACAACCCCTGTGCGGATTGTGGTGCCATTGCCGGTCTCCAAATTTATCCACAGTGCTTCTTCTCCTCCCTGTTTTCCCTTTTGTTCTGTTGCTTTGATTCCTTCCCTTATGTAAAGAGCTACTCCTCCTCCTCTTTTACTCTCTCTGTCCCTCGTGTAGATAATGTATCCTGGTATGCTTACGTCCCAGTCATGGTTTTGTGTGAACCATGTTTCTGTGATTGCCACAATATCCAGATGTTCCTCCTCCATCAAGGCCACTAATTCAGGAAGCTTGTTACTCAGACTACGGGCATTGATACTCATTGCTTTCCATTTTTTGATGGCTTTACCTTCTGTTGCAGCATCCCCCACTGACCTTTCTACCTCGGTCTTTTTCTCATTTAGTACCCTGTTTTGTAGGGAGAGGCTGGGATTTTCCTTCTGCTTATCAGTGCCTCCCCCCTTGACTAGTTTAAAAGCTTGCCAAAGAAGCATTTAAACCGATTGCTCAAAAGACTTGTTCCCTTCCTGGACAGATGCAGACCATCCTGCCAGTATAGGCTGGTGTCCCTCCAGGTGGAACCCCAGTCCCCAATGAAGCCAGACCCCTGTGCTCCACACCATTTTTTCAACCATTCATTAAACTTCATGGTTCAAAGTACCCTTGCCTCACTCATGCCATTGACAGGCAGCACCTCTGAGAAGGATACTGTGTGTGCTACTTGTCTTAGGCCCCTCCCCAGTTCTATAAAGTCCTTCTGCACTGCTCTAATCTCATGTTGAGCCAAGTCATTTGTCCCTAGGTGGACAATGACGTCCAGCTCAGACTCCCGTGCAGCTGTTCTCGTGATCCTGAGGATGCGCTTCCTGTCCCTCCAAGCCATGGCACCAGGCAGGCACCTTAACTTCAGTTTTCCCTGCTCCCCCCAGTTCTATCCCCCTAATAATTGAGTCCTCCACCAGGAGCTGCTTCCTTTCCTTGTGGTGTCCTCTGCCTCCTTCCTGTGGGCCTCCCTTGTGTCAGCTGTCCTCAGCTTCCTTAATCTCTTCTGTGGGTGCATCCATAGGGGAGCTGTCCTCCCCCAGAATGGTGTATGGATTGTGGAGTGGAACAACTGACTGGGTGTGCCTCTGTTCCACCATCCTCACCCTCCCTGAGCTCACTGTGGTCCAACTGCTGTGCTTTCTTTGCAACCTCTGAGGTAGTGTTGGTGGCTCTGGTGCTCCCTGGATGGGGGAGGTTCCCTTCCCACCATCCAGTCTGGCCTGGGGGAAGGTTCCCCTTACTGCTGTCCAGTGTGGCCTGAAGACGGGCAAATTCCTCCCTCAGGGCAGAGAGTTGTCTGCAAATAGGGTAACATCTCAGCCTCCAGAAAGACTCCCAGAAGACTGCTGCCCCACAGCCATTACATTGCACTACTCCCCACATGATTATGTACTTTGTGTGTGTGTGTGTGTGTGTGTGTGTGTGTGTTTGTGTGTGTGATTGGTTTGTTATATAGAAATATATATATTATACAATAGTGTATGCTTATATTTTCAGTGCTGTGTGCTAGAGAGGATATGACATTGATATGCACTTACACTCTTGAGAAATGATGTCAGAACCCCAGGTATAAAGGAACTATTTCAGGGGTGGGTGGGGTGAGGGGTGGGAAGGGGTTGGGCCTAAACTGTGCCCTCACAAAACAATCAGTTAAGAGCTCTGACCCACCGCTGAATGAGTGCCTTCCTGTCAGCAAGATACCATACACAACAATTTGACAGAGAAAATCCCCCGCTAATCAAACAGAGAAAAATCCAGACATGTGTAGGGCAGTGATGATCACTGCATTATACACAGTGAGATACCCAACCTACAAGTGTTTACTGACAGTGGACATTACTGTTACACTGTTGTGTGACCCACAGATGCTGCACCTCTGACACGGGATGCGCACAGTGACATATACATGTCCAGCTTTGTGTGCTGTGGCAGTAGTACAGCTCTGTGGTACGTGGCCGGGGGGGCATATATTATCAGAAAGGCACACTGGTGTTGGGGTATGCCCAATACTAGCCCATGTGCACTGCATGATGTGTCCCAGCCTTGTGGCCACACCTGGTATGTGGCACAGCTTGGCCACCCATACACGCTCCCCTCAACATTCTCCATGCCCACAGTGCTGCATGTGTGTGCTGCATCTGTTGGTGTCCACAGAAGTGTGGTCCACAGGTGTGTGCTGTATGGCCACACTGCCATGCTGTCCACTGGTGGCAGGGTCACCACTTACTGCCTGGCATGGCTGGGACTGGTGGCAGATGATGGCATCATTGCAATGCCATCAGTTAGCAGCATGCTTTCTCTATGTTTGGCTTTGTCTATGTGTCATATTTATTTGTTAGGGTCACGCAAAACTGGTGCAAAGCCATAGTGTCGTTCAAAGCTGATTGCCCACAGTTAAGACAAGCTTTTCCTGAGCAGTAATGTGCACCAAGCTAAGTGTCATGCTAAATCGCGCAAAACCACTTTGCGTGGTGCTAATCGATGAATGTAGCACTGCTCCTGTATTCATGTCAGTTTGCCCTTGCATACATTATAATTTTGCCCGGCGCTAATGCAGTTTGCCAGCGCTATTTGGCCTTTTGATTATAGAAGACCCGCGCTAATCCTGCACTAAACCTGTGCAAACGGTTTTTGCCCAGCACAAAGTTTTGAATATCTGGCTCTCAGCATGTAAAGTTTGGGTGAGAGGGGCCACAAAGCTGGTTCTGGCTGCCCAAACCTTACGAGAAGATTCTCTTATGCCATAGGAGACAACATGTGAAAGCCTTGTGAACTTATAAATCATGTGAGTTAGCTAGAGTTATTTATAAAAAAGTTTTAAAGAAGAGCCGACACCTTCAGGGGAACTTTAACAAAGCAAAATATTTGGGCACAATTCATTGTTTCACGTTAACTCTGTATTTATCATTCTTTATTGCTGAGGTAATTTGCATGAAAATAGAATCTTTGGTCCTTATGTGTTGATCCATTTCTGTAGTTTGTTCACTACTTGAGGTCATATTACCCTGCTTGTGGCATCACAGTTACTCCACTGGCAACATACAGTATTGCGACATGACAACAGAAGATTATGACATCAAGTAGAGAATAAGCATAGATGTAAATGAACACTAATGGATAAGGAGTTTGCATTCATGAAAATTTCCTCTATAATAAATAATGATGAGGAGAAATCTATAGAAGATATATGAAATGCGAGCTGAAATGTAATTTAATGTAATTTTTTTCAAGTTTTCCTTGAGGCATCAGCAACTCTTTTAAGTTTTTAATTTTTTATTTTAACAGTTAAGTGAAGTCTATCTGCCCCAACTCTGAAGTGGAATGCTCCACTCCTAACATTCCTGCATGAGAAACCAGTGGACGCAGGATGACTCAAGATACAGTGGCTCTGTTTGCTGATTGAAACCAGGTACGTGATGCTGTATGCACACATGTAGCATCAGCGCTCACCCTATCTGACTGTGAAAAAGTACTTCTGGAAACAGCCACTTTTTTAAAATGTGTCTTCATTTATTTTATAACAATAAACACTGATGCTACCGCACCGACTGACCCAATGTTTAATTTCAAACAAATAGTATGGTTCTGGACAAAAAAAACATGCTATTGGTTTGAAACATTAGATCAGTTGGCACTGTGGCATCAATGTTGCTATACCTTGCACGGCTGCATTTGCAGATCCCAGCACTTTAATAAAATAAATTGTGTGCATTTATGAAATTTAGAAGTGAGGCACCACCATAGCCAAAACAAACCTCTCTCTCAATCCACACACATGTGACAGTTATACAGGAAGATTGCATTCTCAAGTTATTTGGGTGAGAGAGCTGTGAAGTGAAGCTGAACAGTCCTGAAACTCAAAGGACATGAAAAGAAACTCTAACAACCATAAGACACACAGGCACTGACAGAGACTGCAAAGGCAGACCCAGAACTGCATATTACAGAGAGGTTAATGGAATGGAAAAATATTTTTTTTAGCTATGTAAGGGGAAAAAGAAAAACAGGAGGGGAAATTGTAAGGCTAAATGAGGGGGCAAGGTAATAGAAGAAGACAGGCAGAAAACTGTGCTGAATGACTACTTCTGCTTAATATTCATCACAAGGAACAGTGGGCCCTTGCCAGAGAGCAGAATAATGGCAGCTGATAGAGGGATCCTGTAATTGTAGCTGCAGAAGTATAATAGCAAAAGAGTCAGAAAAAGTTAACAGCCCTGAAGGTAAACAAAGCCCTGGAGGTGGATGGGATATATCCAAGGGTAGTCAGGGAAGTGGCATCGGTGTTAGCCAAACCCCTGGTTGGGCTATTTAATAGCTCTTTGCAGCAAGGTGTGATTTCTCAGGACTAGAGGATGGCAAATATAGTTCTGCTACACAAGGGACAGGACAAGGAGCAGCTGGGAAACTATAGACCAATCAGCCTTACCTCCATGGTAGGAAATGGCCGAAGAGGACCTAGTAGAATTCTTGGAGAACATTGGGCTTCAGGAGGGTAAGCAGCACGGGTCTGTGGCAGGGAGGTCTTGTCAGACCAACCTGATATTTTTCTTTGGCTGGATAACCATGGTAGTTGACAAGCGGTATGTAATATACATACTCTACTTCGACTTCAGCAGGGCCACACCAAAGGCAGCTAAAGAAGATGGTGGATCTGGGTACAGCTAGGGAAATAGTAACGTGAGTAAGAAGATGACTGGAGGGGAGGCAGCAGAAAGTGGTGGTGAATAGGTTCAGATCAGTAGAAAGAGAAGCTACCAGTGGAGTGGCACAAGGATTTGTCCGGGGCCCAGTCCTTTTCAATATGTTCATCAGTGAAAGGAGAAGAAATCCAGGACAGGTTGTGCCTATTTCAAGATGACACTAAACTCTGTGGTGGAGTTGACAACATGGAGGGGATAAAGTAATTGTAAAGAGACCTGAAAAGACTGGAAAGTTAGTCCAAACTCTAGCAACTGAAATTCAGTGCCAAGAAGTATGGGTAGGAAGTGGGATACTGCCTTTTTTCCAGAAAAGCACACCTAGTTTAGGAAGAAGCTTTTTGTGGATGGCATCCATATGAAATAAGAAATCAAGGTGACAATTCAACCAGACCCTGACATATTTAAAGGAAGAGGCATCTGCAATTGCAACACTATCAAGGGTATGAAAGGGGCCTGGTAAGTCTCTGCCTAGTGCCAAAAGTCCTGGAGAACATTTTCTGTTTTTAAAAAATGGTGCTTGGCTTTAATATCAAAATGTTTTATTTGGCAGAAAATTGGAGAAACCCTTTGGTGGGAAATGGACTATGCCAACTGAACCTAGAACTTCAGAGTTTTAGAACTAGCCACCCAAGTGACTGTGCAGTAGTGCTACTGCCCATCATGTTGGCAGCCCAAGTTTGGGAGTGGACTTGGGCTGCCTGTGGTTGACTGGTGAGGGAAAGGATTGAACATCCTGGGGACAGCTCTCTTCTCCTGGAGAGGGGAGGCTTGTTGCTCCACTTTACAACATCCTCTGGGATTCTTTAGAAACATAGAAACATAGAATTTGATGGCAGATAAGGACCGCTTGGCCCACCTAGTCTGCCCATTTTCCTACCTAACAGATAAGCTGCAGATCCTAGTTAACCAACAGCTTACTTCCTCCTACCCCCCGACTAGGACTGCCTTATGTCTGTCCCATGCATTCTTGAACTCTTCCACTGTTCTTGACTCCATGACCTCCTCAGGGAGGCTGTTCCATGCATCCACAACCCTCTCCGTGAAAAAAATACTTCCTTACATTACCTCTAAGCCATCCCCCCTCTATCTTCAAATTGTACTCCCTTGTTCTTGCGCATCTCTTTTTCTGAAAGATGCTACCGTCTTGGACTTTGTTGATTTCCTTGAGGTACTTGAAAGTTTCTATCGTGTTCCCTCTCTTCCTTCTTTCCTCAAGGGTATACATATTAAGCTCCTTTACTCTTCCTTCATATGTCTTCTGGTGCAGACCCTGTACCACTTTAGCTGCCCTCCTCTGGACAGCCTCCACTCTGTTTATGTCTTTGCAGAAATGGGGTCTCCAGAACTGTACTACTCCAGGTGGGGTCTCACCAAGTGTCTGTACAGAGGGATAACTTCCTGTTTTCTACTATTGATGCCTTTCCCTATGCATCCCAGACTTCCACCAGTTAATAATTTCACTGGGCTTCACACAGGTTATTTCTTCCTCAACCCATATTGGTGGTCATTCATTGGACTTGGTGTTCCTTCTGGGGTTGGAGATATCCAACTTGGTGATGGAACCAGTCGGGTGGTCTGACCATCACACCACTGAGTTCAGTTTTGAGGCCACCCCTAGTAGACCAGCCCCTATGGAGATGGTCCAGTACCACCTTTTGAGGGGTGTCTTCCCAGATGGCCTGATGGCAGTACTGGACCTATCAGGTTTACCAAGTGACTGTAAGGATCCAGGGGACTTGGTACTCACCTATAATAAGGTGGTAGTAGGGGCCCTGGATTCCATTGCTCCTGTTAGTGTTTGTCCCCTCACTCTTCACCCCAGGTCTCCTTGGTTTGATGAGACTCTGAAGGAATTGAGGAGAGTTGGACGAAGGTTAGAGAGGTGCTGGCGGAAATTGGGCCTGGATTGTGACAAACTTAGTTTGATGGACCATTATGTGGTCTATCAGTCAGCAATCTCTCATAAGAAGGCAGAAATCCTGTCCAGAGAGATTGCTGCTGCACAGAATCGACCAGCTCAGGTTTTCTGGACTGTGGACAGATTGTGCAATCCAATCTGTCTTCAGCCCAGAAGAGCCTTTTCTCAAGAATGGTGTGATGAGTTTGCTCAATTCTTTTTAGATAAGATTGCCACAATTAGGACTGACATCCACTTGACTCTCCCTATTGGGAGCTGTGATGGTTGGCAGGAGAAGTCGGACACCCAATTTGTGTGGTCTGACTTCAGCCTTACCACAATCAGTGACATTGTGATGATCATCCAGTTGTTGCGTCCCACCAACTGTGGTTTGGATCCGGGCCCCACCCATCTTTTAGTGGGCTGTGTGGATAAAATTGGCCAGGTCCTTGTTGAGATAGTCTGGAGGTTCTTGGAGAGGGGGATTTTTCCAAATCCTCTGAAGGAGGCTGTGGTTCAGCCCCTTCTTAAGAAGTCCTCCTTGGAACAGGACTGTCTGACTAATTAAAGGCCTGTCTTTGTGGGTAAGGTTATTGAGAAGGTGGTCACTTTGCAGCTGGATGATCATTTGACCAGCCACAATGTCTATGATTCTCTCCAGTCCGGATTTAGGAAGAGACATAGTACTGAAACAGCTCTTGTCCGGGTACTAAATGACCTCCTAATAGCGAGAGAGCGAAAGACCTGCTCCATCCTGGTCCTTCTTGATCTCTGTGCAGCATTTGACACCATGGACCATGGTGTGCTATTGGAGCATTTGCGGTTTATCTGTGGGCTGTCTGGTACAGTTGTCAGTTGGTTTCAATCTTTCCTCGAGGGTATGACTCAGAGGTTGGTGTCTAGGATTTTTTCCTCGACATCATTCCCCCTATTCTGTGGGGTGCCACAGGGCTCCATTTCAGCACCCATGTTGTTTGTGATGTACATGCTGCTGTTGGGAGCGATTATTAGGCAGTACAGTTTGAGTTTTCACTGCTATGCAGATGATACTCAACTGTACATGTCCTTTGTGTCCATTTCGGTCTTTAACAACTGTCTGGCCGAAATCCAGGTCTGGATGAATGTGAGTTGGCTGTGGTTGAATTCAGAGAAAACTGAGCTGTTGGTGGTGGACACAGGTCATAGGAAGGTGGGTTTGTTGGCCGGATCACCCTCAGGTCTATGGCTTGGGGGTGTTCAGCTAACTACCTCAGACTGGGTGCGGAACCTGGGCGTTGTGTTTGATGACTGTTTGACACTTAAATTTCAGGTGTTGGCAGTTGTCAAAGCATCTTTTTACCATCTAAGGAGCATAGCCCGGGTGAAGCAGCTGGTTCCTCCTGATGATCTTCCTACTTTGGTCCATGCTTTCATTACCTCCCACCTTGACTACTGCAATGCCCTTTATCTTGGGCTACCGAGGGCTGATATTCACTGCCTGCAGCTAGTGCAGAATGTGGCAGCCAGGTTATTGGCTGGTTCTTCTAGAGCCAGTTATATAACATCCGTACTCCGCAGACTGCACTGGTTGCCAGTGTGCTAGCGAATCACCTTCAAGGTCAGCTTCCTGACCTATAAGGCCCTACACGATCAGGGACCTGGCTACCTGAAAGATCTCCTTTGCCCCTACTGTCCCTCCCCGCTCTCTTTGATCCACTGTCGAGGGATTGCTGGAGATTTCTACGGTTCAATTAAAGACAGCCAGGGCCAGATCTTTTAGTTTTATCACCCCAACCCTGTGGAATTCTCTAACTCATCAGGTGCAAGACTGCCCGACTGTTCAAAGTTTTAAGGGGGGCGTTAAAAACATTCCTTTGTAGACAAGCATATAACGATTTTTAATGCTGCAGCCTTGAATATTTTTTAATATATAATTATTATTTATTGATTTTTATTATGATATGTACAGGTGCCTTAGTTTTGGAAAGACTCCTTTTATAAATAAAGTTTGATTGATCCCCCCAGCCGTCCTTACTGCCTTCTCACATTGCTTGCCCACTTTAGGTCATCTGATATAATTACCCCCCCGGTCCCTTTCCATTTTTACTGTTGTCAGTATCTCACCCACATTGTGTACTCTTCCCCTGGGTTTTTGTTTCCCAGGTGCATTACCTTGCACTTCTTTGCATTGAATCTGAGCTGCCATACATTTGACTATTCCTCCAACCTTGCCAAGTCCCTTCTCATCCTGTCCACTCCATTTTGTGTATCAACCCTGTTGCAGATCTTTGTGTCATCTGCAAAGAGATATACTTTTCCTTCCAGTTCCTATGCAATGTCACTTATAAAGACATTAAAAAGGACCGGTCCTAGTACTGAACCCTGCGGTACCCTGCTAGTAATCCTCCTTTCTTCATTGTGGACTCCGTTTACTACTACCCTTTGTGTCCTGTTGTTTAGCCAATTTTTTATCCAGGCTACCTTCTTGGGACCCACTCAAGGCTGGCTAACTTGTGTATTAATCTTTTGTGTGGGACTGTTATCAAATGCCTTGCTAAAATCTAGGTAGGCCATGTCCACAGCCCCTCCCTGGTCTAGTACTTTGGTCACTCAGTCAAAAAAATCTATTAGATTCGTCTGACATGACCTTCTCATCATGAATACATGCTGCCTTGGATCCTGTGCCCCACTGGACTCTAGGTACTCAATAATTCTTTCCTTCAGAAGTGATTCCATCATTTTCCTTACCACTGAGGTCAAACTAACTGGTTTGTAGTTTCCTGCCTCTGTCCTGCTCCCACTTTGACAACCTTACTAGCATTGCTACTTATAGCCTCTCACTCTCAATCCCTTTGGGCATCACTACTCTTCTATGTCTTGTACTCTTCCTGCCTCTATTACACTGGTATTCACATACTTCACATGTACCTCTTACAGAGGCACCCACACTCCACCAAATTCAAGTTGATATGTAGATGGGTCAAGCACCTAATCTTTCTGCTTTTAATCTGTGCTGGTGCTGTAAATGTCAAATTAAACCCTGGCCCACCACAGGCAGTAGCTTCACCCACTGACTTTGCCACTACCAGAAGACTGAAGTGCCTGCACCTAAATATCTGCAGTCTCCTGAAAAAATTAGATCTTGTCCAGGTCTGGGCTCCCCATATGGAACCAGACAACCTAGCGATAACTAAAACATGGCTGAAAAACTCTGCTCCTGACAGTGAGATATCGATCCCCTCTTATAACCTTTTCTGCAGTGATAGGCTAGCCAGGGAAGGGGGTGTAGCCATTTACGTCAAAGACAAATTTACTGTGTCTGAGATCGCTCCTGTTAACTCACCTAAGGAATTCAAATCCCTGTTGCTAAATCTATCTCCCCATCAGAGACTTTAACTGTTATAGGCTTCTAAAGGCCACCCTCAGGGAGTCATGAGCTCCTAAGATACTTGTGTAAACTATCAGATTCGACCCATAATGAAACTATCATTCTTGGTGATCCAAATCTCAGTTGGCTAAGTACATTTAACAAAACCTTACAACTTAAAGATTTTTGCGTCGAAGCCAGTTTCTCCCAACTGATATTGGAAATCACTCATCCAAACCCCAAGCTCCCCTCAAATGGGTCTCTACTCAACCTTATCCTTAGAAATAGACCCCACAATGTTACCCACATGGCCATATTTCATAATGATGCCAGTGATCACTGCGCCATGGCCTGCATTAGAGGTCAGCCATCCCTAAGCCTCTTACTAGGTTTATATGGAAAATAGGTCTCTGTAAATTCAAGCTATCCCACTATCTTGCCAACCTCAGAAGCATAACTTAGACAGACTTCTACCTAGCCACAGACATCAATGATACTGCCTCTCAATTCAATGACATTGTAAGTGATATCATCAACAGACATGCCCCCATGATAAAATGCAGGACACGGAAGCATTCCTGTCCATGGTTCTTGACTAATTTGAAATCTGTCCTAAACATGAGGGACTGACTTTGATCCACAGCCAGATAAACCAATCTCCCATTGGACTGGGCAGCTTTCAGAGCCAGCTGGAACCCTTGTACCAAAATGATTAGGGCAGCTAAAGCAAACTACTACCTATCTGCTTTTTAATCCACGAAGGGCAACTCCAACAAATTCTGGAAAATCATTAAATCAGTGGAGGGTAACAAACCTTCATCTTAGCTACCCAGCAAGATCTCCTTCAAGGGGAAAAACCTTACCTGACAAGTCTGACATCCTAACTAGTTTCAATGACCACTTCTCTACTGGAGGTATTGCTTTCAACACTTCCAAAGCTACCACCCTCCTTACCCACTTACCTAGATCCTCCCCAGCACCTACCAACAATATCTTCACCTTTGTTCCATTCCATTTCAAGCAGGTAGAAGACTTTTTACTTCATCTAGATGTTAACAAAGGCGTCGGCGCTGATGGCCTAGGACCTTATTTTCTTAAAGTTGGTTTCTAGTATCTAACAGCCCACCATCCTGTACCTGTTTAATTTATCCATTAGCTCCAGCATCATACTTAAGGTCTGGAAAATTGCTCAGGTACTTTCATTATTCAAATTGAATGACCCTATGGACTTGAACAACTACCGACCAATCTCCATTCTACATCTGCTATCTAAACTCCTAGAGAAACTAGCAAATGCCCAAATAAGGCATTATCTTGATAGGACTATCTTAATAAATCTAGCACAGTCTGGCTTCAGACCAGCCCACAGTACTATCTTGGCCCAAGTCTCAATCACAAATGACTGTCTCCTTGCCATGGATAAGAAACAGATCACAGGGACTGTCTTCCTGGATCTCAGTAAAGCCTTTGACACTGTTAATCATGCTTTACTCCTCAAAACACTAAAATGGCATGACATATCTAGCCCAGTGCTGTTATAGTTCACCAATTATCTATCAGGAAGACTACAATAGGTGAAAGTAGGTGGCTTCCTCTCCCCACTCCTTCCCCTCATGAGTGGAGTACCACAAGGACGGATCCTTGGACTGCTTCTATTCATGTTGTACATTAATACCATTGGGGCCAACATCAACAAAGCAAAAATACATCTATCCACTGATGATACAGTTCTCTACACCTACAAACCTTCTGTGGTCATAGCACACACAGAGCTCCAGGTCAAATTTGATCTTCTCCAGCTCAACCTCACCCAATCCAAACTTCTCCCAAATGCTAAGAAAACAAAGGTCATGTACATATATTCCAATCATCTGACGGCACTTCCAAGCACGCTTACATCCTTGCCTTCCATCAAGACTCTTCTTGGCAATGACCTTGAAATTAGTGTTGCTCTGATAGTATCCTGAACAATCTGGATCCACAAATACCTGCTATTTTGGCAGGATAATGGATTGGTCGAATAGTGGCAGCTGTTCGACCATGGATCCAACCCTCCGGATCCAGGTCAGATGACCTCTTAACCAAAGCTGGATCCAGGGATCCGGCACCGGATCTATGGATCCGGCATCAGGATCTGGTGTAGGATCCCTGGATCTGGTGTTGGATCCCTGGATCCAGCTTCAGATAATGCTGGGTCTGACCTGGGATCCAACCTCTGAATGTGGTTGGATCCTGGATTGAATTCCACCCAGATAGGGCCACCATCCAAAGGAGCACAGTCAGATCCACAGGGGCACTATCTGAGCAACATTACTCAGAACGATAAAAAAATGTAAATACCTAGGTTGTGAATTAGATCACTGTCTAATGTTCTCTGCTCACATCGCCTGCCTTACAGAAAAATAACGGCAAAGAATCAGTTTCTTTTGCAGGAACAAATCCCTCTTTACTATCGAAACCAGGCTAAGGTTAGTCCAGACCACCATCCTTTCCCTTCTCAACTATGCTGATATAATTTACAGTATGGCAGATGCTCAGATTCCCTGTAATGCCCACTGGACACACTCTACTATAGGGCATTACATTTCATCTCAAATGCCCATCATCACACTCATCACTGTGAATTATACACCTCCTTGGGCTGGACTTCTTTATCCACAAGACGGCTCATCTACACAATCATTTGGCTCTACAAAGACCTTCTGCTAAAACTCTCTTCCTAGATATCTAACCTATTTCAGCACACTGCCTGCCTCTACCCCTTGCGAAGCAGCTCATACATCATGTGAGATGTCCCAAATGTTTGCTCCCACTTTGGAAAAATGTCTATAAGCCACGCTTCCCTGACTGCTTGGAACGATGCTTAAGCTACACTCAAACTTCAAAACTTAATTACTCTAAATAGCTTCAAAAGACTGGTCTACAGCAAATTGTGTGATTCTTGTACATGTCTTTGACTACATGATCAATACTCCAATCTTATTCTCCTATTGAATTTAACCACACACTGACTTCTCATTTTTGGATGGCCTTAGCATATGTAGACCTCCCAAATGGATTTATGCCCTCCCTTTACCCTCACCTTCTTCTAACTATCTTTATCTCCTTCTCTTCTTCTCTCCCTGCATGCCCTTCACCCTAACTTACCCCACCACACATCTACCTTCCTCCACATTTTCCTTTCCATCTCCTGCATAAATGCCTCCCTCCTAAGATTATGACTCTTCCTTTTTCCACACCTACATAATCTTGAACATTTGCACTTGTCTCAAATTACCTGGTGTCATGACTTATTATGAATAATGCAACTACTTGGTTTTGCTCTATGTCATAATGACCCTGACTGTACCTACTGTACACGTTGTATTTTTTGTAATACTTGTTTTACATGAGATAAGGAAGTGTGCGATGTTTGTGCATTTTTTGTTTTGTATGAGATACAGTACCTTCACTTGTTATATCTTAATTTGTATACTGGTTGTATATTTTACCAATTGTATATTTTGTTATTCTGTCTGTTTGGGACCTCCTAGCAAAGGAGCATGCTCAATGGAGTTATTTCTTGCCAATAAACTTGAACTAACTTGAACTTGAACTAACAACTGCCAGCAGGTGTAGGCCTGGTGGCAGAGCAAGTAGGAGTGACACATAGGGAGGGATGTCCTCTTGATGCAGTGCATGTGTGCCTTCACACGACGTGTGCTGATGTCGTGCACTGCAGGGACAAAGGACAAAATGGAAAATGGATGAGCAAGCTTAATGAAGCCCTGCCGGCCCACTCTCAGCTTCTGCCTCCTTCCAGGGACCCTAGCCCTGAATTATGGCTATTGCTCATGGGAGAAAAGTGCCCTCCCCCTTAGTCCCCCTCCATGGGGGGGATGGTGCTGGACAACTATGACATGGGGAAGGTGACGGCCAATCATGGGGAAGCAGGGACTGAGCTGATAGCCACCTGCTCACCAAAGGAAGGGGAAAGCTTTGCAGAAAAAGTATAATTTCAGAACTATTAGCATAGCACATTCTCTTATGACTATAGTGTAAGAGTAGCTACAATATTTAGAAATAATCCAGATTGTCTATAAATGATGTCATGATTTTTAATGGAACAAATAAAATGCAGTGAAATCCTACAAAACAAGAGTCTGATGGTAGTTTGCATTCCTTAGCCAAATATAAACCACTTGACCTTTGTCTTGCATTTTTTTGTCTCTGAAGACCACCAGCAGCATTCCATCCTTGATACATAAAGTTGGCGTTCCTTATTTCTGTTATAAACCTACTCCTTTTTTTTACTTTTATTGTTGTTATTGTGTGTGCAAGTGGGAGGTGTGATTACTTTCTTAAATCATGAACATTTGCTCTAATTTATGTATCCCCAGCCTACTGGAAAAAAGAATCAGTACTAAGTGACTGTTCAAAATCATGGGCTCAGTTTTAAAAGGCTCAGGAATGATGCCAAGGTGCTTGTGTCAAACATGCATGAGGGATGGGGCACACTGCACTGCACATTGCATCATTCCCAATTTTCCAACACTGCTTGTGGCACCAGCAGGACCTCTTGCACCTAACAGCTTTGTGCTGGCCTTGCGGGAAGTTGGAGGCTGTGCCATGGCACTGAGGGGGCTTGCATAACAACATGGTGGCCATATCCCCAACAACAGGAATCTCAAAGCCCCACATATGATACAAGCCTCACCAATGGTTAGGCCATCCAGAGCTGGTCTAACAGCCTTCTGCACTGCTATGTCAACAACAGACACTAGGGAAGGGCATACCGGTGGGAGCTGCTGGCAAGGATGTTACAGGCAGCAGCACAGAACAATAGCATTGTGGCAGAATTGGCACAACTGACTGTGCCAGATGCAGCACTCAATGAAACATATCACAGCATGCAGATCAAGATGCAGTCCATGGCACATGTATGGAGAAGTGTCACTACAGAACCCAAACCGGGAATCAGCAGTACAGAACCATGCAAGTACAACCTCCATGGCCAGTGTAGGCTATCCGGAGTGCTACCTTTGCTGGCAGCATAAAGTACCATTAGTGCACATTCGGGGCTAGTATCTCTCTTGGGCACCCATGGAAGTATATGTGCGGTGTCGAACTGTGTGCTACCTAACAGTAGCAGTTGCAGTGAGCTTGGCATGGCATGTCTCTGGGGCAGGGAGGTATGTACCCTGCTGGTAGCCAGTGAAGGTTATGCTATGCCATTTGCACTGTCCAAGCACATACCGGCTGCACAACAGCAGACTTGACTGGCCATGCATAAGGTGAGTCAAAGGTGGCACTATGGTAACTGTGGTCATTCAAGCACACAGCTGTGGAGTGCAGACCCACATTTACAGCCCAGCACCACTGCAGTGTATGCTGCTGTGTGGGCTGTGACTGTGCTGTCCTCAGAACCCCCTCCATGGTTTCAGTCATTGTGCTGCTTGTCCCCCGGGGACCTGGCACTGTCCCTGTCATGTTGTCTTCCTGTTCCTGTCACGGGACCATGCCACCCACCACCTGCCACCTGACCCCTTTTGGCCTCTGTAGACTCTGCTGCCCACCTGGGCACATAGCTGAAAGGTCTCAGGCATTGGTTGCAATGCTATATGACCCTCTTGGTGCTTGTGGCAGTCCCCCTCCCATGTGCCATTTCTTTGATGCATAGAGCAGTTGCAGCAACTTTGGGGTGTTTGGCACCAGGACCCTTTCTGTACTATGACCAGATACAGCGTCTCTGGCACACAAACCTTCGACACAAGCTGCCATTTCCTGCAGCTTGCATTGCTCTACAGGCCCTTTAGAAAATAGAACCCCATGCCTACAGTGCATCCAGGGAACACAACAAACTCTTGCAAGTTCAGGAGAAGGACTGTACTGGTGCATGAAAGGGGTATGTACATTATACTGTACTTGAGAATCTGGGTCTTTTTAAATGGAATGTGAAATCCCTACTGCTTTGGAAATGCATTGTTCATTTTTAATTAATTTAATTATGAACCCACCTGTGCCTAGCAAAAAAAAGTTATTGGAAGCCTGGTCAACTAGTACATTCAAAATAAAACTATCCAAGGTCTACCGAGCTCTCAGGTTTTGATTAATTTCAAAGAAGGATCATTTACAAAATTAAAATGAATAAGATTTGATCTACATCAGAATGTTTCACTCCTGCAAACTACAACTACTGTACCATTGCCACTACACAACGGCACCAAGCAATTTTCTTCTCACCTATACATATTTCTCCCATATCCCTCTTTTTTGAACTTTTGCTGCTCTCACTTCTCCCTGCCCCTGCTAACTCCTTTCTAGCCCTTCTCTACTCTTTCAGTGGTCATGTATACTCCCGACTTCTCAGAAACAGTATGAACAGATTGACATTTTCCTATGTTAAGACAATGCCCTCAATCAACTTTTATAAACTGTTACTACTCCATATGTAAGCAGCATTTTGAGCTATAATCTTGTATGACTTTATGTATAATTGCAATTTATTCTACATAGCTCATTGTATATTACATATACTTAAGGCATCATTTCTTAGTTTGTTTTAGTAATATTTCTTCCTGCAATAAATGGTTTATTTGTAAGCCACCCCTCTTGGGGCTGGCTTACTAATCTGTGTTACCCCCAGTTGGCTAGGGTCCTGTCTTGGGGAATCCATGTGTTCCACCCCCATTAGGTGGGGGGGAGGCATTGCTCCAGGGTCCAGATATAAAAAGGAGAGAAGTCCTTTTTGTGGGGAGCCACCAGGCACAATGTAGGACAAATAGCATTGGGGGGGCTAGCATCCTCTCGGCCTTGGAGGTTTTGGCCTGTGAGAGTGTCAAAGCTACACGTTAATTGTTTTCCGAAGGGACAGGTAGCAGGAGTGTGGTGACCAAGGGATCCAGTGTCTGGGAGCTCACTGGAGTGAACGATTGCAGGCAAAGGAAGGTGAGGAGGTCAGAAAGTCTGGTTCTTAAAAATTGCAAGGTATGGCAGTGGGGCTGCTGCGGTGGTAGCAGGACCACAGCAAGGCCATTCTGGAGCTGGCAGCTCCAGGGGGTCATTAGCCAGTGTGGTATGTTGCTTTAGGATGGCTGGAGGGTGCATTTCGTGGATTTGCTTTTACTGAGCCTGCTGTGCCCATGTCTGGGGTAGGACCCATGTTATTTATTTTTATTTTTTATTTCAGTCTTTGGCTTAATACCTTTGAGCCAAAGGCTCTTTTACATAGGCTCCATGTCATATCAAAGAACAGAAACAAACGGTATAGTGAGAAAATACTTAGTGATCCTGGAGTAAAGGTAACAATAAAATAAGCACATAAGTAAGTGTTACAAAAACAGGTATTTTGCAGACATACTGTGCCTAGAAGTAAGCTTCACTAGCAAAGAAGAGCATTAGGGTTGGGATCTGGCTACAGGAGGAAGAAAGATGCAGCCAACTGGCATTGTTAGAGACAAAATGAGGGAACGACAACAACTAGGGAAATTTATTTATTTCATTTGTTTTTGGTGGCTGGCTCAGTGCATTAAACAAATTCATGCCTATTTTCAGGCACTACCTGGGAGGAGGGGCTACAGATGAATGTCAACTGATCTTGAACCATATTAAGATGTTGGTGGTATTTTTAGTGAATGGGAGAAATTTGGCCAGGGCACTGGGGAAATTCCCTTACTCTGTGGTGGGGGGAGCTGTTGGTGTTGGTCTGCAGCATGGCAGATGGTCCTGGGATTCAGGAGCAGTAGGACAAGTTGGAGTGTGGGCAGCCGAAGGTTTTGTCCCTGGTTTTGACTCAGGGATGTGCTATACTTGCTGATGCTAGCTCAATTTTTGTTGGTGATGCTGGACTGGATTTGCATGGCTCGGTTCATGCAGCGGGAGATTTGCTATGCAATGGTACTACTGGCATTATTTCGACCACTATCCCAGCTGAGACAGAGAGTGTTTGGCCGATTTCAGAGGAGATTACTGAGCTGCTGGATGGTGCTTTCTCGCTCTTGCTTGCCTGTCAAAGCAGAGATGTAGCTTGTCGGCAGGGCATGAGTCATCCATGTAACATTGCACCATGACAAATACAGAACTCAGTGGACATGGACGCAGTTCCCTCAGTGTCAGACTGGTCAAAAGAGGAAGCTTTGGCAAACGCTGGCTGGATTTTTCATGAGGGCAAGTGGGTTTCTGATCCAGCCTGGCTTTCCTTTTCACAGGATGGTTCAGTTGTGCCACAGAAGGTGACTGCTGTGGACATGGAAGATTCTGTTTCAGGTCAGCATATTGTTACTGAGATTGTGGGGCGTGCTGTTGATGGGGATTCTAGTGCTTCGGGGTTAGGACTTGGGCCTGGGAGAAGGTACTCAGACTCTGGCCTACCTCATCCCTCGCCCCCTCCTTCTCCTCATTGGGATAGTTATAGGACTGGCCTCACTTTTCAGATCTCTTTAGAAAGAATAAGCTAGAGCAGGGCCCTAGACATAACGCTGTTCATCTGCGTTATAGGGGGCTTTCACCTGACCATCCAGATAGGTTCTGTGTTGCCATGAAATTGTTGAAGGAATCCATGCAGTTTCATGCACGTGATATCTTTATAATCAACGTGAGTGGGGAGGATGTTTTTGATATCAGCTTTAAAACTTTTTCTGGACTTAATACTTTTTGCCACAAATATGATTCCTGCAAAACTTTGCCTTTATGGACTCCATTCTGGGCTATACCTCTTTCGAGACCTTTATTTGAGATACTTACTGTTACGTTCCGGAATGAAGGGGTTAATGTAGGGGACATCCAGTATTGGCTTGAGAAAAAATGTGTGGTTTTGGGGCCTCCAGAAGCTATAAAAGATGATGAAGACATCTGGACTTGGGGGTGGATGTTTAAGGTTAAACTCAATATTCTGGGAAACGAGGTCCAGCACATTCCGAATAGCTTTTTTAGGAAAGATAGAGGGGTGTGCTTTTATCCAGACCAGCCCAAGGCCTGTTATAAGTGTAGTAGTAAACGTCACTTAAGTAGTGCCTGTGATAGAATCAAATGTGCGCTCTGTCGGGATTTGGACCACGACAGTGGGACCTGCAGGAATGTTTTTCTTGTAATTTGAGTGGGGAACAGGGACACGCTTGTCACCAGTGTCCCTGGGCTGGTCAGAACTGACAAGGGAGTCCTGACAAAGATATTTTACTTAATCAAGCACAAACTAGTTCTAAGCCTTATACCACTGAACGGGAATTCATGGGAGAAGGGCCTTCCACTGCTTTTTCTTCCCTACCTTCAAACCCTGAGGGCGCTTCACAGCCCACCACAGTCCCTGCTGAGGTACTGCAGGGCAGTACCACTTTAGTTCCTGTAGTTCTGGATCAGGGAAGTATGCCTCCCCCTGCCTCTCCCCTTGATGTGTCTGATTTTCAGCCCCCTCCCCCTAGGAGGGTTACAAGGGCAACTAGTAGACAGCTTACAAAATCAGCAGGGATTGTAACACAGAATGCTTTATAGGTTCTTCAGGATCAGGATGGTGGTTCTGAGCCTGATGTATCTGTTCAGTCTGGGGCTGTTTCTGAGATGGATGTTGAGGATGAGGGTGCTACGTAAGTTTTGGAATCTAAAAAAAAGAAAGGTAAAAAGAGGAAAAAGGAGAAGTTGTAATTGATTCTGTTCTCTTTTTCCTGCCATGTCTTCTTTAAATCTAGTTTCTATTAATGTCTTTAGTCTGAAGAATTATAAAAAGAGGTTGGGTTTCTTCCATTTTTTGCCAGACTTTACTGGCGGATATTATTTTTTTACAGGAAACTAGATTTAATTCTTTGCAGGACATATCTCAGACTAAAAGACTATGGTCAAGAGGACCCTCTTTCTGGTCTTTTGGGGCTGATGTTGCTGATGGGGTGGGTATTTTGTTTTGTCATCCCCAGGTGCAGGTGCAACATTTGGTGGAGATATTGTCTGGGACAGCCTTTTTGATTGATTTTTGGTTTAAGGGGTTTTCTCTTTGACTCATTAACACCTATGCTCCACAGGTTAAAACTGCAAGGATTGATTTGTTTAAGGCCATCCACCCTTTTTTATATACTTCCAAGCAGGTCATTTGGTGGGGAGACTAAAATTGTAGTTTGGACCTTAAAATTCGGAATCAGGTCCAGCAAAAAGTTTATTGTGATTTCCATGCATTACAAGATGTTCTGCTTAAATCCAGTTCGAAGGATGCTTATAGGGTACTGCATCAGGATGCAGGATCCACATACAGTAGGAGTGCTTATTCCTCTAGGATAGATTATTTTTTCTTTCTCAAACTCTGATTCCCATTACTTGAACTGTACGCTTTTGTGAATTTACTGACCACCTTGTTTTACAATGTACTGCTGGTTTACAGAAAGTTCCTCCCAGATTTCCTTCAGTAGCTTCGAGATGGAAGTTAAATTCCTCTCTTTTGGAACAACCAGAAGTTAAGCTGCACTTGCTTCAGGTCATCAATTACAGGAAATCAGTGGCTGGTATGTATACAACTTGGGTAGAGTGGTGGGGAGATACTAAATCAGAATTGAAGAAGTGTATTTCTTTGGGAAAGGAAAAAAGTAATAAAGATAATCTTATTTATTTGGACTGTAGGAATCAATGTTATGGAGTGATGTCTTTGCCAAATGCAAGGGATGTTTGTATTAAAGACCAGACTGACTATGTTAAAAATAAAATGAAATTGTTTCAATATAATAGAGCTAGTTCTCTTCAGGCTGAAATGAAATTTGGGTTGAGGACAACTCCTTCCTCTGATCCTTTTTCAGCCTGCAAACAGGTTTTGGATTCTAAACTGATGGGTGGTCTTCTTGATGGGTCTGGTACTTTGAAACATACATCTGTTGAAATGTTAGATATTGTTCAACAATCCTTTGTACGCCAGTATGGCACAGCCTTTCAACCTCAAAAAGAGTGGACTGACCTTTTAACTTTTGTACCCCCTGGTGTTACGCATCAACAGAATATCGATTTGGTTACACCTATCTCTAAAGAAAAAGTTTTGGCAGAAATATCCCGGTTAAAATTAAGGATTTCCCCAGGGATGGATGGTCTTACTAATGAGTTGTTTAAAACCTTCCCTTCTGGCTTTTGTGAAATTTTGCAGAATGCTTTAAATGAGCTCTTGGACACTGGGGTGTCACCTTGGAATTTTTCCACTGCTTTAGTTATTTTCCTCTATAAGAAGGGGGGCCGACATGAGATTGGGAATTGGAGGCCTATAAGTTTACTTAATGCTGATTATAAAATTTTGTCAGTGATTTTATGTCATAGATTGCAGAAAGTAGCACCCATGGTAATTCACCTGGCACAGACATGTTCTATACCAGGTAGAAGCATACAGTTGAACCTGGCTTTGCTTCGTGATGTTTGTGAATATGGGAGGTTGCATCAGTTGCGGAGTTATGATTTGGCCTTGGACCAGTCTAAAGCTTTTGATAATATTTCCCATTACTTTTTATATCAAGTTTTGGAGAAATATGGATTTTCTATGCAGTTTAGGGGTTGGAGTTGAACTCTTTATAATGCTGCAGTTTTGTATCCAACTGTTAATGGAGTTGTTGGTGAAGAGATTTATTTAAAGTGGGGGGTTAGGCAGGGGTGACTCATTAGTCCTTTGCGGTATACCTTTGTTTTAGACCCTGTGATTTGGGAAATAGCCCTGGCTCCGGATATTTTAAGATTGACTCCATCTTTATGGTTGGCACCCCAGAAAATTGCAGTTTACACAGATGATTTGTGTTTGCTATTTCAGGATTCAGATTCTAGATCGAAAGCCTTACATCTCTTAGATCAGTATGATGCTTTGGCTGGTACTGCTGTAAACCAAAATAAGAGTATAGGGGTTCATGTGGGGGCGGGACCCTTTGTTTCATCTATTTCGGAAATAATTGTTACTGATCAAACTATCAAGATTTTGGGCTATCATTTTGGTACTGGTGATTTGGTTACTTTAAATTGGGAAGAGAAAAGTGTGCCTGGGGAAAGGAAAGTGCAGGTTTGGAAGCCTTGGCCTTTTTCTAAACAGAGAAGGGTAATGATCATTTAACAGTTTTTATTACCTCTCTTTCTTTATCTGAGTACCATCTATCCGATTGCCACACATTTGGAAACTAGGCTGTTGAGAGTCTTTTTCCAGATGTTGTGGGGTAGATGTTTGAACCCTATTAAATGGATTTTTACATATTTGAAACAGCAGCAAGGGGGTTAGGGAATGATTCACCTGTTGTTTTTTTATTTTTCCTTTTTTCTAAAATCTACTTTTGGGATGGGTTCCACGGTACCTGGTTGTGAATGGCAATCATGGACTGATACTCTGTTTAGACCCTTTTTACAGAGTCGGGGGATGGAGGTACCTAGAATTCATGCCACTTTGGAAGTTCCTGAATTTGCATTTTCAGCAATTAAACAATTGAGGATGTGGGGCATTACAAAGAGTCATCTTTGTGAATTTAGTAGGAAGACCCTTTATTTGGACATTATGGGATGTAATTTTTTAGTTTGGGTGGACTTTCCTAAATGTGTACCTTCCAGATTGCATTTTTCTTTAAGAATGTTGAATGACAAACGTATTCCTATTTTTATGTGGGATGTGCTTTGGCTCAGTTGCCACAGGAAATTGAGGGTCAAAGACAACTTGAAACACAAGCCTCTGGCAGAACGTCTATGTATTCAACAAGAGTGTGTGGGATTGGAAGAAACCTTGGAGCATTTTTTTCTGACCTGTTCACATGCATGGGCTTTTTGGTCAGCTTTAAGTTTACAATAGAAGCTGAGTCCTTTATTACATATCACCTATGAATGTTTGGTTTTGGGGGATTCTACTGGATTCTTTTCTCATTATGATCCCAGCACTTTGAATGTGATCTTTCCTAGTATTAAATATTACCTATGGCAGGCTAGATGCCAATTTTCCTTACAGCATACCGTCATACCACCTTTGATTTTGTTTCAGTGTATTGAATCCACTATCGCTTTATAGAAGGACTCTGACAGGTGTTTAGTGGGGATACAAACTTTTACTAGGTTTTGGAAACATATACATTGGATTATTTAATTTTTGTACTGTGATTTCTACTGAATTCCTTTCTTTTCTCTGCATATATTTTTGATTTGCTATATATTGTTGATTTATGTGTCAAGTAATTGATGTTTTGTTTCTTTTCAATAAATAATTCCCCTACTCTCCTGCAGGGGGAACCTCTGGCCTGTGAGATGGCCACTTTTGCCAAGTCACCAACTGGGATGGATGTGAAAGAGGTAGTGGAGACAGTCTCCTCCACTGCCTTGCAGTCTCCTGAAACCAAAAAATTCTTTGATGCTCCAATTTCTTTGAAGGCAGTGCAAGAAATCCAGACCATGGTAAATTTAGATTAATTGAATGGAGAAGGAGCAATCGATTCAGACACACTGCAAAAGGAAATACAGAATCCAGAGCCTACCTTGATCAGCCATACTGATCTACTACAAGTCCTGCCAGACGAACTGGAAGCTCAACTATTGCATGAGGAACAGTGCTCTTGAGCAGACAAAAGGAACTCAAAAATGCGATAGCGTTATGCAGACAAACATCACAACAGAAGGCTGCTAGTGCTAAGGTGATGCTTTCTGACAACCAGCCGCATGTCCAGTTGCGCACTCTGCAGACAGCTGGAAACTCTCAGGATGCTGCAATGCTCACTAAAGCTAGTTTCAGAACCCGCTCATGAGGGAGCAATCGTAGATCTTGTACTCTCAAATGGAGGCAGTGAGAGGATCTCAGATCTAGAAGTGGGTTGCCATCTGGGAACAAGTGACCGTCAAACAGTGTGATTCACGTTAAACTCAGCTACAGAGTCAAGCCATACAAAAGTGAGGGTACTGGACTTCAGGATGGCTGACTTTGGCAAGATGGGAGAGTGCCTCAGAAAAGCACTAGCAAACAGGCTAGAAGGAGGTGTGGAGTAACAACGGGGAATTATCAAAACTGCCATCACAGAGGCAACAAGCTTTTGTGTGAAGCAAATAAATAAATCAAAATGAAAGAAAGTCACTATGGTTCTCAAAAGAGGTGGCTGTGAAAGTCAGGAAGAAAAAGATAGCATTCCGGAAGTATAAGGAAACACAGAAAGAGCAGGACAGAGAGCTGTACCAGTTAAGGCAGAAGGAAACAGAGAGGGAAGTCAGAATAGCAAAGGCCCGAACTGAGGAAAAGATGGCCAACTTGGTTAGGAGGGGGGGTAAAACCTTTTATAGGTACATCAGTGGGTGTAGAAAGACAAAGGGAGGGATATTGAGGGTGAATAAAATGAACGGTGGGTGGACAGAGGGTGACAGTGAAAAAGCAGGGATACTGAATGAATATTTCTGCTCAGTAGTCACAAAAGAGGAGGGGGAAGTACCTAATCCAATTAACAGAAGCACTCTTGATAGGGGCGTCGGTCCCAGTCATTTCTCAGAAGAAAGGGTTCTGCAAGAACTCCTAAAACTGAAGGTGGGCAAAGCAATGGGGCCTGATGGAATTCACCCCAGAATTCTAAAAGAATTAAGGGGGAACTAATGAAACCACTGGCTACTCTTTTTAACAAATCATAGGAGGATGGTGTGGTACCCAAGGACTGGAGGTAGGCAGATGTGATTCCCCTTCACAAAAGTGGGACCAAGAGAGAGGCAGGAAACTACAGATCTGTCAGTTTGACCTCTGTGGTAGGGAAAGTGATGAAGTCACTTCTGAAGGAAAGAATAGTTGAGTATCTAGAGGCCAGTGGGGCACAGGACCCAAGGCAGCATGGGTTCACAGTAGGAAGGTCATATCAGACGAATCTAATAGATTTCTTTGACTGGGTGACCAAAGTAGTAGACCAGGGAGGGGCTGTGGACATGGCCTACCTAGACTTTAGCAAGGCATGTAACACAGTCCCACACAAATGATTAATAGTCAAATTAACCAGCCTGGAAGTGGGTCCCAGGGTGGTATCCTGGGTAAAACATTGGCTGAACAACAGGACACAGAAAGTAATTGTAAATGGAGCCCACTCTGAAGAAAGAGGGGTTACTAGTGGGGTACCACAGGGTTCAGTATTGGGTCCAGTCCTTTTTAATGTTTTCATAAGTGACATTGCAGAGGGACTGGAAGGAAAGGTATGCCTCTTTGCAGATGACACAAAGATCTGCAACAGGGTTGATACACAAGGAGGTGTGGAAAGGATGAGAAGGGACTTGGCAAGATTTGAGGAATGGTCAGAAGTATGGCAGCTAGAATTCAATGCAAAAAAGTACAAAATAATGCACCTGGGAAACAAGAACCCAAGGGAAGAGTATACAATGGGGGGGGAGGTAGTAACAACAACAAAATAGGAAAGAGACCTGGGGGTAATCATATCAGTTGACCTCAAGCTTAGCAAGCAATATGAGAAGGCAGTAGGGAGGGCTAGGGGTATACTGGGATGCATAGGGAGAGGCATCAGCAGCAGAAAACAGGACATTGTTATCCCTCTGTACAGACAGTTGGTGAGACCCCATCTGGAGTACTGCATCCAGTTCTGGAGACCCCATCTCCACAAGGACATAGACAGAATAGAGGCAGTCCAGAGGAGGGCAACTAAAATGGTGCAGGGTCTGCAAGAGAAGCCATATGAGAAGAGACTAAAGAGCTTAATATGTTTACCATTGAAGAAAGAAGGGAGAGGGGGGACATGATAGAAACTTTTAAATACCTCAGTGGAATCAACAAAGTCTAAGAGGGTAGCATCTTTCAGAAAAAGAGACATGCAAGAACAAGGGGACACAATTTAAAGATAGAGAGGGGGCGGGTCAGGGGCAATGTGAGGAAGTATTATTTCACAGAGAGGGTAGCGGATACATGGAGCAGCCTTCCTGAGGAGGTTGTGGGGTCTAAAACTGTGGGAGAATTCAAGAATGCATGGGACAGACATAAGGCAGTTCTTGTGGGGGGTAGGAAGAAATAGGCTGTTGGTTAACTAGGATCTGTGGCCTATCCTGTAGGTAGGGAAATGGGCAGACTAGGAGGGCCAAGCGGTCCTTATCTGATGTCAAAGTCTATGTTAAAGCACCATCTGACACTTTGACTCCAGAACAAGCTTTGATTCCTCTACAGAGGCAAGTACTAGCTCTTCCTCACTATTTGTATTTAAAGGGAAGTTAGCACAACAGAAGGTAGGGGCTATGTCCGGAATGGTGACTACTGAGGCATCTGCTCCTGGCCTAACTCAGAGCCCCAATACGCCAGAATGAGCAGCACAAGGCTGTTCAGTTGAAACTGCTCTACAAGAAGCTGGGAGGGAACTGGATATGGAAGGACACTGGGTTTCAGGCTCCTCTCCAATACAGCTGCCTAACCCTCAAAAAGTATCTGAAGTGTACAAACCTGACATTCCTGTACCTAGTACTGCTAACACTGTACCTGAGAGAGATGACAACACATTAAATGATGCTAGGTCTCCAATGCATATTTCTGAAGTGCTGCAACTAATGCAGAACCCTCAACTGACCTTTAACCCCCCAGTTATTATAAGGCATAGGGATGGAAGTGTTCCTCTAACTACAGGACAGCCTATTGACAATAACAGTTCTGGGGCACCTAGGCCTGATGCACCCACACAGGCTGCCATTGAAAACAATGAAGGACAGCATAATACAGGGGGGGAGGAAATCGTATGTCTCTTTCTTCAGGGAAAACAGCACAATGCCATTTGAGTGATCTACAAAGGAGGGCTGGATGTATTCCCAGATCATCAATTTGTTGCGAAAACCCTACTTAAGACATCTGTGAGATACACAGCAACAGAAATCTATGCGCTAATACATGTTTCGGGGGAACAGAGCTTCGGCATCAGTTTTAAGCTCAATAGTGGCCTGCAAAAATTCCGGGAACTGTATCGTACCTTAATATCAACACCACTATTATCCCCTTTTGAGGCTATACCATTAATGAAGCCAGCCAATAGAATGATAACAGTTTTGTTCAGAAATGAGGGAGTCAGTGTGTGATGGACTTATTGTACTGGCTCAGAGATGCACAGTTTTGGGAACTCCAGAAGCAATTTTGAATGATGAAAAAATATGGACAGGGGAATGGAGGGTGAGGATTGTTTTGCACACCATCGAGACAGGTTTACAGCACTTGCCAAATAGTTTTTCATAGGCTGAGACAGGGGTGTTTAATTTTATCAGGGCCAGCCGAAGACATGTTACAGGTGTGGTGAAACAGAGCACATTAGTAGTTTATGTGATAAGCTAAAGGGTAGTCTGTGTGGTGATTTAGAGCATACCAGTGGTCACTGTTGTAATGAACAGCTGTGCAATTTATGTGATACGAAAGGTCACTCATATCATTCTTACCCCTGGGTGGCTCACAATCTGACGAACCGAGAAGATACAGAATAACAGATGTTACTTCTAGCTATGGCACAGAGAACAAGGAGGAGAACCTTCCTAATCCAGCCCCCCCAGCTAAGACACCTCAGAGTGAGTGAATGGTAGTTTCCCCCACAAGGGCCCAGTCAGTGTTAGAACAAGAAGATTTAATCCCCTCTAGTGCCTCACCAGAACCCTCCCTCCTCAGGAGGCCCAGGAAGAAGAAAGGGTTGTATCAGTGTATCAAGAAGAGGATGGCATGCAGGTAGAAATGCCCCCACCTTCTCAGCCACAGCAGGATACAGAAAAATCCCAAAAAGCAGTTAGAAGACAACAAAATTTGTCACAGCCCAAGCCCAAAGTCCTGAAAATCACAGGAATCCCAGTAACAAATAGGTGTGAGCCACTGGCAGATATCCCAGGGGCATCAGGGAATGAATCTGATGACTCCTCAGTCTGGTCCTCACTACCTGATGGAGCATTGGATAGAGAGGACCCCCTTCTAGTTGAGAATGCTAACCCCAGTGAGATACAGCCCCACACCAAGGGAATTGCCAAACCTAAGCCAGTTAGACATACTAGAAGGTCAGCCAGAAAACCCCCATGATGGGAATCTTCTACCCCTGTGAAATGGAAACCACTGTGGCACTATACTCACTGAATGTCAATAGTATAAAGAATCACAGAAAAAAGCATGCTGTGTTTTCATTTATTAAATCCATGCATACAGGAATCTTTCTCTGGCAGGATACTAGACTACACACACTGAAAGATTTAAGAGAAAAAACTAAATTATGGCATGTAGGACCATCTTATTGGTCTATTGGTCCTGATCCTTGCTCAGGGTTGGCAATTTTAATCTCAGGGGTCAGTTTACAATTAATAAAGGTTCTTGATTTACTCCCAGGTAGAGCTCTTCTAGTGGAACTTAAAATTCATAATGTACTGTTTTACTGTGTCAGTGTCAGTGGCTCAGTAGGTAGCTCACTCACCTCTGAAGCCAGGAGGTCAGAGGGATGTGGGTTCCCCACATCTGGCACTTGGGTTATTATTCTAATACTGACACTGTAGTGCAGTATGAGAGGGGTGTTACACTTATGAGGTGCCATCTTTCAGATGAGACGTTAAACCGAGGTCCCATCTGCATGGATTGGATTGGTGATAGTTCAGGTGGATGTTAAAGATCCCATGGCACTTATTGAAAAGAGTAGAGGAATTATTTATTGAAAGAGACTGAAACATCAATACAGGATCTCAAAGACAAAAAACAAAGATACAAAGCATAATGCAGTAAATTAACAGAAATAAATAAGAAATAAAGCACAAGAGTGCTGGACTTCAGGAGGGCTGACTTTGGGAGGATGGGGGGAAGTGGTAAAAGGGTACCTGGCCAGAATTCAATCTAGTATGGATACTAACCAGAGATGGGAGCTCATAAAGTTGGGGATAGTGGAGGCAACCAAAACCTGCTGCAAAGCCCAGAGCAAGAAGGCTAGGGCTAAGAAACCGAGCTGGTTGAGCAAGGAGGTCATGGAAAAGGTAAGGAGGAAAAGAGCTGCCTTTAGGAAATACAAGAAAACAGGGAGGGGGGAGGACAGAGAGGAGTACTTGATAGAATCGAAGGAGGTGACAAGGGCAGTAAGGGGAGCCAAAGCATCTACGGAACTCAGGCTGGCACAAGGCATTAAGAAGGGGGAGAAGGACTTCTTTTAAGTACATCAGGGAGAAAAGGAGCTGTAAGGACCACATAGTAAGGATTAGGAAGGAGGGGGGTTGGGTGGAAGCAGGGTATGATAAGGCGGAAGCACTAAATGAGTACTTCTGCTCAGTATTTACTAAAGAGAAGAGGGGGGTGACACCTAAGATGGGTGAAATGGCAGACGCAGGGGGGGAAGTGGTGACAGATGGGGAAATCATGGAGGGCAGAGTTCGAGAGGGTTTGAAGGCACTGAGGGTGGACAAGGCACCAGGCCCAGATGGCATCCACCCCAGGGTACTGAAGGAGCTGGCAGAGGTCCTTGCAGGACCTTTGGCAGACCCATTTAATGCCCCTACCACATCTGGGGTGTGTGTACCCCAGGGACTGAGGATGATCATGTGGTGCCCCCTCCACAAGAGTGGCCCCAAGGATGAACCGGGAAACTACAGACCAGTGAACCCTCACATCCATCGTGGGTAAGCTTAATGGAGACTATCCTGAAGGAGAGGCTGCAGGCCTTTTAGAGGCCAAAGGACTACAGGACAGCAGACAGCATGGCTTACACGTGGCCGATCCTGCCAAACCAACCTGGTCGGGTTCTATGGCTGGGTAACTAGGCAACTGGACAGGGACATGCAGTGGATGTCCTGTATCTGGACTTCTGAAGGCATTCACTCAGTGCCACATGGAAGGCTGGGAAGGAAGTTAGTAGGCACAGGCGCAGGTGCAATGTTGTGAGATGGGTAGGAAACTGGCTGCAGGAAGGCAACAGAGGGTGGTGGGGGTGGGGAGCTCTCACACCCAAGGGCAGTGACGAGAGGTGTCCCACAGGGCTCGGTGTTGGGACCAGTGTTGTTTGGGATATTCATTGCAGACATATCATGGGACATCAAGAGCAAGATCAGTCTGTTTGCTGATGATACCAAGGTTGGCGCGGTGGTGGATGACCTAGGGGGATGGCAGGGGTTGCAGGATGATCTGGCAAAGCTTGAAACCTGGTCAGACACCTGGCAACTGGGCTTTTAATGCTAAAAAGTGCAAGGTGATGTCATTTTGGGATGAAGAACCCAAGGAGGACTTACCAGCTAGGGGGAGTGCAGCTAGCCCAGACAGAGGAGGAGAAGGATCTGTGTGTGCTCATCACAGGGTCAATGAACAACTCGGCACAGTGTAGGAGAGGCAGCTGCAAAGGCCAACCAATGCTGGGTTGTATTGCAAGGGTACTATCCTCAAGGAGGAGGAGGTGATTCTGCCACTGTAGGTCATTAGTTAGACCACACCTCGAGTATACTGAGTGCAGTTCTGCGTCCTGATCTGAAAAGGGACATTAAGTTACTGGAGGGAGTGCAGCAGAAGTGACAAAGATGATCAAGGGTCTGGGGACTTATCATATGAGAGGAGGTTGAAGGAGTTGAACATGTACTCACTGGAGGAGAGGAGAGACAGGGGGGACGTGATTGAAACCTTTAAATACATGAAAGGAATAAACAAGACAGGTACAGAGGGGCTGTTCAAAGTAAGGAAGGGGAGGGCCACCAGGGGCAGTGATATGAGACTGGAGCGAGGAAGGTTCAGGAGGGAGATGAGGAGACACTTTTTTACAGAGAGGGTGGTGGCTGAGTGGAATGCGTTACCTGCAGAAGTGGTATGCAGTAGAACAGTGGACTGCTTCAAACGAGGATGGGACAGGACAAGGGGGAGGGTTAATGAAGGGGAAGGGTGGAAGGGAGGGGCAGCTGCAGAATAAGGGGTGCTAGCTGCACATTCGAGCAGACTTGATAGACCTCTAGGCCTTTATCTGCTGGCAAATTTCGTATGTTCGTATGTTCGTATGTTCCCACTAGAAAAACTAAATTCACAGAAAAATTAAATCCAATAGACATGTTGCCAATATTCAGGAAACAAATGGGTAGACAAAGTCTATAATTCAAAATCCTTCTGAGTCCGTAAAACTGATTCAATGCGTTGAAGAACCACTGAAGGCACAGTGTCAGTATGCTGTAAAGAAAATGAACAGCAAGCTTGCCACATGTAAAATTGTATACAAGCAAAAATCACAGTAAGTGTGCTAGGGCAATATCTGGAAAAAAAACCTGAATAGTCCCCAAGCACTAAACATTCATATGAAACATGACAAGAAACCCCCCAACCCCATTTAGCAAGCAAAGTGGACCAAACCGCTTAGCATAATGGCAGGAAAGAAAAAGATGAGCCATAGTTTCTTCCAGACCTATACAATCTGGATGGAGACAATGCCTTTCTGCAATAGCTTTGTGCTTTAAATTCCCCTTAACCCCCAGTTTTCCGTGGCAACTAAGCCATGTTACATCCCACATATGAACAGGGATTCGTGTATCAGAAAGGATCCTCAAAACTAAAGGAGCTTTAGAAGGAAAACATCTGGGAAAATCAACAGTAACCAAAAAGTTGGTGGACATAATTTTGGCATATAAAGCTTTTTGGGGAAGCCGATGAACCATAGGTTATTTGCCACTGCCGTAACTTAGTAGCTACTAAATAAACAAAAGAAGGTGTGCCAGAATTGGACTTATTAATAGGAACTTCATCTGACCATCTGGTCAAAAAATCCTTGACCAAAAAGAATGTCCATAAGTCCTAGGGATGTGACTGATACTGTACTGGTTCCTTAAAAGTGGATTTAACAAAAAAATAAAAATAAAAAAAAAATTGGTTAATCATACCAAAGCCCCCATCCTTAAGTTGAAGATAAGTAAAATCTCAATCGGCTTTCCCATAGCATTTGAAAAAAAATACAATAAAGTCGGGTCTCATATTGCTTCGGCAAAGGAAACACAGAACTAAAATATAAAAACAAAGGTAACAGAAACTTCTTAATAATCAAAATGTGCTTTTTCTTGGAAAAAGTCAATGACTTCCATAATTGAACCTTTTCTTTGCCCATTTCTATACACAGTTTCTAATTTAAGTCGGCCAAATCAACATTACTAAACAAGTACCTGAAAATTTTAATAGAACCGGATGTAATAGCGATCTGCCCAATAAATGGTTCAAAAGCTCCCTCACCCAAAAAAATACCTGTACTTTTCTCACAGTTTACGGAGGTCCCAGAAAGTGTACCACATTTTTCCAAAATCTCTAAAGTTAAAGTACCAGAGGCCAAATCATGTAACAAGGGACACATATCATCTGCATATACAGCCAACACTTGAGAAGGAATATCAAAAGCAGGTGTGAGACCCAAAATGTTCTGATGATGAAGGATCTCCTGAATTAAAGGGTCCAATACAAAGGTGTATAATAGAGGACTAAGTGGGCAGCCCTGCCAAACTCCCCTACGAAAATCAATCCCGTCACCCAAGAAACCATTAACCAAAGAAAAATTACAAGCATTAGAATATAAAAGCCCAACCCAGGTCCTAAGTTTGTCAGAGAAGCCATAACACTGTAGAACTTGAGACAATAAATCACAGGACACCCTATCAAAAGCTTTAGCTGGGTCTAAGGATGGGATATACCCAGTGAGATATCCCATGTAACTGTATTCACAGATATTTCTAAACAGGGTCAAATTCTGTTGAATATTCTGCCCTGGGATCGAACACGTTTACACAGGATGGATTAAAGTTGTAGCAAGGCGTTGGAGTCTGACACAAGATAGCTGAACAAATCTTATAATCTGTGTGCAGTAAACTAATTGGCCTCCAATTACCAATTATGTGCTTATCACCCTTTTTAAACAAAAAAAAATCATCAGAGCATCTGAAAAGCCAGGAGGCAAAGAGGTAATGGTAAGGATTTCATTATAAATATGAGTTAAGATAATGTAAAAATCATCCACAAAAAAATTATAAAATTCATTTACAAGGCCATCCGGACCAGGGGAAATCCCTTTTTTAAACTTCCAATTTCCAACCTGACCTCAGCCTGAGTAATGGGTGAGTCCACAACCCGAGACTAATGAGGAGTCACCTGAGGGGACCTAAAAGAAAAAAGTGCATCCCAATCACTCATTGGGTCAAAAGCGGAGCCATGTTGCACCTTTAAAAAGTGTTGGACTATACTTAATATTTCAGCATCAGTGGATTTTAATGTGCCTGTTGGATCGTAGAGACTGTCCATAAGCTTTTGTCCCAAGCTTGTTTACAGGCAGAAAATGGATCAGAAACAGGGGAAGACTTAAGTCCATAAGATATGTCATCATGGAAATGACGAGCCTTTCCACAATGGAAAGATCTCATCTTATTCAAAGCATTGAAATTTGTTCCTGGATCTTGACATCCGAGGAAGTAGGGAGGGACAGTAACTTGCAAAACTGAGCCCAATGTTCCAAATAAAAGATATACTCCTCAGACTGCACAGATTTAATAAAAGAAGTAGATAACCTCTCGAACTCAGTTTTAGTGTCAGCCCACCAAGCCTCCCATGAATCATATAGCCCAGCCACCGACCGCCGTCTGTCCAGTGTCTGAAGAAGAAGTTGTTGAAACAGGACTTGAGTGAGTACTACGGGATCCAGTTTCCATCTGACTGAAAAAGCAGGAAAACGTGGAGGAATGTGAGAAAGAGAAAAATACACTGTTAAGAGGTTATGGTCAGAGAACTCACAAGGGGTCAAACCAAATCTAATGGGAACTAAATAACGAGAGGAGAGGACAAAATAATGCTGGTAGCCAGACTACCACATCTATAAGTATAACCAGAATCAGAATGAAGGACTTGATAAGTGTCTGATAAAGAGGCCTTGGTAATTAGGTTATGCAAAACATGGGAATCACAGCACACTTTTAGTTTTATCTGATTCTTAAATTTAAAGTCTAAACTGCAGTTGAAATCACTCCCCCCCATATTATATGTCTAGGGGAAAAAAGATAATGCTCAATTTCATGAAAAAGATCCATCCTAGCTGATTTGACCTGGGGTGCATAAATATTTATAAGTCTAAGGGCATATCCATTACAAAAACAATCCAGGAGCAGGGCCCTGCCTGGAACTAAATCCACTAAACGAAGAACCTGTACATTAGTATGAAAGAAAAGTATCCCTACTTTATCAGCTGCATCAGGGCCACAGGACCAAAATGAAGGCCCTTGTACCCACAATGTTTTGGTGTAGTTAACATCAAATGTGGAAGTAAATTGAGCCTCTTGCAGGAAGAGAATATCTGCCTTTAGAGATTTACAATAATGCAAGAGCCCCAAACGCTTCTTATGATTTTTGATGCTGCAAGCATTCAAGGAAAGAGGTGTTAAAGAAGCCAAGCAAGAGTAAGTTAGAGCTTATCTTTTTTGTGCTTACGACCTGATTTTTTCTTAGATTCCAAAAGGTCGGGCCCACCTTCATCATCACAGTCCATACTAGACAAAACTTCAGAATGAACAGAAACATCAGATTCCGAATTCCCACCGTGATCTTGCAATGCCAGAAAGGAGTTGTATGTAGGAGAAGGGATGGTTGTAACCAACTTTTTAGTATGAGACCTTGCTACCCTTCTAGGATGAGGTATTTGAAACTCAGAGTCCAGAAGGGGGGGGTTCAATAGTGGATGTACTGGGTAGTGAAAGACCCACATCCACTAAGGGCTGGTGGGTAGTTGGAATATCTGCCTCAGGAGGTGCTGTAGAGGGTCCTGGTTCAGGGTCCTTGGAAGGAGATCCAGTAGGGGGATCTGGGGCAGAAGGGTCTGGAACAGTAGGAGCAGTGTCCTCCAATCCAGGCCAAAACCTATCTTGTGCATCAGATATGAGTGTTTGCTATATCTAGACCTCCCCTGAATTATTTTGACCAGCATATGGACATTGGTGATAGGCATGGCCTTTAGCATCACACAGGTTACAACAAAAAACATTTCAACAGGTTGCACTGTCATGATCCAGCTCCTCACAGAGTGCACATTTGATCTGATCACAAGCGCTACTTAAATGCCGAGCACTGCCAAACTTGTAACAGGCCTTGGGCTGGCCTGGGTAAAAACATCCCCCTCTATCCTTTCTCAAGAAGAAACTGTTAGGGATATGCTGAACAACATCTCCCTCAATGTGCAGTTTAATCTTAAAATTCCAGCTTCCCGTCCATATGCCTTCCCCATCAATAATGGGCTCAGGAGGCCCCAACACAGCGCACTTGCTCTCCAACCAATATAATATATCCCTCACATTTACCCCTTCATTACGAAACATAATGTTTATAGTTTTAAACAGAGGTTTAGTAATGGGAATTGCCCAGAAAGGAGTCCAAAGTGGAGTTGATTTTAATGCTTCATATTTTAACCAAAACTTATCTAGATCTGCTAAGGACCTAAAGCTGATATCGAATGTATCTTCCCCTCTAATATTAATGAGGGCATAGATATCAGAAGCTTGGAAGCCCATGGAGTTTTTAAGCAATCTCTGTACCACAAAAAATCGGTCTGGATGCTCCTGGAGGCCCCACCCCCGTACCAAAGAAGGACTGCATTTCGTCTTGGGGCCTGGTCCAATCTATTATGGTGAAATAGGTCAGAAAAGTGAGGTCCAGTGCGAGACGGTTCTCTCTGAAGAGAAGAAAGGGGAGAACATTAGGGATCTCAGCCCCAACGTTAGGGTCAGGGACAGTCTTGGAGGCAATCATAGCGTCTATCACAGTACCTGAGTGTCCAGTAGCCAAAGGCACCAAATCCATGGAAGGGGTAGAGGATTCAGAAACCTGAGTTTCCTCTGGTGAAAGAGTAAGCCATCCTGAATCCGGTGGCCAATGGCTGTCCCGGAAAGACCACCCAGCTCCTGCCAATGCCGATTCCTTGCTCCAGTCCCTAGAAGGGTAAGAGTCGACTTCAGACCTCAAATTCCGCATTCCAAGACGCGGAACAGCTGACTGGTGATTCATCACCAAAACCTCTTCAGAACTGCACGATAGGCTAGCCACTGTCACCGCTGAAGAATTTGGATGCAAAATGCTTTTCGTACCAAGCTGCACCTCTGAAACGGCAGACTGTATCAACATCTCCTCCAGGGGTAAAGAAGTGGAAATCCCCATGGTTCAAACTCTTGCTGCACAGCCTGAACCGTGTACATCTCCAGACAGCTCTTCGGGTATTTCACCAGTAGCAGATACATGCTGAGAGACCACCAGCCCAGGCACAGCCCCAGAAATCTCAATAGCCATCTCAGGCATAACGTCCATCTCCATTGGAGGCTGAGCACAGTCTGCCATGTTGCAGACTAGCACCGACTGCTCCCTCTACCACCAGCAATGGAGTAGGGAAATTTCCCTGGTGTCCTGGCCAAATTTCCCTCATTTACTACAGATACCAGCAACAAGGGCCGGCCCGTTGGCGCAGTGGTGGGATTTCTGCTTGCGACACTGGTGACCCGGGTTCGTGAATGGACCTGGATCATCAGAGGGCCGGCTGGGAGGAGAAGGATAGAGCGTCCTAAGGACTGCTCTCCTTCTCCGGTGGGGAGGGCGAGGGAAGCAATTGGTGCACTAAGGGCTCCTAGCAGAGGCTGGGGGGCCTCAGGAGACCAACGGAGGCAGTTCTGGGAGGCGGGGCAGACGCCCATGTCATTGCACGTCCGCGCCTCCATAAAGAAGGAAAAAAGCCGAGGCAAGGGCAACGTATACATGACGCCCTCCCCGGAGGACCTCGAGACACCACTGTCGCTGCGGATCCCCAACCAGCCATAAGTCCTGTGGGTTGCCGGTGAAGGTGGCCATGGCCCCGTCCTCTGGGGGGGGAAAGCCGGGGGTGACCGAGGGATCTCGGCAGTCATAGGCAGCGGTGGAGGTCTCTGGGTGCCGTGACCAGGGCCGAGGTTAGATGGGGTCCTGCCCGGAAAAAATAGAGAATTAAAAAAAAAAAAATATATCACTAACAGCTTAATATGGTTCAATTTCAGTTGCTTACCATCTATATCCCCCATCACCCCTGAAAAAGGACTTCTAGGTCCAGTGGGCTTACCAGGTGAAAAAAATTCAACAAACTGTTTCACATTATTAACATATATGTTGCACAGACAAAGGCAGAAAGAATAGATCTACTCCAGTTTATTCAGCCGTACTTATACTCCTCCTAAACAGTGGTTTTGAGAGGTGATTTTAATTGCAGCATTTCTTTAGCAGACAGAGGTGAAAATACAAGGACAAGAGAAGTCTTTTGTGACATGGCCTGCCTGAAAAAAAAATCCAAGCTACTCCTGTAATAGACACACATAATGCACCATTTAAGAGAGCTGAGCACACTTTTCATAAAGGACCATTAGTCACCAGGATAGATTATTTTTTCATCTTTCCATCTGTACACATTCAAACAGCAGATGTTTCAGTATCTGAATTTTCAGACTTAAACTGTTTAGAGTCGTAATAGGCAACACAGGGCACATTACTTGTCATCCAGGAACCTGGAAATTTAATTCTTCCTTACTAGAATCCCCTGAAATAAAACAAGAAATTGACTATTTTTTGGATTCTTGGGAGTCAGTCTATAGTATGTATGAGGCCCCCCCTCATGGTTGGAGGACACTATAGCAGACATGACAGCACTATTGAAATCTCATAACAAAAGTAGAAGACATACCAAATATCATCACTACCTGCAGAATAGGATGCAACTCCAATGGTTACTTTCCTTATCATACAGCACAGATCAGAATTTTAATGAACAAGTATGTAATATAAAAAAAACAATGGCTGACTTCCATCAATCGCAAGCTCAGAACTTACAAAACCAGTAGCAATTCATGACACAAGGGAAGAAAGAGTACACCTGCCCCTATGAAACTTGCAACAATAATGTAAAGCAGAAACAAATGACAGGAAAATTGGATGAAAACCACACCCTTTGTGTGGATCTCCCTGGAATAAAAAGAATAGTATTTAACCACACACAACACTTATTTGCAGCTGACTATTCGGGTAGCCAGGATTATGGGGCCTTATTTAAGGATGTGGATAATCCTGTCTGCTCAGAAGCACATGCAGACTTACTAACACAAAGGATTCAGTTGGCAGAGGTGACTCATGCTTTGAGCACCATGGCAGGCAATAAATCTCCAGGAAGTGATGGCCGGACTAATGAGTTGTACAAATATATAGGGAACATACTCCAAAAGGAATTAGCTCAGGTATTTACTTACATACTCAGAGATCAAAATCCCCTCCTTGAAAATGACCACAGGGCAGATAATATACATATTCAAAAAGGGTGATAAAAGTAATATACAGAAATGGAGACCCATATCGTTATTGAATAATGATTTTAAGATATTTGCTAAAATTCTGAATTTTGGATTATTAAAAACTGCAGACTATTTAATTTCTCCAGCCCAGACATGTTCAGTGCTTGACAGGAAGATAACAGATCATCTCATTCTTTTAAGAGAACTGTTTGAGCATGGCCAGGTGGTGCTATCACTGGACCAAATGAAAACATTCGACTCGCTTTGTCATAATTTTCTATTGGCAGTATTAAAGCAATACAGGATACCCACCACATTTATAGCCTGGATCCAGTGTTTATATAAAATAGTGACAGTGGTTCCTATTGCGCAGGGGTGGAAAGGGCCCAGGTACACTGTAGGGAAAGGTGTTAGACAAGGATGCCCCATGAGTTCTCTCCTTTTTGCCTTCTGTATAGACTCCCTTTTGAGAGTATTAAATAACTCTACTGAACTCCAGTATATTTCCCTCATGAACAGCACCCTTAGGTTTGCTGCAATAGCCTATGCAGATGACTTGTGCATCTTAGTAAAAAATACAGGGTCTGCTGCAGCAGCAGTTCAGGTGTGTAACCAGTATAGTACCTATGCAGGGTTTTGTTTGAATATTGCAAAATGTGTGGCAAGATTAGGACAAATCCATTTAGTGGAGAACAGTGGACATCCCGGGCAATTCTCAAACTGAGTGCGAAACTGCATGTTGCTGAGCTGTGGAATGTGAGCTGAGAAAGCAGGGACTGCTAAAAGCTTCGTTATTATTTCTAAAAGGTATGCCACCATCGGATTAATTTAGCAGCTCTTACCAGATCGACTTGTGTTCCGCCTTGTTTGGCGTCCCCCCTCAGGTGTTCTTTGCTCTTTTTATAGGAGGAAAGCCAGCGGTGGAGGCTGGATTGGGAAGGAGCAAGGGAGCCCTTCGGGAAGGCTCTAGCCTGAGTGGCAGTGGAGCCAGAGTATGTTACTAGAAGAAATCTGAAGTGTGACTTACTTTTACCGTTGATGATGAGAAATTGCCAAAAACCACTGTGGATGCTGCTGTCAAAGTGCCTAGTGAACTCTTTTAATCTACAATTTACAAGGGAGGCTGTGTTCCTGGCCCGGGAAAAAAAAAGTTGCAAAGTGATTTTAATGAACGGAGTTCTACGAACTGCTGAATTGCCAGAATAACCAAAACAGGGTTGTGTTTAGGTGTCCGCAAAAGCTTACAAGCTGATTGGTTCATGAATGTTACAGAGAATACTGCCCAAAGCGGACCCCAATTTAAATAACACACCACAATGTTTTTGGTATGAAAAGGGCCGCAGCTCTTTTTACTTAATCAAAAATTGTTTACATTACATGGAACACTTAACATTTATAAAGCATAATATGTACATCACATTTTACAGATATACACATTACAATATATATCTATATACATACATCATGATACATACCAACATCGTTTCAACATACAGTATGTACAATACATTAAGTATCCCATCCTGTAAGACCCCTTGGGCAGCTGCAATTCGTGTATTGCTGAAATCCCGGCTCCTTCATCCACTTATTTGAGGGGAACTCTGGCCCTTTAGTCCAACAGACCCATTGAGGGCTATGCCTCCCTTTAAGACAGTTCCCCTCCCCATCTTCCCCAAATTTAGGTCCTCCTAGATCCTTGACCAGGAACATGCTTGTCTGGAGCCGCACTCCCAATTTCAGATTCTTGGCTCCCAGCGTTTTGGTGCACGCCCCCACCTGGGTGCTTTCTTCCCCCGATCTCTGAGGCACACCAGTCCTAGGGTCATGCCTCTCCCCGGTGACATCCAATTGCAGCTCTTCTTATGTCCAGAGCCTCTATTACCCAGGGTCAGCCATGAATTACCACTGCCTCTTGTTCTCTATATCAGTTCTCATCTTGGTTTACTTACTAGAGCCGCGACAGAGCTTTTGCTGCGGCCTACCAGTTTAGGGCAGGAGGGTGGAAAAACTTCACAGTGAGGAGCTGTTCCAGGAGGGTGAGATCCCCTGGGACTGTTCCTTAAAAGGCTCTGCCATGCCACTCCCTGCAGGGGCCATTAGGGCCAGCCCTCTCCAAGGAGCTCCTCGGATAGGGCCATTTGCTCAGCGGGCCACCTCTTCCTTGGATGGTGGGTGGCTCTCCTAGCCCCACCCTTTTGGGGGTTGTCAGCAACTCGCCCCCCTGGTGAGAGGCCAGTGAGGCCATTACCCAAAGTGGACCCCCAATTCAAATAACACACCACACTGTTTTTGGTATAAAAAGGGCAGCAGCTCTTTTTACTTAATCAAAAATTGTTTACATTACATGGAATACTTAACATTTATAAAGCATAATATGTACATCACATTTTACAGATATGCACATTACAATATACTGTATATCTATATACATACATCACTATACATAACAACATAGTTTCAACATATGTACATTAAGTATCCCATCCCGTAAGACCCCTTGGGCAGCCACAATTCATGTATTGCTGAAACCCCGGCTCCTTCATCCACTTATTTGAGGGGAACTCTGGCCCTTTAGTCCAATAGACCTGTTGAGGGCCGTGCCTTCCCACAAGACAGTTCCCCTCCCCATCTTCCCCGAATGTAGGGCCTCCTAGATCCTAGACGAGGAGCATGCCCTTCTGAGGCCGCACTCCCCATCTCAGAATCCTGGCTGCCAGCATTTCAGTGCATGCCCCACCAGGGTGCCTTTCTTCCCTGATCTCTGAGGCATACCCTTCCTAGGGTCATGCCTCTCCCTGGTGACACCCAATTGCAGCTCTTCTTCTTATGTCCGGAGCTTCTCTTTCCCAGGGTTAACCATGAATTACCGACACTTACATATGGTGCCAGCACGTATCTCCCACTAATGCCCAAGGGATCTTACTTTTACCAAACAGTACTTTTTGACAAAAATCTTTGAGGGTATTGTTAAAAATGTCATTTCCAATGTCTGGCAAATGAACCCCATCCTGGCTATACAGGCCCTTATCCATCTTGGTGATCAAGAAATTCCTGATAACCTCCACGCCCAGTGAGGCTGCGAAATGGGACACCTCCCTATTCATAGACCTACGTGTTTTGTCCATGGCTCCAGCCTTTTGCTCACCACGCCACTGCTGGTGTGGTATCATTCTTGTCCATGACAGCATGGTGTGAGGCAACATTTGTTTTAAGTGGGTCAAACCCCTCTTAATATACCCAATTAGTCTGGGTGCCCCTAGGGTGATCAAGTCATTCCCTCCCAGGTGAATAACCAGCGCGACTGGTGGTTGTCGATGTAAGCCCAATCTAAAAATCATTTTACATAATGCCCCCCACTTCGTCCCCCCTTTTCCTGCCCAATGAATCACAGCTTGACTTCTTGGAATGCCCAGTTGTCTTGTGTAAGGCAGTTTTTTCGCCCTCGTGTATGCCTCCCTGACATGTGAATGACCTATGATCCATATCTGAGTGGATGTTGTAGCCATGCCGGTAAGACAAAACAGAAACATGTGAGTATTCTCCCACTTTGAGCTTCAGTTACAACTTGTGCTGTGTTCCCCAGTGTCACTTCCTGATGTGTTGTGCTGAGGCCTAATGTACTCCATGTATGCTTTTGTTGCTCATCTGCTGACCCCTTTTATCTGTTCTTCTTTTATCCCACACCTGGCTGCCTCAGTGGCTGCTCCAATTCTGAACGAATGGGTGTTGTATGAGGTCGGGTTTACACCCACCATCCATAAACCCTTTCATAGGACAGCCGTGAACTGCCTCTTTGTGACCGCTTTTCTCTCCCCATGCACAAACAAATGCCCCGGTCCTGTTGGACGACCCTCCACATATTCCTTCATTGACAACCATGGGTAAATGTTGCCTGGGGGAGCCATAAACAGTGTTATAATGGTGGGGGGGTGCACTGGTTCGTTTTTGATTTTTGCAGCTGAAAACAGTGCGTCTTGGCAGATGACGAAATCACTGAACTGGAGATTGGTGTTCTGACTCAATGAGTTAGACTATGGTACCAACTCCAACACCTGGAAGGCCCTGAAAAATGCACATATGTATAGGGCCCTGAAAAGCTTGGTTTCATAGCCTGAACTGCAAGTAACTGCCAGTGCTTTCAGGAGGCTGGACAGTTCAGCAAGTCCTATAGGCTTCCTTGTGTCTGACTTTTTTCCTGAGAGTCTAGACATGCCTTGTATCATTTTCTTTGCAATGAAACTGTTGGTTGGGTCAGGGAAACCCTTGGACTTGTGAAGAAAAGCAATGCCCACCAGTTGGAGGCGTATAGCTGCCAGAGATTTTCCCAGGCTTTCTAAGTGGAGGACATAGCTTTGAACTTGTCTTTGGGTATTGTGCAGTTCCACACTTACCTTGTGACCACAGAATTGCTGGAAAAATCCATAGCTACCTATATAGTTCCTCCATGTTGAGAGGGCCACAGTGAGCTGTACCAGTTGCTGCAATCTTGGTTCCCAAGTCTCTAGACCACTTCCAGTATCTGTGTGGGGAACAGGTCCACCCGCGGGGCTAACCACCTGAAGTGCTCGAGCTGAAATCGAGACAGGTGCATCAGCTATAATAGTTTATTTTCCTGGCAAATGACGTGCCTTAAAAGAGATGTTGAACCATAGGTAGCATAACACAAAGACCTGCAGAACCTTCATCACCTTTTCAGAACGAGACGTCTGCGAGTTCAATATGTCTGCTACAGCCCTGTTGTCCGTGTGAAACAGCACTTTTTTATTCCGAATTCTGTGCACCTACACCCCTACGGCTACCATGATAGGGAACAATTCGAGAAGGGTGATGTTTTTTGTGAGCCCCTTCAATATCCAATCCTGTGGCCAGCGTCCTGCAAACCACTCTCTTTGCCAAAATGCCCCAAAGCCAATGCCGCCCAAAGCATAGGTCACCATGTGCAGATCCAACAGTTGGTCTGCCGGTGTCTGCCAGATGGTGATACCATTGAAATCTTGTAAGAAGAGTTCTCAAACCTGTAAGTCTGCTTTTATGGCCTGCATTAGTCTGATGTGGTGATATGGTTTTATAGCCCCCTCAGTGGCTGATGCCATCCACCTGAGGAATGGCCTGCCTAGGCGGATTGCCCGGCATGCAACATTCAAGTGGCCTATAACAGATTGCAGCTGTTGTAGGGTCACTTTCTTTGCCCTACCCATCTCACCTAACAGTTTGCTCAAAAGTGTCACCTTGTCTTGTGGTAGCTGGGAAACCATGGCCTCGGAGTCTACTGCTATGCCCAGGTATGAGAGGCAGGTAGCAGGGCCAATGTTTTTTCCTGTGCTAGCTGGACACCGGAATACCCCATTAATGAAATGAAACCCTGCAGGGTCTCTGCACATGTGGTTCCCCCCTGGGGCCCACAAATAGGAAATCATTAAGATAATGAACTATATGTGTGTTCTGTGTGTGCTTTCTGGTGGCCCACTTCAAGAAGATTGAGAATGCTTCGAAGGCTGAGTAGCTTACGGAGCATCCCATGGGCATAGCCTTGTCCATATACCATTTACCTCCAGCTTTAAAACCCAGTAGATCCTGATCACTTGGATGTACTGGTAAGAGGTGGAAAGCGGATTTAATGTTGCTTTTTGCCATCATTGCCCCACGGCCCAGCTCTTGTATGTGGCGCAGTACCACATCAAAAGTTGTGTATTACACTGTGCAATCCTCTGGGTTGATGAAGTCATATATTGAACTACCTTTTGGGTAGGACAGGTGATGAATCAGCCTGTGTTCCCCTACTTCCTTCTTGGGGACCAGCCCCAATGGGGATACCCTGAGGTTGTGAACTGGGGGTAGTCGAATGGTCCCACCACCCTGCCTGCCTCTACTTCCTTGGAAATTTTCTTCTCCAGTATACTGGGAAGTAAATTTGCAGACTTGAGATTACGAGCTGTGGTTTCTACCCTTGGTCCCTTGTATGGTATCCTAAAACCATACTTGAAGCCGTCATGTATATATTTTGCTATTGTTTTTTCTGGGTTGCAGTCGAGCCATGGCTCCATCCAGTCTAACCGTACTGGTGAATTAGCTAAACTTCCCAGACCCTTTTCTTTTTTCTCTGCTTGTTCCTTCATTGTTTGGCTTCTTGGAGGATTGTTGTGTGCATTCTGAGACCTTGTTTTCTCCTCCACACAGCTGCAGATATGCCCGTATTTACAAAAGGAATGAAAACATTTTCCCTTATTGTAGTCGTAACATGCCTTCCTCTCTCCCCCCTTCCTCTGTTCCTTTCTGTACTCTCTCCCTGTTTGTTTGGCAATAACATAACCACTATTAGTGTAAGTTACCACATTGGGCCATCCACGTGTCATATAGTGGACCCACTGGTCTATGTGCGTGTTTTCCCATTTGAGATTGGGTTCCCGAGATAGTTTTAGATGAAACTGCTTATCGTATTTTAGCCATGCATATCCATCAAAGAACAGATGTGCAAATTTTATGGTGTCCCTGTATTTTAGCAGAGCAATTAGCTTATCAGGGTATTTCATCCCATAAACTGACATAAATATGTCAAATGATGCTGCCCAGTTCTCAGATGTGAAAGGCACCTTTGACCACCGTGGCCTCTGTTGTTTATTCTTTTTCTCATCGTTCACTTCTGGAATCTCCCTGTGCAATAACAAGAACATGTCTATAAATTCCCCTTTCCAGACTTTTTCCCTGACAGTGTCAGATAAGTGGTCCCCAATGGGTCTTCCACCCCGGCATATGCCCAATGCTCTGGTGCCATTGTTTTTGAGCTGGTTAAAATGTTGCCTGCTGAAGTATTGGGAGAAGATCCAGTCTGACAGGCAACCATCTCCCATGCTTCTAAGCCTGCTGTCAAACTTTCTTAGTTGGCTGGAGGATGCTGTATTGCAGAGGGCACAGCACCTGTCCATACCTGAACTGCTGCTCCTTGAGCGTTTCCTCCTCCTGCCACTGCCCCCTGTGAATCAATTGATTGGGGAGGCTGAACCAGCAATGGCTTGACCCCAGGGGTGATTCACTGCCCACCTCCTAGATGACTTGAGGGGGCTTTTTCCAGCCTTACCCATGCAGGCTCTATACCCCTTTTGTGTCATCCCCTCTTGTCTATCTATTGGGACCTGGTATCCTACCATGGTGGGCTCTGCCCACAGGTGTGTCCTAAAACCAAAGCTATCTATTGGTGCTTGTGTTTCACCCCCCGCTAGTCTCTGGGAGGTACCCTCACCTGGCTCATTGGCTGAAGATGCCCGAGACCCCATGTTGGGAGTGGCCATGCCCCCATGCTGGGTTGTTGGGAGACTAGGAGTGAAGGGGCCCCATGGATTTATTGTTGCGAAAGGGGCGGGCAAATTACCTGGCCCCCCATATATGAATGGCCACATGAAAGGGTTGTGCTGCTATATTTGGTGCCATGGCATTGCCGGCACTGAATTGTCCCCTGAAGGCCCGTGCTGCCCTATCTGGCTGCCTACCTTTTTTCCCCCTTGATCTCCCTGTGTTTTACCAAAATCTAACTGCTGACAGTGGACCCCTCGTCCAGTCTCCCAAGCTCCTGGCCCTCTTCCATTCCCTTACATTTGTAGCCTTAGCCATATCGTCCAGGTTTTGTCTCCATTTTTTTATACCTTTCCTCTTCTGTTACCACTTCCAATGGTAACTATTCCCGGCTCTCACTGGTTTGCTCATCCTTGCTATCAGAATCAGACCACACCAATTCCACTGACATATCACTGTCTTGATCTCCCTCATACTCACTGATTTTTGGCTGGACCATTGTTGCCACTGGGTGGTTTTCCATTTCTTCATTCGGTGCCCTGGGCTGGACCATGGACTTGCTCTCCTCAACTCAGCTCCGTTTTTTTCTTCATACACTTTCTGCACATCTCTGCCACTGCTTGAGCCTTACACTTCTTCTGCCTGCCTTGCCCCTTTCTATTACCAGTTTTTTTCTGCGCCATGGATTCCAATAATTGGGCCCATGGCTGGCTATGTCTGGGTTGATGCCCCTCCTCCACAGCTGGTCCCTGAGGTCTGTGTTCCACTATGGTGGGAGGGTCTACTTCTGGTAGCTGTTGCTCACCTGGATGGGCAACCTGCAATTCTGGTTCCAGCCTGGATATGGCCGCCAGCCAATCCAACCCACCAATGTCTTTTAAGCATTGCAGGGCCTCGCGTAAAGCTTGGTTCTGCCCTTATGCTGGAGTAGCGAGTTCCACAGATTGTGTCTGGCTTCCTGGACATGAAAGGTCTTGACTGGAACCCTGTACTGGTGTAAAATTTTGGGGGGCCTGGCTGTCCAGAACCTGATTATCCTGAGATTAGGCCATTGTACAGGTATTAATTGTAAAGGGCAAAGCGGTGCTAAGCGATGCGATACCTATTTGAGACAAAACATATTCGTTATTCCTGCCTATGTTTTAAATGCACTCTACCAATTAATACTCTGACTGTACCCAGGCTATTCTTGAATATACTGCTCCCTAACATACAATTGCTACCTTTATGGGGTTGTGGCAGGGAGTGAAAAATTTCCAGGGGCCTAGCTGGGGGGGGTTCCTTTTCCTTTTTTTCTTTCTTTCTCATGCAGGGAATGCGTGGGGGGCCTCCTAAATACATAATATTGAAACATACTAACTTGGACTCAGAATACCACCCCAAAATACTAGAGACACCAACAAAGGCTAATTGGAAAATTAGTTACAAGCTGATAATACACATTCTACTAGCCCTTAAGATGCAAAACCACAGACGCCCTCCCTTTTAAGTTCTCCATCCTGCTTAACCCTTTGAGAACAGAATATGTGTGAACGTATATAGATTGTGGACACATATATACATCCACAGTCTTCTAAGGGTTAATGCTGAAATCCCCTGTACCCACCCAACCCCTGAATAATACGGCAGCAGCATCCCATAATGCCTCTAAAATCCTATAGAGAGAACAAAAATGTTTGAAAGTTGTAATTGGCCCACACACCACAAAACAACCAAACAAAAAAAAAAAACACCCCACCACACAGGAAGGAAACTGAATAGCAGGCAAAGGATCTACTACAACTTTTCTTATTACCCTAATACATGATTAGGTCCTACCCAGTGGCTACATTGCATGCAATTATTATGGATACCAGAAACTAAAGGCTCAAGTAGAAAGTGGCTAATAAAAGGACCACGAAAGAAAGGGGAAAACAGGGGAGAAACAGCAGAAGCTGGGCAATAACTGCTGTTGTGGAGGGTTAAATAGAAAAATAGAGAGGGGGCACACAAGGAGGAGGTGGCAGCCAAAGCGCTGTCCAGCGAGGAGAATGGAGGGAGGGAGCCGAAAGAGGACACAACCCACGGGGCCAACCAGCTACTCCCCTGAGCTCAGATGCCTCGAGGTCACATGCGAGGGGGGGCCCACCAGCAGGGAAAAAAAAACACAGGTGAAAGGAGACTGCCAAAGACTGGGGAGGCAAGAGGAAGCTGAAACAAAAAGGCTGAACAAAACACCAGATGCACACACACACACACACACACACACACACTGACTGTAGCAATGATACCTAAAACATTTGATAACAAGTGGGAGGAAATCTCCCAAATTGTAAAAAGACTGTAAACACACCATAAAGCCAAAAAGCCAAACAAAGATAAGTCGAAAATGGCGCCCAATGAAACCCAAAAACTCACAAGCCTTTCCAGCAGGGCCGCAGCTGGAGCACTGAACACAGTTCTGCCGTGGCACCACATGGCCGGTAGGGTACGTGGGCCCACGGGCCAAAAATGGGAAGGGAAGGAAAAACTAATTAAAATAGAGAAAGGGCTTGGGGGGGAACAGCTGGAAACAAAGACACCAGGAGGAGCAACAAGGGATGGAATTTAACATGCGGCCTGTAAATTGAGGTAGCTGATCAGGCAGGCCAGGAGACAAAGGAGAGGGAGAACTGAAGCTGCAATAATAAAAATTGGGGGCTGTGAATCCTCCTTGCATTTGGAGAAGGCATATGATCTAAGGGAGACCATGCTATAGGGCATGACATACTTTGAATGGGAGCAGAAGGGAGAACAGCCTTGGGAAATTGAACTATAAGGTGCAAACTATTGAGAGCAAATGCACTTAACTGTAATAGCAGGGAAGGAGACCTGGGGCTCCAGATGAAATAGTTATTCCCGGTGCAATACCCAGCACTAAAAGAGAGGAAAAAGCAGAGCCAGGCGAAGGAAAAAGGGGAACAGGTGCCCAGTGGGGACACACGTGGCCCTGGCCAGGACGAGGGGGGGGTCCGTGACCCAGTATCTTGTAAGGTCAGATGGGCTAACGTGCTGAAATTAAAAGTCAGGGATTGCTTGAATTCATTGTACCACATGAATGCTTCTACCAATGCACGTATCCCTAAAACTGGCTGATTTTCAGGGCCGAAGGTGCACACTTGTGGCCGGCTGGCATAATGATGAGAGGAGGAAAGGGGGGGATTAAAATGTAAAAAACACTTACCTGACTGAACTGAAACCTGATAAGACGAAGCCCAACCTAAAGGAAAAGGCAAACGGAAAAAGCCAGTGGGCGACCTCGAACTGGAAAAAATTAGGTGCTGAAAGGCAGAAACGAACCTAAACAGCCAAAAACTTTGCGGTGAGGAGCTGTTCCAGGAGAACGAGATCCCTTGGGTTCACTCCTTAAAAGACCCTGCCATGTCTCTCCCTGCATGAGCCATCAGGACCAGCCCTCTCCAAGGAGCTCCTCAGATAGGGCCACTTGCTCGAGGGACCGCTTCTTCCTTGGATGGTGGGCGGCCCTCCTAGCTTCACCCTCTTGGGGGCCGTCGGCAACTCATCCCCCTGGTGAGAGGCCGGTGGGGCCATTAAACTTAGATTTAAATTTTAAAAAGAAAATGTAACTCAGATATAGTGCTCAGGGGATTCCTGGTGTCTTTTGAGGTTGTTTTGTGTTTCTTGTGCTACTTTTGGGTTGTGTGCTTCATATTCGGAGATTTTTTCCGGGGAGTGGTCTCTGATTTATGCCCAGTCCCTGTAAGAGATTATTTTCCCCTTATCTGCAGTGTTCTAGAGTTTATTTCTGCACGTATGTAATTATTTTTAAATTTAAATCCACATAGTTTATTGTTTTCTAGAGTTTTTAATGTTTAATTCTTTTCACACCTCACTGACTATTCTTTGTTGGGATTAGAGCTGGCTGTTCACATGGTTTATGTGCATATAGTGCATTCATGGTGTTCCCAAATCAGACTACATCACATCACTCGAAGAGGGAAGCAAGACACAGTTGCAAAGAAGCCTGCACATTAAGTATTTTTACTTAAACCCTCAAAGTTTTTTAAGCTATTTTAATGATAATGTCTTTAGTTTGAACCATTATGAGTTACGAGCTAATATGTCTGTCTATCTACACTGTCTCAGCCTGTTTATGCCTGAAGGCTTTTGCCTGCTACTGAAAATGCATGCACTTCCAGAGCTGATTCGGTATGTTATACTCTCTTGTTTTTTATGATGTTTCATTATGTTAACTCACCTTTATAGAACCCTATGATATTGAAGTTGAGGTGATTTTGTTTTTATATATTTTTCTTTAGAGGAGTGTATGCATATTCCGAGATCTTAGGCTATTTAGTGATTTTTCTGGTGATTAATTATTAAATCACTAACAGCAGTGGCAGCTGCACTCAAATCTCACATTCAATTACTTGACTATATTAAAGGTACTTGTTTTTATTTAGTGGGAGTTTTTTATGATGTCAGTATTCTCTCCCCTTTATTCCCCCCACCCCACCCCATGTGGGTGGTGTTTTAATTCCTTAATTCCTTACTCTCTATATAGAATTAAGAATCTAGAAAATCCTTTTTCATATAGAGCCTTGACATATTTTATTTATTTATTTTTCTTTCTAGATTTGATCTGGTTCTTTGGCATAGAATCAGAGGCATCAAAAGTCTTGAGGGGTATAAGGGCCATAAAAGCATTACCTTTACCATTACTTTTAAGATCGTGCATAGTGGATGTGTCATAATATCTGAAAACTGGACATTATTATTGGACATTGGACAAACCAAATACTATTAAGGCCGGAAAAAGGCTGGAGAAGCAGGATAAGCCTGGACGAAGTTGGACGGCTTCATTGACTGTTCTAGTTTGCACCTCTGAGCTGTAACTGTATTCATCTGGACTCAATAATCTTTTTTTCTTCTTTAGTGGCAAAAGGCAGTTGCTGAATTGCTGAACCTCTTGCTGATCATTAAGAAAACTTTAAGTGAACACTAAGCAAAAGCTATGCTGTCTCTCTACACTTGGTAGTGTGTTGTGTGTGTGTGTGTGTGTTTTTACCTTGTCTAAGCTAGACGTAGCTGGATTAAACTGAAATTACAATTAAAGTGTTTAAAGGGACTTGTGAAAGGTTTATTCAGTAATCTCTAATAAAATGGTGAACACATGAAGACAAGCTGCAGCCTTTGCTGCTCTGAACAAAGATGATTCTGCTATTATAGAGGACTCCTCTCATATCCAGGTTCAAGCTCAAATCCCTGTAATTTACACAGAAACATAGACTTTGATGGCAGATAAGGATTGCTTGGCTCACCTAATCTGCCCATTTCCCTACCTACAGGATAAACTGCAGATTTTAGTTAACCAACAGCCTATTTATTCCTACCCCCCCCCCCAACAAGACTTGCCTTATGTCTGTCCCATGCATTCTGGAATTTCTATTGATTGCTCAGATGATATCATTCAGGTAGAGGCTATGGATCAGATGGGAAAAGATAAGGGGACATTGAAGGGAAGAGGAAAGAATAATCATGTGCATAAAAAAGTGGATAAAAAACAAAAAATAAAAAATACACTGTTGAACAAGAGGCTGTTTATCAAGGGGCGAAAAAACAAAGTTCTAAGAGGGCCTTAAAGACTAGAAAAAATTTGAAACAAAAGAAGGGTTTAAGTAAGCAATCAAAAATGAATGATCATTTTGAACAGATAAAACCTCAAGTAGTTCAGATTGATCTAAATCCAGAGTCTACTACTCCCTATTTGTATACATCAAACATGGGGGAGTTGGTTAACAGCCTAGAACAAGATTGCTCCAGGCTTTCCTGTACCCCAAAGGTATTTGCCAAAGACAATAATACCGGCACTATTGAGGAAGATCTATGCCCCTCTGACATATCCATAGTTACTGTTAAAACTAATCAACTTGCTCATAACAATACCATCAATAACAGAAATAAGAGCTGTGGCATAGAGGCGTCAGTAGATTTATTTTATGATTCCTGGTTAGAGTCACTGAACTTCTCTCCAGGGCCATGTAGCCCAGAAGTTATAAACATAGAAACATAGAAGTTGATGGCAGATAAGGACTGCAAGGTCCATCCAGTCTGCCCATTTCTTTTTCTACCTTATGAATGTGCCATTGGCCTTTGCTCTGTCAATTTCCTATCTATTCATACTCATCTGTATTGCTCCCTTCTGCCTATCCCATGCCTGTTTGAAGCCCTGCACTGTATTCATATCCGCCACTTCCTGAGGTAGGCCATTCCTTGCATCCACCACCCTTTCAGTGAAAAAGAACTTCCTCTCATTACCCCTTAATCGGCCTCCCTCTAATCTCATGCTGTGTCCTCTTGTCCTGCTATTTTTCTTATCTTGAAACGTGTTAGACTCTTTCACCTTGTTAATACCCTTAAGGTGTTTGAATATTTCGATCATATCACCTCTCTCCCTTCTTTGCTCAAGGGTAAACATATTGAGCTCAGTTAATCTGCCCTCATATATTTTCTGATGCAGTCCCTGCACCATTTTAGTTGCCCTTCTCTGGACTGCCTCAATTTGGTTAAAGTCCTTGTGAAGGTGTGGCCTCCAGTACTGCATGCAGTACTCCAGATGGGACCTAACCAGTGTCTTGTAAAGAGGGATTATTACCTCCCTCTTCCAACTTGTGATACCCCTGCTAATACACCCCAACATCCCTCTAGCGTTACCTACTGCTTTAGTGGTCTGCTTGGATGATTTCAGGTCATCGGTGATGATGACGCCCAAGTCTCTTTCTTCCCTTGTGACTGCCAGCAACTCCCCTCCCAACCTATAGGTGCCTTCAGGATTTTTCTTCCCCATGTGCATGATCTTGCACTTCTTTGCATTAAACCCCAGTTGCCACTCTTCCGACCATTTTGCTAGTTTATCCAGATCTCTTCTCATTCTGTCCACCCCATCTGGATCATCTACTCTGTTGAGATCTTGGTGTCATCTGTAAACAGACAAACCTTACCCTCCAGTCCATCTGCAATGTCACTGATGAAGATATTGAAGAGGACTGGCCCCAGGACTGACCCCTAAGGTACCCCACTTGTGACTTGCATCTCTTCTAACTGCATACCATTTATCACCACTCTCTGTTTTCTGCCCATCAACCAGTTTGCCACCCAGTTGACCAATGTCTGACCCACCCTGAGCCTACCCAGCTTATTAATCAATCTTCTATGTGGAAGAGTATTGAAAGCTTTGCTGAAGTCAAGGTATGCAACATCAACTGCTCCCCCTTGGTCCACCACTCTGGTTACCCAGTCAAAGAAATCTATGAGATTAGTTTGACAGGACCTTCCTTTTGTAAACCCATGCTGTCTAGGATCCTGTGCTCCAATGGATTCCAGGTGTTGCACTATCCTTTCCTTAAGGAGTGTCTCCATAATCTTGCCCACTACTGAGGTAAGACTAACTGGTCTGTAGTCTCCTGCCTCCTCCCTGCTACCACTCTTGTGGAGCTGGATCACATGAGCCCTTCTCCAGTGTTATGGGACCTCTCCTGTGCTTAGACACTCACTAAACAGTTCTGATAATGGCTCTGCTAGTTCCACCCTTAGCTCCTTTAGTACCCTGGGATGTATGCCATCAGGTCCCGTTGCTGTGTCCATCCTGAACTTATCGAGCTCTTGTAGGACCCTTTCTTTTGTGAAGGGACTAGTGCATACAGTACCTCCCTCCCTCCTGTGTCCATGGTGTTGAGCTGTGGGCCCTGTCCTACCTTCTCTTCAGTAAATACTGAGCAGAAGTATCTATTTAGGATGGATGCTTTTACATGGTACTCCTCCTCACACACACCCTTATCCCCTTTCATCTTAGCAAAACCCCCTCTGGACTTTCTTCTTTCACTAATGTATCTATAGAAAGTCTTGTCACCTTCTTTTACTGTTCATGCTAATGTTTCCTCAGTTTGGGCCTTTGCCTGCCTTACTGCCTTCCCTGCTTCCCTTAGGGAAGTTTGGTATGCCTTCCTATCTTCATCCTGCTGCATTCCCTTATATTTCCTGAAGGCCAGCCTTTTGGCTCTGACCTTTTCTGCTACTGTGTTTGAGAACCAAAGTGGTTTCCTTCTTCTTTTGCACTTTCTTTTCTTGTTAACACAATGGGATGTTGCTTCAAGTAGTGCATCTTTAAAGCTTGCCCACTTTGCCTGTAGCCCCTCACCTGTATTTACCAGGGCTAGCTTAACTTTGTTGGCCATTTTATCAAAGTCAGCTCCTCTGAAGTCCCATATTTTTGCCTTGGAATGGGATGATTTTGTTCTAGTGGTCAAATTGAACCATACCATGTGATGGTCACTGGCACCCAGGTGACCTTCTACCTGGAGAGCTGTGATCCTTTCCCTATTAGTCAGTACTAGATCTAGGATAGCCCTATCTCTTATAGGTTGTTGTACCAGTTGTTTGAGGCCCTCCCCCTGCAGGGAATCCACCATGTGTCTAGTTCTGGCAGATGTCCCTGCTGGTATTTCGCCAATCTGTATCTGGCATGTTGAAGTCTCCCATTATCAGAACCTCACCTTTAGCTGTCATGTTTTGTATATCTTCTTACAGTAACATGCCTATGTCCTCCCCCTGGTCTGGAGGCCTGTACACAACTCCAAGTCATATGGCTGTCCCATTTCCTGTTTCCAAGGTGACCCACAGTTCTTCTGACTCCTTATGTGTATTCTGAATTTCTGTAGCTTTGATATTTTCATTGACATAACGAGCCACTCCACACACCCTATTTGCACCACATTCTCTTCTGAACAGTACATAGCCAGGTACTGAAGTCTCTCAAGTATGGTTATTGATAAACCATGTCTTGCTAATGGCTACTATGTTCAGTTTAGCCTCTATCATTGTTGCCTGAAGGTCTGGGATCTTCTTTCCCAGACTGCGAGCATTTGTGTACATGATTTTCCATTGGCCAGATTTTGGTGTGTTAGCTGTTAGGGGAGGTCCAGCATTTCCCTAGTGCTTCAAATGGGGAGCTGAACCGTTTTCTTTACGTGGTGTTGCAAATGAACTACAAACATGCGGAACTCCTGTTTGACCACTAGCTGAGGGGGTAGGGGTGTTCTTCACATTCGACGTATGGGGTTCTGCACCCCTCTTCCCATTTGCTAGTTTAAATATTCTTCAAAGATGTCAAACTTCTGCCCCAATGTGCTGACTCCCTCCATAGTCAGATGCAGTCCATCAAATTTAAAAAACTTTCGCTCTCAAAACTGTTGCCTGTTCCCCACAAATTTGTGTCCTTTTTCCTGGCACCAGCCCTTGAGCCATATGTTTAGCTCCCCTATCTCCCCTTCTCTGACCTTCTATCCATCTGTCCCCCTCTCCCAGACTGGCAGGATCTCAGAGAAGAAGATGCCGGATGAAATGGATGACAGTTCGTCACTCAGCCTGGTCAGGTGTTCCTTGGTCTCCACAACTGACTGGCTGGTGAGATCATTAGTCCCTATGTGTACCAGGATGTCAATGTTTTCTCCTGCTTCCTGAACAATTTTAGCTATGTGGTCAGCGTTTCTCCACATTGATGTACCTAGCAGACATCTGACCATTACCCATGGCTGGAGATACATATTAACTCCCCAAATCATGGATTCTCCAATGATCATAAGTTTTTTGGATTTCATTTTTGCTTTTTTTGTTTTGGTTCCTGTTTTGGGTGAGTTCTGTTGTGTTAGCTCCTGTGCTGCAGTGTCCTGCTCTGCAGTGTCCTTTGCCCCTTTGTTTGATTTTGGAGATAGAGGCAGATGTCTGTTTGTAGTTTTTATATGGTTTGTGGAGGTGGTATGTTGGAGAGCACTGAATGATGGGGCACCCAATTTGCCCTTCCTAACCACCTGCCAACCTCCTGGACCAACTACCCTCTACAGTCGAGGTGCTCCTGTTAGGTGTTGGGGAAATGGAGGGCAGTTCTTATAATATATTTCCTGTTGAATATGTAATTTGAGGTGTGCAATCTCTGCCCATGCTGCCTGGAGCTGAGCCCTTAGATCTCCAATGGCCCAGCATGTAGGACAGTGTCCTAAATCCTGTAAAACTGCCCTTCTGAAAACTGTTCCACAGTACCTGCAGTTAATGATATCCATTCCAGATAAGTTGCAGGGTTTATAACCTGATCAGAGTAATTATAAGGAAGAAAATGAAAGCAAAAGTTTGATTTTGTGTTTTGTTTGTTTGTTTTTTGTATAATTTGTTATAACAAGTTAAAGTACTAATGCCCCTGTAAATGAGGTCATGGTGTGGATACCCCCTTTGATCCGCCCCATCCTGCTTTGCTACAGGAAATGTCATGACTGTGATACCCTGTAAAATGAGTGTAGTGCTGGATGGTTTGAGATGGGGGTGGGTGGGTGGCTGGGCCCTTCCCCTGCCAAAAAAGAAGAACCATGAAAGAAACAAGGAGGTAAGGGCAGAAACAATCAGCCAGCAACAAATGCAGAAGCCCTGATAGCTTATCCTGATGATAGATAAAACTGTAAATTCTGTAAAACACCACCTGTAATAATTTTACAGAAGATATACCCTGTAAGAAACACTTTGCTACAGAGAAAAATAAAGCAGTAACAGAAGATATACCTTTCAAAAGACAATCTGAATCAGAAGATTACAGCAGCAATCTGTAAGCACACCTCTGTAGGTACACCCTGTAGTAATGCAGCAGAAGGTATACCTAACAACAACAATTTGAATCAGAGAAGATAAAGCAATAAAATGTTAGCAACAATCAGTAACAATCCCTGTGAGTACAAAACAATCCAGTCAGGAGATCAGTGCTTCTGAGAGCAAGCTGTCATTGTCAGATCACCAGATCTTTTGATTAAGATGTTTCTTGTTTTAATCGGAGGCAGACTCGCATTTCTACCCCACTATTAACAACCTGGGCCTGGGTGTGTCTAATGTACTATATAGGCCAAGATTCAAGCATCACCTGAGTTCTGGAGCTCCCAGTCTGATGCACGGTGAACAGGCAACAACTCTGAGTCTGCAGGGTGAGAAATGGCCTCCTCCACCACTTCTGAAAGCTTGGCCAAGGACATTGCAAATATGACGGTGATGTTAAGCAAAGTTTTACAAGATACTATGGAGCTAATACAAGCATGTACACAAATAAGTGAAGAGCTGTGAGTGTTAGCTCTTCAGGTTGAGGGCTCCAGAAAAGTTATAAAGCAGTAATCTGAACAAATTTTACAACACGATGGGCACCTGAGGGAACATCATGGCCAGATTCAGTACTTACTCTCCAAAGTGGATGACTTAGAAAATTGAGCTCGGAGACGGAACACTAGTAGAGTGGGACTTCCTGAAGGAATGGAGGGCAGGGACATGATATCCTTTTTGGAGGATGCGTTTCCAGCGATGCTAGGGTTGGAGCTCGAGGCCCCACCAGAGATTGAGCGAGATCACCGCACTCTTGCTCCCAAACCCAAACCTGGGGAGCGCCCTCATCCAATATTGTGCAAATTTCTACAGTACCCAGTGAAGGAGAGATATCTCCGCTTAGGAAGAGAACTAAAGTCCCTAACATGGCAAGGTTGCACCATCCAGCTTTACCAAGATTTCTCCCAGGAACTCGCAAGGCGGAGAAGAGCATACGCAGAGGTGAAACAGCAACTTTACAAGATGGGTATTCCCACCTCCCTCAGATATCCAGCGCAGCTAAGAATCCGATACAATGGGGTCTTTCATACATTTAGCAACCCTGGAGATGTGGGACACATTTTGCAAACCATGCAAGTACCGAGCAGGGCCCAGGGCATGACCAAATCCCCATAACCTCTGAGCAGCACAAGCTGACCGCACAGGGAGAACTCCCCAAATCCCATAAAGATAACAACCAGTTCCAAGCCGAGGGATACTGAGCCGGGGAGGGCCTGACAGAGAGCCCAACGGGGTCGATCAAGGAAGCCTGGGAGGGATACACTGAGTAAAAAGTCGTTGGTCAGGAAGAAAAGATCTAGGAGCCGACAGAGATTGCAAATCCTCTTAGATAGCAGCATGATATCCCCAGCTACTACACCTATTAAGTTGTCCAACAGACATGAAACTCTGGGGGATCTTGTGCCGCACACCCTGGACTTAACAAAGAATTCGGACCGTCCATCCCCAGAAGATCTCACGGACCAGAGTCTGCTTAAGGACTGGTCCCCACATTGCACTGATTGGCCAAATGTGAGGGGGAACTGCTGACTGAGCAACAGCCGCCAAGATGATTGAGAGGTTCCAATCTAATTTTCCCTGACCAACTCGCTGGGCTTTGAAGGGCTATGGAGGGGTTGAGTTATTCTCCCCATCCTTTCCTCTTGTCAGTTAACATATACGGAATGGTCCCCATGTTTGGCTAGCACCCAAGTAGGTTTTTTCTGCTTGGCTGGTAATGGCGTGGAGGCAGTATTTTGGTCTCGCCCTGCAACCTAAGGCCTAATATGGGTCATGATGATTTGGCGAACCAAGTTAGGTGTTTTCTAATTGCAAGAGAGAGTTAGTGCAAAGCTTTATATTATTTATTTTGTTTTGCACAGTGCGTACTGGGTTCACTCACTTAGAGAGAGTGCCCCCCCCAGTGGTTATAAGGGGGAACTGATCTGGATTTTATTGTTTGTTCAAGCATGGTATAAGTGTGTCAATATTATGTTCCATGGTTTCCATCTTCATATCCTGGTACTCTCTGTGTGGTGAGTTTAGAGGGGGTTCACAGGGCCCTATTTGGGGTCAAGTAGCAGAGGTGGTCACACTACAGGATGATTGCAAAATTAGTGGTTCCTGGTAAGTTACCAGGCCCCGCACTCAGGAGGGGTTCTCTGGATCATGGACCATATCCACATGCTATGGTCAGATCTTACAAGGAGAGCCTTTTAGGTGAAGGTTCGGTACAGGGGAGAGTGGTATGGAAAGGTAAAAACAAAAGCTGTTATAGGGACTAGTAGGGTATTAAGCAAATTAATTCACAGTGTATGTGGGGAGTGCAGAAATACAGAGGGTAGACATGGGAAGGGATTAGGGGTTGATTCGAAGGACAAGCTTCCTACATACAGACTTCTTGGCTTCCTGATAATTAGATGGGATCCTTGGGTTTTTCTGACTGCTATAACTCATGGCAGGTACAGATATGGTAATGGCTACCTCATGGAATGGGAGGGGCCTGAACTCACCCATTAAACGTAAGAAAGTACTTGCCAGACTTAAATCCATGAGTACTCAGATAGCCTTCTTACAGGAAACTAAGCTAAATCATATGGAAGTGCAAAAACGAAGATGGGAATGGGTGGGATGGGAGGTTCGTAGTGTGGCTAACAAAACTAAAAGGGGGTAGCCATACTATGTCATAAAAGCTTAAAATGGTCTATGCAAGAACAAAGGGCTGACAAAGGAGGGAGATGGGTATTAGCCAAGGTTGGCACCCTCACAAGGAATATAGTTTTAGCTAACATTTATGCCCCTAATGAGGACACCCCCAATGTCTTTCATAAACTTTCACAGGATCTACTGGAGTTGTCCGCAGGGGAGGATGACATTCTCCTAGGGGGGGATTTTAATTTAACTATGGATTCCATCCTGGATAGATCCAACTCCAAGCCAGACACACACCCCCCTGATCTAGTAGGGCTTTAAAGGATTTGATATCCCTGCAAAAGCTGCCAAACATATGGAGTGTAGCCCACCCATTTGAGAGGGACTATACTTATTTCTCTGAGGCTAAACAAGTTGCTAGTAGATTAGTCTTTAGGTTTATTTCTCCGAACATTATAAATAAGGTACTTGATGTTACAATTGCCCCTCTATACATTTCAGACCATTCCCCTTTAAGTTTAGCCTTAGGTCCTTTTGCTCCCTTTACTAGGTCAGTCAGTTGGAGGTTAGACCCTTTATTGTTGCAGGAGACAGACTTCAAAGAGTGGCTTAAAGGGGAGGTTAAAACCTTCTTTTCTGATAATCTGCGTGAGTCTGCAACTGCAGCAGCCATCTGGGAGGCTTTTAAAACCACGATTAGAGGTCACATTATCAGCTATGCTGCCTACCATAGGAAGCAGAGAGAAAATGAGGTTAGGGAACTAGAGAGGGTATTGGGAGAGAAAGAAGGCCTGTATAAGAAGGACCCTACTAAACTACAGAATCCTGATCTGTTGCACAACCTCCTGGCCCTACGAATGAAATTGAATACGCTTGCATCTAGAAAAGCGGAATTACAAATTCTAAGATCAAAACACAAATACTGGGCAGGGGGGGAAAAAACGGGGAACTCCTAGCCTTCCAGCTAAAAAAACAACAAGCAGAGAGGCACATAGCCCAGCTTAGGGACAATAAGGGGGTAAAGCATAGTAAACCAGAGGTCATTAACCAAATCATGCTATCTTTCTACAAAACCTTATACAGCTCCCATACTACCTGGAACGAGTCCAAATTTGAGGAGTTCATGGCAGGTACATGACTTCCTAGACTCACAGACACCCAGAGAGACCATCTAGAGAGGCCCATGGAGATACAAGAAATAAGGGAGGCAATTCATAAGATGGCCCCAAAAAAAGCCCCAGGGGGAGATGGGTTCTCTATTGATTTTTATAAGGTAATACCAGAGATAGTATCTCATCCCCTGAGGGATATGTTACAAGAAGCTTGGGATCAGCAGGTTCTTCCCGCCACCCTCAGGGTGGCAATTATCACGGTCCTTCCTAAAGAAGGTAAAGACCACACCCTACCTACAAGCTATAGGCCCATTTCATTGATTAACATAGACACCAAAATTCTAGCTAAGGTACCAGCAGCTAGAGTGGAGAAAATACTTCCCTGTTTGATTCACACTTCCCAAGTGGGCTCTGTGAAGGGCAGCACCAGTTCAGATCACATTAGATCCTTAATCTCCCTTGTACAGAAGGCAGGATGGTCCCAACTCCATCAGCTGCTATTTCAGTTGATTTTGAGAAGGCCTTTGATTCAGTAGAGTGAGATTTTCTCCACACAATGCTGCAGCACTACAACTTTGGAATATGTTTAGAGGCTGGGTCAAAACACTGTATACGACACCTATGGCTAGACTGCTAACTAATAACGCACACTCTCTGATCCATTTGAATTACATAGGGGCACCGGGCAGGGATGTCCCCTCTCCCCGATGTTGTTTGTGCTGGTCATAGAAGCCCTGGCTAATGCTCTGAGGGAACATCCAAATATTAAAGGTATATGGGTAGGCTTTGAGTCGTATCAGGTGCTGTTATATGCTGATGATTCTCTCATTCTAACTGACAATTTTCATTTCAGTGCTGAACATATTGAAGAGCTACTGCAATTCTTTGCTGGCATCTCAGGCCTTAGGATTAATCAGGGTAAAACAGAAGTCCTCCCCCCTGAATAAGCAGCTTTCATCAGAAGATATCGTAGTGGTGGGGTTGGTTAGGGCCAAGGCGGGTAATAAATGTCTAGGTATTATGGTAAATGCCAATGTATCTTCCCTTCCGGAGATTAACCTCTCTCCACTAATTGATAGCCTCAAGGCAGAAACTCAAAAGTGGAAACAGTTAAATCTCTCGCTCCCCAGAAAAGTGACAGCAATTTTTGTTTGTTTGTTTGTTTATTTTTATTCTGTATAACCAGTGAGCAAAAATGCCCATTTTCACTGGTGCCCAGTCATAACATAAAAACATATAAATACAATATACAAAACATACAAATAATAAAACATCATTTAAAGCAACAACACTTTGAATCAACAAACATAATTTTTTTTTTAAAACCCTCTTAAATAACAGAATTGTAACACATTAATAACAGAATTGTAACACATTGCAAAATATAACCAGGTAATTCATTATATAATTTCACTGCATAAAATTGTATGGAATTCTGAGCAAATGCACTTTTAAAATAGGGAATCCGAAAATTAAAGTTAGCCTGCAACCTGGTCCTTACACCATTCATCAGTCTGGGAAACATTTCACAAATAACACTGGAAAAAATTCCCAATCTAATTTTTTGAAGAAATACTAATACAAGTAATCTAAACCTATCAACTAATGAAAAACAACCCATAGAACTGTAAAGTAAACAACGATGAGTTCTTTTCTTCTGCCCTATAGCAAATCGAATAATATTATGATAAGTGGATGTCAACTTAATACGCATTCTATCTGATGTAAAAAGTAAATAATTAAACCATAATCAATAACTGAAAACAATAAACTATTAACCAAAATTACTCAAACATCTTTTGTTAAATACTTTTTCAATCGATATAGCATTCCTAATCTTTGATGCAACTTACCTATTAATTTCTGAATATATATTTCAAATGATAAATTACAGTCAATGACCAGGCCCAGGTAACTAATTTCAGAAACCCTTTCTATGTTATTTCCATAGTTATCTTTTAAAGTCTACTCAAAATTCACATTAGAGCTTACATTTTTGAATACCATACATTTTGTTTTAACGTGATTCAACACCAAATTTTGCTCTATGAACCAACTATGCATTAAACTAAAATCATCCTGTAACTGTTGCTGTACAATTTGAACAGTATTGCCAATACATAATAATACTGCATCATCTGCAAATAAAATAAGCTCTGTATTCTTACATATTTTGGGCAATGAATTTAAAAATAAGGAAAACAGCAAAGGACCTAATACTGACCCTTGAGGAACACCACACATCAAAACACCCTCATCTGACATTGCACCATTCATAATAGTTTTTTGCACCCTACCAGTTAAATAGTCATTAATCCATAGTATCAATTAAGCTTCCACTGAGTAACAATTAAAATGATGATTGCTCCGAGGGTGTTTCACATACTATCCCACCTTCCAATTGAGAGCCCCAAGAAATGGTTTCAATTACTGGATAGTATAGTATGGGCTTTCGTGTGGGAAAACAAAACCCCACGGTATAGTAGAGCCAAACTCCAAGCTCCATGGAGCAAGGGTGGGTGGTGCCTCCTGCACTTTCAACACTACGTATCTGCATTTTCAGCTGCAGCCACATGCAGACTGCTTCAGAGAAATAACTCTGACTTACCAGCATGGGAAGCAATAGAGAAGATGGCCATGCAAGGGACCCATCTGGTTGGATATTTGGGTAAGCCCCTCCCCTCAAATTTTCATTTTTGGCTCACAATAAAAGCAGCTCACAAGGCTTGGTATCAAGTGGGGGCCATAAGTAAATCCTGTTTGAATCTGGGAAACACCTCCCCCTATGGAACAACTCAGGTTGGACCATTTATCATAAACCCCTTTACTGCAAGTGCTGGAAGGGGAAGCAGATCTACACTCTATAAGATATACTAATGGAGGATGGCCATACCATAGATAGTTTTACCTGTCTGAAAGAGAAGTTTAATTTGGGTACTAGTGATTTTTGGAGATATCTTCAAATGAGACATGTTTATTCAACCTGGTTGAAAAGAGGGTGCATGTGCATGATGTGCCAAGGCAATGGCAAAGCCAAACAAAACAAACTGCCTTTAGATGGCTGGCTAAAATTGCAGAAAGGCCCATCAGGCCATATTTTTAGGTATAGGAGGGGTGCCTTAACAGATCCATCCCTACCAGCCAAAACTAGGTGGCAGCATATGTTAAACCTTTCCTTCAGTGAAGATGCCTGGCAAAGAGGCTGGTTAATAGCAAAAAAAGCTTGTGGGGACCCCAGAAGCTTCTTTATCCAAAATAAGATAAGACACCTCTGGTACCGTACTCCAGTAGTACTAAAGAAAATGAATTTACTTACGAACGATAGGTGCTGGAGATGTAATGCGACTGGAGCAAACTTGCTCCATAAATTGTGGAAATGTGACCCCATCCGTCCTTTCTGGTTGGAAATACTTACCTGTTGTTTCAATGTATTGGGACAAGAGGTTCCTACCTCCCCTAGTTTTTGGATTTTGGGGCTCCCGCCCACTGAATTCAGATCATCTAGCCCCCACTTGACATGGCTTATACAAACCTCAGTGGAAGCTAAATGGTTGCTTCTTTGTAGATGGAAGACTGGAGATGTAACCTCTCTCACAGCTTGGTTAGTAGCCATGGCTAATTTGGCCAGTTTCTCCAGGCTGACCCACTTGGCTACAGCAACCCTGCGTGCCTTCTTGGATAAATGGGGCCCATTTATGCAGTACCTTCAGAATGTACCCCAACATCTCATAAACCCCTTGGGTAAAGATACGTTAAAGCCATCTTGAGTGATCCCAGTCTTGCTTCTTCCCACCCTTCTGGTGATAACTGGTATGGTGAATGAGCCCCCCCCCCCAGAGTAACCCACCTTGTAAGTAAAAACTCAGTCCTAGGTAAGGACTGTGATTTAGTCCACTCCCTTCTAATGTATTGTAAATGCACTGTGAATACTTTACTATGATACAGTTTGTAAAATCTGACTGAACAGTAATGCTTATATATGCACTGTGATATATGCCCCGTCTCTATAACAAAATAAAAAATCTAACTGCAAAAAAAAAACCCACACATAAACAACAAAGATGTCTTAGTATATTTGGGCTAAGTACAATTCCCAATGAGAATAAATGGAAATTGCAGGAAGCTTTTGTAAATTTCTGTACACATGTCCTAAAAATCTCAGCTTTGGATATTAAAATAAAAGGGATCTATGGATGGAATTCTGATAATAATTTTGGACAGGTTGATGTCATGTTGGAGGGAGACACTACCATTAATGAGAGTCTTACAGAAACATAGAGAGGTCACGTGATGGCAGCCTGAGCAGAAGCTGCTTTTCCCCATTGCTCTGTCTCCCACCTATCGATACTTTGCTAACAATTACTGATAGAATTTAAAACGTTGTTTTTTGTGAAGACAGCTAATGATATAATGCATCAGAGCAGTTGGATACTTATCTCAACATGGAGGTTTACATGAAAAAGGCTCCTCCTAGACATTAGCCGCCTCTCACACTGGAAAAGGACAAGGCCGCTAAGCGGGCCAAACAGCAAGCCTCTAGTTCCCTGAAGATATCCTCTGTTCCAACAGCCCTCTCGGAAGAGAGATTTTTGGAAATCATGCAGCCATTACAAACCGCTGTAGCTACGCTCTCCGAGGATTTGCAGACAGTTAAAAATTCAGTGGCAACATTAATGATGTGAGTAGGGAACTCCCAAGCAAGAATTGTCTCCCTGGAAAGAAAGCAGGAGAAGTCCGGCCAGGAGAACTTGAGCATCTCAAGAAGGCTTAAAAGGTTGGAAGATAAACTAGAGGATTTGGAGGGGTGCAGTAGGTGCAACAATCTGCTTATAATTGGAATTCCAGAGTAGGAAGAAGGCAGTGCCCCAATTCTGTTTTTGCAAAAGTTATGTCTAAAAATAGCAGGTCCATCTCCTAATGGAGGGGATTATGTCATCGAAAGAGCTCACCATGCCCAGCGCCCCATGCTACTGGCAAGTCTGCCTCCCAGACCGATTATTTTTAAATTATTAAATTTCCTCAATAAGCAGCACATCCTGGCAAAAGTTAGGGAGACTCAAGAGGTGTCCTGGGAGGGTTGGAAGATCCGTATCATGCAAGATCTCCCGCATTCTGTGCGAGTGAGGCGACAGGAGTAACACCCTCTGGTGTCAAAATTAGTGGCAGCTGGTAAGCCCTTTAGAGTTAAATACCCGGCGATCCTACTAGTTATGCATGACGATAAGTGGCTTTCTTTTGATACTTCTGATCGGGCAATGCAAGGTTTAAAGGAACTGTTTCCTGAATTATACAAGTGATCAGGGAATGGCGTGATAAGGTGGTTGTGATCAGCTGAGGGATGAGACTGCTGTTTAATTAATGTGCTCTGTCCTTCCACGGCAGCTCTGTATAGGAGAGTTGGGCAGTGTGGATTTGATCCCTTGTCTCAGAGGCCTGGATCCCTAAAATGGGGGTGGAACAATAATATGTGTCTTTAACTGCCCTCCAGGAGCTTCACAATAGGTGGAGAAAGTGTTCAAAATGTTCGTTTCTGCATCGGACTATAGCATTCCATTTGTTTTACTTACTCAGGGCAACAAGCGGTTAATTGTGTTCCATTTTTGTTAATGCGGCTTTGTTCGTGATGAAAGGAAGCATTGACTGAAGGGCATTGGGGGTCTTGTATCTCCCGAGAGAAGAAGGCAATCTTCTCGAGGTCAGATTGCTTCACTGCAACTGGAGCACTGGTGACATACTCCGTTATTTCTTAAGTTCATGCAGATGCTATATTTTGAGCAGCAAGTAGTCCTCCTGTCATTCAATTGAGGGACTTTTGTTTGGACATTTGGATTGAAGGTATAATATGGCTAGCGCATCAGGGCTTGTTCCTTCCCTTTCTTTAATGGAGTCATAACGTTTTTGGTTTATTGAGGGGACATATTCTTTAGATGGGGCTAGGTATTGGGGGTTTTCCATATTTAATATTAGCAAGACATAATCATCTCCTAAACATAGGAATGTTGGCCTATTTTGCTTTATTTTAGGGGGCAGTTTAAACAGGGGAGAAGGGGATTATTTTTACCTGTTACCAGTGTGAATAAATAGTTATGAGGTTAGCATAGCTGATTAGTGTAGTTTAACACTGGTTTCTAATTATGTACTAATTTTCCTTGTTCGCTGACATTGAATTTAAATGTTAGTAGAAACTATAGAATAATTTTCCATAGAGACCAATCCAGTATCATGGTACTGGGCAATCTGTTTTCTCTTTTTTTTTCTTTTATGTTTCAAGTTAATATACTACATGTTCGGTAGTAGGGTACAGTGTTATTGTTAATATAGATAAATATAGGGTGGGGATTATATTAGAAATACTATAATTAACAGGCGCTCTTACTGTTTCAGGTTCAGAATGATTGGTATTAAGGATATGGTGGGGGGTATACAGGGGTTGGAATGTGTCTTTCAGGCTTGCACTATAACATCATGTGGCAGCTAAAAAGTGGTAGTGCAGTTAGTTTGAACTGGGGGTTGTTTTTAGTGTTGTGGGATTTTTGCTCTAAGAGTTTTATTTTTGGGGGGATAGTGCTGTTTTGTGGGGAGGTCTATATCTGATATTAGGGAGTGGGTACTGTATTGGTAAGGGGGGATGACCAAATACTACCATGCTTTGTTCTTAATGACTATTAGGGTTTTTCTGCTGGGATTGATTCCGTCATCCAGGAGAATATTTCTGTTAGAGCCTGAGTAGTCAATATAGCTTTGTAAGTTGGAATATTAAAGGGGCTAAAGATAGGGGTAAAAGACAAATGATATTGAAACATTTGTAGCATCTTTGAGCAGGAATAGCTTGTCTCCAAGAAACTCATTTGAGGCAGGAGGACAGCTTCCTTTTTAAGAAGCAGTGGATGTGACAAGCTTTTGGATCAGGGATATCAACCAATAAAGGTGGAGTAGTGATTCTAGTAGCAAAAAATGTGCCATTTAGACTAACCTAAGAAATCTGGGATCCAGGGGGCCGTTATATTTTGATACATGGTTTGCTGGAATCTCAACCAGTTTTGTTTGGTGCAATCCATGGCCCAAATATTGACTCCCCTTCATTTTTTGTACAATTACTGAACCTTGGGGTGACCAACCCCTCTAAGCTAACGATACTAGGTGGGGACTGGAAACTTGACCCCCAAACAGAATTGGATAGGTCAGACCACAAGAAGTGTGGTTTATCCCCAGCTCAAAGGGCTCTGAAAGATTTGATTAGAGGAGCTGGCTTGATTGATGTATGGAGAGTCCGAAATCCTACACAGAGGCAATATACCTTTTTTCCCCTCCCCATGGTACCTATTCCCGAATTGATAATTTTCTTATAAGTTCTGCCCTGCCTGGTGTGTTAGATGTGGGGATTCATGCTAGAGTCCTGTCAGACCATACACCTATTAGCATTAATTATTTGTTAGGGTCAGGTATTAAATGAACCTCCCAGTGGCGTCTGAATACTCAGTTGCTTCGTAACATGGTGTCCCAGACTCATATTAAGGAGTTTATTACATTTTTTATCAATTGTAACAAGGGATTGGTCGACAAGTATGATTTGATATGGGCAGCTTTAAAATGTTCCTTAAGGGGAGAATTTATTTGAATGGCGACAATAAGAGTTTGTCAACAGAGGGCTCAGATGGATGCTCTCCTTACTACTATTAAAAGCCTGGAGCATACCCTTTCTCGGCATTCCTCGGACGATGACTGGGCTAGATTGCATCAGGTACAAGCTCAGTATGTAGGTCTGGTCTCACAGAAGGCGGAGCTGTCTCTCCACTGAACTAAATTAAAGTATCTAGAGACAGGAGAAAGAGCAGGACAACTACTCGCACTTCGAATTCGACAATTGGAAACTTCACAGTTTATTCCCAGAATTTGTTTTGCTCAAGATGGACAAGTGTGTACTGATCCTAATGAGATAGTGGAGGGTTTTACATGGTACTTCCAAGAATTTTATGCAGTTGATCCTCTCTTACGCCCCTCTAGGGCTGATATAAATCAATATCTTAATTCAATAATATTGCCTAAAATATCTAATGCAGAGGCAAACTCATTGAGTGCCTGTATCTCCACAGCAGAAATCCAATTGGCCATAGAACAATTGCCTGTTGATAAATCTCCGGGCCCTGATGGTTTACCAAATAATCTATACAAGGCATGTCAGACTATTTTAATTCCACTGCTGAGTGAGCTATTCAATTATTGGTATGATAAGGGTATATCAGATCCTAGCTTTCAGGAGGCTGTGATAACCTTAATTTTAAAACCAGGGAAGGACCCTTTAAGTCTTAAAAGTTACCACCCCATATCTTTGCTCAACTCCGATGTTAAAATACTGGCTAAAATTCTAGCCAATAGACTCTTGAAGGTGATGGGCAATCTTGTAGGCCATGAGCAGGTTGGGTTTATGGCGGGGAGATCATCTGGGGATCATATGCGGAAACTCTTACACCTTACTTCCGCATCCAGGGATTCCAACATACCAATGGCGTCAGTGTTCTTGGACACAGAAAAAGCATTTGACAGGGTCTCCTGGGATTTCCTTTTTGCTACCCTAACCCACTTTGGATTGCCTGATACTTTTCTTAAGGGGGTACAGCTTTTGTATATTTCCCCATCAGCTAAAATTAGATGTAATGGTGTACTTTCTGTTCCTTTCCAACTTTTTCATGGTACAAGGCAGGGATGTCCCTTGTCCCCATTACTTTTTAACTTTAATTTAGAACCCCTGATCCAAAGGTTATCAGCTAATCCAAGAATTACAGGTATTCAGGTAAGAAGCGCAGCATATGCAGATGATATATTACTGTATGTTGAGAACCCTCAACTGACTAGCCCAGTTTTACTCTCTGAAATCGAGGATTTCTCAAAGGTATCATTTTATAAACTGAATTGCTCTAAAACTAAAGTTTTTCCTTTAAATGACAGAGTAATGAAGGTGGAACTAGCACCTTATAGCCTCTCATGGGAAGCAAAGTCCCTAACATATTTGGGTATTAGAATCTCAAGGGATATAGGATTAATGATTAAGGATAACCTCTCTAACTTACTTAAAATGTTATCCGCGGACATGGAGAGATGGGGATTACTTCCTCTTTCCTTGTGGGGAAGACTAAGCACTATTAAAATGAATGTATTACCGAGGTTTTTATATCCAGTGGGGATGTTAGGATGCTTTCTGCCCAAGATGTGGTTTGCCAGGCTTTGAAAAATGGTTATTGGCTTTATACAGAGATGGAAAGGAGTTCACAGGGCTTATTTTAAGCTAATAGCTCATAAGCATCAGGGAGGCCTTGAAGCCCCCTGCTTCTTCTTATATTATACTGCTTATCACGTCAGTAAGATGGCACTTTGGACCAAAAATTATGGGCAGCTAGAATGTTCCCCCCATGGTTGAGTATAGAGAAACATTTGGCAGCTAAAACCCACTGTTCGTTATCTACACTTTTGTATGTTACTCCTTCTTATATACCCAGATCCCTTAAGAATACTCCCATAGGATGGTTCCTTAAGGCCCTCCATCAACTCCAGGACCATCTTGGAGTGAGATGGTACCAGTCATTTGAGCAGCCTATCATATGTAATTCGCATTTCAAGATTGGAAATAACCCAATACCTCCTACCTTTTGGCCTCTGATAAACAGCTATAGGGTCTCTGACCTATTTTGGAATGGGGGACCGATTCCTTTCGCCCACCTTCAAAGGAGCATTAGAGTTCCAGATACCTATGCATTTAAGTATGCACAAGTTAGTAAGGCTCTTGCTTCCTTTTTCTGCAGTATTCCTGAGATAGATTCAACTGTTGAGGATGTGTCTGTACTCCTCCAAGTAGCTAACCAGTCCCATCCCGTTTCGAATACTTATAAGACTCTCCAAGTATTGGACTCTAAATTACCAACTGGGATTTTGTTATTATTGGACACAGGAATTGGAATTCCCTGCGGACACTGATTTACAGAAAAAACTCTGGCAGACATCTTATAAATGTATAAAACAGGATAGACTTTGTTTAGTCCACTTTAACATTATGCATAACCTCTATTTTACACCAATAAAGCTTTTTAAAATGGGTAAATTTATTTCATCAGATTGTGGTCGATGCAAGGGTGATATTGGTTCCCTTTACCATATGTTATGGACTTGTCCCAAAGTGCAGAGCTTTTAGCAATCTATCCATAGAATTTTGGACCCTCTTCTGGGTTTAGATACTTTGTTTACCCCTGAAGTCTGTTTGCTAAATTATTACCCCCCGGTACCCCAAGAGTCAGAATGGCACATATAACGCTTATTGCTGCAACGGCTAAACTGGTTATCATGAGACATTGGGCAGAAGATATACTTCCTCCTGTAGTAGAATGATACAGGGAGGCTTTATTAGCGTTGCAGTTTGAAAGGCATATTGCCTTCATGCAAGATAGATTGAAAGTCTTTCTGACAACTTGGGGAGCCTTGGAGACCCTTCTTACTTTATGGAAACCTGAATGGTCTTGTGTATATTTTGATGTGATAGACTGTATGGTCTAATTTTAGCTTCACAGTGTTTGGTATAAGGGATGAGGGGGAAGGGAGGGGGGTGCTTTACTGTGTTTTTATGTATTTGGGGTTTCTTATGTATTTTATTTTATGTATGTTTTAATATGATCCATTTGGTTTTGTCTGATATGATGTATCTGCTTGTTGGATCATTGAAAATCAATAACGCATACTTAATAATAAAAAAAAAGAAACATAGAAACACAGACCTTGATGACAGATAAGGACTGCTTGGCCCACCTAGTCTGCCCATTTCCCTACCTACATGATAAGCTGCAGATCCTAGTTAACCAACAGCCTATTTCTTCTTACCTCCACAGGAATTGCCTTATGCCTGTCCCATGTATTCTTGAATTCTCCCACAGTTTTAGACCCCACAACCTCCTTGGGAAGGCTGTTCCATGCATCCATCACCCTCTCTGTGAAAAAACACTTTCTCACATTTCCCCTGAACTGCCTCACCCATCTTTAAATTGTGTCCCCTTGTTCTTGCACACCTCTTTTTCTGAAAGATGCTACCCTCTTGGACTTTGTTGATTCCACTGAGGTACTTAAAAGTTTCTATCATGCCCCCCCTCCCTCCTTTCTTCAAGGGTATACATATTAAGCTCCTTTAGTCTCTCTTCATATGGCTTCTCTTGCAGACCCTGCACCATTTTAGTTGTCCTCCTCTGGACAGCCTCTATCCTGTCTATGTCCTTGCGGAGATGGGGTTTCCAGAACTGGCTGCAGTCCTTAAGATGGGGTCTTACCAATTGTCTGTACAGAGGGATAACAACTTCCTGGTTTATGCTGGTGATGCCTCTCCCTATACATCCCAGTATAACCCCAGCAGTCCCTAATGCCTTTTCACATTGCTTGCTAACCTTAAGGTCATCTGATATGATTACCACAGGGTCCCTTTCCATTTTTGTTGTTGTTACTACACCCCCCCCGTGTAATTTCCTCCTGGGTTTTTGTTTCCCAGGTGCATTATTTTGCATTTCTTTGCACTGAATCCAAGCTGCCATACTTCTGACCATTCTTCCAACCTTGCCAAGTCCCTTCTCATCCTTTCCGTGCCTCTTTGTGTATCAACCCTGTTGCAGATCTTTGTGTCATCTGCAAAGAGGCATACTTTTCCTTCCAGTCCCTCTGCAATGTCACTTATAAAGACATTAAAAAGGACTGGACCCAGTACTGAACCCTATGATACCCCACTAGTAACCCCTCTTTCTTCAGAGTGGACTCCATTTACAATTACCTTTTGTGTCCTGCTGTCCAGCTAATGTTTTAACTAAGCTACCACGCTGGGACCCGGTCCCAGGCTGGTTAGTTTGACTATTAATCTTTTGTGCGAGACTGTGTCAAATGCCTTCCTAAAGTCTAGGAAGGCCATGTCCACAGCCCATCCCTGGTCTACTACTTTGGTCACCCGGACAAAAAAATCAATTAGATTCATCCAACATGACCTTCCTTCTAGGAACCCATGCTGCCTTGCATCCTGTGCCCCAGTGGCCTCTAGGTACTCAACAATTCTTTCCTTCAGAAGTGATTCCATCACTTTCCCTACCACATAGGTCAAACTGACAGGTCTGTAGTTTCCTGTCTCTGTCTTGGTCCCACTTTTGTGAAGGGGAATCACATCCGCCTTCCTCCAGTCCTCAGGTACCACACCATCCTCCCATGATTTGTTAAAAAGGGTAGTCAGTGGTTTCACTAGTTCTCTCCATAATTCTTTTAGAATTCTGGGATGAATTCCATCAGGCCCCATTGCTTTGTTCATCTTCAGTTTAAGGAGTTCTTTCAGAACCATTTCTTATGTGAAGGACTGGGATTGACCTCCCTATCAAGAATGCTTCTGTTAATTGGATTAGGCAACTCCCCTCCTCCTCTTTTGTGAATACTGAGCAGAAACATTCATTCAGTATCCCTGCTTTTTCACTTTCCCTCTCTACCCAACCACCATTCATTCTATTCAGCCTCACTATCCCTCCCTTTGTCTTTCTGTGATCCCTGATGCACCTACAAAAGGTTTTTTCCCCCTTCTTAACCGAGTTGGCTGTATTTTCCTCAGTTTGGGTCTTTGCTATTCTGACGTCCCTCCCTGCTTCCTTCTGCCTTAACTGGTACAGCTCTCTGTCCTGCTTCTTCTGTGTTTCCTTATACTTCCTGAATGCTATCTTTTTCTCCCTGACTTTCCCCGCCACCTTTTTTGAGAACCATAGTGGATTTTTCTTTCATTTTGATTTGTTTATTTGCTTCACACAAAGGCTTGTTGCCTCTGTGATGGCAGTTTTGATGTTTTCCAATTGTTGCTCCACCCCTCCTTCTAGCCTGTTTGCTAGTGCTTTTCTAAGGCACTCTATCATCTTGCCAAAGTCAGCCCTCCTGAAGTCCAGTGCCCTCACTTTTGTATGGCTTGACTCTGTAGCTGAGTTTATTGTGAACCACACTGTTTGATGGTCACTTGTTCCCAGATTGCAACCCACTTCTAGATCTGAGATCTTCTCACTATCCACATTTGAGAGTACAAGGTCTAAGATTGCTCCCTCATGAGTGAGTTCTGAAACTAGCTGTCTGAGGCATGCCACATGTAGAGCATCGAGAATGGCCCCGCTCTTGGATGTGGCTGCAGCAAATATGCTCCAGTTAACATCTTGCATAGTCAGGTCTCCCATCAACAGTATCTCCCCTTTCTCTGCCATCCAAAGAATGCTTTCTATCATATTCTTGTCCATTCCTTCCCCCTGACATTGGGGTCTGTATATAACCCCTGTGCAGATTGTGGTGCCATTTCCAGTCTCCAAGGTGACCCACAGTGCCTCCTCTCCTCCCTGTTTACTTTTTTGTTCAGTTGCCTTTATCCCTTCCTTTACATAGAGAGCTACTCCTCCCCCTCTTCTCCCCTCCCTGTCTCTTCTGTAGGTTATGTACCCTGGTATGTTAACATCCCAGCCATGGTTCTCTGTGTACCATGTTTCTGTGACTGCTACGATATTCAGGCATTGCTCTTCCATCAAGGCTACCAGTTCAGGGAGCTTGTTGCCCTGACTACAGGCATTGGTATTCATTGCCCTCCATTTCTTGATGAACTTATTCCTTTTTGCCCCATCCCTGTCCTTATTGCCTTTGTCACTTTCTCCATATACCCCTGCTCTTCTCCCTATCAACATCTCTAGCTTGGTATTTACCTACCTTACTACCTTGACTTTTTGGGGGGGGGCTAGGATTTCCCTGCTCCTTTCTAGTGCCTCTCCCCTTGGCTAGTTTAAATGCTTGCCAATTAAGCATTTAAACCTATCATCTAGGATCCTGATTTCCCTCCTGGACAGATGCAGCCCATCATGCCATTATAGGCCTTCATCACTCCAGGTGGACCCCCAGTCCCCAGTGAAGCTAAATCCCTGAGCTCTGCACCAGTTTTTCAACTGCTGATTGAATCCTATGGTGTGGCGCACCCTAGCATCACTTACGCCATAGACAGACAGCACCTCCGAGAAGGTTACATGCGGTCTACTTGTCTAAGGCCCCTCCCCAACTCCACAAACTCTTCCTGCACTGCTATGATCCCTTTCTTAGCCAGGTAATTTGTCCCTAGGTGGACAATGACATCCAGCTCCCTCCCCTGTGCAGTTGATCTGGTGATCCTGAGGATTCGCATCCTGTCTGTCCAAGCCATGGCACCAGGCAGGCAGGCACCTTACCTCCCTCTCCCCTTCCTCCCCATTTCTACCTTCCTAACAATGGAGTCCCCCACCAGAAATGTTTTCCTTCCCCTGTGGGGTCCCATGCCACCCTCCTAATGGTCTCACTTGTGGAGGTTCCCAGCGTCATCCTTGAGTTTTCACTGCAGGTGTCTCTATAGAGGAACCGCATTTTGCCAGAATGGCATAGGAATTGTGGAGAAGTAAAACTGGAGGGATGCACCTCTGTTCCACCACCCTCATCCTCCCTGAGCCCCCTGTGGTTCAATCACTCCTCTTTCTTGGCAACCTCTGAGACAATGGCAGTGACCATGGTGATCCCTGGATGGAAGAGAAGGTCCCACAAATCCTGGCCAACTCGGCCTGGAGATGAGCAACCTTCTCCCTCAGCCCAGAGAGGTGCCTGCAGATGGGACAATACCGCATCCTCCAGAACATCTCCCAGAAGACTACTGCTTCACAGTCACTGCACTGCACCACTCCCATTATGTCTTATTTCTGGCCCCTTCACTGTTGTTTGGAATTCTTACTCTTTCCTCTGTTTTTTCTTCTCTCCCTACTTACTGCATCTGTGCCCTTTAAGCTACTGATCATCCTGTTCTGAGACAAGATCCTATATTTCTCAGTAGACCCTTTTCTTATTCAGAGGCAGACCTCCAGCAGCTGGGGGGGGGGTGCTGGAGAGCTACTCTTGCCCTTCTAGGATGGTGAGTCTTTTGTGGCTTTGTGATCACTTACTTCCTGCTCCCAAACAGGAAGTTCCTGTTGTCAGTCAAATTATGTGCCTATAAAAGTAGAACTAGCTTTGGGTGGGAGGGAAGGAGGGCAATATAGTCCCAGTAGAGAAGTCCAGTCACACATCACTCCTTCCTCCTGGTGTTCTCTGCCAAGCCTCTGGCAGAATCTATCTAGGGCACTGATTAAATCTAGCTTCCTTCTAGTTAAGACACTTCCCCTACTTAATAGATCTTTCTACATGTACTTAAATTGCACATATAACAATCCCCTTCAGCCACCTGAGAGTTACACCTAGATAACTGCTCAGATAACCATTCACTTCAGCTAACTCAGGCAAACACACTTTTTGTTTTGTTTTTTCACCCTAAATTGAAGTTCCTTGTAGAAGAGTTCTACTTCTTTAGTCCCAGTAGAGAAGTCCAGTCACACAGCATTCCTTCCTCCTGGTGTTCTCTGCCAAGCCTCTTGCGAAAGCACGACTGTTAGATTTGGTTGGAATCCATGTAATAGATAGTGAAATATTTGATTCAACCAGTCTAAAACCTGAAAAAATCATCTCTGAAGATGAAATGGAGATTCCTATTATTTATTCTTATTTGGTTTTAATAAGTTAAAAAATGAGAACCCACTAAAACTTAAAAATATAGTAATTAATCTGTTTGAACAATTGCTTCATATATACATCAAAAACCTAACGGCTATTAAGGTATCTCATCTCAGTAGTAATTTAGACTGCGATCAAGTTAAAATAGTAATAAAACATGAAAGTCTTTACAAGAGGTTTTTAGAAAATTTAAACATCCTGGATGCCATGGGCATCTATGTAGCAGATCCTAATCATGAGGTCTTAGAAAGATCAAGTAAAATTGTAACAACTCCCTCTTTGATTCCAATCATCTTGACCTCAGATGAGAATCTCCAAAATTGCTTTAATATTGCTATATCAAACAGATATGATGTTTTGTTCCCCTTGAATGAATGATTGAAGAATGAATTACCCGGAGAGGGTTGTGGGGATGTGTCTATGCATTTCCTTGATAATTTAGAGACAATAAATTTTATGTCTTGGAACATTGCTGGTCTGAGGGGAATATTGATGACTCTGAATGGGCTAGTTTTTTTTTTAAAGTAAAGGATGTAATTCTCCTTGCAAGAGACTTGGGCTAGTACCCCAATAAATATCAATGGTTACCTCCTCATACATTCACCTGCATGGAAAGAGGCATGATATGGCAGGTATAAAATAGGGTTGACAATATATATCAAGATAAATGATGACATATTCATAAAATATATAATAAAATAGAACATAATTATATAATACAGAATATACACTGGAATATGATCCCTATTACCCTAATTAATATTTATATTCCACCAAGAACAGAAAAACTAAATAATATTCCTCTATGGGCTTCTTTGCAGAAAGATTTAGATATTGTTTTTAACTTATTTCCTGGTTATAACCTTTTGGTAGCAGGGGAATTTTAACTCAAGAGTTGCACAATATGATCTAAGGGAACTTCTTATGGATATGGTATACACAAAGTTATTGGGACCTAGGAAAAGTCAAGACTCTCTCATCAATGAGCAGGGGAAACAATAGATAGAATGTATTGAGGAAAATGAGCTATGCATCCTAAGTGGTAAAGTAAATGGTGACTTTGAGGGAAAGACCACTTTTTTCATCTATGGGATGGAGCACAATTGACTATGTTGCTTGTAATAGGGAGTTGATTACATTTGTCATAGATTTTGACATTCAGATGAGATCAGAAAGCAATAATGCTGCAATTTGCTTGAAAATACAGGTGCATGAGGATATATTTACCACTGAAGTTAAGCAAGGACCTCTAGTTGGTTTAAGCTGTCAATAAAAAAAAGTAGATTAATGAGAGGGGGAAATTAAGGAAGAGGAAGTTTATAAAATTTTGGAGGGATTCAGTAAAAAGGTTGGGCCAGTGAACCTAGGTCATGAACATCCTGAACAAATAGGAGATATGCTGCACCAATTGAACCTGGATATTAGTAAAATTATCTATGGAAAGGTTACAAATAAAAAACATATACCTCAGAGCTGGTTTGATGAGGAATGTAAATCAGAAAATAAAAAAAATAATAAATTTAATAAATGGACAAAATTGTACCCAACCAAAATTAGCTTTCAAAATTTAAATAAAGCTAGGAAACAATATAGTAAATGGTTAATTAACAAAAATGCCAGTATAAACAAAAACTGTGGCAGGTAATGAACACCATAATCCAAAATAGAGATATGCATTCCTTTTGGAGTTTAGTAGCTAAGGGTGTAAAATAATTTAAACCATCTCTATCCGTATATCTACTGCAAGATCTATGGATAGAACACTTTAAAACAATATTTATTAGAATGGAATTAGATGGAGCTCATGAGCCTCTAATAGCTAATTTAAGGCTAACTATGGAAAATAATCTTATATTTTCTGAAACAGAAGTGAATAGGGCAATCTCAAAACTTAAACATAATAAAGAGGCAGGAGAAGATGGAATACCATCAGAAATTTATAAGGATCATCTAGATTTTTGGACACCCTTATTAACTTACTATTTCAACTTGTGTACCGAGTATAAGCATATTCTGTCAGCATGGATCAAAAACATTATTATTCCAATACATAAAAAAGGGTTGGTTTATGACCCTTCTAACTATCAACCAATCACTCTGTTAAATATAGTCTCTAAAATATTCTCAAGGCTCTTGCTAGATAGACTGATCAATCGGGTGGAGAAAAATACTATATTAGCACATACTGTACCTAGGTAGGGTTTAGACAAGGATTCTCAACCATAGATAATAGCTTTGTATTTGTACATCTACTGGAGAAATATATTCACTGGAGGAAAATGAAACTATATGTTATATTTGTAGACTTTTCATCTGCGTTTGATTCCACAGATAGGAAACAATTATGGAAAAGACTTTCAGAATTAATGACTGATAAATTGCTGCTTATTATGATTTGCTGACTTCACTTTGGACCAGATCCTCCATAAGATATGGTAATAATGGAAATATAACTAAATATTTTGAGATCTACTACTGTACTCTGATAAGGAGACCAAATTGAATTCCCCAAAAAATAATAATAATCCCCTGCACTCTTTAGCTTATGCAGACAATATTGTTTTTTTTGCTTAGTCATAAATGGGATTGCAAAAGAAAATCAAAATTTTTAAAAGGAAGTGCGAGTCTCTGGAATTAAAGATAAATTTCAATAAAACTAAAATAATAACATTTATTAATCAAAGAAAATATCCTGAAAAGATTAATTTCTGTCTGGGGCAAGCAAAATTGAAATAGTAGATAATTACCTTTAGTTAGGAGTAAAGTTTACACATACAACTAATTGGGCCGCTCGTCAAAGGGATCAAAATCTGAAGGAAAAGACAATTGCAAGAGCTTTGCTGAAATTTAATTTAAAATACTGGGGCAACTCTATTACTCCAGCCTTGAAAACAGGAGAAATTAAAATAAACCCTGTTTTAACATACAGAGCAGAAGTTTGGGGATATCAAATAACAGCGGGGTTGAAAATGTTCTATTGTATTACTACAAGGCATTGTTGGCCATTCCTAGCTCTACAGCAAATGCTATAGTGAGAGCCAAGCTGAGAAGGATCCCCAGTCAGTCATTAAAAGAGCTGGGTCTTCTTTCTTATTGACTAAGGATAATAAATAACAACTCCAATAAACTTCCCCTTATTTTTTAAATGAAAAAATTGCATGGTCAAAAGATGGTCACAACTCTAAATGGTTATTAGCCCTGGACAAGTATCTCACGAAAGTGAAAATGATCAATTTATAGAAGGATTACAACGAAATATCTGAGCTTCTGAAGAAGGACTGGTTGGTCGGAAAGCTAGAGCACTTTGTTCTTGTTGTTACATCTATGTTGGTCCATTAAAAGGTATCAAATCATTTGCTTCTGGATCTCACCATTTCTCTGAAATTCAGGACCCTAATGAAATATAAACTATTCAAAAAGGTGAGAAGTCTTGATACATGCAAAATGAGAAACCACAAATGCACGAAATGGCTTAAAAATAGTAAAATGAGCCACTGTTTGGAGGATTATTTAACGCTGCCAATTACTCTTGATGAGAGGAAATTAATTTCCTGGACTGGGTTTAAATTGACATCCTCCAAACATTTATATTATAATAATATAGATGCGTCAAACATTGATTTAAGTAAAACACATCAATGTAGATGTAAGAATGGCCATCAGGAAACACTTTCTCATATTATTAATATTTGTCCATTATATACTAAGCCATGGAATCATTTTTATTGAATTTTCTGAAAATATATGCAAATAGCAATTATGATAAAGTATTTATACTTCATCCTAGAAACCAAGTTGATGAACTAATGATAGCTAAGTTCATTTCTTCAGTTGTCAAAATCAAGAAAAAACATTTTAGAACTTTGAAAAATAAGCCCATTTAGATACTTGAATAATCCCCTTGGCAGCGATAGGGTTTGGATTTCCTTATGCTTTATCTTCTCTTTGGATTGCACTCTCATATATATGAATTGTATTCCTTAGTGAACTGGCTGAGGTTTTGCATATACCACTTGAATGGGAAACTTTCCTGTTTAGGAAGTGAAAACTTAAAATACTGTGCAGTCATATTGTTTCTCAATGTAGGTCTATATTTATTATGTATATGTTTGGTGTATGCCTTTATTTATGTATATTTTTGCACATATTGGCCCGGATATTCAAACTGCACCCAAAATGTGCGCAACAGCAGGAGCAAGCACAAACCAATTGTGCATATGCACAACAGGTGCGATATTCAAACATGGAGCAGAACAAATTGCGCAAGCAACCAGCGCCTGAATATCGCACATATTGTTTTACAGCACAACCAGGAAGTGCTGGAGTAGTTGAGAAATGTTATGCCGCCATAGCTGCCAACTAGGCAGCTCCAGCTGAGCGTCCAGAGCCCCCCAGAGCAATGGAACTGCACATCCAGGGAGGCAGGCTGGGGCCCACCACCAGCCATGCCACACATGGGCACAGTAACACACTGCAGAACCAACAAGACACCTGCACACCCCAAGCACAGCATCACTGGGGGTGTGACAGATGATCTACTGGCCCATGGGAACAAGCCAACAAAGCACAGCAGAGCCATGACACCCCAGCACAACCACTGGCAGGCTGAGAGTGCCGCACACAGGGGGTTGACAACCACAGTGCACATCAGCCCCCCCGTACACACAGCACACCCTGCACCGTGACCCCAAGACACCACCCATGTGCAGTGACTGGCACTGCAAGGAAACCATGCATCCCCCAGCACACGTCCACCCCATGCAGCACAGAAGCATACAAGCCAGACACACCCTGTGCACCCAGCAGTGGGTGGCAGCAGACAGCAAGACCAACAGAAAGTCACTGCCGTGCTGGAGATACCTCCCCATGCACACACACACACACACACACACACACACACAACCAGGACCATACCTCCCCAGATGGCATGTACACCACTGCAACTGAGCACCCATAGCCAGCTGCAAATCAGAGACCAACACAGTATTCATATCAAAATATAAATGTATTTTCAGATTTTCAAAGAGTAAATTACAAAACAATAAACCATAACTATTTACATGGGGGGGGCGGGTACAAGGTAGGGGTGGTCAAGGGGTAGGGATGAACAACTTGGAGATGGAAGGCAGGGTGGTAGGGATGGGTGAAGTGGGAATGGTAAAGTGGCCTAAGGCTCAGCAGGCTGGTCGTCCTGTGCCTGGTTCCGCTGCTCCTTGCGATGCCTCCTCCGCAGGCCATGTCTCCGTATGGAATGCAGGATGGCCTGGTTATCCAGGGACACTTGTGTCAGGCCCCGTATGTCCATGGATCCTCTGAGAACTGTGAGGCCTAGGAAAATGGGAACACAGTCAATGGCTGTGACTGACCACAACCCTGAACACCACCCAACCTGCAAGCCATATAGCCCAATGTCCCACAGCTGTGATGGCATGCACCCACCCACAGTGAACATGCACAAGGCCATCACAAACAGGCGGCACCAGCTATGTGCACCACTGCACACACACACTGCCCATGTCCATCACAGCACAAACAAGGCTGTCAAGTGACGTGGCAATGTGGTGCGATGCCAGTTACACAGCTATGTGCCCAGTGCATGCATGGACCACCAGTGACGCATACACAGACGTGCTGTGATACTGGACAGTGATGCATGTCACCTGTGTCGTGCATACATACATAGATACATAGACAGTGTCGGCAGATAAGGGCCTATGGCCCACTCAGTCTGCCCATTTGAGCTTGTAAGTTCACTTTGTTTTCCTATAAGTCTGTAGTACCTTACCCCTGACCTCCAGAATTCCTTTATGTCTATCCCATGCATTCTTAAATTCTGTGATTGTTTCAGCCCCCACCACTTCCTCTGGCAGGGTGTTCCACTTGTCCACCACCCGTTCTGTGAAGAAATTCTTTCTCATGATTCCTCTGAATCGTCCTCCCTCCAACTTCATCCCATGCCCTCTAGTCCTGGAACATCTTCTTCATTTAAAAATAGTGTTTTCCTGCACCCTGTTCCTCCCTGTAAGATACTTGTATGTCTCTATCATATCCCCTCTCTCCCTCCTCTCCTCCAAGGAGTACATGTTCAGTTCCTTCAGCCTGTCTTCATCGGACTTGTGATGCAATCCATGCACCATCCTTGTTGCCCTCCTCTGAACCTTCTGTACCCAGTCTATGTCCTTACATAGGTATGGTCTCCAGAACTGTACACTGTACTCCAGGTGGGGCCTCACTAGTGTCTTGTATAGTGGAATTATGACCTCCCCTTTCCTGCATGGTTGTGTTGTGCATGGCTGGTGGTCTTGCCCCCCCCCAGCATGCAATAGCATCCATGAAGTAATGATACTCACACTCCTCAAGCAGCTGGGTCTGCCACTGCTGCTGCTGCTGCTGCTGCTGCTGGGGCACAACACCCACCGGCATCGGGGCCCTGGCACGGCCCTCCTCACCCCGTGCCTGCATCCTCACATCCTGGCCTGTGGGAGACATATGTTGAGACAAACATCAGCGTGACTCCAAAGCAGACTGCCCCCTGCCCCAGTGAGAGTGCCTGCCCACACAGCCAGACCCATGCATCTCACACCTGCACACACTGACACAGCCAACCATGACAGAGCCATCACCTATGCACAGCTACCAAAACACACTCACACCCCTACAGAGAATACAGGTGCATAGATGGTACACCCACCTGGCCTAGGCACCACACCCCTCCTGGCATGTGACCGCAGCCGATCGAGAAGATCAGAATCCCTCCAGCAGAGGTCACTGTACCGGTGCCGGCACTGCTCAGCTGACCGGCACCGTCCAGTGACCCCCACCAGGTCAGTGGCCACTTGCTGCCACACCTGCATCCTGGCAATGGTGAGGGTCGCCTCACCATAAATTGCCCCATAGTGGGGCTCCACTAGGGCCACCAAGTTGGCCACTTCGACAGGGCTCCACTGTACTGCTCTTCTGCGAGCCATGGTACCAACTTTACAGCAGGCAATATGGCACTCCACTGTGCCGTAACCCCATGTGGAGATGTTGCACAATAGACCACCACAGGTTCCAATCGCGCTGTTCGAACAGCGCCGTCACTTCACATAGCGCTGTCATCAGACAGCGCAATAGGCCCGTACACATGGCAGCCGAACAGCACCAGGGGGAAAAGGTCGGACACAAGGTCATGGGCAATGGCGCAAGGCCACGCACAGTGCCATCTGATGTATCGCATCCCTGCGTGACCGACCAGCTGCGTACCAGTGCCACAGTGGACTATTGCGCGGTAATGCCACAGCGCCATATAGTGCCCAGTGCTGTAGCGCCACTGGCACAATGGTGGCCATGGCCTGAATTGCTGATCGCGCACAGCACATCAGCAACGCGGCAGACGCCTGCATAAGCTATCTGGGCATGCACAATGCAGTGTACCACACAGTCACAGATCTGCGCCATTGGCTCAGCCGACTCAACCGTATTACGCAAAGCGCAAATTTTCGATATTCAGCCGACACATGCAAATCATCTGATCAGCCATTCAAAGGCGCAGTGGCACGATTTGCATGTCATTATAGTTGCTCCACTCCTAATTTGCATGCATTGCGCTATAAATGTGCGACATAGGGCTGGGCTGGCCAGATTCGGTTCTGCTGTGCTGTGCATCTGCCCATGTACGCTCTGTGCCTGGTGTGTGTGTGTCCATATGAGTGCTCACCCTTCCCTGATGGTGTGTTTGTATGCCTGGACCCTTCTGCTCCCCTGGCCGTCATGCATCCCTGGTGTGTTACCCTGTGTGCCTGTGGTTTGCGCATGGACAGTGTTGGTTGCACATGTCCCCTTGACTTACCTGTGTTCTGCATAGTGCTCCTCTGTGATGGTGTCCCGGTGCAGCTGGGCCTGCCGGATCAGTCGCCGTCCTGGGGGGGCTGCTCATCACCATCAACACCGGCGCCACTGGCGTCCCCATCGCTGTCCCCCTCTTCAACCTGTACGGCTATCCCATAGTCTTTGGCCATGTTGTGCAGGATGCAACAGGCCAGGAATATCCCACAGGCCTTTTGGGGGCTGTACTGTAGGAGCACCACCGGAGGTGTCTAGGCATCAGAGTGTGCCTTGAGCATCCCAAACACCGCTCTATGATGTTGCATGTGGAAACATGTGCCTCATTATAGCATTGCTGCAATGGGGTCATGGGGCGCGATGCAGTGTGAGCAGCCAGGGGCGGAGTGGTATCCGCTGTCACCTGTGTGGAGATAGTGGAGATCAGTCTCATGTTCAGGTCCATATTGCCCATATCCCTGTGTGCCACTACCATGGCACCTGTGGCATTCCACCCTTGCCCCAAGTTTGCATTCCATACATGTGTACTCACCCACTAGATGTCTTGTGGGGATGTCCCCACTCTCGAATCAATGGCACAGTGCGGACTGATACCATATGAAGGCATCATGTGCTCTGCCAGGGTGTGTGGCACAGACATTGATTATGCACCCAGTGGCATCACACACCACCTGGCAGTTGACACTGGAGAATCCCTTTCTGTTCCTATATGCGACCCCATTGGGGCCAGGTGGCGTGCGAATGGCCACATGGGTGCAGTCTATCTCTAGCCGCCAGGCATCGTGCTACCCTGTGGAACTCCTGCATGTTTGCTGTACGCTCTGCCATGGCGCTGGGGAAATGGATGTACTCCGCAGCATGTGGCAGCAGTGCGCTGAGGAATTGGGTGAGGATGCATGACGTGGCCGACTGTGTGATGCCTGTGGTGTCCCCTGTCGGCCTCTGGAAGGTGCCCGTGGCGAGCAGGCACATGCAGGCTGTCACCTTGGTCTCCACCGACAGAGCATGACTCCGTCGTGAGGGTGTCTGCATCACATCACTGCACAGCTCACAGAGCCGTCTCAGTATTGCCCTGTTCAGGCGGTACCGGCCCATGATCTCTACATCTGTGTACAGCTCAAAGCTGATGCGGGCACAGTACTGCCTGTTGGGGGCATACCGCCGACGGACCCTTCCACGGCCACGTCCCCCTGCAGCATGCATTCTCACCCCCCTCATTACAGCTTCCATGTGGAAGCTGGCACTGTCCATCTCCCTGGCTTCTCCCCCTGGCTGCTGTTGCTGTGTTACCCCCGCTGTCCTCACTGCTACTTCCACTGCATCGAGGCACCCCGCTGGCCTCTACAGCCCTATTCGCGCTTTCCTTGCCTGCCCTAGCCTGTCTGTTGTCTGTCTGTCTCTCTCCCCACTTGGCAGCCTTGTAGCGTTCTTGCCGCTTCCTTGAGCCTTTTATTTTGGCTCATTTCCGCTAGTCGCAATTTCCGGCTGAATGCGTTATTAAGATCAGCAGAATCTTGAATATCGCATTGGCTCTTTATGCATGGATCACTCCGTCGGTTGTGCATGCCTTCGTTTTCATTGCGCTGTTGCTCAGCATGTTTTGGTGGCGCAACTGCCTCCTTCTGAATATCGCAAAATGGCGTTTTGGGACTTGCGCATGCGCAACCCTGTTGCGCATGACGCAACCCTTTTGAATATCCGAGCCTTTGTGTCATGGTTATTTTAATATTTGTCATAAGTTTGATTGCTAATAACACCAAAGTCAATCAATAAACTGAAACAAACTGATGTGTGGCAAAACAACTGGGAGAGGCTGACTGTAACACAACAAATATTCAAGGTATAACTGTGATAGCAAACCCTGTCAAAATCTTAGGTATGACCTATGCCTCAGAAGACAATGATAAAGCTAACTGGAAGCCCAAAATAAAACAAGGGCAGCAGTTAGTCACTGGCTGGAATAAATGGAAAGAGAATAAGCAGAAAAGGGTATACATGGTCAAAACATTTTTAATACGAATCTTTTTTTTTCTGTTAATAGATTTTATTCGTTATTTCAATTTACATACATGTGTTCAAAAAAACAAAAGGATACATGCATCGTTAGCAGAGAAGGATCCTTGCAACTTATATCCATAGCTTCCCAACACATAACCTCTAAGCATAGAAAGTCTGATTAAGGACTAAAGAAGGAGAAAATAGGGAGGACTCCCCTAATCTATCTGCCTAACAGTGATGCAGATCCAAAAACAAGACTGGGTATCTGCCTAGTACCAGCATAATATCCAAAGGGGACTGGTAGCTATGTATGCATAATAGCACATTGCGTGGCTGTCTAAACTGAGCTTATGCCTGGGACTATCATACCAGGAATATAGGAGAAGAGAAGCCATAACAGTGACCACAGATTATCTTCATCCTATCCCTGTTCTAGTTTTAAATATGCTAGAAAGGGGGCCCAACATGCAGTGTATGCTGCCAATGTATTGGCTGTAGTGTGAGACACGCGGTCAAGTGAAGCCAGGTGTGTGAGAGCATGTTAAAGTTCTGGAATAGAAATGATTTCAGTTGACCTCCACCGGCAGAGGATAAGGCTCTTGGCTGAGAATTAATACCAATCTTTTTATACATCAGCCATATGTCCCCACCACCCAAACAGTTAGAAACAGCACTACTAAATATATTTTTCAGGCTATATGAGGGGGGAGTAGGCTGAACCCCATAAAAAAGGAATTTGACCTATTTAGAAATCAAGCAGGGAGGTCTTGAGATGATTAATCCTATCTCCTTTTTAGTATTTTCCTGTACACCACTATCAGATCCCTACTGGAGTATGCTGGGCAAGAATGGTCCCCCTTTTTAATATTAACTTGTTCACCATGCTTGTCCCAATGAGGAAATGAGCAGCTGAGAATCCTGAAGAAATCAACAGTTGTTCAAAATTATATTAGAGATATTTCTGAAATTTAAGCACTGACAAATCTCTAGCACAATGGTAATTACAAAATCAATGAAGAATATCTATAAAGGTGTTCAGGAGAACTTTTTTAAGGAACCTGTAACATTCCCTAGTTGTTCCTTGCAGTATGGTTCATCCTTGGCACTATTAGTTAAAGATCCCAGGAGTCCAGATAAAATGAAAGATTTACACTGGCTCAGCTGCCATGAGAAAATCAGTATTCAATGAAATCACAAACATAAGCAGATACAAGAATGGTATTGTAGTAGACCGCAGTGTATTACAGAAATGGAAACAATAAAGCACCTGTATTTTACATGCTTTCATATACAGGGATTTTGGGTACTGCTCTCCACAGAGTGGAATGCAACATGGTTTAGATCCATGACATACAGTATGAGGCTTTAACGTATGGGCACTACAGTGGTTTAGCCTTAGAATGGAACAAAACACATTGCATATTGTATTACTGTTTATTAAATTATTTATTTGAAACGCTAAATCATTATTCACCTTACGGCAGAAACAGATTGAACATTTGGAATTAATCCTTAAGATTCAGTGTGAACTTCTTGCTATATTTTTAAGAAAAGTAAAAAAGTTTCCAAGCAATGTCATAAGGCCGAATTGGAGAAATATGCCATGGATTACCGATTCTGATGTCCCAATAACCTGATTATGTATTAAAGTACCTGACTGAATGACTATATAACAGAAATATTTATAACTTTATATTTTTGTTTTCAAAAATTGACTGAAATAGGAAAAATATGGTATTGATTTGGGATTTAGCTGAATGTTATCCCTTTTTCCCTTGTTCCCTTCGTTTTCTTTCCAGTATGATGAGACAATACTGACTTTTGTTTTTTGTGGTATGTGTACTTGTATTAATCTGTTGTGTTCATGGTACCGCTTGTATGATTTCTTTCCTTTAATAAAAAACCCTACTCTTTTCAAGAAGTGCCATGGAATCTTTAACATCCACCTGAACTACCACCAGAATAGGCAGATGGGACCTCAGTTTAACATTTCATTCAAAATACGGCACCTCAGGAGTGCAGCACCCCCCTCATGCTGCACTGCAGTGTCAGTATTGGGATTTAACCCAAGTGCCTGGTGTGGGGCTAGAACCCACAACCTTCTGATCTCCTAGCCTCAGAGGCAAGTGTGCTACCTGCTGAGCTATTGACACTGTAAGACGTGGTCTTACAGGATAGACAGATGCTAAGAGCTACAGCCTAACATTGTTCCAGAGTAGGGATACAGCAAAAGGCATTGTCTGAGAGAGGGGAAGCATTGCCAGGAGGGGAATATCAGCAGACAAATGTGGGATATGTCATTAATTTTAAGAGTGCACTCCAGTGGGGCAGTATCAGTATCAATCAGTGCAGGAACTGATGATACCCTCTATGGAGCAGTAAGCATAGTTTGGTGCTGGAATTGGTTAATGAGGACCTCAGTTAGACCCATTAACGAAAGATACGGAGTGTGTAACTGGGAAGGGGGAGCCGTTTTTTTCTATTTCTATATGCAACCCTGGCAATATGATCCTGGATGGGAAAGAGGGTGATGAGTTAATGGATTTAGGATTGTGTGCAGGGAGGCCACAGAAAGTATATAGGCCACAGCCCCAGTGTGCCTTTCCCATCTGCTCTTCTTGCTGTCTGCTAACCTCCATCTCAGCTTTGACAATTCAGCCCCATAGCTGCAGGAGGTGACCATAACTGTCTTATTGCTCCAGCACCTTTTGGGCTTCCTTTGGGTCACTATTCCCATTGGTTTGCAGTCCAGCCTGAACCCCTATTTCTCTGAGTTGCTGCAGTTGGCCGCATGTGTTACCACTCTGTACGGGATTTCACCAAACCATAATCATTGACCCATATGGATGATTACTTTCCAGTCCATCTCTGCTGTGAAGAGAGACCCAAAACTCTGGGGAGACATGAGTGAGGACAGAGACTGGGACCTGTGGCTGTGGAGCACCAGCTGTAACCAGTTTCCCCTTTTGTGTTTCACAGGTACTGGCACACTAATTTTTCCACCACTATACCTCTTTCTGTCTTAGTCTGTAACAGTAGCATTTAATTACCATTATAGCATACAGTTTGTAAGGGATCCTTGACCCTTCTCCTGGACATAACTCCTATCACTGCCTAGGAACCTCATTGTTTTAGCTGGCAGTAGCTTGGCAGGCAGCAATTTTATTCCTGTGCATTGATTAGTTTAAAGTTTAGACTGACATATCCAGCTCTGGCTGGCTTGTGCAAGGAATAAAAAAAAAAAAAAACATTTATTTCGGCCTTCCCTGTTTTCAGTTCCCTGCTCCATCTTTGTTCCAGCACATCTGGGGTGTGACATCACCTCCTGACACTCAGCCCTCGACTACAGTGCCTCACCTGCCTATTCCACTTCCTTCCCATGCTCCCACCAGTCCCTTCCTTGTGCACAGTTTCCTGCCATTTTGTTCCCTCATCCCAACCCCTATACCATTCCTCAGTTCCCTATGCGTCGTTCCACTGATTATCCACAGGTTTCTACCTTTTCACGATCTATGATACCTTGGACTGCCTGTTCAATTCCCTATTATTCCCTGTGCATCTCTATATTGCACCTGTGGACCATACCATTGTTTGTTCCGGTTTCATCTGGCACTGCAAGTCATCCCCTTGGCTGCTCTCTGCCCTCTTTCCCTGCTCCCATTGACCTTCTATCTCTTTTCACTTCATTCCTTTCCCACTAGCAGCCTCAGCTGGCCCCCTCTTCCTGTTTCCCCCTTTCTCCCCCTATCCTCCTCGTAGTTTCCCAGTCCATTCTTCCCCATCCCTTGTTCTTGCCATGTCCCTTTCTCTTCTGTGTTTCTTTTTTTGGGGGACTTTCTCACTCCTCACGCCAGTGTTCTGTCTCTATCTCTAAGCCCCTTTTACCCCAGTAGTCCTACACCACATCTGACCCAAGTCTGGTGCCTGAAATTCTTTAGAATTTACTCCACTCTCCCAGCTATTGCTAGCAACCTTTCCCACCAGTTTATGTCTGACACTTATGTTGCTCATGTCTTTTACCATTTATTAGTCCTAGTATTCATTCATATATCCTGCTCAGCCTGTCATTCCTATGTTACCTTGTTATACCCTAGTACTTTGAACCCTTTTGATTCACCCAGTCACCCGCAATACTCCTGCATGCTTCCTCTTCTGGGTCCCTTGTAGTGGTTCACTCAGTCCCACTTCAATCTGGTGCTCCTTCTCATATCTTTCCATATTGTTTGGCATTATATGATATATGTCATTAATGTGTTTCATTTGCTTCATGTTCCTCAATATGCTCGTCTTCTTCCTGTTCCCTAACTTCTTAATGTAGTTACTACCATCCCCCTCATCCTGGTCTTTGTTTGTCTACCTTTTACTCCACAGCAGTCAACTGCCCTTTCCTTGCTCAGCCCATACCAGCAGTCTGACACCTTCCTCCCTAACGCTACCTACTGAGGCATAGCAGTGTAGGTAGGCTTCCCCTGTCTACCGGGATGGGTCTGTTTGCTTTACCTCCAGTCTTAATCAGTTATATTCCCTGTCAATGTCAAACAGCCTAACTTTGCCTGGTGTGGCATCGCGTGAAGGTTAACTTGCCCTGGCTACCCGGGATGGGAGCCTGTCCTCCATTTACTGTCTCAACCAACTGCATTTTATACCTGATATCCGGTTGCCACTTCCCTTGGGAATGGGACCACTGTGCCCCATCTGCTTCTAGCCTCCTGACTCAACCAGCTACATCCTCTAACCTACATTGGATTTGTGTACTTCTCCTTTTGACCTCCTCACATTTTGGATTCGGACCTCACCAGCTTGTTTAGTCTCCAACTCCACTCTATCCTTCAGACTCCTGGAATTCCTTTCTGCTTACCTTCCAATTCCTCCAGTGCTCATGTACGTTGTTGCTGTGTCTTGCCTTCTGGCTCAACCTCCTTCAATTCTGGACCTTCAGTTCCATGCTGCCATCTCTTCCCTCATTGCTACTTTGGATAGTTCTGCTTCCTTATTGCCTTTATCTTAGACTTGTCTGCCTGCATTCCCCTTTGCCTCCTGCTGGATATATGATGTTTTGTCTGTCTTCAACCATGGGTGCCAAGAGGCTTGTTTCAGCTTTTCCCTTTTGCTACCCCTGTCTCAATCAGTGATTCAAGTTTGCCATCTCCTTCAGAGGTAAGAACCTCATACTCCATCACTGACACACCTTTTACTATCAGCAATTCAAGTTTGCCATCTCCTTCAGAGGTGGGAACCCATTCCCCATCTCTGCAGCACCTTTGCTATCAACACTTTATGTTCACCATTTTCTTCAAAAGTGGGCACCTCATACCCAATTATTGCAGTGCCTTTTGCTATTAGCAATTTAAGTTCACCATCTCCTTCAGAGGTGGGAACCTCATACTCCAACTTTGCAGCATATGAACATATATGAACATATGAAATTTGCCAGCAGATAAAGGCCTAGAGGTCTATTAAGTCTGCTCGAATGTGCAGCTAGCACTCCTTATTTTGTAGATGCCCTCCCTTCCACCCTTCCCGTTCATTAACCTTCCCCATTGTCCTGTCCCATCCTCTTTTGAAGCAGTCCACTGTTCTACTGGATACCACTTCTGCAGGTAACGCATTCCACCCAGCCACCACCGTCTCTGTAAAAATGTATCTCCTCATCTCCCTCCTGAACCTTCCTCCCTCCAGTCTCATATCATGGCCCCTGGTGGCCCTCCCCTCCCTTACTTTGAACAGCCCCTCTGTACCCGTCTTGTTTATTCCTTTCATGTATTTAAAGGTTTCAATCATGTCACCCCTGTCCCTCCTCTCCTCCAGTGAGTACATGTTTAACTCCTTCAACCTCCTCTTGTATGATAAGTCCCCCAGCCTCTTGATCATCTTTGTCACCCTGCGCTGCACCCCCTCCAGTAACTTAATGTCCCTCTTCAGATACGGGCGCCAGTACTGCATGCAGTACTCCAGGTGTGGTCTAACTAATGACCTATATAGTGGCAGAATCACCTCCTCCATCCTCGAGGATATACCCCTTGCAATATAACCCAGCATTTTGTTGGCCTTTGCAGCTGCCTTCCTACATTGTGCCAAGTTGTTCATTGACCCTGTAATGAGCACACCCAGATCCTTCTCCTCCTCTGTCTGGGCTAGCTGCACTCCCCCCCAGCTGGTAACTCCTCCTTGGGTTCTTCATCCCAAAATGCAGCACCTTGTACTTTTTGGCATTAAACCCCAGTTGCCAGGTGTCTGACCAGGTTTCAAGCTTTGCCAGATCATCCTGCAACCCCTGCCATCCCCCTAGGTCATCCACCACCGCGCCTACCTTGGAATCATCAGCAAACAGACTGATCTTGTACTTTGATCCACTTCTCAGTTTTACCTGGATCTACCACACAAGGCCAGTTTCAACTTTCCTGCATTCTATTCTCATATGCTGTGGTGACTGCACCACAGCCCTGTACCTTGCCTTCTCCTACTGATGCCTGTACCACTTGGCCTCTGCTCATTTCTCATCAAGCTCCATCCTCCAATCAGTGAAATTCCACTTCAAACTTTTCCCTCACTGCTTGGACTGTTGCCTTCTTTCTCACTGCCCTGGTGGCTTGGGGCTCCTGCATATTTGCTGTTTCTCTTTTTGTGCATTTCTCACAACTACAGATGTTCGGCATCCCTGCCCAATCAATTACTTCTACCCGTTCATCCACTTCATACTCCAACCTTAGTCGACGTTACTGCCCCCCCATCCAACCCTCCAAGGAGTACCTGTTCTTCTCACCTAAAGAAACCCCCTTTCAAGTGACATTCCTCAAATAGCATGCTATATGGAATCTAAGTCACTATACAAAATATTGGTACTTCCCAATAATCTCCCCAGGGTCTATTTCTGGAATCCCATTCGATTGGACTATAGAAGATTTTATCTCTGCAGGATCTTTCCTTACATATTCCATTTAATTCAAACAGCATGGACATCACTACCTCCCAGTTCTTCATAGGATCCAAGCTTTAGTGGAGTCTCTTTCATGCCTATCATCTTACCTTAGAAAGGTGAAGCTAATTCTCTCGTGGGATATACCAACTCCATAACAAGTATATCCCTGAAGGATAATGGGAACTGCAGGATACCACATAGCAGTACTGGCATTGTTCATTATACTTTCCCCTTATAGTCTCCTCTCCAAAGCGCTGACTCAGTTTAACAATGATACCCAACCTGTAATTCCCTGAATTGCCATTAGATGCTCTAAGACCTTTCTTCCATCTACTGTCTCAGAATATGTATCATCTGATCTGATGCATAGCTGCCTTGCTAAATTTACACAATCCCAAGCCTTTGCTCCCTGGCTCCTGAACATCAACATACTTCATGAAGTTACTGCATCACTTCATCATAATACTTTAATCTTGCCAGCTACCTATTCGTTGGTCCTTTCTAACTCATTTGATAAGATTTTTCCCCTCTATATTCCCTCCAGTGAATACTATCACAAAGAGCAGGCCTCCATTTGATTCATCACCCTGTGCATCCACAACTGACTTGTTTGTCTCCCTATCACACTTATGCTCCACAACAATTCTACATCTGACTAAGCTGTCAATGTGCCCATTATAGTCTGCTATTGCTAGCAACTCCCCCTTTGCCATATCAGTCAATAGACTCAGTCAAAGGCCCTATTTTTGGGCCCCCCACAGCACATAGATATTGAATCCACCAGCAAGGTAATGCTGCAATGGCCACTTAAGCGCCTGCCATGGGTTATTAAGCTACAGCAATATCCATAACCACCATCTTGTACTAGCAGTCCTTCCTGAATATGAGCCCATGCAAACCTCATCATAGCAACTCTAACTCGCCTTCAAATCTTGACTTATTGTACTGAGCAATTCAATTATAGGTATCAGTATACCAATTACCATCTTTCAGCATATGTCATCATTCCTTCATTGGTTTGAAATCTTTCAATTACCCCCTCCTACCATGTACCTAAAGCTTCTCTCTGAATCCCTGATTGTCTCCATATAAATGCCTACATAGTGAAATATTGTGAATTGCTGAACTCAAAGCCATTAGACCCTAATTCAGATGGCAGAGCTCCTACTACTCCATTGTCTATCTTTTATTCAATTCCTGCTTTTCTTCCTAAACAGTACTAAGAACAAGTTCTTTTCTTTATTTTATTTAAAAATGTTTCACCAGGAAGGCAAACTGAGCCAGGGCTTGTTTTCAGGTGCAACCTGGGGGAAAGGGGAGGGGGAGGTACAGCAATGAAAATTTAAGTATACAGAGGAACATTGCAGAACAGCAATCAATAATTATATATACATACATATACATAGAATTCATTGACAGCACAGCAAAACAGTGGAGTAGGCTAGTGATTTATGAAAAATAAACAGATGAATAAAACAAAACTCACATAAATCAGAGTGGGGATTTGTATAGTTGGAGATGTGACTAAAATTATAAGGCTACCCTAGTGTGAGCTGGAGATGTGGAATAAATATACTAGAGGGTGAAAGCTGGTATAAGGAGGAGAGCTGAGGAGAAGGTAGGGTAGAAGAAAGCGTTAGGTACAGGAGAAGATAGGGTAAAAGAAAGCATTAGGTGCAGGAGCCTGGGGAAGTTTGCTAAGGAGACAGCAGAGAGCAGACAGCAGTGGGTGAGGGGGCATGACAGTGGGGTAGGGGATGGAGTTCCACAATTTGGGCAGGTGGTGGAAGAATGCAGATTGACCTTTAGAGGTGGATCTTCTGGGAATGGCAAGGAGTAGGAGTCATAATTTTGGAGGGAGTGAGTGGGGGGGAGAAGAAGGAGGAGGAGCAATAGGAAAGGAGGGAGCCAAACCAGAAATTAGCTGTGAAGGAGATACAGTGAGAGCAACATCCATCCTCAAGAGATAGAGGAAGGAGAAGGAGTTATAGAGACCCCAGTGATGTGAGAGAGGAGGAGCACTGAGTGCAAAATGGTAAAATGAGTTGTAGAGGGAGTCCAGTCTGGCAAGGGAGGTTTGGGGAGCAACACTGAAGGCTATGTCACTGTAGTCAAAAACTGGAAGGATCATATTCTGTACAACCACGCAATGGACAGGCAGTGGGATGCAGTTGTGATTCCAGTATAGAGCACCCAGTTTGGGGTAAAGTGGTAACTGCATCCATATGTACAGAAAAGTCCAGGTGCCTGTCAAGCCAGACATCAACATACTTGACAGAGGACGTACCATCCAGTTTTGTCCCATCAATGGTGTGGCATGATGGCAGGGAAGGGAAGGAATATGAGACAGTCTCGGACTAGTTCCAAAGGTCATAGAGAAGGGCAGTGTGGTGATTGTAGGGGACTTCAACATGCCAGAAGTGGACTGGAGTACCCCAACAACCAGGAACAGAAGGGAGCAGGTACTGCTGGATGCCTTCCAGGACAGCTTCCTGCTGCAAATGGTCAGTGAATCAACCAGGTTAGGAAATACCCTTGACCTTGTGCTGGCAAATGGGGACTTTGTGAGAGAACTTACAGTGGAGGAACAGCTGTCGGAGTGACCACCGCTCAGTATGGCTCACATTGGATATGGGCAAGGAAGGAGTGGAATTTGGCACAATAGTGCTGGAATTCAGGAAGGCCAACTTTGGGAGGATGGGGGAAGTGGTAAAAGGGTACCTGGCCAGAATTCAATCTAGTATGGACACTAATCAGAGGTGGGAGCTCATAAAGCTGGGGATAGTGGAGGCAACTAAAACCTGCTGCAAAGCCCAGAGCAAGAAGGCTAGGGCTAGAAACCGATCTGGTTGAGCAAGGAGGTCATAGAAAAGGTAAGGAGGAAAAGAGATGCCTTTAGGAAGTACAAGAAAACAGGGAGGGGGAGGACAGGGAGGAGTACTTGACAGAATCGAAGGAGGTGACAAGGGCAATAAGGGGAACCAAACCATCTACAGAACTCAGGCTGGCACAAGGCATTAAGAAGGGGGAGAAGGACTTCTTTGAGTACACCAGGGAGAAAAGGAGCTGTAAGGACCACATAGTAAGGATTAGGAAGGAGGGGGGTTGGGTGGAAGCAGGGTGCAATAAGGCAGAAGCACTAAATGAGTACTTCTGCTCAGTATTTACTAAAGAGAAGAGGGGGGTGCCACCCAAGGTGGGAGAAATGGCAGAATCAGGGGGGAAGTGGTGACAGATGGGGAAATCATGGAAATCAGAGTTTGAGAGGGTTTGAAGGCACTGAGGGTGGACAAGGCACCAGGCCCAGATGGCATCCACCCCAGGGTACTGAAGGAGCTGGCAGAGGTCCTTGCAGGACCTTTGGCAAACCTATTTAATGCCTCACTACATTCAGGGTGTATACCTCAGGACTGGAGGATAGCTCATGTGGTGCCCCTCTGCAAGAGTGGCCCCAAGGATGAACCGGGAAACTACAGACCAGTGAGCCTCACATCCATCATGGGTAAGCTAATGGATACTATCCTGAAGGAGAGGCTGGTGGCCCTTCTAGAGGCCAAAGGACTACAGGACAGCAGACAGCATGGCTTCATATGTGGCAGATCCTGCCAAACCAACCTGGTTGAGTTCTATGACTGGGTAACTAGGCAACTGGATAGGGGCCATGCAGTGGATGTCCTGTATCTGGACTTCAGTAAGGCATTCGACTCAGTGCCACATGGAAGACTGGGAAGGATGTTAGTAGGCACAGGGGTGGGTGCAAAGCTGGTAAGATGGGTAGGAAACTGGCTGCAGGGAAGGCAACAGAGGATGGTGGTGGGTGGGGAGCTCTCACACCCAAGGGCAGTGACGAGCGGTGTTCCACAGGGCTCAGTGTTGGGACCAGTGTTGTTTGGGATATTCATTGCAGACATATCATGGGACATCAAGAGCAAGATCAGTCTGTTTGCTGATGATACCAAGGTAGACGTGGTGGTAGATGACCTAGGGGGGTGGCAGGGGTTGCAGGACGATCTGGCAAAGCTTGAAACCTCATCAGACACCTGGCAACTAGGTTTTAATGCCAAAAAGTGCAAGGTGCTGCATTTTGGGATGAAGAACCCAAGGAGGAGTTACCAGCTAGGGGGAATGCAGCTAGCCCAGACAGAGGAGGAGAAGGATCTGGGTGTGCTCATTACAGGGTCAATGAACAACTCAGCACAATGTAGAAAGGCAGTTGCAAAGGCCAACAAAATGCTGGGTTGTATCGCAAGGGGTATATCCTCAAGGAGGGAGGAGGAGGTGATTCTGCCACTGTATAGGTCATTAGTTAGACCACACCTGGAGTACTGCGTGCAATACTGGCGTCCATATCTGAACAGGGACATTAAGTTACTGGAGGGGGTGCAGTGCAGAGTGACAAAGATGATCAAGGGGCTGGGGGACTTATCATACAAGAGGAGGTTGAAGGAGTTGAACATGTACTCACTGGAGGAGAGGAGAGACGGGGTGACATGATTGAAACCTTTAAATACATGAAAGAAATAAACAAGATGGGTACAAAGTAAGGGAGGGGAGGGTCACCAGGGGCCATGATATGAGACTGGAGTGAGGAAGGTTCAGGAGGGAGATGAGGAGACACTTGTTTACAGAGAGGGTTGTGGCTGGGTGGAATGCATTACCTGCTGAAGTGGTATGCAGTAGAACAGTGGACTGCTTCAAATGAGGATGGAACAGGACAAGGGGGAGGATTAATGAAGGGGAAGAGGAAGGGAGGGGCAGCTGCAGAATAAGGGGTGCTAGCTGCACATTCGAGCAGACTTGATAGACCTCTAGGCCTTTATCTGCTGGCAAATTTCGTATGTTCATTTGTTCATATTAAGGAACAGCTGGTGTGAGACTAGCCAGCACTGGACATTGTCAAAGTCCAGTTGCAGGCTGGCAGTGACACTAGATGGGGATGTGCCAGATTTAAACAGAATAGTGTTATTTGCATACATGTGGATGTTGAAAGAGGAGCAGACAGAAGGGTTATCATTGAGAAAAATGGAAAATAGTAGGGGGCCCTGTATAGAGCCCTGTAGGACAACTGTTTGGATGGGGAGGGGGGAAACAGAGCCAGAGAACCTAACCAGTTGGGTTCTGCTGACCAGGTAGGAACTGAACCAGACCACCGCTGAAGGAGAGAGCACAGCTGAAGAGAGTTTGAAAAGAAGAATTGATTGGGTGAGAGATTGTATCAAATGCCTTGACAAGGTCAATGAAGATGGCGGAGGTGATGAGGCCAGTGTCCATACTGGTGAGTATGGTGTCAGTAAGCCAGAGGAGAGAGGTGGTGGTGGAACGGTTCTTCCTACTGTAAATTCAGACTGGAAGGGGGTGAAGAAGGAGACAGAGTCAAGGTAGGAGGAGAGTTGAAATAAGACAAGGTGTTCTTGGAGCTTAGACAGGATAGGGAGGAGCGAGATAGGTCAGTAGCTACCAGAAGAGGAGGAATCACCCCCTTTAGGAAGGGGGTGACTATGGCATGTTTCCAGGCTATGGGAATAGATGAGAGGGAGAAGGAAAGGTTAAGAAGGGAAGTAAGAGGAATGGCAATACAATGGCAGATAAGAACAGGAGTTTAGGGTTGAGGCCATTGGGGAAGACCCATATGAGGGGTTCAAGATGAGAAGGGCCTTGAGGGTGGCAGATGGGGTATACTGGAGAAGCAAAAGGAGAAAGAGGAGGGGAGTGGGCCATGGAGTTAAGCAGAGAAGGAGGGCTGGAGGGCAGAGAGCGGAGAAGGTCAATAGCACAAGTGGTAAAGTAGGAGTTAAATTTGGGAGCAACCTTGGGGGGTTCTATTGAAATGGTGTCATTGTCATGGAGAACGGGGATAGGGGTTTGGGCTGGAGAGGAGAAGAGGACTTGCACCACTTTCCAAAATTTAGATGGATGGTTCAGGTTGGTGTTGAAAGTAGTTTGTAAGATTCAGCTCATGCAAGTCTTATGGCATGGATGCAGGAGTTAAAAAGGGTCTTATAATACTAGAAATTGATAGGAGAGCCAGTGGATTTGTTAGTTTTCCAGGCTTGGTCACATACCCGGATGCAAGCTAAAAGTTCAGGGGTGATCCAGGGGAGGTGATTACCTGGTACAATAATACGCCTAAGAGGGGTGACCTAATTCCAAATGTTTGTGAATTTGGTGTGGAAGAAGTCCCATGCTTAGTCAATGGAGGATGTCGAAGTGATGGGGGACCAGTCAGCAGTTAAGAGCTCAGTAAGTACAGGGTTAAGGTCTAGCAATTTGTAAGAATGGACTACAGTGTATCTAGGGGGAACTTTGGGGTGATGGATCTTACATACAATGTAGATTAGGTGGTGATCACTTATAGCATCATGGTAAAGACGTGCAGTGATGACACGGTGTGGATGGGTGGTGAGGGCCCAATCAATGAGTGTGTGATTGAGGGATTTATTGTTTCAGCAGGTGGAATCAGAGATGAGTTGGGTCAGGTTGAGTGAGAAGATGTTGTTGCATGTTTTGGCATGTTGTGGAGTTAGCCATTTGAGAGTGAAGTCTCCAAGGACATAGAATTCACCTGTGGAGGTGTGGGACATGATAGTGATCATGACGGCAGAGATGGGGGGGTAAGCTAGGGCAACAATAAACACCAGCTATAAAGATAGGGGTGAAGGGAAGAGTAATTTTGATGATTAGAAGTTCATACGCATTGTCAGTGGTGGATGTGCGTATTGGGGAAAAATGCAGGGAGGTGGCTATGTACATGGCTACACCTCCATGATGACTAGCTCCGGCATGGCGGACTAGGGAGTAGCCATTTCTCTTCTGAGAACCTTCCGAACATCTGAACCACTTGCCACTTTACAAAAGGAACTTAGCATTGTATTGTCCCCTTACCTTCTACAAAGTCTGTCTGATTACTTAAGGATTTCATAACCCACAATGCATCCCATAGTTTGGAGTCTGGCAGCTCATTTAATCAAACTCATGCTCCTCATACTCATATTAATTCTGTACCCCATTGAATATTAGCCAATATCACTTATGAATTCTGGACTTTGTTCAATCCCTTTTTCCAGTCAGACTTCATCAATATTTTGGATCTGAACATTCCTTCAGAGTGGACCTGCCTCTTCAACCTCAAGAATTGACCCTCCTGAATGCATCATTCAACAGAATCGGAAGATGGAACTTCATCACTATGAACATTACTCCCTACACAAAAATTAGAACATATTTCTAAGAATATAGGATCATCTCCTCTTAATTTGCCCTGAGGATGGGTGGGTCAGTAGCCATGGGTCCCAGAGGTTTCCTCCATCTGGGGGGGGGGGTCCTCTCTTGTGTGCTACTGGTCATACTCTCCATGAGTTGGAGGAGGTAATCTTTTTGTACCTTCTGCTCCCTACTTGCTACCTGGATTACCTACCAAGGGTAGGAATAGAGAAAGGCCAAAGTTAAAAACCTTATAAATATGCACAAGCACTATTCTATTCACCAAAACATTGAATGGGAGGGCTAAAGCCCAAGGTTTAATGTGGGGGAATAGCTCTTTCCACATTCCAAATAAAGGCCAGCCTTTCTCAGAAGTTTCCCGCTTAGTGAGTTGCAAAACACCCACCATCTGCTGCTTCCCCCTCCTCTGGCACTCTGCTCATCCTTGGTGCTGGGCCTTCTATTCTCTACTTGCTACCCAGCTTACCTACCAAGGGTGGGAATAGAGAAAGGCCAAAGTTCAAAACTATATAAGTATGCACAACCACTACTCTGTTCGCCAAAACTTTGAAACAATGTAGCTTGAGTTTGGTGTTACAGCTTCTTTAAATTCCTACCTACTATCCAAATAAATGTAGTTTTCAACCTGTGACATGCACTTACCATTTGCATTGAGGTAGGCAATCATAGTTAGAGCATCATGCGTAACATAAAAATACTGCAACCAGATTGATTCATCACAACCTTACCTCCAGTATTTAATTAAGACAATCAGTCATTTCAATGATTACCTTCGGAGACATGCTGAAGTAGTTGCATGGTATTTTTTGAAATGGCAGGTATTATTTTTCACATTGAATAAGAAGAAAATTAATGTGTTGCATCAATGCCTACTCAGACATGCCCTGGTAAGACATCATTATTTTTGGTTGACATTACCCCACAAATTACTTCTTTAATTCTAAAAAAATTGTCAGATTATAATTTGGGTAGTTAGAACATAGTGTTGTTAACATTGAGTGCCTTATACCCCCACCCACATGCACATGATAGATAAAGCAACATATGTCAGTGATAGAAAGATAACATGAAAGCAATCCAAGAGCAACAAAACCTTTGAGTTCCTTGTATCAAGTCGCTTTAGTTTTTTATATCAAAACATGTTGATTCCAGCAACACAGTTTACTCTTTATATGTTATGTTATTCTGGTATATGTTGAATGGAAACAATATGTCTCAAAGTATTACATAAAAATATAATTAATCCTAGTTACTTGTAAGTGATGGACGTGATTCAGTCATCACATAACTCAGTGCTGTACGTACCATTATTGTTATGCAGTTTTGAAATATAATTAGATACAGTGTTCATACTGTATCTATTAGACGTGAAAACTTTAATGAATAATAAACCATAATAATTTCAGGACTTGAAGTGACTATAACAGTCATCTTAAAACCTGAAATCATTGAAGTTTAATACTTCAGTATAGTTTTCCTGTCTAATAGATATGAAAGCTGTACCGAATTATATTTGAAAACTGCATAGCAGTAATGGTATAACACTTGATAACTGAACATAATGTAGTAAAACATAAAATACTGTAGCTTTTTTGTAATGGAGATGTAAAACCATTTTAACATCTCATGAGTATCATGATATGGCCAACCTGTTATCAATAATAAACATAAAAAAATGTAAATTAAGTCAAAGCATTTGCTTAAATGTAACATTATCTTTAGCATGCAAGGTAAAAGAAATATCTAGCCACATACTGTAGCTAAGTGTGGTGCATTTGCTCCAGTTTTCACTTGTTGTTGTAATTAAAATCCGTGTCTACAGCTCAGGAAATGGTTATCATAGCTCAGATGTCACCCAAGCAACTTATGTATGCTTTGCTGTAAATTCAGAACTGATTTCATCATACTGCATGCAGCAGGCTGCATATGCCCCCTGCACTTCCACTAGTGCTTACATGTGCCATTGGCAGTAAAGAAGGTTGCCAGTTTTTTGCCTTTGCAATATGGATTCCAAGCCCCCCCCCCCACCATGCACACCAACATAAAATCAAACAGCACTCAAATTCTTCTTCTTTTTTGCTTAATACAGGTCAAATCCATACATCTGCAGCACACCTCCCTCCCCATTTCAGGCAACTGACTCAAAATATAGTAAAAAAATTTTTAAAGAAATCAAATACAGCCTAATTTAGATTTCCTACATCCATGCACTGCCTCCCACCCCCACTGCCCACTGGCCCCTCTCACCTCATTGACTCTCTTCTGTGAGTGCACTATAGTGTGCAGCTCCTGCTTCTCATTCATGGATTTCCTGGTCTCCCGTCATCTCCACAGATTACTACATCAGATCGGCACTGTTGCTCACTGCCACTGCCCCACCAGGACCAAAACTTGTGAATGAATTTAATTACTTAATAATACTTCAGTCAGCTGTGCTTGCTCCATGGTCAGAATGGTGGCCAAGCACTCACGGGAGTCGAGCCTCTGGTGTATCACCAGATGTGACATCATCTCTCTTGTTCCATTTTCCAGCCTGATTCACTCCTTGAACTGTATATATTGGGCACTTTTTGCCAGTCAGAGAGTAAGCTGCATGATGTCACCATCACCTAGGCAACTGGATGCAATTTGGAGTGTTGCATGCTACTGTGAGCATGACAGTCAACTTTAGAGTACTGCTGGTGTTCCCAGTCCCCACTGATGTGACAAAACAAAAGTGAGTCAATGACAGTCAGTCCAGGGTGTAGACTACTGATTGTACTGAAAAAAAGTTAACACACTTTTAAACATTTTCTGGGGCATGCAATGCATGTCTTACATACAGTGAATACATGTGGTTCTTTTGCTGTAGGGTATATCCACATGCAAGGGGAGGGCATATGCAGGAGGGGGATCCAGTTGCAGAAGGGGGGATCATGCTGGATGGGAAGGGGGTTCCAGCTGCAGGAGGGTCTGGTCCAATACATCTGCCCTGTCCACATGGGAAAGGTGCTGCCACACAGAAGAAGCTGTGAGCCCTGTCTTTAACACAGAAATATAACATACACTATGGGTTAGATCCTAAAATGGTTCCTGGCTCCTCTGCATGTGGAGGACTGGGAACAGCTGCCCAATGCCGCCTATGCACAGAATGCATGCCTTCAGATCTATGCACAAAATGTGCACCGATGATTGCCTCACATTTTAGTTTCACTAGGTTGTGAGGTATGTGGTCTGCCAGCAGGAAGGATGGTCTCTAGATGGGGCCAGCTGCAGGGAGTGTGGCCCAGGAGGGTGATCTGGTCTGGAGAGATGGTGGGTCCAGTTTGTGGCAAGGTCATTTGGGAGAAGAGGGGGTGATCAAGCTCCAGTAAGGGTGCTCAAACTGGTGGAAGGGGCTGTTCCTTGGGCAAAAAGGGTAGTATTGAGCTACAGGGAAGGTAGTAGGCTGGAGGGGGTCCAGTTGCAAGCAGGGTTGTCTGTTGAAGGAGGCTGGTAAGGGGCAGGGTAGGGTGAACCAACTACAGGAAGTTTGATTGGCAGGGGGCTGATCTGGTGCTTGGGGGATTCTAGCTGTGGGTAGAATGGTTGGTTAGGGGTGCTAGTTTCAGGGGGTGGGAGGGGCCAGCTGCAGAGACAATGGTCTATTGGGAGTAGTATTCTCTGGGGATTTGGGAGGTGATCCAGCTGCAATGGTTCTCAGCCAATAAACAGAGGGCTTGGAGAAACAGAACCATGCTACTTGGCTCCCAGTAAGGCATGCAAGTGTGTATAAGTTTGGTAATTGTACTGCCTGTACCTATTGCAATCAAGCAAAGGAATTTAAAATACCTCAAGGCGACATCACTGTACAAATCTGTGACTTTATGGTCTACAAAGCCACTTTTGTTGTGTACATCCGTTGGTGTGATTGTCCAAAAATGTATATTGGATGTGTCATATGATCTCTGAACAAGAGAATCCTCAAGCCTGCATGTAGTATTAGAAACCCTCAATCTGAAATGTCAATGGGAATGCACTTTCACACCTTCAATAACTGTAACCCAAAAGCCATAAGATTCATGGGGTTGAAATGGATAGGCAGAAATAAAAGGGGTGGGGACAGTCTAAAGAGGTTCCACCGGAGGGAAACATTCTGGATATTTAAATTAAAGAACCTCAAACCTCAACGCCTAAACAAAGACTGGGATCTGAAACCTTTTTTTGTGAAACCTTTTATGTGAAGATCCAAAGAAGGGAAACAAAGCACAACAAAAATGTATATACATGCAGTAATATGGAACAGTGCACAGAATGGAGTGGGGCTGAGCATGAAAAACATGCAGTATGATGCTGGCAAAAACAGCACCACAAGTAGGAATGGTGTCACAAAATAACCTGGAGATGACACAACCCTAAGATATGCAAAAAATATATATAAAAAGGAATATATTAAAATGAAGTTGAGGAAGAAGAACTGGTAAATGATGGCCACTTGGAAGCGTAGGAATTGGCAACTTTTCAAAAATTGTTTCTTCAAGTTGCACATCTTATACCTGTAAGGTGTGTGTTTTGTGTCTGTGGGGAGGGGCGGCAGAGGTTATCTACTGTGGGGAGGCTTGTCTGGAGGCTTGGGGGTGATCCACTAGACAAATGGTGCTTGGCTTGAGGTGCATGCAGGTCTCATGGTAGTTCAGATGCAAGGACAGTGGTCAGCTGTTGGGAGGGGAGGAGGCTGGTCTGGGGGTGGGAAGGTGGGTTCAGATGCATTCAGGCAGACTGGATGGGAGGAGTGTCCAGGCAGGCAGGGTGGTCTGTTGGTGAGAACAGTTGGGTATCGATGCTGGGAGAGAGGCTTCTTCAGGGGCTGGAAGGATTGACCAGCTACATGAAGACTGGTCAGCTGGTAGGAGAGCCTGGTCTGGGACTTGGAATGTTTCTTAGCCCAACCCTACCACAGGCCTTGTGGTTGGCTACCGAACCCCTTTAGCCATGACATTAGTCCCACCCCTCACCCTAAGGATCTCGTGCCTGCTTTACCATCATATAGCCTCAGGCTCCCATGAGACCTCCAAGAAATGGGTGTCAGGGTCCCATAGTTTTCAGTTAACTAAATGATTTTTAGCCTGAATTCTCACTGAAGATAGCTGCACTTATAAAATACTATGATCCAATGAAGATAGCAGCACTTATATAATACTGTCACACCTGTGGATCACTAAACCCTTGCTATTGCAACAAAAAAAATGCAGGAAATTGGCACCTGTTGATGGTCCCTGCTCCCAGTACATCCTTAACACTGACAATAGATCCACCAGTATAATCTGCCATGTGGTGGGGTAGATTACAATAACTGCTCCTAAAAATTATACTCTGATCTCACCACTCACACAAGCTGTTTTATTTACAGCAGAACTCTTTTTTTTGTTTTTTTTGCCATCCACAATTTAGTACTCTAAGTCATATACTTGAACTAGGGGCCCGCCGGCGGTGAGATTTCATACGCCACACCGGTTCGGGAACAGATCCTCGGTCACGAGGCCGGGCCTGGGGAGTAGGATCGAAGCGTCCGCTGGGCAGCTCTCCTTCTCTGGGGGTTGGGTGTGGGTAGCATTCAGTGCACTAGGGACCCCTGGCGGAGGCCGGGAGTTCCCACGCAGCTGATGCTTGACAACCCATTGGAGACGGGGCGGATGGTGACATCATGGCACGACCCCACCTCCCCAGAAAAGCGGAAAATGGAGGAGCTGCCTGCTGCCTCGAATGAAGCTCGCCGCGGCTTCAATGTGCTCCCCAGGCCAAGCCCCCGACCTAATCCCAGTGCCTGCAGCATATGCCGGGAGTGCCACAGGCCCCACCGTGGGGGGAAAGCCACGGGGTATCGAGGGCTGTGGCTGATTTGGGGTGCAGAAGCCGGCGGCCCGTGACCGGGCTGATAATTGGGCGGCAGGTAGCTCGGGGAGTAAAGAGCAAAATAAAAAAAATATATATATATACTTGCACTAGGCAGTGCTGATCAGCATTCCAGTCTATTCTTTTTTTTCTAGTTCTGTATTACACAGACTATGGTAAAGAAACATATTTATTTATTTTTTATTTATTCAATTTTGGTAACCGGGTAGGCCCACTAAGACCAGGGGTCCCTTTTTCAGGGAAGACCCAGAGTTAAGTACAGAGAACATGAAGCACATCAATATACAATATAGTCTTGAAAACAGTGATAGACAATATGAACATTGTAAGCAATTATAGGCACATCATACAGAGAGAGAGTCATCACTTATTAGTTTCCAATAACACACAGTACAAGTAACAACAACAGACCCAGACACTAGGGTTTACTATGCAGGTAATTCCATATGACTGCACTAGATATCTGAGAATCAAAATAGCAGTAGGAGGAGGGTAGGCAGTATTGTGAGTCAGATTTAAAGTGCAGATTGAGGACAACAGGATGGTACAGGTACTGCCAGAAATTGTGCCTGGGAGACAGGATGCCCTATCATTTATAGCAGGTACATTGGCTCAAATTAAGCAGATAGATTTTGAGCTCCTTTTTGAAACTTATCAGTGATGTGGCGGACTAGATATTACAAGGGAGCCTGTTCCATAGAGGAGGGATGGAGGAAGAGAAGGACCTGGATCCACATGAGTTTCTGACTCTGGGTACCTGGAGTAGCTGTTGTTCAGATGACCTTAAGGTTCTGTCACATTGTTTGAGCTGCAGCAGATTTCTCAGGCTGGGAGACATAAATACATGCACACAATACTTTGCTTGCACAGTATCAGTCTTATTTCATAAAAGGTTTTTCTTTCCAACTATAGAAGCATTCCTTTCATCTATGTAAGACACCCTACACCAGTTAAGAATAAAATGAGAAGCACATCTCCATAACTTTTGTAAGACCAGTGCTGGCAAGAGTGGGGCTGCACATGGAACAGGAAGCTGCAGCCAAGGATATTGGCATGTTATTGCTTTTTTCCCACAGAGTAGTTTCTCATACAGCAGCACCCTGCCATTGGCCTTCTCACAGACTTACAAGTAGACCACCACCTATCCAGGATCACATTGTGCTGACTGGACAGTCATGGTGGTTACATAAGAGCCTGCTTGGGGGGGTCAGCTTGGATAGTTAGTATTTTTTTCCTAGTTTTTCCCCAAGAGGGTGCTGGCATGCTGTGGCATGTGCATGTGTCATACATGCAGAGGTGACCCATCTCCTTCTGGTCACCCTACTGTACAGTTAACTGGTCTCTGCCAGTCAACAGTCACAAAGCAATGCCCCCCTCCACATGTGGAGTGAGCACAGATATTGGGAATGCTCAGTCCTTCCATCATTGGCCATCCCCCGACTATCCTTGCTCATTCATGTATGTGGGTTGCTGGCTTTATAACATGTATCCAGACACACACACACACACATACACACACACAATTTTGCTAAGGCTCATTATTGGGAACAACAGTGGTGGAGCCAGGTTTGGGAGCTGGGGGGCAAGTCAGTCATTTTGGGGGCGCCAAGATGGTAGCGAGCGAAAGTGATCATCAGTCCACTACTGTACACAATATGTATTTGCTAGCCTTCACATAGACTGCTTCTAGGACCCACTAGGCAAAAAAGGAGTATCAAGAGCCCGTCTACCGGGTGGAAGTGAAGAAGTATTTGTGATGATGAGGTCGAGGAATGATAAAAGTAAAAAACTGTAATCTAGAAGATTGTGGTTTGAGTCACTGTTAACCTGTTGGCTTCTTTAACAAAAGACTAAGAGTGAACTATTGCATTTCTTAGCACAAAATAAAAGCAAGTATTGCTTTATTATAGATGATCTAACATCACAAATAGAAGAATGTTTGTTGGCAAATTTAAATGCAAGGGAAGCAGCCAAGGGCAGATTCAGTGTTTTCCTATCCACATGACTGATGCCATACATTAATAGTGATTTATTTAGAATGTTTTTGCCAAGGATATCCTAGCTGAGGTATGAAATCTCCTTAACCAAAAATACAGCAATGCTTGTTTTTATTTTATGCTACAAAATAAAATAGTTTACTCGAGCATGCTGCTTCATGGGGGTGGAATGAGGGACATAAGTGGGCACTCAACCAGGTGCCTGACATGGTCCCTAGTGGATCCCTGCTCCGCATGAGAGAGAGGGGATTCTGGGAAGGCACAGTTTAGAAGTTTAAAAAGACAGGTGAGTGCCCGAAAGGGCTGCCCCCCCAGCCCTGCCTGTTGGCCAAGAGGGCTGGGGCTGCACCATGGGGGTATTCGTCATCCCACTACAGCCTGTAAGTGTTATCGGGGGTGTGTGCAAAAGATAGGGCAAGATCCCTGCTGCTGTATCCTGTGCCCCCCTCCCATCACTCTGTGCCTTTGTGAATGGCACAGAGTGCTGGCACGCCCCTCGGCATGCCCCCAGACTAGCCATGTGTGTATGTGCATGACCATCCAGGGGAGTCTCTATGAAAAGGATGCATGTCCCTTCCCTGAATACCACTGACCCCCGGTGCGCAGCATTCTGTCTTAGATTTACTTACATGCTGTGGATCCATAGCGCATAGGTAACCCAACCCTTAATGCATAGGGGCCAACGTGAGCACATTACAACATGCTACAAGTGATCACAAAACCAAGTAATAAACCCCTGTTGCAATTATTTACTGAATTCAATCCTACTGAACACTTTATTTTGAGAGATATTTAAAAAAAACTGCCTTGTAACTTGATGAGTGTTTTGTTTTACTGTGTTTCCAAGCATTCAGTAGCACTACTATCTGTTTCAAATCCAACTCAGCTACATTATAATAAAACAGTGTGCTGTGCTCAAGAACCAGCATTTAATCCAGTGATAAATCTGTCAATTTGTAACTGTACTGTTTTTTTTTTGGTGGGGGAGGGGTCTGTTTTCGAGCTCACACATTCTCCCAGGACTGCAGAATGCAAAACATGGCATGATGTCCAACAAGCTGGCGCCCTCTAAATGACAGAGCAACATAGTTTCAAATAAAGTTAGTGTCTGAGTGTTAAGGTTTTAATGGTGTCTGTCATTCAGAAGTATTCCTGTGAATGGCATGCATTTAGTTTCTGGCCCAGATATTCAAAAGGGTTGCGCATGGCACAACAGTGTTGCACCATGCAACCCCTGATGTCTTCAGCACTATGTTCAAACAGGAAAGGTCAGGCACAAATCCTGATGCGGAGTGCATCAGTAATGTATCTAGGTGCAGGTAGAGTGCCATACATACCTGCACAGCCTGATATTCAGCCCAGGATATGCGGACCCATGCATGTGCAACCCCTACCCGCGCCAGCACAAAGTTGATCAAAAATAAAAAGGAACAACGGATGGCCACCCACAGGTGAGCTGCCATGTTGCAGGGTGCAACATGGCAGCTGCCACCTGTGGGTGGCCACCCGTGCTCCGGCTGCACCTCTGTGGTGGCGGCCCCCCCATGCCCATTGCGGGCATCAGTAGAAATCAGGAGAACCCGAATATCCCTGGTGATCCAGTGGACCTGCCCGCCTGATCTCGGGCTTCTGAAGAATAAAATAAGATCTCTAATATCCCTGGTGGTTCAGTAGACCTCTGCCCTACTGATCGCGGGCTTCTGTGAATTAAAAAAGATCCCTAATATCCCTGGTGGTCCAGTGGACCTAACTGCCTGATCGCAGGCTGAAGTAGAATAAGAAGAAACCCATCATCCCTGGTGGTCCAGTGCCCCTCCCACCCGCCCACTGATCCACCACCCGTTTCCCCCAGTCAGTGGCAGCAGCACCCACCTGACTGCACGGCCGCCGACTGACACCGTCGAGGTAGGGCTGTATGCCATGGTCCTGGCGTGAGCCAATGGGTGTGCAACCAGCCGTCTACACATTCAGATATGTGAATCCCATTCATATATCTGAATGTGTAATCAGTATGAAAGCTACACACCATTGCTCACGCTCGAGACCAATCAGCATACAGCCCTACTGACAATGTCAGTCGGCGGGCGGTGGGGCGGCAGGCTGGTGGGTAGCTGCTCACCGCTGACCAGTGGGGAACGGGCGTGGGGATCAATGGGCGGGTGGGGAGGGGTCCACTGACCACCAGGGACTCATGGGTTTCTTCATTCTACTTCAGCCCGTGATCAGGCAGTCAGGTCCACTGGACCACCAGGGATATTAGGGATCTTATTTTATTTTACTGAAGCCTGCAATTGGGCAGGCAAGTCCACTGGACCACCGGGGATATTAGGGATCTTATTTTATTCTACTGAAGCCTGCGATCGAGCGGGCAGCGTTCCACTGGACCACCAGGGGTGAAATGATTAATCTTCTATTTACTTAGCCCGCGATTGGGCAGTCCACTGGACCACCAGGGATACAATGATTATTCTTATTTTGTACAGCAGCCCACAATCGGGCTGTGGGGCATATTGCCACACTGCAGGGGGCGTTGGTCCCCTACGGCTGCTGCCTGGCAGGGTGCCAGGTGCAAGTCGTCGGGGATCAGTGCACCTGCATGCAAATGGGGCCAACTTTTGAATATCAATTCAATTCATGTTTATTTTTAGAGCGCCTTTCAAAATCAAGGCGCTGTACAGATTAAATAAAACAAGAAAATCCAACATTAAACAATCAGAACTATAAAGAAAAAGCCAAAGTGAAAAGATATGTTTTTAAAGCAATTTTAAAACTGTCAACGGTCGGGCATTCTCTTAACCAATGAGGTAGAGAATTCCACAGGGTAGGAGCTGAAAAGGCAAAGGCACGAGATCCTGACAACTTCAAACGGACCCTGGGAGTCTCTAGCAATCCCTCATTGGCGGAGCGGAGGGGCAGAGGGGCAATAGGGAACCAGAAGATCTTTCAGGTAACTGGGTCCCTGATCGTGAAGGGCTTTAAAGGTTAGTAAACCAACCTTAAAGGTGATCCGCCACCGAACAGGCAGCCAGTGCAGTTCGCGAAGCACAGGCGTAATATGACTGGTTCTAAGAGTCCCAGTCAAAAGCCTGGCTGCAGCGTTCTGCACCAGCTGAAGGCGGCAGATATCAACCCCTGGTAGCCCTAGGTAGAGGGAATTACAGTAGTCCAGATGGGTGGTAACAAAGGCGTGGACCAAAGTCGGAAGGTCCTCCTGGGGAATCAGATGTTTCACCCGGGCGATATTCCTCAGATGGTAAAAAGAGGATTTGACAACAGCTGACACTTGTGATTTCAGGGTCAGACCGTCATCAAAAATAACGCCCAGATTTCGCACCTGTCGAGAGCTAGAGAGCGGTACACCACCAAGTAATAAACCCGATGGTTGTCCGGCACTCAAACCCCTCCCAGGATGACCTGGATCCACAACCAATACCTCAGTCTTATCCAGATTAAGTTTTAACCAGCTCAAACTCATCCAAATTCTGATCTCATCCAGGCAGTTGTTAAGTACGGAGAGTGCATCACTCTGATCGGGGAGAAAGGATAGATACAGATGAGTATCATCTGCATAACAGTGAAAACTCAAGCTGTATCTCCTGATGATTTCTCCTAATGGCAGCATATACACTGCAAACAGCATGGGAGCTAAAATGGAGCCCTGTGGTACCCCACATGGTAGGGAGAAGGCGTCAGAGGAATAAATTCCGGTGACAACTCTCTGAGACCTACCAGTGAGGTAAGAACGAAACCATTCGTGGACTGTACCAGACAGCCCACAAAAAACCCGCAGTCGCTCCAGTAGCACCTCATGGTCTACAGTGTCAAATGCAGCAGAAAGATCAAGAAGGACCAGAATGGTACAAGCCTTTCGATCTCTGGCCATTAGGAGGTCGCTCAATACCCGAACAAGGGCAGTCTCAGTACTATGCCTTTTCCTGAAGCCAGATTGGAGTATCATAGACATTATGGAGGTGAGATGATCATCCAATTGCAGTGCAACTGCCTTCAATAACCTTACCAACAAATGGCAGGTTAGAGATAGGCCGGTAGTTAGCTAGACAGTCTGGGTCCAAGGAGGATTTTTTAGGAGTGTTGAACTACTGCCTCCTTAAGGGGTTGGGAAAAACCCCTCTCCAAGGATTTCCAGACAATGTCAGCAAGGATTGGGTAGATAACTTCTACAACACCTACTAACAGCGGTGTGGGACCGGATCCAAACTACAACTAGTTGGACGCATTGTTTGGATGATCTTCACAATGTCAAAGAATTCCGGGCGGTGAAAATCCAACCAGATAGGCCGAGGATTAGGTACCACCCGTCGTCCACCATAATCCCCCGAAGGAGAGGTCAGACCAGTGCTGGACCTGATGCTGGCAACCTTATCGTGGGTGCTGCGCCTTGCACAATGGAAGTTGCACTAGCGCATCCACGTGCTCCACTCTGGCCACTGGCGCTGGTGCAGTGCCACTGTGCCATGCACACTGCGGTGGCCAGGGTGCGATATTCACCGATGCTGATCCATGGCGCAGCTTCGTTGAATATCGCCTGGTCAATGCCCCTGCACAGCCAAATTGCGCTCACCCAGGCTTGCGCCACAGCCTGGCACAGTTTGAATATCTGGGCCCCTGTTTTTACATTGTTTTGCCAACCAATCGTTCCATGTTGAGTTTGACTGCTGTAGGAAAACTGGCAAATAATAAGCTACCGTATCTATGTTAATTTTAATGATACAACATTTTCATTCTTTGGTTTGTAGTACGTGATTTATTCTGATCCCCTTCAGTTAGTCCAAATATATCTAAACAATAAATAAACACGATAAATTGAAGGATTCTTATTTTTGTAAGTGTATGACCACGTTTATGGTAGTTTATTGAGATAGCGGCTATTGTTTTGGACACTGAATTTTATCTAAGTCTCCCAATAGCAACTGGCTTTATTTTTCCTTGGTGATGGATGGTGAGTGCTGAGTGGGTGGGGAGTGGGGCAATGACTAATGGCGATTGAAACAGGGGCAGTACCACTAGACTAATAGGGTACATTTCAGCATCTTAATGAGGATCAAAATGGGAGAGGGGCTGTATATCCTAATATTGCCTATCAAGAGTGATGGAGGCATGTACCACTATGCGCATCAATAAGAGCAGGGATTTGGAGTGGTACATGGCACTACATCAACAGACATGCCAAATTCCTTCAAATACCAGTACACCTTGCAAGGGGTTCCCTCATGGGTGCAGTGATGTTCCCAGTCGCTGATGCAAGGCAGTATTAAGATACCCCGCTGGTGCATTCCCAATAAAACTAAAATAATTTATTTCACCAGTTGCTGCTGAAGAGAAGCAGAGAACAGACCTGGAGGCACCAGCACAGCAGGTAGGAGGACAAGCTAGGTGTCAAGTCCTGCCCGTTCCCCCAGAAGTTTTACAACAAAGAGGTGTTAAAGGTGGGTATGAGAGGCAGAACAAGGACATGAGAGCTGAAAGTTCTGCCAGAGTTGTAAAGCAGAGCCCTTATTATTCAGCTTTGCTGTCATTTAAGATAATGGCTCTACTTTACAGCGCTGCTAGGACTGGATTTAGAAGAACTTAAACATTGTTGATTGCGCTATCTCTCTGAGACTAAACAGCACTACAGGTGCAACTTGCAGCTCTTTTTTTTTCTTTAATCTTTTGTTTGGTGGGGCGGGGGTGCACAAGGCACTGTGGCAGATTCAAAGGGGAGGGGACGTGCGAGGCACAGCGGCAGAATGATTCAAAAAGGCAAGGAGCACTACACTGAGTTCAAACTGACCCCCTTGCCCCCCCCCCGGTTCCAGCGCCTATGCTGCCGCGGGTGGAAGCCAGCTAGGGAAGCACCTAACTTGCTAATTTAGTTTACAGCTTGAGGGGGGTGCAAACTTGGAGGCAAAATGGTCTGGGGTAGGCGCTAACCCTGCTGCCCCCCCAAGCTCCACCACTGGGGAACAATGCAGTATATGACATATGTACAAATACAATAAAATACATTATAGTGGTGCAGTAGCACCACTATTGTTAGGGTTGGGAAGGCTGTTTAATGTTAACCCCCTAGCTTTTCACTTAAATAGCTTCACCCTCTCCCCCCGCCCATTCAACAGATTTGCACAGCATTTTGCAAGTGTGGTCTCAGGGGCAGGATCTCCTCTTTATGTGCCAAGTTTTGTTCCAGTCAGTTGTGCAGATTTTGAAATCTGAATAGTGAATAAAAGTTAAACTTTTTTTTTTTTTTTGCTGTTTTGTTTTGCCATCGACTAGTGCTCAGATGGTTTGGAATTTTGATCTGTAATTTTCAGGGTAAAAATGGCATGGCCAGACTAGTGACTTTCACTGGTTTACTGAAAAAATTAATTCATTCCAGAGTGATAAGGATTTGAAATAATTTCAGTTCTGAGCATGCTCAGTATGCTCTCCTGGATAGCTGTCTCATACAAAAAAAAGAATTTGGCCATACAAAAAAGGATTCTGTTTCATATAGGAGATAATTCTGTTTTGCAGGGAAAAAATATTTTTCTATGGCCACCATCTTATTTCCATTTTTTAAGTGTTTTGAAACCCCATAAAAGTAATATCATGGAAAGACACTAATACATATGTCTTGTTAACTGGGACCCCATTAGCTGGATTATGCAGTTAGTTTTTGAAACAATGACACAGAAATTTTTTTTTAACACCTTTTAAAAATCGTTTTTCATAAAACAATCTTTTTTCAAGTGGCCATAAGAAACATGAATAGGGCAATACAAAAAAAGATTGCTTTCATACAAAAATAATTTGGACTGTGTTTTTTTTTTCATATTCTTTTTTCATATGAAGTATTTCTTTTCATGAGAACAACACAATCTCACGAAAAAGGATTCCTTCATATGAAAAAGGAATTGGGATTTAATTTGTTTTCATAGTTTAGTTTTAACAAGCCCTAACTCCATTAATAGTTTGTCTGTCAATAATTGGAGTTAAGGGAATATACGCATAGAGAGAGAGAGAGAAAGAAAAAGAGAGAGACAGACAGACAAAAATGTCAATGAGAAGTATGACACTAACACATAATCCCTTACTAAACATTTGTGGGATATGAACCGCACCCTGAAATCACCTCCAGTCTTCACCATTGTGCCAAATCCACAATGAAAGTGGAATCATCAAAAATACACCAGGGGTGTATCTTGTCTTTCACTACAACCATAGCATATTTCAGAGGAATTAATAAAAATGTACTGACTTATGGGTAACAAAGTGAAAACTTCATTTTTGCCTATATACAATGAATCACTGATAAGAGGGACACTTAATATTATTTTTTTCCCTTCAAGCACATGGGCTCTGCATTTCCACAGCCAGATGGATGTGTGCATCTATGGGGGATGGAAGGGCAGGGCCCCTCTCTAGCCTGATGGATGTGTTGGGGACTTGCGTGAATGAGGATGCGATTTTACTGTCTCAAAAATAAGGAAATTCTTTACCAAAAACCGTGTTAATGTATCAGTTAGTATTAAAATTAAGCAAACAAATGTAGGGAAATGTGGCATTAGGGTTTCCAAACCTAACTCCTCGCCCCTCCCCCCCAAGCAGTAAAAGGAAAAAACTAGTTATCACTGCCCTGACTCTTGGAGAATTAGTGGAAGGGTCTTCCCTGGGGTTCTCAACCCTAATGCTCATCCCATTCCATGACCAAATAAGGTGCCATGTGATATGTTTTCTTCTGGTTGGGCCTGCAGGTTCTTGGCAATATCTGGGGACACATAGTTCTGTATGTTTGAAGGCTATACCACAATGAGGTAAGCATTAGGATTGAGAACCCTAGGGAAGACCCCCATCTCTGATTCGACAAAAGTCAGAACAGTGAAAAACATAATGTTTTTTCCTTTTACTGCTCGACTGCTGGGAGAGGAAATTATGGTTGGAAACCTTATTGTCTCATTTCCCTATTTTTGGGGGGGTTAATCTGAACCCTAACTGAGGCATTAATGCAGTTTTCAAAAACATGCATATAGGCAATATCATTTATATATTGCCTACTACCTATCCATGAAGTCACTCATACTAATTCTCAGCAAAAACATACAGCGTCCTCCAAGGACAGTATGACTTATTTTTTATAAATGACCCCAAAACATTGATTTATGCAAAAAAACAACAAAAAAAACATATCACTGTATTGTGCTCTGCAATATCTTTTGTCCAAGCTTTGACAAAAATGTTAATCAAATGAGTTTTTTATACATTCTGGGTCCTTAAACATTTGTTTATTCCCTAGTTCTGTACTGGCATCATACACATTAACAACAACCTACATGGTATAGCTCTGTTTTTATGAATCATCCCAAAATGTTTAGTATCCTTAAATTGTGAATTGCAATGTACTGTGTCCAAGCACAAATATTATTGCTAGAGGTTTTTTTTGCTACAAATGATGTGCTATGCAGTTTTTAATCTGCAGCTGTCCACTCACTGCATACCCATTAATGTGTTAGCCACAACATGACACATGCTTAAAGTACTGTCACCAGACAACACTGATGAGCACTGCTTCCCCCTTCCCAGCACATCACATCGAGGACAGGACTGCTGCTGCGATGGAGACCAATGGGTTCGGGCCCCCCCCACTGTGCTGCCCAGGGAGTGAGAAGCTGGAAACCTCGGGGTTGAGGCACCAACAGCGTAATCTGGTCAGCGGACCTCCCCGGTGTAAAATTGGAAGCAGACTGCAACTTTTTAAAATTTCCATCCCACCCGCCCTGTTGTGGTTCTGATTATGTAGGGGGCAGCGCCGCCCGTAGTGAGCCCTACACCAATAGGAAGCACAGGAGGTGGAGCATTGCCCTGGGCTAACTTACCTCAGCCTGTATCAATTACAGGCAAGCCCAACTGAATGGGGGACTTACTGCTTAATTCCAGCTACCTATTGTAAGACTTGAATGATCTAAATGAACCTCAAAGGTCTACTTGGTTTTTAATGCTGAATGTACACTAAACAATAAGGACCCTATATTGTGTACACTAAACAATAATGTGCTGAATGTACACTAAACAATAAGGACCCTATATTGTGCTATAACTTAAACGTGTGCTCACAATGTTACCAGCTAACCCTACCCTTTTATGCAATAGCTGTCAATAGCAGTGCCATTGGGTTAAGTCTAACTGCTTATATCTTCTTTTTTTCTTTATCTCTAACTGACCTGCTGCTAGACTACCTCTGTGGTAGTAACCCATAAAACCAAGAATCCTATTGCTTACTGAACTCAAGGGTTAGAAAAGTTGCTATTACTTACTGAACTCAAGGGTTAGAAAAGTTGCTAAGTAAAGCTATTGTACAAACATAACCTAAATAAGTACAACACTGCTGTGCGTCCCGGCACCCTCAGACACCCAGCCTGTTCCCCCTAAATTTCCCTTGTACTGTTACTACTAGGCCAAGCTCTTGTAGCCTAACAATGCCACATAAGGATGAAAATGCTAGTCAACAGGCCTCTGAATGCCCGTACCTTGGGCCAGCTTAGGTCAATTAAGGGTCTCCTCCTCGCTGCCCTGTACATCGCCTCAATCCTCTGGGTGGATTGGCTAGCCAGTAGACAAGCCTCTGCTGCACAGCCACCAAATGGACCAGCACAACGCCTGGCCTGGCACCCTTATAGCCCACCCCTGGCCGACAACCTGGCCCTCCTTATAGCCACTAAACTCAGTAGGAGCGGGATTTGCTACAGGGCTACTCTTTTGCTGACATACAAACCTAAAAAAACTAGGTTCCCTTCCCTGACCAATATTCTCCGCCTCCTGCTAAGGACCTTGCTACTGCGGGCAGGTGACATTCAACCTAACCCTGGCTCGTATGTCGATAATACCCCCATCTCAAACCCCCAGGACCTAAACTGGACTGTGACAAGGGGCTTGAGGCTAGCACACATGAACATTTGTAGTCTTAGGCCTAAAACACACAAAGTACAAGCATGGCTGGCCCTCTACAACCCTGATGTGCTTGCAGTCTCTGAGACTTGGCTAAAACCATTGATCCTAGATCACGAATTTGCCACCCCAGGGTATGTCTGTTACCGGAAGGATAGAACCCAGAAAAAAGGGGGTGGGGTCCTCATATACGGTAAGGCTACTTTGATCTCTGCTCACATTAACCTCAATGTAACAATGAGCCCCGAAATTGAAACTATCTTTGTACGCATCACCCTCGGCGGTGCTAAACACCTTAATGTAGGGTGCGTCTACAGTCCACCAAAGGGGGCCCTCCAATCCCTCGAGTCCCTCACAAAAAACTTAACAGTCGCATTTGCTACTGAGGTCATCATTCTCGGTGACTTCAACGTGCATTGGGACACAGAGGCCAGGTCCTCAATAATAGACATGCTTCAGGAGGCCAGCCTCTCCCAGATAGTCACCCTACCCACAAGCTTTAACTATAAAATGGGCAGCCACTCGACCATAGACCAGGTACTGGTGTCTAACCCTAAAAATATTCAACTGGCTGGCACCATGGCGGATGCCCTCAGCGACCACTCACCTACCTTCTGTGTTTGGAGGAATAGGACGGAAAGGGTCCCTCCTAGAATACTCACTTCCAGGGACTACTCAAAGTTCTCCCTGGAGCACTATAATACTCTCCTGAGCAACCTGGACTGGACACCTATTAGAGGTCTCCCTACCTTGGATGAGGCGGTGGACTTCTTAAACAGGTCAATCATGGCCGCTGATCTCTTGGCCCCATTAAAACCTACAGGGTAAAGGGCCATTGCTATAAGTGGATTACCACTTCCTTAAAAGCCCTGATGATCAGCCGAGATAAAGCTTGGAAAAAGTCCAAGGACACAGCTCCTCAAGCAGACCAGGTCCTCTACAGGACCCTCCGAAACCAATGTAAACAGGCCACCAAACTAGCAAAAAAGGAGTATTTCAACCACCTCCAAAAAGCCAACCTTGGCAACCCTAGGACTTTCTGGTCCCACATCAATGAACTAATGAAGGGAAAAAAAAAGATTACCTCGGGCCCCATCACCGTCAATAGAAAGGCACTACATGATGCGGCGGAATGCTGAGACCATGTCGTACTTCACCAACCCTGATAAACATCAGGCAGGGCCATCGGTGCCTAAAAACCCGGTTGCTCCGCCGGTTCCTCAATCGCCTGACTGCCCACCCTTTCATTTGAGGCTGGCCAAGGTAAAAAGAGGTCTTGGCCATCCTAAAAACCCTGAAAACAACAGGCTCAGGAGGCCCGGACGGACTCAAAGCGAGATTGCTAAAAGATGGTGCCACGGCGCTCGCTCAGCCACTCACCTGGCTGATCAATAGGTCCCTACTTGAGGGATATGTCTCTGACCTGTGGAAACAGGTGCACGTGGTCCCGATCCATAAGGGAGGGCCGGCAGAACCAATTGAAAACTACAGGCCAATCTCCCTGCTCTGTACCCTGGCAAAAATACAGGAGAAAATCATATATGACCAGCTTAAGGAGCACCTGGAAGCCCACATGCTGTTGTCCCCAACACAACATGGCTTTAGAGCCAATCATGGGACAGACACTGCCCTAACCAAATTCTCTTCAGACGTACTTAAAGACCTAGATGCTGGATCCAACACAAGGGCAGTTTTTATAGACCTCTCCAAGGCCTTCGACCAGGTGGATCACAGACTACTCCTCCAAAAACTCCTCCACATAGGCCTAGATGCCCAAGCCCTCAGATGGATAGAAAGCTACCTCACAGGTCAGACTCAGAGAGTCAGGTGGCAGGACAAACTCTCCAAACCTCTGTCCCTAACGGAGGGAGTACACCAAGGGTCCATACTCGGGCCCCTTATGTTCTCGTTGTTCGTCAATGAACTGTACAAGCACTGTGGAAGCAGCAATATAATCCAATATACGGATGATGCTGTGTTACACGTCCTCTTACAACCTGGATGACCTATCCAGTTCTCTCCCAAAACGACATTCACATCATGGAGAGGTGGCTCATTAACAACAAAATGGTCCTTAACACCAATAAAACCAAAGTTATGCTGTTCGGACCAAGAGCCTTAGGACAGGACAGATCGCAAATTCTCCAGCTTTCATCTCTGGAGGGCAACAAGCTAGATGTTGTTCCCTCTACAAAATACCTCGGCCTCACCCTCGACCAGGGCCTCACGTTCAAACAACACGTGGACCAAGTCACTAAAGTAATCCATTCCAAACTCGGATTACTATATTGGCTTAAGGAACTGTTAACCCTTGAAGCTAGGACTGCTATAGCAGTGAGTGTCCTACTTCCAACATTGACATTTGCGGCACCGGTCATCCAGGGTATCGCAAAGTGGGAGTATGGTAAATTACAGGTTCTTTACAACAAAGTGACCCGCTTTGGCACTCTATCCCACTCAAGAAGCCACCACTGTGAGGCGCTAGTAAAGCTTAACTGGCCATCCTTTGAAGCACGCCTCAGTTACCCCGTGCTCTGCCTGGTGAAAAAGATAATTAGCCCTTCCCTTCCCCCTAGCCTCGGGGGACTCCTCACAGTAAAGAGACACCTGCACAGCCTTAGGTCTTTGGGCCAAACGTTGCTAGAGGTTCCCAAGGCTAGGACTAAGGCAGGCCAGAAATCCTTCTCGTATGCTGCCCCCTCCTTATGGAACCACCTCCTGTTGGAGGTGCGTGAAACCCCTTCAGTGCCGTGCTTCTGCACCAGACTCAAAACCCATCTCCTATCAAAAAGTGTATGCCAGTGCCACTACACTTGACACTACCTAAACTACCACTATGAACTAAAAAGTCACCCCCCCAATCAAAGTAGAACTAATTTTTCTCCTCAAAGAACCATCCTAAAGCTCTCAAAGTATGTTCACCCAAGGAATCCATAATGCTGTCTCACTTACATGCAGGACAAATGTTCGAACACTATGAACTACAACTTACCAATATGACATATAATACCCTAATAACCACTGCTATGTGTAAACAGCTGAATATTGTATGCCCATAACTTCCTGTATTATGTAACTGCACAAAGTTCATAATGTCTGTACTGTAATTCCCGGGTCGCCCCTGAAAAAGGGACCTTCGGGGCCCAGTGGGCCTACCCGGTCATCAAGATTCAATAAATAAAAATAAATAAATTCTAGTCTTTTTCTTCAATTTCTGCACACAGAGAAGGTGCTGTGATACAGCATGAGCAGGGAATCCAGCCACATTAGAAAGGGTGTCCAGCTACAGAATAGGTTGGTGGGTGTGACAGCATGTAAATAGGTATATCTTGTCTTTCACTATAACCATAACATATTTCAGAGCAATCAACAAAAATGTACTGACTTATGGGTAACAAAGTGAAAACTTCATTTTTGCCTATATACAATGAACCACTGATAAGAGGGACACTTAATACTATTTTTTCCTTTCAAGCACATGGGCTCTGCACTTCCACAGCCAGATGGATGTGTGCATCTATGGGGGGATGGAAGGGCAGGGCCCTCTCTAGCCTGATGGATGTGTTGGGGACTTGCATAAATTTGGGACTTGTGTGAATGAGGACACGATTCTACTGTCTCAAAAATAAGGATATTCCTTACCAAAAACTGTGTTAATGTATCAGTTAGTATTAAAATTAAACAAACAAATGTAGGGAAATGTGACAATAGGGTTTCCAAACCTAACTCCTCAACCCCCCCCCCCAAGCAGTAAAAGGAAAAAAACTAGTCATCACTACCCTGACTCTTGGAGAATCAGTGGAGGGGTCTTCCCTGGGATTCTCAACCCTAATGCTCACCCCATTCCATGACCAAATAAGGTGCCATGAGATATGTTTTCTTCTGGCAGGGTCTGAGGTGTTTCAGTGTGCTTGGTGTATGAGGTCAGTGGATGTGACAGAGTGCATGTATGTACTGTATGCGGTTAGTGTGCATGTGTGGCAGCATGCATTAGCTTTGTCTGTGTGTAATAGCATGCATGGTGTATGGGGTTAGTGGGTGTGATAAGAAGTATGGGGTCAGATGTGACAGAGTTCCAGGGGTTATGGGGTCAATGGGTATGATAAGGTACATCTGGTCAGTGGGTGAGACAGTGTGCACAGAGGTATGGAATCAGTCAGTGGGTGAGACAACATGCATGGGTATGTGGTCAATAGGTATAACAGCATGCATTAGGTATGGGATCATGAGACATGACAGTGTGCTTGGAGTTATGGGCCAGTGGATATGATAGAGTGCAGTGGGTATTGGGTTGTGAGGTGTGACAACTAGCATATGATATGGGGTCAGTACATGTGAGACAGCATCTGTGTATGTGGTCAGTGGGTGTGACGGCATGTATGGGGTATGGGATCATGATGTGTGACAGTGTGTATGGTTTTATGGGGTTTGTTGGTGTAGCAACATGCATGGGGTATGGGATAGGTGGATGTGACACTGTGCGTGGGATATGAGATTGTGAGTTGTGACAACTTGCATCCAGGTATGGGATTCTGTCAGTTACCACAACACTTGCAGATGGCTACTAATCCCTATTAGCCTTGGCATTTAGAATTCCGAGTCTCCTCCCCAGCACAGGGGTATGTGGCTGATGGTGTGATCGAGTATATGGGGTAGATGGGTGTGATAGAGTATAAGTGTATATGTGGTCGGTGAGTGTGACAGTGTATATGAGGGTGTGGGGTTGCATAAAGGGTATGACAGCATGAACAGGGGTATGGGATTGGTTGATGAATGTGACAGCATGCATGGGGTATGGAGTCATGGGTGTGACAGTCTGTGTGGGGTATGGGGTCATGATGCGTGACAGTGTACAAAAGGTTATGGGGTTATGGTGTCAGTTGGTCACCACAGCACTTGCAGCTGTCAACTGATCCCTATTAGCCTTGGCATTTAGGATCCCAAGTCTATCCCCACCACAGCTTTTATAGGCACCCCTCCAACACATCCACAGGATATCGTGCTACCATGCCCCTTCCAAAAAATGGGTGGTATAATGAGGAACAGCCCTCCTCCCTCCATGCAGTTCATCTAGGTCTCATTACTGGGCAAAATGTAACAAGATGGATGAATGGATGGATGGACAGAGGACAGGCAGATTTTAAAATACCTAAAATATAGGCAGTATTATTTATATACGACTGGATATGCACTCCTGATAATATGTTGTAACAAAGCACTGAATTCCATAATAACTCAATAGCAGGTAATTACAACATTTTCCTCCTCATGTTGTCACTTTAGTGAAGCACAAAAAAGCACAGTGGCTCGACACCATTTTTTTCACTCTGTGTTCCCACAGTAAAACCCTACTGTCACAAATCTGCTGCTGATTTAAGACATGTCTGCTTCAAAACTTAGGGGTAAAGTGCCACAGAGAAATAGGACCACCAGCTAAATGTAGTTATACAATGTGACAGAAGTGTGTCAGTGGATTGCGGATGGAATTGTTCGGTAATATTGCCTTTTTCATTGTGTTAAACACCTGAACCAGTTTAAAAAAAAAACAAATTCTGGCCAGAGCTGATAGGGCTGCAGGTGAGAAATTTGGGTTAAAAATACTGAAAATTACTAAAGTTATGAGTCTGTGTTAGCAAACTGTAATGTAGGCTTGTACCTTTGCTGTTTCTTAATATTTTTACACCAAATTTTCAAAATTGCCTTCTGATGACCCCATCTCATGAGCAAGGGCAGAGAAAATTTTGAAAAACTGAGGATTTCTGCACTGAGGGATTGGGCACACACCCAGTGTCACTGTTATCCTTTGGTGGGGTGGTGGTGGGTGATAAGAGGGAGGGTGGAGTGGGGGAGAGGCAACTATTAATCAATAACAAAAAAACTGCTCAGAAATAATCACACTTGTGCAGTACTGCACAGGGGCAGGGGGCAGAGAAATAAATATGAGGATTCCTGCACTGGGGGATTGGTAACCCCTTGGTACCACTGTCACGATTTTGGAGGGGGGTGGGTATTGAGAGGGAGGGTCAGGTGGAGGGAGAAAACATATATTAAAAAAGAGACCATCATGGGGAACACGATTATTACACTGGCGAATTGGGCACCCTCAGTGTCATTGTTATGTTTCTTGGGAGTGGGGTGGGGTGGTGGGTATACTTATAACTAAATAAAATCACTTCAAATGCCAACAATGAGCAGAGTGCTTCATGGATGTGTAGGCGACTGTGGTGCAACTCCAACAGGTTGTTCAGTCACAAAAAATGCAAAGAATGCAGAGTCCTTTTTTGATAGCAAGAGGTCTGTAGGGCTCTGACCACTGCAGCCCTAATAATGTTGTGCAAAATTTCTGTTATGAGGATTTATCACACACGCTTGGTGTGTGATAATCTCATAAACCCCTTGAGCTTCAATGTCAGGGTTTATGGATTATTTATCACACATCTCTAGTGTGTGAAAAATCCTCATAACACCCCTCAGCACCAGCATTATTCTCTGCTTGATGCGTTTAATCCTACCTATCCATGATAATAACATGCACTAGCAGTACACAGTGCAATCATAGTCTAACTCCAGTTTTATAAAAGCTCAAAAACTTCTATTCTGTAGTGCAAATTTCAACATACTCATGCAAGGTATTGCCAGGGGGTATTATCATTCTAGTCTTTCTTTCAAGTTCTATGCTCAATATTTGTACAATAGAGGAAGGGGAGGACCTGATGGAGTCCTTTTAGTACCTGTGGGGTAGTAGTAAAGTGGACAAAAGGTCCCTGTGGAAGTGAAGCAAGGGCAAGGTAACAAGAAGCCATGAATAGAACCTAGTGGGAGGAACTTCAGGAGGGAAATAGTGAGGTTCTTTACAGGAAGGATGGTAGACAAGTGGAATGCATTGCCAGAAGAAGTGGTTGGAGTGGAGTCCACCACCAGTTTCAAACACATGTCGGATAGGCATAGGGAACTGGTCTAAAGCAGAGGAGGAAGGAATGGTGGCAAGAAAGGGAAGGAGATTAGTGGCCTATGAAGTGGGGTGTTGCAATACAGTCAGAGCCATTGGTAGTCTACTTGTGGCCCACCATTAGACTGGATGCGGATACAGGTAGGTACAGGGCAAACTTGATACGCCACTTTTTTTGCCATCAACATCTACATTTCTAATCATTAAAAAAATGTATATATATATATATATGTGTGTATGTGTATGTGCATATGTGTGTGTGTGTGTGTGTGTATATATATATATATATATATACAGTATATATATATATATATATATGTGTGTGTGTGTGTGTGTGTGTGTGTGTGTGTAAAGTTTGCATACTTTTCTATCTCTGAAAACTCTTGGATCCATATGAGAACTGTGATAGGATACTCCAGGATGTGTGTTGTTGTGGGATGATGACACTTCTTAGGTGACAAAAGGCACAAAGTGAACCACTGTACACCAATGGTGTACCGTTATCCCACAAATCCACACACCAATGGTGTGCCTTTACCATTATTTCATAAAACACTCTCCATTGCGCTCACAGCATGAGTCTCTTAAACTCTCCAGGCTCTCCCTGCTGCGACACGCATTCCTTCTACTCCTCCTTTCTGGAAACATTCACCCCAACCCTGGTCCCCCCTCAACAAAAACCTCCCCAAACAAACCACAGGGAAGACTACTGCTGGCATCACTTAATATCTGTAGCCTTCCCAAGAAACACACCCTACTGCAGGGTTGGATTGCCCAACATGCCCCAGACATCCTAACCCTCTCAGAACACAGCTATCAAATAAAATCCCCAATGATGCTGTTTTCCTAAGCAACTATAACCTCCTTAGGGCGGATAGATCCGTAAGCGAGGTGGAGGCTGCACAATATACATTAAATCAACACTCTGCGCCACCATCGCTGATACCTCCCCCAAACATGAGGCCCAGACTCTGCAGTCAAAATTAGATTGGGCTCTAAAACAATCATCATCATCTCAGCCTATATCCCGAGAAACCAGAAACCGGATTTGAATCCATCCTCCACACTGTCTCACACCTCCCAAATACTAATGAAACCATATTAATGGGTGACTTCAACATCGACTGGGCATCCCATCCTCCTCCGTCTTCAGAGATGCTGCCCAGGCTATCGGTCTCTCCCAAATTATCACATCCCCAACGAGGCGCGACACAAGAACCGGGACATCCTCACTACTAGATCTCATCTTTACCAACAGGCCAAAAAATATTACCCAGGCTTCAGTGCTCCCTGACTCTATCAGTGACCACTCCCCAGTTATCTGCAGGTGGTCGGGCAAACTGCCCACTGCACCACCCAAAACCACATGGCACCGAAAAATCAAAAAAGGAGGCATAAATAACCTCAAAGAATACCTAGCCAATAGTTACTGGCTTCCCTTATATTACGCACAATCAGTTGATGCGCTCTCGCCCACTTTATAGCTACCTTTAACAAAGCCGGCGATATATGCTCCCTCACTAGGCAGGTCGTGAAAACCAGGTCTACACCATGGATAACACCCTCCTCCTAAAACTCATGCAACACAGGGACAACCTCTGGCACAGGGCCATAGACCCCAACGCCCAGGACAGACAACTCTACAGGAGGCTCAAATAAATGCACCTGGGCCACACGGCAGGCCAAGGCTGATTACTATCAGCACACCTCTCCTCCTCCTGGGAGATGGGAGAAAGTTCTGGAGTAACATACAAGAAATTAGCGGCAAATCCGTTCCCCACCCCTACCCAACTAAGTCTGAGCAGGGACGTTACCCAAGATCCTGCTAAAATCACTGAAGCCCTCAATGAAACTTTCTCAAACCTCTCACATATCCTCCCCTAACTTCTTCCACCCTCCCAAACCCCCTCTACTCCACTTATGGCGAGAACAGCCTCCCTCCCCTTTCGGTTCGTACCATCCCTGCTCCTTAACTGCGTTACATCTCCAAAGCAATCGCTAACACTGTACAGCAATGACTCCCTGGACCTAAAACTCATAAGGCTTACCCTTGATATCACCATAACCCATCTCACACATATCCTAAACCTCTCGCTGTGCCTCGGCCAATTCCCACTACCTGGAAAAAGCCGTGATCATCCCTATCTTAAGAGCGGGATCCCACCTCCCGGGAATTATAGACCAATCTCTATACTCCCTCCTCTCTCCAAAGCCCTGGAAAAAATAGTCTCTGACCAACTTACTGAGCATCTAACAAAACACAACCTGCTCAGCAAGGAACAGCATGGGTTCAGAGCTGGCCACAGCACCATCCACGGCTCTCTGAGCTCACAACATTCATCCATGAGGCCTCGACCAAGGGTCACTAGCAGGGCTATCTTTATAGACTTAACTAAGGCCTTCGACGGTCAGCCATAGATTACTCCTTCAAGTCCTGCCACAACTAAATGTAGTCTCCGAGGCCGCTGCCTGGCTAAAGGACTACCTCACAGGCAGCTCGCAGCAAGTAAGAATAAACTCCACCATCTCCACTCCCAAGCCCGTTCGCTCCAGTGTTCATGAGGGGTCAATCTTAGGCCCACTGCTTTTCCTCTCTTCTTAATTCTCTCCCCAAAGCCTGCAGTGGTCATCTCTTACTCTATACCGATGGCGGTTCTCTACTGAAACACCCCAACCGTCGTACTCCAGCACACCTCAGGAATACTTCGGAGCTGGAAAATTGGTTCGCTGACCACCGACTGATCATTAATTATTCCAAAACCAAGGCCATGACCTTTGCTCACCACCAAAGCCCGCACAGCCAGATGGCTCTTCACATTTCAAGCGGATGGTTCCCTGCGTAGCGTCAATCACTTCAAATACCTGGGGTAAGCCCTGGATACCTCCCTCTCCTACCACAGACATGTACGCCTCCTCTCGGCAGCAATCAACTCGAGAATGGGTACCCTCTACAGAATCAAAAACAGTCTGCCCGCACATGCCATGCAGATAGCTGTCACATCTTCCATCCTCTCCCTAATCGATTACGGGATTGTAATCTACAGCACTGCTGATAACTCCACCCTAAGCTGCATAACCACTGCGCTAAACAAAGCATGTCACCTTGTCTCGGGTTGTGACAGACTCACCCACACCTGCGACCTATACCAACTGACTGGCTGGCTTAATTTCCACCAAAGGCTCAAGTACCACACCTGCATTCTAGCAAAAAAGATCCACCTCCAGCTAGCGCCAACCGCCCTTCACCACATCATCAAACCGGCCCCTCTCAGGCGTATTACCAGACTCTCGGCTTCCACATCCTTCGTGGTTCCCCCATGTCGAATGTCCCTTGCGCAGAGATCCCTCCGCTACCGTGCCCCCAATTGGCTAAACACTCTTCCGCCCTCCCTCTCCCAATCCCGCAGCATCCATCTCTTCAAAGCAGGCCTAAAAACCTTCCTACTGGGTAGCTCAAAATGTGAATGCTACGTTGGCCTACCTGTCTCCTCTCCCCTCCCCCACACACCCACACAGGGGCCCTTCTGACCTTTCTAACCCCCCCATGCTCAACCCAGGGGTCACAGGTATGTCTCCTACCTGCCCAAACCAGAGAAAAAAAAAAAAAAAAGTCCCTCTGCCATGATACCAACAATTAACTCAGTAATACCACTTGTTTATTATGCATTGAAAGTTGCCTTCCATTGCCTTTCTGTCATATGTCTCTCCACCCTCTGTAACCACCGGAGAGCTAATGTTACTAAAATGTGATTGTACATAAAACTGTAAATAATTTGTGCTTGTATATAACTTGCCTGGCCTGTTCCGTCTGTCTTCCCCCAACTCGTGTTCCCCCCATCACCCTTTGTAACCGACGTGGAGCCTTTGCAAAAGAGTCTTTGACTCAAAGGTTTGTAATTCCGAATTTCAGTAAATAAATAAATAAATAAAAACACACACCATGTTGCGTCTGACTGCTTAATTGAGTAATTGAAATTTTGCCTTTAAATAACGATTTATAATAAATATTGATTTGCTCCTCCCCTAGAAACATTAATCACGCTAACATTCCTATTATTTTTTATTTATTGAAGTCTCGGATTAACACCTTTGAGGACAAGCTCATTACACACTTTCCATGTCAGAGGATAACAGACATTTTTGTTTGTAGAGATTGGTAAGAACAAATAAAACACAATTGAACAAGGATGGTTATAACTAGCAGAAAGGCACAATCATAGGCTGTGAACAATAGCCCGAGTCACTTATGAAAACTTAGACACTAGCAGGATCTGAGAAAGAAGATGACAGACTGGTCTACGGGAGAGGGGGAACCTAAACATAAACCCATAGGGCATTATTGCTGAAATAAAAGGGGAGATGGCAGATGGGAGGGCACAGGTTGCTTGGCCAGCATGGAAGGTAGAGGGAAGAGCACAGGTTTCCGGGCCAGTTGGCATTAAAGGGTGGTGATGTGTGAGTTTGGGGGAGGAAGGATAGGAGGGATCAAGGAAAAGAGGGAGGAGGATAACAGGTGATGACTAAGCACTCTAGGAGGCAAGCAGGGGGAGAATAAGAGCATAGGAGGTAAGTGCCAAGCACTGTGGGGCAGGAAGCAGAGTCAAGGAAGGAACAGAGATACAGTGGGTTGTGAAGTTTGTCAATGGAAGCAATCACAGCTGGCATTTGCTGTTAGCTGTTGTCTCAGCCTTTTTTAAAATAGATCGATCAAAGTTAAAGTTGTGATGTCAGTGGGTAGAGAGTTCAGCTATCCTGGGGTGATATAGGCAAAAGACATTTGACCCAGGGAGGTGCAACAATGGGGAATTTTAAATATTCGACTGTCCGAACTGTGGATGCAGCGATGGTTATCATTGTGGGTGAAAAGATTCTGTACTCCTTGGGGCATCGAGCCTAGACTGACCTTTTTTTCACAAAAAGCCATGATTGGTACTGAAGGCTGCCTGAGAACTGTGACCAGTTGGTCTGGGCATACAGGTCGCATGTATAGGTCAACCAGGTTGCTCCCATGACAAGCTGACAGGCTTTGTTCAAAGCAACTTTTATGCGGTGTAGTGCGGTGTCTGTGGCTGAACCATATATTATCAACCCATAGTCAGTGAGTGTCACCAGAGAACTGTGCACGGCTAGCTTAAGGGCCTCTAGTGTTAGGCTGTGCTTGTGCCGGTGCAGTAGTCCAAGCCATGTATTAATGGCCTTAGTGACTTTGTCGATGTGGAGATCAAAAGACATTTTGCTATCTAGTGTAACCCCCAAATATTTGAAATGTTGCACAAGCTCCAGGGGGGTACCTACCATGTTAGGGATAAGAAGGGGGTGAGTTCTGTACTGGTTTTGGGCAGTGGAGAACAGAATTATTTTCATCTTGGAATAGTTTATCACAAGTTTCTGGCCTTTAAACAAACTTTTGACTGCTGAGAAGTTACTCTGGAGTGTACATTTGAGAGCGAGGGGTTTGGGTCATTGATGAACAGAACAGTCTCATCAGCATATAGCAGTAGATGACATTGGCAGGTGTGGGGTAGTTTGTTTAAAAAAAAGTTAAATAGGAGCGGACCCAGAATGGACCCTTGTGTAACATCGGAGTTGACTGACCTACTAGGGGTGTGGATGGGCTGAACAATATTTCCCAAATACCATGAACAGTAAGCTTCCCAAATATCTGGGCATACCTCCTGAGTAGTTCACTATTCTGCTGGTATTCAGGAAGCACTATTCACTGAGATTTCAAAGTTTCACAGGGCTTTGTTGGCCAGTTGGAGGCTATGTCTGGAGTACACAGCCAGGGTTACCATGTGCTAGCTTCACTCTATATTGATAGGATACAGGAGTCAGTAATTTCTGACAGCTAGTTCTGCACTTCCAGTCTACTCTACTTCTGAGACCTTAAACTTGCACCACTAAGTTTGTTGCTTGCTCCACAAACTTTTTTGGACGGGGTCAGTACTAAGATCTGATCAGCACCAGAAAGTTTGGCTTGTGTTTTTGCCCTTTTTTTTATCACATCTATGTTTTTCTCACCTTGCAGCCACAGTCCTGCTGTACATCCAGCCACCGCTCCTACCTACCCCTCCAACCCCAATGCCTGATGTGCCCAGCTGGCATACACAGCTACAACCATCAAGAGGGGCCCCCCCTTAAGCCCCCATGCCCAGCGAGGATCCAATACTGGCACACACCTATTTCAGGCATCACCGGCCAGTGAAGCTAGTAGCTATCAAGCTGCCGTGGACCATGCTGCCTTTTACCCTTTTTCTCCCAATGGAGGCATGGAAGTGCAATGACATCCATGCACAGCATGCAGACATCTGCCGTGCTCTCCCTTGCTGAGCACCTGCACAACTGCAGTTCCACTGGGCACCCCTAGGGACTGCCAGAGCATGGCGTGCACCCACCCCTTTCCCCAGGACTAGGAGAGCTGTCGCCAGATGCTCGATCCTAGTCCTCCCCTGCTGACCCCCAATGATCTGGGCTCTTTCCCGAACCTGGGTCACTGGTGTGGAGTGAGGTGTGGCGCCCAGCACCTCAACCCTCAGTGCCACCGGGCTGGCTGTGTTTTTGCACTTTGATAGCTGGGCTCAGTTACAGGGACCAGGAGAGAGTGTCAGACACCCCTATTCTGCAGCATTCAGTTCATCACAGCTCAGTGCGATGTTTTGCTGAAGCACATTTTCTTTTCCTCTGTTCTACTGGCTTTTTGTCATCAAAGTCAGGCTTCACTTTCTGACTGCATTAAGTAGGGACCTGTACTGCTGGGCTTAGTAACAGTGAAGACTTTTTAGCTGACTGCCCCCTCCCTACAGATTTGCTTTCACTTCCACACAGTTAGTGTGACTTTTTGTTGTTGTTCTGTCATGGTTCTGCGCTCAGTACATTGCACAGCTGAGGAGGGTGCTGGCGGTGCATGTGTACTGTTTTTTTTTTTTTTGTGAAGCTGCATACTTCATGGGCACAGCTGTGTGAATGCATTTTTATGTGTTCTTAAACTACTGCTGTTTTTACAGTGAGTCAGGCTTGACTCTGAATTGTTCCCATTAGTCATCTGGTTCTGGAAATTGTTTCCTGTATGACTAAAGATGGTGTTAGCTGACTCCCCCCACACACACACACACACACACAGCTTACTGTGCATGTCTTGTTTGTGTGTGCGTGTGTAGTATTTGTTTTGTGAGTTTGCATCCTACTTCTGCATGACTGTGTGCATGTGTGTTTTTTTTGTGTGTAAACAGCTGCAGTTGTTTTTAGTGGGTTAGTATTAACTCACTGGTTTGTGTGTGTATGAACTTGTGTAGTGTCTCTGTCATTTAGTGCAGGATTTGGTTCCATATCCAATGGGAAGATTGTTGACTGACCCCTTCAAGCAATCATTTTAGTGACATAAAACAATTTTTGCACAACAAGTATTTAAATAACACAGTTACACACATCGTACTGTACCTAGGTGATTACCTGCACTACTTGCTAACTGTAGTTGGTTAAATTTAACATACTAACATACTATTTGCCAGCAGATTAGGCCTTACGGTCTATCGAGTCTGCTCGAACCTAGATCCTTAGTTGGGTGCCGAGATCCTCCCATCCCTTGTTCTCTAGAAACCCCTATCATCCATCCCCACCCCACCCCCCCCGGTGGGGATGGATAACTGGCTGTGGTAGGGCACTGTGCATTTCTAGCTTTTGCTGAGGTAATCAGTTATCTACATTAAATAGCATCTGGAGATTAGCCACCCTGCAAATATCCAAGGTCCAGCCCCATTGTTGGCCAGCCAGCCCCCAGTGGTGCAGGAGATGGTGACAGACACTCTGGGCATACTGTATTATGTGGGCTTAGCTCGTTGTCTTTCCCAGAATGCCAGGTTCTGGTAGTGGTAGCACTGTGAGTGAGAAACCAGCAGCACCAAGGCTACTGGTACTACTACTGCTGGGTCTGTCACCACCACCAGAACCTCTAGTAGCATACTAGTGACACAGTGTTTTTTGTTAGCCCCAATATTTTATGGGACTTCTAGATCCATAAAGCAGAGACCCCTATTCTGCAAGTAACAGCCACCAATGGCATTGATAGCAGCAGTGTTGCCTCAGCCTGTTACTGTCTCCACTAGTTCTTCACCAGTTAATGTGCTCCCAGTCCACACCACCACCAGTGCCATCCTTGCAGTTCAGACCTCAGTGTTGCTGCCTCTGACACCACAGTTTCTGTGACTACCACCACCACTACTGCCACAGCTGCCGTCACCAGTGCACATGGTGGCATGTCACCACCATAGACACTTTGACCTCTACCACTGTTGATGCCACAACTGTACCCATACTTACACCTCCTTGTGTCACTACTACAGACACTGTGAACGTGTCATTGACTCCTTATGATGGCCAAATAGTAGCTAGCTGACAAATGTAATCCACAGGGCCTGAGTCTTACACTGCTTGGCTGTCACGTCTAGCAGCTTTGTGACACTTGCCGTGGTATCTTTGAGGTGTATAAGGAACACCAGATATTGAACAATGGTTTGATAGTGATGGTAAGTGGATTGTAAAAGTATTCTTTACATGTCCACTTTCCCTGGTAAAATTCCAACACTGAATAACTACAGCAAACTGCTGGACATGTGGTATGTCTTGTGTTGTGTTGCTCACAGCTCTGAGCCAGTTGCTGAGATGTTGTTGAGGTGTTTATGGAATGCCAGGTTCAAAGGTAGTCTAATTGTGTTGTTTAATGACTTTTTAACCATTCCTTAAAAAAAAACACCTTTCCTGGCTGAATGACAACTGCTAAATACCAAATACTCAAATAGCTGGGATCCAACAAACGAATATTTAGCTGACTACTCAGGAAAAAGTATTCACACACCTCTAATTTCTGTAGCATTTTATTAGGTTTCAGGCATGTCTATCACTACTACTGTACTACTTAAACTTCTGTACGTGCCTTGAGAGTTTATAGAAAAAACATTGTGTTTGTGGCTGTGTACATATTTAGACTAAATTCACTTAAAACAGAAGTATTTGTTAGTCAGTATGTACTGTAGCTTTAATCAATAATAGCATCATCCTGGCTATAAAACAATATACTGATTTTTTTGTTTCATTTTCTTTTATACCTGAACTGAGATATGGGATTTTAAAGTTTTTAAATGTTTCCACTGCTTTGCGTTGCCCACTAATAAAAAAATAAATATCTGGATGTGGTTCTATGCTGTTTACCACCAGAAACATGGGGTAACACCATCCTGATAGATTTACTATTTAAAGCTAGCCAGTATGTTCAAAACTTAACCTCAATAGAGGGAGATTTTTAAAATTTGTGAGTAGTGGTCATATTTAATGATGCAAGTCATTAATTACAGAATGGGTTATAACATCTTTTTTAGAATTATCTGTGAATTGGGCAGGCCCAATGGCACTGAAGGCTTACTTACTACTTGCCAGCAGAAACAGGCAACGTGGTCTAACAAGTCTGCTCGAGTGTGCAGCTAACACCCCACTTTCTGCAGCTGCCCTTCCCCTATTACCCCCACACAGATGAATGCAAGCTGACCTTGAACCAGATTAAGCTGATGGTGGTATTTTTAGTGAATGAGGCACTAAGGCACTGGGCACCATACCTCTCACAATGCCAGTGTTCCATGTTCGGGAACAAGCATGGGCTGCCGGGGTCGGCCTGGGGAAAGCTGGGAGGGAATAGAGTAGCCACCAGCAGCTCTCCTCTCATGGATCAGGGAGGTCGGCTTTCTCAGCCTAAGACCACCACCATGTGTATGCGTGATGGTGGTGCAGGCACGAGTGAAAGTCGGGCACTAGGCCAGGGTTGGGTGAAGTGGAGTTGGTTAGGCCAAGGCATGCATGTGCACCTCTACATGCATGCCCAACCTTGTCTGTGGTTCCTGGAATTAAGGGGAAAAAATGCAGAAAAATGCCAGGGTTGTGGCTGGATGATCCCCCCCAGTCCAGTTCTGGTCATTCTGCAGAGGCAAAGTAAGGTTGACCTTGAATGACCATGAGTGCCCAGTACAGATGGTTGACAGAAGCTGCTGGCCCACTGAAGAGCGATAAACACCTATATGGAAAACAAATATCTGTGAAAATTAAAACTACACTAAGAATGACTGTAAGAATGTCACAAATACATTTTTTATCAAGCTTTTTCTTCCCACGAGGCATGCAGGTGGACTATCAGCCCTGTCCCTACTTCCCCTGACAGGACAACACCTCCCCAGCCACAGCATGCAGTCCCCCATGGATTACCCCGAATGGGGGGGGGCAGAGGAAGGGGGGCCATTCTCCCTCTGGTGCACAATCCTGTGGTCTCTGGTGGCTGGTGGTGCCATGACCCAAGTGAGAGCGGGCAGGGATTCATGAAGTCCTCATGTCTCTTATTCCATTTTTGCCCTCAGTCCCCTACTGCTGTGACAAGTAAGGATGTGTGCATGTAGGCACACACACCCTACAGAACCTTGACTCCTCCCTTTGAGTTGCTCACACCTGCACTTATGGCAGGCTTCCACCTGGTGGCAGTCAAAGGTCAAGACACCTAGCTGCCCCTTTCTGGGAGAGGAGAGCAGTCCATGGAATGCTCCATCCTCTCTCTCCAGCCAGCCTCTGGTAACCTGAGTCCATTCCCAGACCTGGGTCATCAGTGTGGCAACAGGAAAGGCACTTAGCACTTTAGTCCTACATGGCATGGGGCTGGCGCAAATACAGTTTTGCTAAGAAATTATATGACAACATTTTTTGCCACCTAACAAATACTGGTGCTTTAAAGAGCAACTCTGCACTTCAGCATGTGCTTTCATAAATAAAATGTTTCAGCTGTTACAGTTTACAAAAGAATACTTTGTTTTTTTTTTTCATTTTCAATGTTCCTTGTCAAGATTTACAGAAACATCTGGGTAGTCCATCTGAAAAGTCTGTATAGAAAACATTTAAAAACATTTGCCCCTCTCCTTTTCACCTCACAGTGACTTTGTTTATGACATCATAGTGCTCACCATAACAACAGATTGTGATGTCACACAACAATTGTGTGGTCAGCATGGGAGAGTCTGATACATTTTGAAAGACTCCACAAAGTAATTGCTGCATTATTTACAATATATAGCAAATCAACAGCAAGGAGAAAAAAAACAAATAAAAAATAACTAGAAAACAATAAAGTTCAAACATAATTGTTGTAAATCTAGTGTTTTTAAGCTTTTTATTATAATAGTTGCTCTCTAGTGATTTTCTTTCAGTATGCAGGCAGCATTTTAAAATATAATATTCAGAAGCAATTCAGCTTATATTTCATTAGTTTTCTGTATGTTTAGTGTTGCATGTCCTGTCATTCTTTATTGTAAAATGGGAAGTGAAAACCAGCCAATCAGAACAAAAGCTGCCTATGCATAAAATCTGTTCCATGCATGGGTAAAAAAAAGAGCTGGCAGTGAAAAGACCAGTATTCTTGTGCCACAGAATGTTGGCATTTTGACTGTCAGCCATCTTTTCTTTAGTCAGTATAGCAGAAAAATATAGAGATTCATGCACGGCTGAACAACTAAAAGGACAGAAAGTTTGTCTCCCCCCCCCCAGCTGCCAGTGAAACTTTGTTTAATGTTTGTATTCTGCTGCTGTCGATCGCATTTCCAAACATTGTTTAATGTTCATTTTTTGCTGCTGCCGCCGATCATGTTTCTTCTCCAACACTCCCGTCTCCCTGTAAATATCCCCACCTGCCGATCACTCGCTCACTCACTTGGCACATGTGATACCAACAATGCTGCAGCAGCATGAAGACACGGGAAACAAGATATGCTACTGACCCAATCTGTAGCCTGACGGTTTCCATGTCTCCTAGCTAGCACGTCGCGCTTGCAGCAAATGAGGTGAGAACATGTAGACAAGAAGCGCTACTGGGATTTAAATGTAAACATTTGCATTGGTAAGGAGGAACCCACCAGTGGCCCACTCCAGTCCCGTTGGTGATTTTGTTATATCTTGTAAACAACCGATCGAGTAGTGATTTTGTCAGGAATAGTATAGAGATTTCTGAAGTCCAGTTATTTAAAACAAAGAAAGTACATTTTCTACCTCAGACTTGATTGCTTTAAACTGAACTTGCAAGAGAGCTGACTGAAACAGTGGAGATATACAATATCTATATATATAAAATACACAATCACACATGCCCACACAATGCAAAGCATCATGGGCTGCATATGCAAATCACCACAGAATGTTATGCTGGTTCAACTTTAAGCAGAATTGCATGGTGCCGAAAGGCCTCTCACACAGTTTGCAAAGGGTGCTAACAGATGACATAGACATGTGTTTCGTCCTACCAGGACTCATCAGTATGCCTCATCTGTTTGACACCCCAGTGGAATGGACCAGCTACCCTAAGACAGTGTGTCTTGGATATGTTGTGGTGAACCCATTAAAATAAAAAAACTATTTAAAACACAAAGAACTATATATATATATATATATATATATACACAATGTAAAATGGAACCCCATTATGTGAGTGTTTATTAGAGATGTTTGAAAAATATAAGTGGAGCAGTCATGTATGGGGCTGGTGTTTTGTTTGCAGATTGTTTCTTTTCATTTTATTTTTTGCGGTGCTTACAATTATCTGCATCTGTAAGAAATATAGAGTTTGCTTTTAAGTAGGCATCTTCCTAAATTTCTGAAGTCAGTTGGCAGGGTGTATGTACTGGCAGTTTGTGTACCTGCTTGCCCCTCTAGCAGTCCTCCCATGTAGCTAAAGCCCTATATGCAAATGAGCTCATGCACATTAAACAGTGTAGGCGGAAGGAATATTTTAACACAGATTAGCAGAATAAACTCTTTTTTCTACAGGTAAGCATGATTTTTATAACTGTACTAACTAAAAAATAAAAAAAAAATTTATAAACGCAATAAGACACTTCAGGGTATGTATGGAACATATTTTACCACATGCCAGGAGCTAAAAGCATTCAGCCAAGGCCTCGTGCCTTATTATGCCCCTGGCCATGCGGTAAAATATGTTCCATGCACACCCTATCATGTCTTCTTGCTTACCTATTGAAGACTTTGGCTTAACATGTTTGTCCACCAGCTTTCATCTCACTGGTCTTGTACTACCTTTGTGGATGTCATAGGTCTCTGTGACATCATGTGAAAATGACTAATGCCTCACAGTCGATTTATGACTTCAGCAAGTGGTAAGGCAGGAGGAGGAAGAGGGGGAGATGAAGTCTCAGGCACAAAGATCCCATTTTCATATACATTTTCACAGTAAGATAAAATGAGGAAACATAAATACAGATGATTAATGAAAGTTCAATTGTGCCTGAATATAGTAAGTTTTCCTGGATACTGCAAAAAGGCTTTCATGAAATGTTTTGTTTTTTCCTATGGGAAATAAAATGGGTAATCCCTTTAATTGAAGGATGCCTGCAACTAAATCCATCCCACAGCAAGATTCTCCAACTGATCAAAGGAAAGGTGATTGATTTTGTTGGCACAAGGAGGAAGCATCCTACTTATTTGAATGGGTATTAAACTGAGCCATTGTTGCACTAGAAAACCAAGTTCTATTAAAATATAATAAATGTGTCTACCTGACAAAACAAACAAACAAAAACACATTTTGAACCTCCCAAGAAAAGAATAAACTAAATGAGTTGTGAAAGGAGTAAGACAATCACATTAAGAGATTTTGCCTCCTGTGCTTATTAACAGTACTGATGGATATTAATGTACAAAGATGTATTTGGGACAGTACCAGCTGATATACTTATTGGTTTTCTGAGGCATTCAGCGCAACAGTAAAGATTACGATGACTTAAACAAGCATAGCGCAGTTAGTGTGAGTGACCAAAAAGTTATTATCGAGCCTTAGTTGCACAGTCATAACAACGGAAATGTATATTGTCAAGAGGGCGCAACGGTAAGATAGATACACTTTGCCTCACTGTCTCTTTTACCCAAACTTGAAAATTCCCCAAAAGAAATCCCTGATCACTTACCCCCCAGCCACTCAGAAGAGATGTTTTGTAGCAGGGTGAAAGGGATGCAGAAGAACGTGATCAGGAGGTCACTGACAGCCAGGGAGCAGATGAAGATGTTGGTGGCAGTCCTCGCCGTCCTCTTCCTCACCACAATATAGATCACCAGGCTGTTGCCGACCAAAGCCAGGACAAAGATGATGACATACGTCACCACGAACATGATTTTGGCTCCATAGGGCAGTTTGGGGATGTAGACTAGGGGCTGCAACTTGTAGGTCTCGATGAATTCCTGGCGGGAGAGGTTGAAGAACTGCAGGAGCTGCTTCAAGGCGTCCGGAGTGATGTTTAAGGTTCTCATCTCTGTGGTCTTGGTCACCCAGATCAACAAGGTCCGAGCAACTAAAATCTTATTCTGGGGCAACCAAGTTTGCGATCAGAAGAATCTGCCAAGTTTGGTATTGTCTACGTCACCCAATCTCTAGTAGCAAACAGACATGGCCAGGGTTAGTGTTTTAAAATACGATTCTTTTACATGTCTCAATAGTCCATAGGCACAGTCAGTGATGCACGGTCCACTGTGCCTTGTCCTGTTAGCAGTGGCGCTCTGATTTGTCAACTTTTGTCCGGGAGCACAGGTGATGCTGACGAGGTCTCCTATGGTATTATTTTGCTGCTTGCCCTGCTGATAGCAGGCAGGAGTGTTGCCAGAAATTTCCATTTTGTACACAGTCTCCAACAGTTACACCCCCCCAATTAAAAAATGTACACATCCTTTCCAAAGGGCACCCCCCTCCAAACAAGTCAGATTGTTGTCAGATGACTCCTCTACTCTCTAAAGAGGTTATACATGTATTGGACACTCCTCAGTGGTCTACACTAACCCAAATACTACAGATTAGAATGATAATATTAACAGAGTGGCTTATGGTTTGTGACAGACACTCAACAAAACTGTACACAAATGTGTACAGTGAGTATGCCTGTCTACACCCTTGATAGCAGGGACGTCCCCTACTGATACAGTGTGTCTGTCACTGCTTGCTTTAGTAATACCGTGGAGGTCTCGAACTAGTCTGTCGCGACTATCGCTGTTTGCTGCGTTGCTGCGGGAGGTGTAATGGTTCCTTTCTGGCTGTCACTGAGTGGCAGACTAATGGTTAGGAAACCGGAATGAGCCTATGCGTTTCTAAGGACAATGGTTTTCCCTGCTGTCTGCTGCTGCACCTTATTAATCCTGTCAAGTTTGTTTTCTTGCCTTACTGCCTGATCATTGTGTTCAGCCACTGAATCTCCAAATGACCATACATTTCCCTATTTCTGCAGTCGCTACTCGTATATTTAAAGATTAGCATCTGAATAGGAAGCATGGACAGTACTATAGCGGGTGTGTGTGTGTGTGTGTGTGTGTGTGTGCCACAAGCAATGGAGTCCTACGCAAAAGACTTTGGAATGCCAGGGCATTACCCTTTATATTATAACCCGGTTTCTCAATGGGAGAAAACACTTCCCAGTTATTATAAAGTGATTAAATCATCCTTAATGAGATCTCCCATTCAGAATGCGAAGTTAGACTGTGCGATCAAGGAGTTCAGTTAAAAACAGATGAAGTAGGAGGGTCTCTCATCTCCTTGTTTGCTGTCATTGACATAGCAACTCCGCTCCATCAATAAATATTCTCTTTGATTTGGGCAGCTCTCTTCTGAGCCTGCTGTGTGAACAGCAGTTTTCAATGTTTGATCATCGCTGAGCTTCCCCCGTTCAATTACAGAGAACACCTACTGTGAAGGGGACCTGGAGGATGTAATTTTAATTCCCACCCCTTCTTTAATGTAGTGGCTCAGATATTTAGTTCAAGAAAAGTTCCAACATTTGTGAGAATTGATTAAAGCCGCTTGAAGTCTTCAGGTAAGAGAACTTATTTTTAATGAGCCTCGTATGGACTCATGTCAATCCCAACTTGGGACCAGATGCCCTGGTGTCTAACTACAAGATGCAGTCTGTCATACCCTCCAACAGTGATATCCCTCACACCTTCATCTATCTGACCCATATACTCTGCAAACTAGGACACTTTTTTTCTCTTTTACATTCTTGTAAATTAGGTAGGGGACTTGCTGGAAAAAAACATCAGTACTGGAAAAGTTTTCAGTGCTGTCAGACACTTAGCAGGTTTGCATCAGAGGGTGATTTGTTCTTAAAGATAAGACTGCAGAGATAATTAGAACCTATAGGACTTCAGGACAGATATATCAGTCAGAGTCACAGATCGGATATGGCAGTGTCAGTGGCTCAACAGGTTGCATACTCACCTCTGAGGCTGGAAGAAGGCTGTGGACATCCCTACACCAGGAATTTGGGTTAAATCCTAATACTGATAATGTAGTGCAACAGGAGCAGGGTGCTGCACTCCTCAAGTGCTGTCTTTTAGATAAGATTCATAGAAGTGTGATGGCAGAAAAGGACTGACAAGGCCCACCGAGTCTGCCCATTTGTCCAGCTATCTGCTTGGATCTGCACCCCTCACCCTTAACACTCCCCTGTGGTTGTCCCATGCCCTTTTGAATCCCTCCACTGTTTCTTCTCCAACGACCGCCTCCGTGAGTCTGTTCCATTTTTCCACCACTCTCTCTGAGAAACAGTATTTCCTAATGTTACCCTTGAACTGCCCCCTCCACTTGCAGTTCATGCCCCCTCATCTTCTGATTACCCTTCATCTGGAAGATGCTTTCCACTGGCACCCTGTTTATACCTTTAAGGTATTTGAAGGGCTCGATCATGTCCCCCTCTCCCTCCTCTGTTCCAGGGAGTACATGTTCAGATCTCTCAACCTTTCTTCATAGGATAGGTGCCTCAACCCTTTTACCATCTTTGTCGCTCTCCTCTGAACCTGCTCCAGCATCCTCACATCCTTTTTGAGGTAAGACCTCCAGAACTGGACTCTGTACTCCAAATGCAGTCTAACCAGATGGGTGTGCAAGGGCACTATGACCTCCCTATTTCTACTGGTGATCCCCCTTTTGATGCATCCCAGCATTCCACTCCCCCTAGCCACTGCCCTCCCTCACTGCCTTTCCACCTTCAGATCCCCAATATAGTGATGCCTAGGTCCCTTTCTTGTTCTGCTACCTCTAGATTTCTGCCCCCCACATACAGTACCCTGCCCTTTGATTCCTGTAGCCAAGATGCATAACTCTACACTTTTCTGTATTGAATGCAAGCTGCCACCTCAAGCTTCCCCAAATATCTCTGCATTTTGTTACCCCTTCCTGCTTGTCCACCCTATTGCAGATTTTAATATTGTCTACAAACAGACTCACACCTCCCTCAAGGCCCTCCACAATGTCCCCTACAAATATATTGAATAGTAGGGGCTCCAGCACTGATCCCTGAGGGACCCTGCTTGTGACCTTAACCTCTCTGGATGCCACTCCATTTATTATGACCCTCTGCCTCCTGTCCCCCAGCCAGTTTCCCACCCATTTAACTACCCTCTGCCCCAGCCCCAGGCCTGACATTTAATACAGCAGACTTCCATGGGGCACAGAGTCAAAAGCCTTCCTGAAATCCAAATAAGCCACATCTACCACCCTCCCTGATCCAGTTCCTTAGTGACCCCATCAAAAATCTCTAACAAATTTGTTTGACAGGATCTGCACCTAGTGAAACCATGTTGCCTTGGATTCATCAGGCTGCTTTCTTCCAGTTAGCTGATGATCCTGCTTTTTACTAGTTTCTCCATGAGCTTGCCTACCACCAATGTCAAGCTCACGGGCCTGTAATTTCCCACTGCCTCCCTCCCTCCCTTCCTCCCTCATGCAGCGGGGCCACATTTGCCTGCCACCAGTCTTCTGGCACCACCCCAATCTCCAGGGACTGATTGAAGAGTGCAGTCAATGGTACTGCCAATATCTCTTTTAGTTCCCTTAACACCCTTGGGCATACCCTATCTGGCCCCATTGCTTGTCCACCTTCATGCAGCCTAGTTCCCCCAAAAGTTCCTCCATGAGGAAAGGCCTCATCTCCACTTTCTCCTGCCCTGCCATTTCTTTTTCCTGTTCTGCTGCCTTCATCTTCTTCCTTCTTATTGAACAGTGAACAGAAACAGTTGTTTTGCAGGTCCACTTTCTCTCTGTCCCCTTGTAGCATCTCCCCCTTATTTGTTTTTAACTGGAGTATTCCCTGCCTAGTCTTCCTCTTTTCACTTACGTACTGAAAGAAAGTCTTATCCCCCTTTTTGACCCCTCTAGCTATGCGCTCTTCTCTCTGTGCCTTTACCTTTCTTACCTCTACCCCAGCTTCTCTCTGGCTCACCTGGTATTTTCCCCAGTCCACTTCTGCTTGTGTTTCCTTGAACTCCCTGAAGGCTTTCCTTTTCATCTTTACCTTTTTCACTACCCTCCTAGTATACCACAGAGGTTTCCTCCTCCTCTTATTTTACTTGCTGTCTTGGCACAGATATCAGTGGCCTCTACAATAGCTTCTTTTATCCTCCCCCACATTGCCTCCACCTCTGTCAAATCCTCCACACTTTCCAAAGCCCTCTCCACTATTTCCCCCATTTTCCCAAAGTTTGGCCTCTTGAAATCCAGCACCTTCAGCCTAGACTGGTGAACCTGTGCAGTGTTCCTTATTCTAAACCTAACGGCGTTGAGGTCACTCATAACAAGATGTTCCCCCACCAATACATCTCCTACTCTATCCCCATTTGTCAGGACTAGATCAAGAGTAGCTCCTACCCTGGTTGGCTCCCTGACCAGTTGATTTAGGAGGGCCAATTGCAGGGAGACCAATATTTCTCTGCTGCTGGTTGAAGCAGCCGAAAGGGTGCTCCAGTCTACGTCTGGTAGGTTCGGGTCCCCCATTAGCACCAATTCCCCCCCTTGCCACCATTCTCATGAACTCATCAGCCATGCTTCTATCCACTGATTTCTGCTGTGCTGGGGGCTGGTAAACCACCCCCATATACACTGTCTCTCTCTTCCCCACCGACAATGAGACCCAGAGTCCTTCGGCCTCTCCCCACTTACCCTGCAATTCTGATGCCCTGATACTCTCTTTTACATAGAGTGCAACCCCCCCTCTCTTTTCCACCCTGTCCCTCCTGAAAAATTTGCACCCTGTCATCTCCATTTCCCATCCCTGTTCCTGGTGGCACCATGTTTCCATTACCCCCACAATGTCAAGGCCCTCCTCAACCATTTTTGCTGTTAGATCTGGGATCTTTCTACCCAGACTTCTGGCATTTACACACATGACCCTCCATCCCCTCTTTCCTCCTGTCCTATATATTTTGCCCCCTTACCATCTGGCTGTGTGAGTAGGGCTTTTTGCTCCCCCCTGCCTCTTGCCTCATCAACAGGGCTTCCCCCCTGCCCTCCCCCCTTGATTAGTTTAAATGGCGCATCTGTCAACATAATCGTCCAGTTTGCATTTGAGCACTGCTTTTCCCTCCCCATTTAGGTGCAGCCTATCCAAGGCATAGAGGCTCCAGTCACTCCATGTTGAACTCCAAACTCCTATCACACCATACCCCTTCTGGGTACACCAACCTGCATGGCAACTATTGAACTCCACTATACTTTGCCTCACCTCCGTGCTGGCCCTTGGTACTGGCAGCACCTCAGAGAAGCACAGGGATTTAAAGTCTAAACTGCTGCAGAACCTAGCCAGTGCCATAAACCTTGCCTGCACCTCCATCACACTGCTCCTTGCAAGGTCATTTGTGCCTAGGTGGAAGATCAGATGAGTTTTCTCATCTATTTCCCTCTCCCTTGAGGGGATCCAATGCATAACTTTGGCTACTATCATACCTTGCAGGCACTCACCCATATTTTATCCCCTCTCTCTCTCCCCTTCTCCCCCATGTAACTTCTTTTACAATAGAGTCCCCTACTATTAAGACTCTACCCCCCCCCCTTTTCCTCCTGGGTGCCCTTCACTGCTGCTGTTTTCCTCCTCTTTCCCAATTTTTTCCCATCCTTTCCTTGCTATCCCTCAAAACTTCCTGAGCTCTCCTCCACCATCCTCCACCTGCTCAATTCCCTGGGCCCCTTTCTGATTCTCTGGTTCCTTTGTGCAGCTCTTTTCCTCTTCTGAATCTTTTTGATACTCCCTCTCCCCATCCTGTTCATCCCGTTGACCCAAAACCTGGTTTTCTGGCACTTCTATGGTGCTACCCGCCCTTTTGCCTTGCTCCATTTGATCACTCCCCCAAGGCTTTCCCTTCTGTTCCTTGTACCCCGAGCTTCATTTCTGAGCCATACTCCATTTCACATCCTACTGAACCCACGTCCCCAGTGTCCCTGCTTCATGCCTGGCTTGTTTCCACATAGTTTCCTCATCTCCCTGTCTTTGCAGTTCCTGCACAGTCATTCCAGGTCCCACTCTTGCAGACCCAATCTGTGCCTTCTTGCAGAGTCCTGATATGGAGCCCCCACTCCCCCCTGTTACCCTTGGACCCCTCCCAGTACTATTCTTCTCTCTCTCTCAGGTCTCCCTTGACACCCTATCCCTCTGCCTGGTTTTATGGGCACTCCTGCATTCTGAACTCCTCCTGTCAGGATGCTCCTGTTCCATCAGAGTACCTCCATTTCCTCTCCTTGTGCATGAGGTTTCAGCACCCAGTGTATTTTTGTAGGCAACCCCATGGCCCCTCCTTTTCCACTCCCCTAGCTGTCTCTGAATTCCTTCCACTTCCTCCCTGAGCTTTGTCAGCTGGTGGCACACTGGGCAACCTCCAAATTTCCAAGCCCAGTCTAGTACCATGGCTGCCCCACACCCTGTGCCCCCAACCACCCTTCCAAAGATGCCAGCTCTAGTGACTTGAGGTCCCTTCCCCATCCTATCATGCATTTTTGGTCAAGCTCCCCACTTCACTTTCTATACCTGTTATCTAGCAATTTCACACATACAATATGTACTTTCCCTTTCTCCCAGCCTTCACAAACAAGGTTCCCGAATGATCCATGCTTCAGTGCACTCACCCTGATCAGGACTACCCTAGTTTTGCCTGTACCCTTAGTTACAGTGCCTAAACCAAAGATTTGCACCACAGCAGTCACTGAGCCCACACCAATGATAACGTAGTAGCAGCAGACATTGGCAGCTATTTCCCAAAATTTCTGTGATATTTCTAGAGAAATCTCCTGCTCTGTGCTTTTCCACAGTAGGAGCAGCAGAGAGAAACTCTAGAAATTTCACAAACTATCTGGAAATAGCTGGCAATGTCTGTGGCTACTACTGTAAGAGGTTGAACTGAAGTCCCCACTGTGGGCTTGTTTATGTGGAGATTAAAGATCCTATGGCACTTCTCAAAAACAGTAGGGGAATTTCCTGGTGTTCTGGCCAAATTTCTCCCATTCACTAAAAATACTACCAACAGCTTAATCTGGTTCAATGTCCTTTGACTTCTATCTGTATTCCCTCATCCAGCAGGAAAAGGCTGAAAATAGAACTGCCTAGTCCTCCTTTCATAGTCAGCAAAAAATAAAGGTACTGCATTCATTACCCTAAACATTTTTATAGCATATGTGCACTCCTTCTTATGCATAGATTTACATCCTCTCTAAAAATCTGTTGTAACAGATTTCAGCAATATGGAACTGTGCTGCATCCTTCTATCATACAAAAGTCTTCTTAATTAGAATTGAAAGTCATACCACCTGCCATTTTACATTCATCCTCCCTACACAGGCAGACCCCCACCAACACATAATCATCTTTTTTTTTATTTGAAAATATAGAAACCTACCCATCACCCAGGTAGGTAGGGGTGTGTGTGTGTGTGTGTGTGTGTGTATATGTGTGTGTGTGTGTGTGTGTTTTAATAATAAAAATATCCCATTGAAAGACTCCAGCCAAAAAGTACTACTTTGCAGAATTAGAATCAACATGTCCCAAATAAGACTCATACCAACAATTGCATCTCTAAGTTAATTTGTTAAAAAAGTTACAAACTGTTTTGTAACTCTGATTTTACTACCTGTTTAAGAAAAAAACAGTTTCAGTGAAGAGCTGCTAACGTTGTCATAACTAGAACTCACAGCCTAGTCCTCTTGTCAGCAACCTTACATGACTTATTTCTTCAGAGTTTAAGAAACTGCAATCCCAGTAATCATTAAAAAAAAAGACACGGAATTTGGTGCAGGGCATGTCTTTCCAGAATCTTTCAGATGCATTGTACTGCACTTCAGAATGTGGCAGGAGTTAGGTTTTGAATGCAGCACTGGACAAAGCTACTGAATGTCAAGATGGTCCATAGTTTTAGAACGATAGGGAACATGCAATATCAAAATGTGGCAAACGTGTGCAATTTTGAAATGTGGTGGTGATAGTCTTGGATTGTGACAGGGACACACATCTAGGAATCTGGCAGTAACTAACAATTTTGAAATACAGTGGGAGTGCAGAATATGGGCATGTGATGGGATATATATTCTGAAATTGCTTGTCCATGTCACATTCCAGAATTTATGTACCCACTACACTTCAAAATTCCCACCACATTCTAATGTTATGTACCCCTGCCACATTTTGACATTGTGCATTCCTACCATGTTCCAAAAGTGCCTATCCACATTCCAAAGTTACTCGTCCATGCTGCATTCTGAAGTTGTGTGTCAATACCACTTTCTGAAATTGTATCACTACATTTCAAAATTGTGTCACCATCACATTCTGAAATTGTGCATCTCCACCACATTCTGAAATTGTGCATAACTGCCACATTTTGAAATTGCACGTCACAGCCATATTCTGAAATGGTGCATCCCGGCAACATTCCAAAATTGTGTATCCCTGCCACATCCAGAAATTGTGTCACCACAACATTCAGAAACTGTGCATCCCCATCACATTCCAAAAATACTTGTCCTCGCCACCTTCCAAAATGATTTGTTTCTGCCACATTCTGAAACTGCATTTCCTAGTCACATTCCAAAACTGAACATTTTTACCACATCCTAAAATTATGCGGGTGCTAGCCAAATTCTGAACTGTACCTTTCTGCCACATTCTGAAATTATACATCACTGCCACATTCCAAAATTTCCTGTTTTCATCACATTCTGAAAAGAAGCATCCTCATTATATTCAAAAAGTGCAAATCCCCTCCACATTATGAAAATGAGTGTCCCTGCCACATTCCTAAATTGCTTGTCCAAGCCACATTCTAAAATTGTGCACCCCTGACACATTCCGAAATTGTGCTTCCTCATAGTATTTCAAAATTGAACATCACTGCCACATTCCAAAATCACATATCCCCTCTACATTCTGAAATTGTTCATCCATCCCACATTCTGATATTGTGACACCACAAAATTCAAAAATTGTGCATCCCCATCACATGTGAAAATACCTGTCCTCATCATATTCCAAAACTATACTTTCCACTATATTCTGAAATTGCATTTCTCAGCCAAATTCCAAATTTGGACATTACCTTACCACTACATTCTAAAATTGTGTGTTCCAGCCACATTCTGAAATTGTACCTTTCTACCACAGTCTGAAACTCACAGCCACATTTCAAAATTGCCCACCTTCATCACATTCTGAAATGTGCGTCCCTTTAATATTCTAAAATTGCACATCTCCACTACATTCTGAAAATGAGTGTTCCAGTCACAATCCAAAATTACATTTCCATGCCACATTCTAAAACTTTGCATCCCTGTCACATTCCAAAACTGTGCATCTCCTCCATATTCCAAAACTGTGCATGCTCATCTCATTCCAGAAATGCATTTCACTACCACATTTAAAAATTATGCATCCCAACACATTTAGAAATACGCATCCCTGCCACATTCTGAAATTGTATGTGACCACCTCATTCTGAGATGGTGCATCCCTGCTGCATATTAAGATTCTGTGTCCATACCACATCATGAAATTGCATGTTGCAACCACAATTTGAAATCAAGCATCCCCACCACATTCTGAAATTGTGCTTAACCACCGCACGCCAAAATGATACATCCATGATGCATTGTGAAATTGTGTGTACCTGCCACATTCCACAACTCCTGCATTTTGAAATTGCATATCTCTGCAACATTCTAATGACCTATGATATCACTGTATTCAGAGTTTCAGTATCCCTACCAAATTCTAAAATTATGTGTCCCTGCTACTTTCTGAGATCGTAATTGCTGCATTCCACAACTGCAATCTGGTGGTATTTTGAAATCTCACCCCTACAGTAGTCTAAAAATTGCACACAACTTTGGCATGCTAAAGTCATGTTTGCTGCTGCATTCTACCACCCCACCTCACATTCCTAGGTACCTTGCATCTACATGTTATGGAAACGCATGCTCTGTATCCACTGAGTGTCAGCTTTCCTTTTTCAAATGTTTACTACAACTACAGTTTTATGTATCATGGGAGAAATGAATCTTATAAGGTTGCTTTCTGGGAGGATTAGGCTGTGAATTCTAGTTATGACATCATCAGTAGTGTTTCACAGAAACTGGCTTTTTTGAACAGGAAATGAAATGACTTATGACATTTTTGCAAAGTAACTCAGAGATCTCCTTTTTGGCATGAGGATGACTGAGGATTTGCTGATCAAAATTCTGAATTTATTGATGCTAGACATTTTGAGAGGACTCCCTCTTAAAGATTTCTTGGGGGGAAGCTAGCTTTTAAAATTGTGTCTCAGACTATATACTATACTAAATACACATGTGGGCAACCATAACAACTCTGCTGTATCTCCACCTCAGGGTTCTGACAACTTAAGGGACATTTCAGCTTAATTCTCTCTCCTACCTACCCTCGCTAAATTACAAGAACACATAGTCCTCAGTCAGCTCTCCTCCTTCCTATCTGACTCTGGGTTCTGTACCCCCTTCTCCAATCTGGATTTAGGAAGTCACATTCTACTACAGTACCACTTCTCTGCTAAGACTAACTGAGATCATCTTCTCTGGTTTCGACAAAGGTTATATTACCTCAGCCATTATTATTGATCTGGCAAAAGCCTTTGACACTGTCTCGTACCCTTTCCTCCTGAACTGCCTCTCAGCTGCTGGTCTTTCTCCTTCTTCCACAAGCTAGTTTTCTGCCTATCTGTCTGGCAGGACCCAATCAGTTAAAATTGCTGATGCCACCTCTTCCCCTTTGCCCATAACAACTGGTGTACCCCAGGGTTCAGTGCTCGGCCCCATTCTGTTTTCCATTTTCTTGAATGATCTTCCCCTGGTCTGCACTACTTCCAGCACCCACATGTATGTGGATGACACGATCCTATATGCATCTGGAATATCGATCACTGATGTCACCACCAGCATTCAGTCAGACTTCTCCAGAGTCCAACACTGGTTTAACTCACATTAAGTCTTTTTAAATGTCAAAAAAAAAAAAGTTTCTATGACTTTTGCAACTAGGCAGAAACTCACTAGGCTAACTACCATACCCACATTCCACACCCAGGATGGGACAGTACTGGAACACTCACCCTCATTCAGGTATCTCGGTGTCTGGCTTGATAGACATCTCAACTTCTCTACACACATTGAGTCAATTCAGAAAAAACTTAAGCCTAAGCTTGGCACCCTTTACAGAAATAGGAGATGTATCCCACTTGTGGTGAGGCGTGAGCAAGTACTGAAAATTATCTTGCCAATATTCGACTATTGTGACATAGTCTATGGCGCTGCCCCTCAATCCTCCCTAGCCAAGCTGGATACTCTCTATAATTCATTCTGCCGCTTTGCCCTATTTTCCCCCACCTCACCCTCTATGGGTCCCTAAATTTCCTCATGCTTCAAAATCATCATTTGCTACATGGTGCCAAATTCATCTCAAAATACTGGTTTGGTTCTCTCCCCTCCTATCTCTCCTCCTCACTTAGTATGCTCCCTCCCAACTGCTACTCACTGAGATCAGACAACCTATGTACCTTCTCTATCCCCAGCAGATCTACATCCTCTGGCCAAAAAGCTTTCTCATACCACCTTCCAAAACTCTGGAATGCTTTTCCCTCACAAATTTGCCACTCCTCATCACTGAACTCCCTCACTTCAGCTCTACTCAACTATCTGATCCCAATCTGCTCTTGCTCTTGACCCCCTCCTTGTATACTGCTCTCCACACCATCCCTTCCCCCTCCACCTACTCACTCTAAATACCTAGCACTTACTAAATGTGTCTTGCTTCTCTTGCATCCATCCCTTGTTGCTTTAAATCATCATGTATCCCTCGTGATGACTGCACTGTATTACCTGAAAGTTTTGTCTGTTATATTTTATATGCTCCTGTCTCAGTACTGTACTATGCTTTGTCCTTATATCATTTAAATATGTTGAAATTTCCCACTCCCCCTTCCCCCAGGATGTACCATGAGACAAGCATTAAGCTGCTCAGTGTACCCTTCCTAGTGAAACATTTCAATAAATAAATAAAAAAATTCTGGAGGCCCATATGATATTATCAGAACTCTGCACTGGAAACACAGCCTTATTATGCACTTGTGTTATTCTCCATATTGAGTACTTGCTGTTGTTATTGTATTTTAATGTACCTACACTGCATTGCCTTAAATATAATTTGCTTGTGTCCCCTTAAGAAACTACTGTATACAATGGGATCAGTAAAGATGTCCTGTGTATCGCCTTGTTGCATGTACATGTTTATTGGACCTGATATAGCCATTTGACAAGGTTGTGGTAATTTCCGTGGATGGACTTTGCCTGATTTTAAATCTCTGTGTGGGCTGTACTTTTCTGATATTTGTATGCACCAAACAATGCCCTGAATCATTTGCTTTCATCTCACTGTGACTGTATCTGTTCTTGCAGGGCTTAGTGCTGGGGGTTGGCTGGGAATAGAAGATTGATTGTCTGAAGGATTGTTTTCCTCTTTCGGGGAAGAGAGGCTCACTGCTCTACCATTAACTGCCACCTGGTGGAGGCCTCGTGGCAGTGCAAGCAGAAGCAACATGATGGGAGGGAGCTGGGGCATTGATGCAGTGTGTCTATATGCCTCCACATTGCATGCACTAATGTTCACACCCCAGCAGGGGAGGACTGGGAAGAGAAGAGGAAAAATGGTGGAACAAGCATAAATGAAGCCCAGTTTGCCTGCTATGTCCCACACCACTACCTGTCATGCTGAGCACAACTCTCAACTGTCAGGGACATTCCTCTTTTTGGCCCTCAAAATTGCTCTGTCCCTCATGGAAAAAGTGTTGCCCATACAGAGAATGTGCTGTAAAGTCAGACTTTAAAGCAAATATTCATTATACTCCTAAGATTCTAAATCAAACATAAGCTTTGCATAAGTAAACCCAAGGGTTTCACAGTGCTCTAAGCCATTGGTGGTAATCCATGAAAAAACCTTGTGGGCCAAGTAAGTCCTGTAGAATGAGATTGCTGATCAGTGGTGGTGTGCAGAGATGGGGCTAAGAGCCTCCTGCTCTGACCACAGGAGAAGCATATTAAAAAAAGAATCATGGTTTGTGATTGACCAAAAGGAATACATGACTGTGCATCTATCCCCCATGTACTATTGCCTGTGAAAACAAACTTCTGTATCTTAGCAATGTAAGCAGTAGTTAGCAAAGAGTTCTGTAACACTCTGTGGTTAAGAAAAAACACAGTCTATAAAGATCAACAGTTCTAGTATGACATAGCAACCTGAACAAATTCCATTTCAGTTCCTAAAATACAGCCCTTTTTATGTTTGCTTGCACGCATGTGCAAGAAACATAGTGCCATCATCGGAGATTTCGGAGGTGTGTCACCTCCTCCTCCAGTTCAGTCAGTGTGCTGGCAGGCGCGGCCCCTGTAAGCCAATGCATTCTGGAGCTGTCTATGACACGCTACAAAATGCAGTGGCATACAGTTGAAAGGGGGAGCTATGCTTGAGTGAGCAGCGATAAGATATCGCCTGCTCATGCGCAGCTCCCCCACACACACACAGACGCACCCACGCAGGTGTGCGCGCCCCCCCGCACGCACTCTATAGCCGACGGGGTGCCCAATCCCCGTCAGCTGTGCTGTGTCCCCGACCTCCCCCAAAGGCTTCCAAAATGCCATGCTGGGTGCCCACCCCAGTGTGGCAATGGGCATCTTAGCCAACAGGGTGCCCAATCCCCATCGGCTCCACAGTCACTCCCCAGTAATAAGTGCCACGCTGGGAACCCACCCCCAGCATGGCAATGTATATCATAGGCCCGATGGGGTGCCAAATCCCGTCGGCTGAATGCCCCCAACCATTCTGTACCACGCTGGAGCTCACCCCAGCATGGCAAATGTCCGTCATCTGCTTTTTCCTTTTTTCTACCTCAGAAGAAAAACGGTCCAACGTAGTCTCCCCGCCTCCCCACAACCCGCACTCCACCCACTGCGCACCAGCCTCCCACCCCTCACCCCATACTTACCTCCGGACCTCAGGCGACGATCTTCAGTGGATCGGAACACGTCTGCACTCTTCAAAAGCCGACCGCGAACTGAGGAAATGCCGGTAAGCTGTATAATGGGCTAGATAGGGGGTTTCAACTTTGTTGCATATCTCAGGCATTTTTAGAATTTTGCAAATTTTTCAACATGGGGTTTTGGGACCCCTTCTCGCCAGATGATGTCACTGTCATGGCGTTATTTCGGCCCGAAGGTGATTTCCCAGTCGCATGAAATCACCGCCGGACCTCAGGCTCTTACCATGACAATGACATCATTGTGAAAGGGTCCACATGTTAAATCAGTACAAAATCCCAAAATGACTTTGTTTCTGGCGTCGTTGCACAGTTCCTCACGGGCTCGTAAGTTCATGAATTTTCAATATTTTCATTCCATATTTTCAACATTGCCATTTTACCACACTTTCTTATGAGTAGTATAGCTGTCATTTTTCACATCTCACCTCAAAATGTGTTTCCGCCATGTATGGCGCACAATGGGCGCAGTTGGTGTCTTGAAATCAATGTGCGGGACAAATTAAGAAAATCACAGTGACACTGTTCATGAGCAGATGTCTTAAAATGGCTATGTTGAAAATTTGGTGAAAAAAGTCCTAAAAATTACTGTTTTATGAGTGTGCATTGCGCAGTTCCTACGCATGCTCGTAAGGTCGTGAATTTTCAATATTTTCACTCCAGATTTTCAACATTGCCATTTTACCACACCTTCTTATGAGTAGTACAGCTGCCATTTTTCACATCTCATCCAAAATGTGTTTCCGCCCATGTAGAGCACAATGGCGCAGTCGGTGTGCGAGATCAATGTACGGGACAAATTAAGAAAATCACAGTGACACTGTTCATGAGGTGCGGTGTTAAAATGGCTATGTTGAAAATTTGGTGAAAAAATTCAAAAAATGACTGTTTTTCGAGCGTGTGTTGTACAGTTCCTATGCACGCTTGTAAGTTCGCGAATTTTCAATAATTTCACTCCAGATTTTCAACATTGCCATTTTACCACACCTTCTTATGAGTAGTACAGCTGTCATTTTTTACATCTCACCCAAAACGTGTTTCTGCCCATGTAGCGCACAATGGCGCAGTCGGTGTGCGAAATCAATGTACAGGACAAATTAAGAAAATCACAGTGACACTGTTCATGAGCAGAGGTCTTAAAGTGACTATGTTGAAAATTTGGTGAAAAAATTCTTAAAAATGACTTTTATGAGCGTGCTTTGCACAGTTCCTATGCATGCTCGTAAGTTTGCAAATTTAATATTTTCACTCCAGATTTTCAACATTGCCATTTTATTAAACTTCCTTATGAACAGTACAGCTGCAATTTTTCATATGTCTCCCAAAATGTGTTTTCGCACATGTAGCGTACAATGGTGTTGTTGGTGTGCGAAAGCAATGTTTAGGACAGATTAAGAAAATCACAGTTACACTGTTCATGAGCAGAGGTCTTAAAATGGTTATGTTGAAAAATTTAGAGACAAAAGTCCATAAAATGACTGTGTTACGAGTGAGCATTGCGCAGTTTCCATGCACCCTCGTTAGTTCATGACTTTGTAATATTTTCAGTCCAGATTTTCACCAATGACATTTTTCCACACTTCCTTATGAACAGTACAGCTGTCATTTTTCACAACATGGCTGAAGTGTGTTTTCACACTTTCAGTGCAGAGATGTGTGGTCGCTGTGGGAAATCATTGTTTGCCACAGATAAAGAAAATCACAGTGACACTGTTCATGATCGGAGGCACCAAAATGCCTGAGTTGACAATCTGCTGTAAAAAATCCCCAACCTAATTATATTACGGGTGTGCGTTGCACAGTTTCTATGTACGCTCGTGACTTCACCATTTTTTTAAATATTTTTACTACAGATTTGCAACATAGCCATTTTTTACACCTCCCCATGAAAGAGTACAGCTGTCATTTTTTACATCCTGTTCGGAATGTTTTTGCACCTGTGGTGCTAAATGCCATAGTCACTGTGCATAAGCAGCTTTCGGATAACAAACTGATATTCTCCCTGTTCATGAGGTGGGGTCACAAAACAAACATGTTGAAAATTTGGAGTGAAAATACCAACGAATGCCTGAGGTATTAAGGTTTTCAACTATAACGCCCAACCCTATAGAGAATGACAGGCATCAGGGGTGTGACTTGGGATTCTTGCCTGTGATGCTTATACCATTCCACACCCTGCAGTCAGTGAGAGGCATTGAGGTATGCCTTGGACTCTTTGGCCCCAAACTTCACCCCATTCTCCTATATTGCACCCATCTCACCATATTTCCTAATGAAATGGGGTGTGCATAAGGGCCAAAGACCACAAGGAACACTGTGACACTTGTCAGTCTCTGCAGGGTGGGGTGTGGTAATATGGCATGGCCGTTATGCCTGACAACCCAAACGCACACCCCAATGCCTGTCACTCTCTGCAGGGTGGTGGTGGGGTTGGCTTCAGTTAAGTACTTCACCGCCATTCCTATTATGCAGCTCTGTAACTTCTACACTACCACTGCCAATGCCAGCAAGCAAACATTCGGCATTGACAAATGCTTGTTTTAATCACAATAATCCCCTTCATGGTTGGCCTTGAAGGGAATTCATGCACTTATGGAAGGTTGAAGGCATTTGACAGTGTCTTGTGCCTTACAACACTCCCAGGGTGTGCATCAATGACCCAAATTGCCATCTTGGCAGGGCTTATTGCTTAGATTACTTTGCAACCTACTACAATGACTTATATTCCATGTGAAGTGAACTGGGAACTAACCTAAGTACCACAACACCAACACTGCAGAGAACTGGTAAGAATATTAACTTCCTCCTTTCCTCAGTCAAAAATGCTCTTTTATTAAAATAAATCCATCAGAAACAGAATGCAGCAATCATCCTGACAAACTCCTAGCAAGGATGGCATTTATAGCTCTTTACTGGATAATTCTGAATTCTATCAAAACATTTCTAAGGGGGTTAGGTAATAGTCGTAACCGAGAGGTTAAGAAGATTGAGGTTTCCCTGCCTAGGTTTGAATCCTATAGACTATGACATCTTTAATGACAAGGAAAACAATATATAGATTGTCTTGCTGCATTTCGTTCAAAGATTTTCCCATACGGACAATAGGTCCTGAGGCAGATGGGGAACTCTGTGCAGACAAGTTGGCTTTTTGGTCTTTCTCTGCCATCTTTGTCTATGTTTCTATGCTTCTATATCATTCTAATTTTATTTTTATATTGTCTCTCACTTGCACAGCCAACATATTGCAGTAGTAGCACATTTGAAGGTGCAGTCACTGTGGGTGAATGCAGGGCACACACCAGTATGTGTGTCCCTCATTCCCCAATAAGGCAGCTGCAGGAGCTGACACCAGCAGCATGTAAACTGGCCACCAAATCAAAGAAAAGGTCCACTGCAATGAGAGCCAAGCTTCTCATGCAGCAGCGTGCCTTTTCTGGTGACCAGTTTACAATAAAAATATGGTGGCATACCACCGCAGAGTACCCCGATCCACTTCATTTGCCAAAAGGGGAGCCCACTCCCCATCGGCATAATGCAACCCCCCCCACCCATTTACAGTGTGTGCCGAGGGGGTGCCCAATCTCCCTCAGCATCATACTGCCCCCTCCTTGTTTAATTTGCCAATGGGGATGCCCATTCCCCGTTGGCATAATGTCCCACCCATTTGTTGTGTGCCAATGGGGGTGCTCAATCCCTCATCAGCTTCAGAACCCCCCAAAAAACAAACACTAAGGTGGCATGATGGGAACCCACCCCAGCATGCCAGATAAATGCCCCTGTAAAAGAAAAACCATCCCATGATTTTTTTTGTTTGTTTTATACCTCCCTCAACCTGCGCCCACCCTCTGCACATCCTGCCTCCTCACACCCCCTTCACCCCGTACTTACCTCCGGAGCATGGTGCGATGATCTTCGGTGGACCAGGAACACGTCTGCACTCTTCAAAGCCGACCGTGAACTGAAGAAATGCTGGTAAGCTGTATAATGGCATAAATAGGGTTTTTTCAACTTTGGTGCATATCTTGGCCATTTTGGGGAATTTTGGCACTAAATTTTCAACATGAGGTTATTAGGACCCGTGCTCTTGAATTCAGTCACTGTCATGGCATTATTTGGTCCTGAAAAGTGATTTCAAGGTCACTGCACGGAATCACCTTTTGGGACCAATTAATGAAATGACAGTGCCACTGTTCATGAGGTGGGCTTTCAAAAAGCCTATGTTGCAAATTTGGTGAAAAATTAAAAAAATGGCTGTTTTATGAGCGTGCATTGTGCACTTTTCATGCACGATCGTAACTTTGTGAATCTGCAATATTTTCACTCCAGATTTTCAAAATTTGCATTTTTCCACACCTCCTTATGAACAGTACAGCTGTCATTTTACATATCCTGGCCAAAATGTGTTTTCACACGTCCGGCACAGCATAACGCGGTTGCTGTGCAAAATCAATTTCTGGGACAGTTTGAGAAAATGACGGTGACACTGCTCATCAGCAGAGGTCCTAAAATGCCTATGTTGAAAATTTGGTGAAGAAAGTCCATAAAAATGACTGTGTTACAAGTGTGCACCATGCTGTTTCCACGCACCCTTGTAACTTCGCAAATTTGCAATATTTTCATGCCAGATATTCAACATTGGCATTTTTTCACATCTCCTTATGAACAGTACAGCTGCCATTTTTCACTTCCTGCCCAAAATTTATTTTCGCACCTGTGACGTAGAATGGCTTGGTCACTGTGGGAAATCAACTTTTGGGACAGATTAACAAAATCACAGTGCTACTATTCATGAGGGGAGGTCCCAAAATGCCTATGTTGAAAATGTGTCTCTTCAGGGTGGGGTAAGGTTGGCATCAATTCAATACTTCACTGCAATTCCTATTATGCATCTCTAACTCCTGCACTACTAATACCAATGCCAGCGAGAGAACATTCGGCATTGAAAAATGATTGTTCCATATTGTATGTTTGTATATATTGATTACTGATTTCTGCACACATTGCAGCTTTTATCTGTTGAGTATGCAATACTGTAATAGCAAGACATTTTCAAAGCATCTTATTGGTCAGTGTGCTCCTGGACCAGTGAAGTTATGTGATAATAACATTGCTGTATTAAGTCCAGGCACACAGATGATCTTTTTAAATGATTAAAGATGCCACATATAATCTACATTTCAAAATTAAAACGTCACTCCTTCCAAGTCAGACAATCCCCCCTCACAAGCAAAATCTCTGGCTTTTCTGTAACACTCTCTCTCTTTTCTTTACTTTTTGCTGTAACTGCCAACTTGGGCTACAGTAATTGAAGAAATGGCCACCGTATGCACACCAGTTTCAAATCACTGCCGTAATGGAGTGTACACTCACCACTCAGGGGCTGGCCATTTCTTCTGAAGGCCTCACACAGTGGCTGTTTGTCAAATGAGTTTTAGTTTAAAAGAAAACCATTTTACAAATGCACTCGCTCTCCCTGCCAAACAGCTGGCCAAAGTGACACTGATTTACCAGTCATGACAGGAAAGCATACATCTCTGCCTGGCTCCTTTCCAGTCACATTGTGGTTTCAGAAAAACACACACACACACACACACACACACACACACACACACACACACACACACACATATCCTCACCTAATCCTAGGGCAGGCAGCAAAACTACTTCATTAAAGCTTGAGGGGAGGATGGGGTTATCAGACAAAAGACACACTGTAAGAGAACTGTGCATGTTTGGAGGGGGATCAATCCCACAATACTGAAAAAAGCAATACTGGACAAAACAATACAACAGTGTGATTTTTCTTTGTATACCTACACAGTCTAAAACTGAGAAAAAAAACTACTCTCAGCTGCTGAAAACACTCAGCCTGCAACCTTGTACTTCAACCCACCTGCTGTGTGATGTTATTAAAGGAATTATGCATGATATGATGTGTGTCATGCTGGGATAATGTCACACCATGGGTAGTTGGGCACGAGGCTGTAGGATGAGTGCATGTAACACTCAGGAAGTGATGTTGTTCCAGCACAATACACACCCTGGAGTGCATTATTCCTATTATATAACGGCTCATTGTTATAAAAAAACTGTAATTTAAACATATTTTTAGCCCTTTTTTATTTTGGTCTATTTTTGTAAGGGAAGGGATATCTAATGAAAAAATAGTGCTTTATTTTAGCCCCAAATCAGGATAAGACTGTCTTCAGCAGCACAAAATGCACTCCATCTCCCAGCTGCCAACCACAGTTAGACTGTCTGTGGAAGTGCCTTCCAGCCATCAATCTCAGTACTGTGTGCCCTCGCCCACTTTAGGATTGTGGTTTACTTGCTTCTCCCAGTATAGAACTTGTGTACTTGTACCAGAGGAAATCAAAGAAATTAAATAATTGGGAGGATAATCAAGGTTAGACTGACTGTGTCAGTGTGAAATGCACTCCCTCTCCCAGCTGCCAATCAAAGTTAGACTGTTTGTTGAAGCAATTCCCAGCCATCAATGTCAGTACTGTGTGCCATCGCCCACTATAGGATCACGGTTTGCTTGCTTCTCCTGGTATAGAACATGTGTACTTGTACCAGGAGAAAACAAAGAAATTAAAGAAATGGTAGAATAATCTAAAGAGAAACCGCAGGTTGTTAACTGGAGTGCCAAGTGGGTCTGCTTTCCAAAAGCACGCAGTAACCGGGCCGGATCAAGAACTGCAATATAGTGAAGCCAATTGCGATGATTGCTTCATTTTCAGTTTTGAATTCACTATTTAAAAAATGGAATGAAAATAAATATAGTGTATGGTGGAATGCTGTTATGCTTGGAATTTCATCCCTGGAATATGCTTGTTCTGCTGCAGTAGTGACATCATTATGTCACTACTGCAGCAGAGCAACATGGAATGCTGCCACATAGTTGCTTTCCTCTCTATCCAGTTAATCTGTGCTCTTGAGGTAGTCTGTTACCAAGGAATCCTCTCGATACAAGAATATCCTTGTTGTATATGACTGCCCATACACAATCCTTTATGTACTCTGCACAAAAGATGACAGTGGGAGGGGGAGGGATTAACTGTTTGGGTGGGAGCCAGTTGCAATGACGGCTTTGTTTTCTACTTGATCTGAATGCTTAAAAAATGGAATGAAAGGAAAATAAATGTGATCCACCACATAATGTATACAAAGACTTTATTAATGGATGGATTGGAGATTGTTTTGTGAGGCTGGGAGGGAGCATTTTATGTTTTAGAGTACTGGCAAATACCAGAGCAGCCACAAGCGGAGTTAGTGAAGCCAGCTACTGAGCAGGAAATGTGGAAGCAGTTGGCTGATAAAGTGTGAAGCCGATTGTGATGATGGCTTTTTTTAATTTTCTCTCCTTTTAATCAAAAAATGTGCAAGTTGTACAGTTGATGTGTTTCAGTGTCATGTGTGACATTACTTCAGTTTTTGCGGTTTTGGGGTCAATTTATGAATGTGGGAGGTAGGGATTTATGCAAAAAAATAAAAAGTAAGTCCTGGCAAACTGCACAGTGGCCATGCCATGTGCGGGCAGCTTGGACATGGCATGTGCAGAGATTTGTTTTACTTTTGATACAGTCTTATGTGTGCTGGAACTAGATCTGTGGTGTTATGCCAGGATAACATCACTGGTTCAACCCCAGACTGACCAGTCAGAGGCCAACATTCTTTCTTGCTATTGTATAATTAAGCAATAATGCATGACATGGTGTGGTATATTATGGGATATCGTCACGCTTCGGGTGTTGGGCACGAGGCCGCAGGCCGAGTGCATCCAATGGCCCGAGAAGTGATAATATCCCATGATATACCACACCCTGGAGTGCATTATTGCTATTATGAAGTGGTTTAAATATTTTTAAAAGTAAAAAAAAATAGAAACAATGTAAAAATCTGCTTTGGGGGTGTTGGAGGAATATCTTTAAATAAAATAGTTCCTGGAAGGTTCTGGGCAGCAGGTGGCGCTGTTGGCTGTAGTAGAGGAAGTGGAGTTCTTGTGACTGGGTGACCTGCTCCTTACCATTGCAGTTTTCTTTTTTAAAAGTGTTTTCCATTCACAGTGTATTTTATTTTTATTATTTTTTGTTCTGGGAATTGGATGCTGAGGACTGGTAAGCTGAGAGAGAAGTTGGAGAGGCGAGCCAATGATGAACGAATGAAAAAAAGGTAGAGTCTTGGTGCAATTCATTTGGGACTGTTGTTATAAGAGCTACTATTAGAATGGTTAGGAATGTCTGGGACAAGACTGGCAGTTTTTTCTATGTGGCTGGGACATAGCTTTCTTTTTGTGGGGGAGCCGCGGTTTATGTGAGAATGACTACAATGCATGGGTCTGTCATTTGTCCTTTTCAGAGAAAAAAAAAATATTCATCTTTGCTGCCATTCGCATGCTGCTAGATATGTTGCTTTGAAAGTATTACTCCCAGCGGCTTCCATTTTGCTGAATTCTGTTGTGTGCGCAGCTGGTGGGAGTTCGTTTTTTTTTTTTAAATAGCGGCCGACTGGAATTCTGACTCACTGCAGACTGCTAGAGATGAAGAAGACTACACAGTCAGTGAGGAGGCTGGTGGCCAGAGGTTTTCTGAAGCCGTGATGATGTAACCCGATATCATCACGGCTTCAAAAACCTCTCGGCCAATCAGCTTCCCGTATTTACGATGTCCAGTTCATAATTAAGCAATAATGCATGAAAGGGTGTGGTATATCATGGGATATCATCATACCATGGGTGATTGGGCATGAGGCTGCAGACCAAGTACATCCAGCCACCCGAGAAGTGATGGTATCCCATGATATACCACACCCTGGCATGCATTATTGCTATTATGAACTGGGTTTAAAGTTTTAAAAATAAAAATAAAAGAAATAGGTTTTAAAATATTTTACAAATGAGTTTTTGGGTGGTGTAGGAATACATTTTGATAAAATAGTTCTCAGACAGTAGGTGGTGCTTTTATACTGGCAGTTGATAGCAGAGGTGAGGCTGTTGTGTCAGCGTGAACTAATGCCCCCCCCATCTCACCTGGATGTGAACTGTGATTAATTTAACAAGGTTTCTGTTTATTTCTGGTAGCAGCATGCAAGGGATTTGTTTTTGGTTGGAGCTTACTGTTTTTTTATCAGGGAGATTAAAAAGCCACACCCTGAAATGGTGTGTCGATGACATGAGTCAGCATGGAGAAGACAGTTCAGAGGAATGTGGCTGGGGTGACAGAACAAACAGTACAGTGATAAAGCACTGAAGGGGGAGTTTGAAGTGGCTATGCAATTCTCTGAACAGGTAGTGCTGCTAATTTTTGACCATTTGGCCATTGTGTTCTTTCAGTCAAGGGTCTCTGCTTTGTTTTCGTTTGTTATGGAGAAAAATAAAAGACTCGCCCATTTCTGCCAGTCGCATGTTGCTGCTGTCTGAACTGTGAGTGTGAGCGAATGAGGAGTTACCAACTGCAACTTCAGCGCAGCTGCCACTTGCAATTGGATTGATTTGTTATGGTTTTGTTTTTCAATTGTATGTTGGAATCTGTGGTTGGAATATATAGGAGGGCATGTTCTGTGTGGGCAGAGTTTTGTGAAGAGTGGTGAAGGACCTGGGGAATGCTGCTGATGGAGGAATTTCTTGCGAGTGAGAAGGTTGGTGGCTGGATGTTTTTTGATGCTGTGAGTATGTAGTTAGATATCATCATGGTTTCAAAGACCTCTCGGCCAATCAACTTCCTTCATTCTTTTAATCCGTTTCATAACTGAGCAATAATACCCAGCATGATGTGTGTTGTGTTGGGATAATGTCATGCCTTGAGTGGTTGAGCATGAGGCTGTAGGCTGAGTGTGTCCAATAATCAAGAAGTGATATTATCCCAGTATAACACACATCCTGAAGTGCATTATTGCTATTATACAATAGCATGCTTTTATAAACAAATAATGACCACAGCCAATAGAGCTACAGGTGAGGAATTTGGTGAAAAAATATTGAAAATTGCCAAAGTTGCGAGCCTGCAGTACCACAATGTAACATAGACTCATGAATTTGTTGTTTTGTAATATTTGTACACAAAACTTTCAGCACAGCCTTGTTAGAACGGCAGAGCAGATATTCAATTCCTGCCTGAAAGGTGATATGTTTGTTCCTATTCACCTTATAATACTAATGTCAGTTTATATGCTGGTGTGGTATTACTGGGGAGGGCAACTAATGGAGGGAAATGGATAGGGACAGTTTCTCAGAGGGTTGTACCTGCTCCCATGTAACACATTACCATTCATTCTCTTGCTGGAGGCACCTTGATATGCAAGATTATTCACCCTCAGCCCAGGCCCCCACCAAAGGTTAGCCAGCTATGACAGGGTGGAGTATGGTGAGACTGTACCCCCCCCCAAATAAACCTTACATCTTGCTTTAAATTGAGTCTGTCACATGTGGACCACTGATTATGTTCCCTGTATAATTTTTGTTGAAAATACAGTATAATAAATTAATGTATGATGACTGTGGCAGAGGAAAAAGGTGGTCTTACTGGAACTGACACATCAAGACCCCCCAGAGGTAGCTCAAAGGACAGAAGGTGGTTTGAGTCTGCAGCTATTTAAAATGCAATTCCTTTGTTCAATTTTCTTTGAAGGCAGGAACCAAAGTATCCACTTTATAATGCCCTCAGGGAGATCCTTTGACTTGCATAGTTGCCAGGAAGGACTTGTGGGGAGGGGTGTCGGAGAGATGCCAGAATAGACATTGAAGAGGTTTGATGTCTGAGCCAGGGAGGACCCAGATGACTTTGGAAGGTCAAATACACATTCACAGGAAGCCTTGGGAGGACATCACAGAACCTGTTTGTGTGTGTGTGTGTGTGTGTGTGTGTGTGTGTCAGAACAAAAAACAGTTCTGACCAGTTACCCTGAGGACAGGCTATTGAGTATGTCCCTTATCATTTTTTTTAAATCTTGTTGGGACATCCTGTGTGGTAACATATAACTTTTAATACACCAAGTGAGTTTAATGATCTCAGAGAGAGCGCCAGTCAGAGCTCTTTTATCCAACTTAGCAAGCCTTAGAGACACACAAGACAATATTATCTGACTGAGGGAGAATCATCACAGCACTGAAAGAGAGTAAGATTAGACCAGTCTGAATGTATGTACTGTAGAAACTTGTGCTTTAAACCTATTTGTTTTAAGGCTGTATGTGCTGGGATATATATTTGTTCTGTATTTGTTGTTCTGTTTTGATATTTTAAAGTAAAAAGATATTTTTACAACGGAACTGTCCGGAGTGCCTTAACATTTCTTTTTATTTAAGTGGAGCTTTTAAAGGTTATAAGTAACACTGTGTATGGACTTATTGTATACCAAACTGGGAAATGGATACAGTTCTCTAAAGTCTTGCATAGAGTTCTAAGAGTTCATTTGAAAGACCTGGTTGGGTGCCTGTAGGCAAAGATATCTGGCCCCCCGTAGACAGAATTATCTGAGCCTGATAATTGGGTACGCTAACAAGAGGTTATCAGTTTGAATCCCTCCAGAGCTTGAGACTAAGGTGACTTGAACCCACAAAACAGTCAAGAGGGCTACATTGTTCTGTTCACTGTACACAAATCATATGATCAGATGTTGGCACTTTGGGAGTAGAGGGCTGACCAGCTGAGTGAGTTTGTGACAGAGTCTTGTAAATCGATTCATAATTATGACACATTTTTTGCAATGGGTGGACTAAAGTGCAAGACAAAATGTAGTAAAATGAAATTGTGACAGCAGAGGGATGTTTACAAAAATATACAAGTTCTGGTCAGAGCCAATACAGCTGCTCAGAGCAACAGGGGTGTGGCCAGAGTGAGTAAAAGAATATTTGGAGCTCTTGCCGTGTTCTCGCCACATCAGAGTCTATCATGCATGGGTTGAAGTAAATGCAGAAGTACAGCATTAATGTTAGTATAGTGCATGCTATAGGGCATGGGGGGTGGGACAGCTGCAGTATAGGGATGCTAGCTGCACATTCAAGCAGACTTGATAGACTGTGAGGCCTGTTTCTGCTGGCAAGATTCATATTTTTGTATATTCGTATGTTGACTATATAAGGGAGCTCACCAGTGGACACAGGCATATTGGAGTCTATGCTTGAAGGTACATGAATTGCACATGAAAACAACATAAATGCAGCATGCAGCTATGTTGTGGGTCACCTTGCTAATGCAGGGGGTTAAAAGAGTAAAGGCTGGAGTGGTGTACAGACCATCAGCACTGGCAGAGGTCCTGGAAGAAAGTTTGGTGGCAAATCTCGAGGGACACTGAGGATTGGGAAAGGGAAGGGTAGTGATAATAGGGGACCTCAATATGCCAGGAACAGACTGAGGGACTATGATGTCACCAGTGGCCAAAAAGCAGAGGCTGCTGGATGTCTTCCAGGATGCGTTTCTGACATAACAGGTGGGTGAGCCAACTAGGGAGGCCCAGACATTGGACGTGGTCCTGGAGGACAGTGATCAGATTAGGGGCCTATAGGTGAGGGACCCTTTGGTGGGGAGTGATCATGCCACAGTTTGGTTTTCCCTGAACCTGGTGTGGAGGAAAGCCGAATAAGGACGGCAGTACCCAACTTTAGGGGTGCAAACTTCGGGGAAATGGGAAGGATCCTTAAAGATCATCTGGACAGGATAAGGCTGGATATGGATGCTGACAGCAGGTGGGGGATCATTAGGAGGAGAATACAGGAGGTTACCAGATCCTGCACAAGGGAAAGACGTAAGTTTGGCAAGGCCAGAAAACCCTGCTGGTGGACCCAGGAGGTACAGGAGGTGGTGATGGAAAAGAAGGCGGTCTATAGGCACTTCAAGTGCTCAAGGAGTGAAAGGGATCAGGAGGAATATGAGCTGATAGACAAGAGAGTCACCAGGGTGGTTAGACCAGCTAAGGAAAAAAAAGAACAGTCCTTGGCCAGTGGGATCTGGAGGGGGGACAAGGGGTCCTTTAGATATATATAGGGGAAAAAAGGAACGTAAGGGGGAAGATCAGCAAGATAAGGGTAGGGAATGGTTGGGCACAGGAGGTGGGGGAACAGGCAGAAGTCCTAAATGAGTACTTTGCCTCAGTGTTTACCAGGGGGATGGAGGAGCTATGTCTTGCGAGGTGAGCAGGGGCAAACTTGAAGAAGGAGTGGGACCAGTAGAGACCAGAGGCCCTGTTGGGTCTGGGGAAAAGGAATGGCCACCACAAACAGGTGGGGGCCAGCAGTGCAATGTGAAAACGGGGAAGACGTGGAGGCTGAAATCCTAGTAGAGAGAGTAAAGGAACCCCTCAGGTCCCTTTGGATGGAGAAAGCACCTAGGCCAGATAAGATACATCCCAGGATGCTGAGGGAACTGGCGGATGTCCTGGCAGTCCCTCTAGTGGAGCTTTTCAACATCTCTCTGAGGACTGGGTGGGTGCCCCAAGACTGGAGGGCAGCCCATGTTGGGGGATCAAGAGAGGAGGCAGGAAATTACAGGCCCATTAGCCTGACATCAGTAGTCGGCAAGGTGATGGAGGGTACTGTCAAGGAAAGGCTAGGGGGGTTACTAGAGATAACTGGGTACTTGGACAATTGGTAGCATGGCTTTGTCATGGGGAGATCCTGCCAGACAAATCTTGTTGAGTTCTATGACTGGGTGATGAGGACCCTAGACCAGGGTAGGCCAGTGGATGTCCTCTTTCTGGACTTTAGCAAGGCATTTGATTCAGTACCCCACAGTGGCCTGCTGGCTAAGCTGAAGGAAATGTCAGTAGGGAGACAGTTGTTAAGATGGATAGGAAATTGGCTCTCTGAGCATACTCAGAAGGTGGTGATTGGAGGGTTAGCCTCATCTCCAAGGTGGGTTACTAGTGGGGTTCCCTAGGGGTCAGTGCTGGGGCCACTCCTGTTCAATGCCTATGTCTCGGACATCAGGAGGGGGATCAGGAGTGAGATGAGTCTCTTTGCAGGTGGCTCAAAGCTGGGTGCAGTGGTGGATGATGAGGAGGGCAGGGTGGCCTTGCAGGAGGACCTGGAGGCTCTGGAAAGGTGGTCAGGAAAATAGAAACTAAAATTCAAAGTGGGGAAGTGCAAGGTTCTGCACCAAGGAGTCAGAAATCCAGGCCAGGGGTATACCCCGGGAGGAGACATGATTCAAGTCACGGAGGGTGAGAGGGACCTGGGAGTAGTGGTAGATGTCAAAATGAACAACTCAGAGACCTGTAGGAGGGCAGCGGCAAGGGCAAATAGGATGCTGGAATGCATCTCCAGGGGGGTTACCTCCAGCAAGGCAGAAGTGATCCTTCCATTGTACATCTGCTTGGTTAGGCCACACCTAGAGTATTGTGTGCAGTTTTGGAGATCACATTTAGAAAGGGACATTACACTCCTAGAGAGTGTCCAAAGGAGGGCAACCAAAATGATCTGGGACCTGGGGGAGAGAACCTATGAGGAGAGGCGCAGGGAGCTCGACATGTACACCCTGGAGGAGAGGAAGGACAGGGGGACATGGTAGAGGTCTTTAAGTACATGAAAGGGATCAATAAAGGAGGTCCAGTCAGGGTACTTCAAAGGAAGGAGGGTGGTGCAATGAGAGGTCATGGGTGTAAGCTGGAAAGGGGCAGGCTCAGAGGGGAGAGAAGGAAATGTTATTTCACTGAAAGGGTGGTGGAGCCATGGAATGCACTGCCCAGGGAGCTGGTAGAGGTGGAGACTATGGACGGGTATAAATGGGGATGGGACAGGTTCAGGGGGAGATTAAATCTGACCAGGCCCAGTACAGGTGGAACATCTGGGACTGGGGACAGTATAACCCAAGGGGGAAGGGGGACACCAAAATCGACCTTCAGTGCAGGTGCTGAAAATCGAGCAGACTCGAGAGACCGATAGTCCTATTCTGCTGGCATTTTAGTATTTTAGTATGTAACACCGCATGCAAGAATGACTTCACAGGATGCACAGCAGCTGTGGGCATGCCAAGGAGAACCACGTAGAGGGATGCACATGGCATGGAGGAGGGTGCAGTAACACAGCACTGCCCCTTGACCCCACCATGTAAGGCAATGCTTCCTGCCCCATGCAGTGGCATGGAAGAGAATTGCATGCAGTAGCACAATGCAGACGGTATGTTGGAAAGCGTGGGTGCTGCACAGGAGGCAGTGCAGGGTGTTGAGTGACCCAAGACAGAGCAGCAGGCATCAGGCCACGGCCATCAGAGGGTACACCTCTGTGTCCATTCCCACACACCAGACTTCACAGGGTGTCAAGTAGCAGCCATGATGTCAGAGATCAAGATGCACTATTGCAGGCTGTATAGATCACAGACCCTGAGCACACCTGTTGAGGTGCAGGCCAGGCTGTGGCTCAACATACAGAGTGCCATAAATACAGCAGGACTGGAGGCTTGGACACTAGACCCCACCAAACAAAAATGGCATAACCTGCATGCTATGGTCAAGCAGAAGCTATCAGCAGTGTCCTGGGAACAGTAGGGCACCAGTGGTGGCACCCACAATGCTGACTCCCAGCTGACACCCATGGAGCACATGGTGGTGGACACATTCACAGAGGTTGGCATCTATGGGGAGTTGGATGATGTGGACACCCTAGACAGCAGGTGAGACGTGACTGGACACCCACAAATGTGGGCACTCCCCATGCAGTGGAGTAACAATGCTGTCATTTACAACTCCAGAACCAGTGGTACTAGAAGGCACCACAGTTGAGACAAGGCCACAGAGCCAGGATGCCACAGGAAGGCAGCCGGCAGAGGGCGATGGAGACCAGGCATGGCAAGGCACTGGTGAGTGACTGTGCCACATGCACACAAAATGACAAAAAGTGTGCCATGCCCTGTCTGACCAGCTACATCTCTTCCCCCACAGGGACCAAGCTGGACACCGATGCACCAATGGAGTATGAGACAGAGGATGACATCATCACTGAAGCGGCGAACCAGACATCCCAGGTAACATCCACCTCCAGTAGTGGATGCAGAGGATGTGCAGAGTGGCAGGCAACCAGTGTCCTGGCACCCAACACAGGCATTGTACATCTGGTGCCAGCTGTGCATGGTAGATCAACTGATGACCTGGCCCACTCCAACTGATGTACGATGCTGGACAAGGACAACAGCCCCAGGGAGGGCCCCTTGACACATGTCCCATGTCATCACCACATCAAAGCAATGCAGGCCACACTGGTGGGCAGATTAGATAAGATGATCTGTGGCAACTTGAGGCCAACTGCATAACCGAACAGTGGTGGAACACCTATGCACTACATGCCCTCAGTGTGGAGGAGCGTGGTATGCAGAACAGTATAGACCACATCACAGCCACCCTCGAATGGCTGGTGGACAACACCACTGGATGCAATATGTCACATGGTCATCCCATGTCCCTCAACACACCGGCGGACACACCCATGGCCAGACTGCAGACCCAGCCCATAAACCATCACCAGGACGCAGACCACCCCAGACCCGATGTAACCAGTGACACAACACATGTGCCCGAGGCAGTCACTGAGACACAAACACCAGAGCCGGACAGCTTGTGTACCCAGGACCCCAGTGACATCAGTGTTGCCACCCCATGAGCAAAGCACCACAGGAGAGGCAGACACGCAGGCACAGCACACTGTATGGACGGGCAGCATGAGTCAGAGACATGGCATGGCAAGACATCAGACTGACAAAACTACCATGGAAGAGAGGGCCTCTGCCCACCTGCAAGCCAGGCCCTCAGACAAGCAATCCTAGTAACATGCCATGATGAATGCCATGAGCCCATAGTACACTGACAGGTGCACCACAATGGGACTGCACTTTGAATGCAGACACGGACTAGACACACACCCTTTGGTCATGCACAGTACCTCACACAAACATGGGCACCATGGCCACCCCTGGAGCATATGGACAACGCCCCCATGCCTATATGTACCACTCCTACACCCTGACATGCAGTGACACACAAGCACAGCCACACACACACTAGTGGCATGGCACACCAGAAAGTCCCCCTCATGCATCATGGATCCACACTCAGCATGACCACACAAAGCATACATCCAAAGATGACCCCCATGATAATCCCAGAGTGCCATGCAGGGGGCATGCATGTATGCCATGGGCAGCCACATCATGGACACCATGGATTACCCAGTAGTGCTCTGAGGTGTATGCCCCACGACAGGCAATATGGGACATGCCCCAACCCCATGGGTGCGTTCAGCACATGGGTCATCATCGCACACCCGCCATCCACTGCCACCACATGCACACAAAGGATGCCACTACAAGACTTGCATGTGGTAAATGTACATGGCTGCACACACGTGAATGTCCAACATGCACACAGTGTCAATATCAAACAATGTTCTGTGCACACGCAATCCATAAGTCAGGATGCCAATGAATTTTAAACATATTTTATTAATAAAGTACAGCCCACTAACAGCCTTACATGTTTCGGAGTATCCTCCTTTTTCAAAGGCTGAATCACTAGTGGAACACACATTATAAATACTCAAAACAGTTAATTACAGAACTAATCAGCTGGAAGCCATCACCATAGTTATACTAATATAATAAATATCAATCAAAGAACACTTCAAAGAAGTTCTTGTTATTGTGTCCTAATAAATTTAAAAAGGGCCTTTCATAATATAAACCCTGAACATAACATCTACAATGTCATGTTCAACTTTATAAAGAGAGAACATCACTATAGAAGCAGTACCACAACATCAATGAATGAAATTAGGGAACAAAGAAAAATGGGGGGGGGAGAAAAAACTGCAATGGCTATCACAATTGAACAAATACACAAGGATAGTTTAAAACTCAAGTTCTAAACACTACAGATAAACATGGACACATTTATTTTTCTAGCACATACCACTGGGCTCGTGACAATTGTATTTATTTCCCACATTTTAAATAGGGATGGATGTCTAATTGGGTATTAATGAACAACATAGATGATTGGCATGTACATAAGCAAGAAATGCTCTTACACCATTGATTCTTGTCTCGGAAAATTTTATTTGGGTTTAGAAGATCCTAACGTTTCGCCTAAATAATTAGGCTTCTTCAGTGGAACTGTAAAAACATATGAAATATTTTAAATCAAATTTCTGGTTTATTTTTATATGAACCATTCAAATTTGTTTGAACACTTATATTTAATAATATGCAGTTTATATTTGTTTGTCCTATTTATATTACACATTTTTAACATTTTTAAATATCATACACACAAGATAAATTAATATATTTACTGCAACTCCTATGAAATAGGACCACCTATGCTTAATTAGATATGTTTTCCTTACTTTATAACACTGCCAATTGAGGCCAAAAAAATGACTGCCATGTCTTGCTGAGGTGAAATCGTCTCAGATGCTCACTTAAATAAAAATAAATTAAAAAAGAAAATATATAAATTTACATTCATTAAATCACTTACTATTGATTCATTCATTTTTTATATGTTATAATTTACCTCTTTCATAACTCATATTCTGTTATTCTTATAAATTAAAGCCTTTTTTTGTAGTATTTTTCTGTGAAATACAAAAATTATATAATAAAATATAGTAAACAAGGAAGAAAAGAAGGTTACTTCATAAACAATAAAAGTTTAAATCAATTTCCGTATCTAACTCTTAATATGAGTGTGTTAACTTGTACAATGCGCTAAAACAACATTAGTAACTTAGTGCTTCATTTGTTACCAATTATTATAAACGTAGGGCATTCAATGCTTATCTTCCATGCTTTAAAATATCCTTTGTACTCGCAGATTCTTTTACGCATTCAAAAAAACACTGTCATCTTATCATAGCATTCATTTGTCTGTCTATTTGCTTTACTAGTCCTTTAATGACTGCATTCTAATTCTAAATTATGTTGTAATAACATCAACTATCAAATCATTTAAATTACTCAAGCGTATGTAACACAAATCACCAGCATGGATGAGCTTATTACTTAATCCTTTTAAAAGTCGATTCACAGTTGTTTCTTGGCATTTAGAATACACTGTCATCTAGCGTTACTCTCATTCATCTATCTACTAGCTTTTTCAATCATTTAATAACTTAATTGTGATTCTAAATTAGATTTTAACTTTGGCTTTCAATCCATGTAGATTGCATTACATTTGTGACTTAATATACCAGCATCGATTAACTTATTAATTACTCTTTTTTGGAATTAGCCCACAAGTGCTTCCTGGTACTAATTAAATATTTTACAAGGACTAAATTCCAGCTTAATTATTCTGGCATGAAATAGCCTTTACTCCATTCATTATCCATTATATTGGCTATTAAACATACTGCACTTTGTATAGTTATTCCATGCACTACTTTCTCTCTACTGGTGCGAATACATACTTTAACATCCACTCGCTTATACTAACTGTTAGCATGTTACACTTTGTTTTTTAAGAGTTATTCTGTGGTCTACTTTGTCTCATTAATTGGTTTAATTTAAACTACCTGCTGATGGGAGTGGCGTGTTCTAATGATCTAGCCTTTAAACATCTATTCACTATTGATTTTGACTACTTGTTTATATGATTAAGGAAAACTTTTACTCTATCAAGTTAACTCCTGTCAAAACCTTGTACATTCACATTATATTTCCATCTTATTTATTGTTTCACACTTTAAGTTCCTTACTATGGGTGTAAAATGATTTAAAATGCTTTCAGACTTTCTACTAATTGCAGTTTCACTGTTCACTGAGCTATCCTTTTACATTAACTTTTAGCCTTTTGAAAAGAGGTTAGATGTATATAGTACAGATCTCCGGCACCACTAAACTTGTTGGTTCTTTATTTTTAAAAGGACGCTTAGTTTGCCGTTCTTTTGAAAAGATACTGCTGACTCTGCCATCTTCTCGAATTACTATCAGTTTGAACTGCTTGCTCATGCTTACACAAACTGAAAGGTCCACCTTTATCACCTTGTGCACTACTCATATTAACTAAATGTTTCTGAGACTTGTTTCAAAATAATCAAAGATACTGCTGACTCTGCTATCTCTCGAAATACAATCAGTTTGAACTGCTTGCTCATGTTTACACAAACTGAAACGTACACTTTTATCACTTTGTGCAGAACTTAAGTTAACTAAGTGTTTCTGAGACTTGTTTCAAAATAATGAAAGCCTTATGCATATCGCTATGTGCTCAAATACTTCACAAGTTTTACACTAGATCCTCCTTTCTATAGCTGTGAATTGTGTTAGAAGCTTATGGAGCTTTTTTGCTTACTGCTAATTATGGCTTCACTACTCATATGTGCTGCATGCTCCATGCTCTCCTGACGTCTGACTGGCATCATTTGATACCCCATTTGGCTAGCCTCTTTATGTCGAGGAAAGGAGTCATGTGATGACATGTGTACGTCATCAAACTTAACCTAAACTAAATGGTTACCACAGCAGCCAATGACTCCATTCCTCGGCATATTTCAGTCCTTAAAGCTTCACTGCACTCAGTTTTGCATTGTTAGATTATATTTTATAAATTTTGCACTAGTTCATCTTATACTTACTACTCTGGCTAAACAAATGGCTTTTTATTTACTGTATCTCTTCACATTTTATTACTATGACTATGGCAGGGGAATCAAAGGAGTAAAAAGGAGAGGAGATGAAAAAAGCTTATTTGGCCATCGTTACCTTATTCATATTCTTAAGTATATTTTAAAAAGAGAGACCCAATCTCAGGCCTTTCTAATCATTCAAAAGTAACAATAATCATATCCAATTTATTATTTTGATTTGTTTGCTGGATCCTTTTAATTGTTTTTATTAGCATGTCAGTTATGACCCTAACTTATATGAGGAATAGTATCCTAATCATTTCACCAGCATACTTGCCAGTTTACTTCCTCATTTAAGCTCCATTTTTCGTTGATTAAGCCCATTTCATACATCCAGTACATTTCACATTTTAACAGTAACTCATCATAGTTACGACCTCTGTCAGGGAATGGAACCTGGTCCAATCCCTAGAATTTGATCTGTATCAGAGAATGTCCTCTTGAATTAAAATGTCTAGCTAATGGGGAATTTTCATCTTTATTTCTTATACGGCTTTTATGTTCTGAGATCCTAGTTTTTAATTCTCTTGATATTTTGCCAACATAAAGTTGGTCGCAGGGACATTGAACTATATATATGGTCCCCTTTGTTGTACAGGAAATATGAGACCTCATTTTATATTCTTTTCCTGTATGTGGATGTTTATAACTAATTTTTTTAGATGTATTTCCACATACTGTACATCTACCACAGGGGCACATTCCATGTGTTAATGGGCCTAGTAACAATTGTGATTTTGCATCAGTTCCTGGCCAATGTTGTGTATGAACTAACTTATCTCCTATAGTAGGTGCTTTCTTTGAAACCACAAATTTTTGTCGAAATATTTCAGACGTTGTGGGATTATTCAATAATCTATTCTATTTATTTAAAATTACTTTTTAAATTTGTGGCATGATTTTATTATGCACTGTGCTGAATGTTAATGGGCTACTATCTTTTACATTTTCTTGCATTTTCTTAGTAAATCTTGTCTTTGCTTTGTGATTACTTTATTTTGTGCTTGTTGTAAATTTTTTGGGGAATATTGTCTCTCTCTAAATCTTTCTTCTATATTTTTAGCTTCTATGCTACAGCTCTCATCAGTGCTACAATTACGTCGTGCCCTCAAAAACTGTGAATATGGAATACTTTCTACTAGTTTTTTGGGATGAAAGCTTTTGTAATGTAAAATTGTATTTCTATCTGTTTTTTTCTGTATAGTTTTGTTTGTTACCCTATTTATAAATGGTATTTTGTTTTGTAAGTGAAGACAAAAGTCGTACTTGGAGCTCTAGTATTCATATATTCTTTAAATTCATCTATTGTTGATTTGTTTCCAATCCAAATTAATATTATATCATCAACAAATCTTTTCCAAAACATAATATGGTTTTTAAATTTATGTCCTGGTCCTTTTTCATCAAAGATAAATGTGCTTTCGAAGTTATGCATATATGCATTAGCATATCCTGGGGCCATGCTACTCCCCATGGCTGTCCCTTTTATTTGCCCTTAAAAATGCTCTTTAAATTTAAAGTAGTTCATTTTAAGAGCTATTTCAGTCAATTCTTGTAAGGTTCGTGTTTTTGGTCTTGCTCCAGATGGTCTGGAGTCTAAAATTTTACCCATAGATTCTATTCCTTTATTATGAGGAGTAGAGGTGTACAGATCTTTTAACATCTATAGTTACTAGTAAACTATCTGCTGGGATCCCAATTAAATTTAATTCTTCAATTAATTATAACATATGTGTTGTATCTTTTAGATAAGTTGAAATTTTTTCAACTAATAGCTGTAAGTGATAGTTAATAAATTTTGATATAGGTTCTAAAATTGAACCTATCCCTGATACGATGGGCCTTCCTGGTGGTTTATCCAGATTTTTGTGATTTTTAGGTAATGCATAAAATAATGAAGTTCTTGAAAATGTATTATCCATTTCTTCAATTTCCCATTTTCTTAACCATCCATTTACTTCATTTTCATGTAAAGTTATTTGTATTAGGTTCTTAATTGTCTCTACATGGTCTTGTTCTAATTTAGTGTAATTTGTTGATATTTCCAATAAATCAAGACACATTTGTCTATAGTCTTTAACACCTGTATAACTATTGCTCCACCTTTATCTGCTGGTTTTATAATTATGGAATTATAATTTTCTAAGGAGTTCAATGCTATTTTTTCATGTTTTGATAAGTTGGAACTATTTAAAGATATGTCAGATTTTAAAATGTGTCTAATTTCTTGAGTTGTTGTTTCAATATAATTCTTTACTGCATGTGAATGTCCTATTAAGGGCATACACTGTGATTTAATATTCAAAGCTTGTTTTAGTTTTGTCTGTTCTGGATTTGTGTCCAACTTATCATAAAATTGGAACTGTAACCTTAATTTGCGGAATCATTTTTGCATATCTGCTTCTATTTGGAATTTATCAACTTCTTTAGTTACTGAAAAAGATAATCCTAGTGATAATACTTTCATCTCATCTTGACATAAGGACCATTCTCTGACAGAGGTGGGAACTATGATGAGTTACTGTTAAAATGTGAAATGTACTGGATGTATGAAATGGGCTTAATCAATGAAAAATGGAGCTTAAATGAGGAAGTAAACTGGCAAGTATGCTGGTGAAATGATTAGGATACTATTTCTCATATAAGTTAGGGTCATAACTGACATACTAATAAAAACAAATAAAAGGATCCAGCAAACAAATCAAAATAATAAATTAGATATGATTAGTGTTACTTCTGAATGATTAGAAAGGCCTGAGATTGGGTCTCTCTTCTTAAAATATGCTTAAGAATATAAATAAGGTAACGATGGTCAAATAAGTTTTTTTGTCTCCTTCCCCCGTTTTTCTCCTTTGATTCCCCTGCCATAATCATAGTAATAAATTGTGAAGAGATAAATAAAAAGCCATTTGTTTAGCCAGAGAGGTAAGTATGAGATGAACTAGTGCAAAATTTATAAAATATAATCTAACAATGCAAAATTGAGTGCACTGAAGCTTTAAGGACCGAATTACGTTAAGTAATGGGGTCATTGGTTGCTGTAGTAACCACTTAGCTTAGGTTAAGTTTGATGACATACACATGTCATCACATGACTCCCTTCCTCGACATAAAGAGGCTAGCCAGACTGGGAATCAAATGATGCCAGTCAGACATCAGGAGAGCATGGAACATGCAGCACATATGAGTAGTGAAGCCGTAATTAGCAGTAAGTAAAAAAGTTCCATAAGCTTCTAGCACAATTCACAGCTATAGAAAGGAGGGTCTAGTGTAAAACTTGTAAAGTATTTAAGCACATAGCATTATGCATAAGGCTTTCGTTATTTTGAAACAAGTCTCAGAAACACTTAGTTAACATAAGTTCTGCACAAGGTGATAAAGGTGTACCTTTCAGTTTGTGTAAGCATGAGCAAGCAGTTCAAACTGATTGTATTTTGAGAGATAGCAGAGTCAGCAATATCTTTAATTATTTTGAAACAAGTCTCAGAAACATTTAATTAATATGAGTAGCGCACAAGGTGATAAAGGTGGACCTTTCAGTTTGTGTAAGCATGAGCAAGCAGTTCAAACTGATAGTAATTCAAGAAGATGGCAGAGTCAGAAAACTAAGCATCCTTTAAAACTAAAGAATCAACAAGTTTAGTGGTGCCAGAGATCTGCATTATATACATCTAACCTCTTTTCAAAAGGCTAAAAGTTAATGTAAAAGGATAGCACAGTGAACAGTGAAACTGCAATTAGTAGAAAGTCTGAAAGCATTTTAAATCATTTTACACCCATAGTAAGGAACTTAAAGTGTGAAACAATAAATAAGATGGAAAATATAATGTGAATGTACAAGGTTTTGACAGGAGTTAACTTGATAGAGTAAAAGTTTTCCTTAATCATATAAACAAGTAATCAAAATCAATAGTGAATGGATGTTTAAGGGCTAGATCATTTGAACACGCACTCATTCCCATCAGCAGGTAGTTTAAATTAAACCAATTAATGAGACAAAGTAGACCATGGAATAACTCTTAAAAAACAAAGTGTAACATGCTAACAGTTAGTATAAGCGAGCGGATGTTAAAGTATGTATTCGCACCAGTAGAGAGAAAGTGGTGCATGGAACAACTATACAAAGCGCAGTATGTTTAACAGCAGTATGTTTAATAGCCAATATAATGGATAATGAATGGAGTAAAGGCTATTTCATGCCAGAACAATTAAGTTAGAATTTAGTCCATGTAAAACATTTAATTAGTACCAGGAAACACTTGTGGGCTAATTCCAAAAGGATTAATTAATAAGTTAATTGATGCTGGTATACTAAGCCACAAATGTGATGCAATCTACATGGATTGAAAGCCGAAGTTAAAATCTAACTTAGAATCACAATTAAGTTATTAAATGTTTGAAAAAGCTAGTAGATAGATGAATGAGAGTAACGCTAGATGACAGTGTATTCTAAATGCCAAGAAACAACTGTGAATCAACTTTTAAAAGGATTAAGTAATAAGCTCATCCATGCTGATGATTTGTGTTACATATGCTTGAGTAATTTAAATGATTTGATAGTTGATTTTATTACAACATTATTTAGAATTAGAATACAGTCATTAAAGGACTAGTAAAGCAAACAGACAGATGAATGAATGCTATGATAAGATGACAGTGTTTTTTTGAATGTGTAAAAGAGTCTGCGAGTACAAAGGACATTTTAAAGCCTGGAAGATAAGTGTTGAACGTCCTACGTTTATAATAATTGGTAACAAATGAAGCAATAAGTAATGTTGTTTTAGCGCATTGTACAAGTTTACACACTCATATTAAGAGTTAGATACGGAAACTGATTTAAACTTTTACTGTTTATGAAGTGACCTTCTTTTCTTCCTTGTTTACTATATTTTATTATATATTTTTTGTATTTCACAGAAAAATATTACGAAAAAAGGCTTTAATTTATAAGAATAACAGAATATGAGTTATGAATGAGGTAAATTATAATATATAAAAAATCAATGATTCAATAGTAAGTGATTTAATGAATGTAAATTTATATTTTCTTTTTTAATTTAATTTTATTTAGGTGAGCATCTAAGATGATTTCACCACAGCAAGACATGGAAGTCGTTTTTTGGCCTCAGTTGGCAGTGTTATAAAGTACGGAAAACATATCTAATTAAGCATAGGTGGTCCTATTTCATAGGAGCAGCAGTAAATATATTAATTTATCTTGTGTGTATAATATTTAAAAATGTTAAAAACGTGTAATATAAGTAGGACAAACAAATATAAACTGCATATTATTAAATATAAGTGTTCAAACAAATGTGAATGGTTCATATAAAAATAAACAAGAAATTTGATTTAAAGTATGTCATATGTTTTTACTGTTCCCCTGAAGAAGCCTAATTATTTAGGCAAAACGTTGGGATCTTCTAAAACCAAATAACATTTTCTGAGACAAGAATCAATGGTGTAAGAGCATTTCTTGCTTATGAGCATGCCAATCATCTATGTTGTTCAGTAATTTACCGGAAATAGGCAAGCTCCACCCAACAGTAATGAGAATTATAATTTGAAGAAAAAAAGAGGCGATTTCCCTGGACACTCTCTTCTCACGTGTATTTGGGTATTAAGACCCAGTTTCTGTGTGGCTTTAAGGGACAGAATCCAAAAGTTTTCTCTCTTGGAGACAAGATTATCAAAGTCTCCCCTTCCCCGTGAAATTTTGTTGACTCTATCTATTGCAGTGTGTTTAAAAGCAGATTAATTAATGAACCACCTCATAGATAGAGGCTACAGTAAACAAAAGATTGCACAGGCAAGATTAATGGCAGAGCTGACAGAGAGAGACAAATTGTTACAAATAAAAGACAAGTTAGAATATAATGAAGAAAGTAGATTTAATTATAGTACAACATATTCAGCTCAAGCCAGAGAATTGGAAACAATTTTAAGGAGACATTGGCATACGTTGACAGCAGAATCAAAACTAAAGGAACTCTGTAAAAATCCACATAGGATGTGTTATAGAAAAGCACCTGCCCTTAGAGATTTACTGACACGGAGCCATTTCATAGAACATAATTTAGCCACTTGGTTTCAAAAACCAAATAGCAGTTTCCCATGTAAAAGGTGCATAATATGCAAACATGTTACTCAAACCAAACATTTTTCTTCCGTGAATATTTCTCATACTTTTGAAATAAAGCAGCGTATTATGTGTGATGCAGAAAGGATAATTTATCTGGCAACCTGTAAATCTGGTTCATTTTACATTGGTAAAACAAAGTGAAAATTTAAAGATAGAATAGGTGAACATGTTAGAGCTGTGGCAAGACAAGATGAAACATATGTCACAGCGCAACACATTATGGTAAACTCAGACTCAGACCAACATGGTTTTAAATACATAGATACATAGACAGTGTCAGCAGATAAGGGCCTATGGCCCACCCAGTCTGCCCATTTGAGCTTGTAAATTCAGTTTATGTTTTCCTAGAAGTCTGTTGCCCCTTACCCCTGACCTCCAGAATTCCTTTATGTCTATTCCATGCATTCTTAAATCCCGTGATTGTTTCAGCCCCCACCACTTCCTCTGGCAGGGTGTTCCACTTGTCCACCACCCATTCTGTGAAGAAATTCTTCCTCACATTTCCTCTGAATTGTCCTCCCTTCAACTTCATCCTATGCCCTCTAGTCCTGGAACATCTTTTTCACTTAAAAATAGTGTATTCCTGCATCCTGTGTTAAATACACTGCAATAGACAGAGTCAACAAAAATGCATGGGGGGGGACTTTGATAATCTTGTCTCCAAGACAGAAAACTTGTGGATTCTGTTCTTAAAAGCCACACAGAAACTGAGTCTTAATACCCAATTAGACATCCGTCCTTATTTAAAATGTAGGAAATAAAATACAATTGTCACATAAGTCCAGTGGTATATATTAGAAAAATAAATGTGTCCATATTTATCTTTAGTATTTAGAACTTGAGTTTTATCTATTCTTGTGTATTTGTTCAATTGTGATAGCCCTTGCATTTTTTCCTCCCCCCCCCCTACCATTTTTCTTTGTTCCCTAATTTCGTTCATTGATGTTGTGGTACTGCTTCTATAGTGATGTCCTCTCTTTATAAATTTGAACATGGCATTGCAGATGTTATGTTCAGGGTTTATATTATGAAAAGCCCTTTTTAAATGTATTAGGACACAATAACAAGAACTTCTTTGAAGTGTTCTTTGATTGATTTGTATTATATTAGTATAACTATGGTGATGGCTTTCAGCTGATTAGATTCTGTAATTAACTGTTCTGAGTATTTATTGAATGTGTGTTCCACTAGTGATTCAGCCTTTGGAAAAGGAGGATACTCAGAAACATGTCAGGCTGCTAGTGTGCTGTATTTTATTAATAAAATATGTTTTAAATTCATTGACGTCCTGACTTATGGCTTGCATGTGCACAGAACATGGTTTAATATTGGTTTAGTTGGTCCCTATAGCACCGCAGTTCCAAGTGGTCACTCTTTATGCAATATGCACACAGTGTCACCTGCTGTTGCTTGGCATGACTGTGCCAACACACACATGATGCAGACACTAACGACAAAAGGTTGTCTGCATGAGTATCACCCATGCCTCCCACCTGCCTTTGTTGTCATGGCCCTGGATGTGCATGCATCATCATAAGCTGGTGGCCCATCTGGCAAGACCCCCCCAGTACTGGCATGCCACAACACACGGCACTGTTGTACAGCATGGTGCATATTCTGAAGACCCTGCATGCCTTGCCCAGTGCCATGAATGTGCCACCTGTATGGTCCAAGCATCGGAATCACATCTTCAGTAAGCCAAAGGCATGTTCAATGATGTTCCTCACCCTCAGATGTGCCCAGCTATATGTCTCCTCAGCAGTGTTGGTAGACACAGGTATAGGGGTCATCAGGTTCAGACACAGGGGATAGCAGGAGTCATCTGTGGACGAAAGGGGATGAAAGGGGATACAGTGTCATGATAGCGCAGGCAAGCATGTATAGGTAAGTCAGTGTCACAGGGCACATATGCAACATCCAGCCAGCAGCCATCCATCAATGCCCTTTGCATGTAGCATGGCACAAATGCATGATGTGTCCATGATGTATGAATCATGTGGCAACCTGGGGAACCTCATGCTGACATTAGTGAATATGCCACATGCATCACACACCACCTGGGTATTGATGCTGTGGTACCCCTTGTGGTTACGGTACACCTTCTCCTCCATGGGGGGTGCCAGTATAGCAATATTTGTGCAGTCAGTAGCACCCAACACATTAGATGTCCCATGGAGGTCATTGAATGCCTACTTGACACTGTGGACATCCTCAGCAAAGGCGGGGAACTTGATGTAGGTGTGGGCATGGTCCAGAAGAGCATCCATGACCCCTGCCACGGCCCGGAACACCGATGATTGGCAGACACTGACCATGTCCCAAGCCTCCTGCTGGAACGACCCAGAGGCATAGAATGCAAGGGCACACAGCACCTTCACCTCCACAGACATCGCCCTTGAGCGGTGTGTCCGCGGTGCGATCCTGTCCCAAATCAGGTCACAGAGGGTTGTTATCACCGCTCACAAAAATCAGAACCACTCCATGCAGTGCACCTCCCATAGTGCGGAGGCATCAAGGCATGGACGGTACCCCTGCAGATGATGCCACTCTTGCTGCAGCAAATGCTCCTATCCATATGGCATATTGAAGTGCATGACTGCTCCTGGGCACATACTTCTAATGAGGAAGGTATCCAGTGCAACTGGCAGTCCCCGGGTGCAGCCATTATATATCGCCATGTATGGCACTGTTTGCCTTTGAAGGGGCATGTCATGCAGCACATGCATGGTGGCCCTGCAGGGGCAGACAGCACGTGCGACAATGTGTGCCATTACCTGTGTATGTGTGTTGCATGTGGCTGACAGCAGCTAGTGCAGTGGCGGTGTCAGCAGGGATAGCACAATCAGAATGGTTTCCTCTGCACCTTTGATGGGTGGCAGAGTCTAACTTCTTTGACTCTGGTGGATATGGCACTCTGTGAAAGATGCAGGGGCATGCATGGGTGAGTACAGGTCTACCTTACAATGGCACGTTCCATGTTGTAATGTATATTCTGTGCTGTGTCCTAACAGTTTTTACCCTTTTTCTCCCTCTTCCTACACACAGGACAGGAGGGTCATGCCATGGAGGATGGTCCTTGACTGGGAGGTGCAGCTGGACAGGGCACCAGTCCTGGTGGTTGCACCAAGCAGCAGGAAGCAGCAGTGGAGGGTACCATTCCCCCTGTATATGTCCAGGGAGACTGTGGAAGGTGGTGTGAGTTATGAAGGGGGAGTAGGGCATTGGGATACTCACCCACTGGCAGGTGACTGTCCCTTCTCAGGTGGGTGCATAAAGTGTGCATGGGCATGTAGTGGCAGGTGTAGAGTGTGTACACAGTTCATGTCATATATTACTCTATGTGGGACACGGACCCACTGTGTAGTACATGTAAGAGTCACATGACAGTATTAATGGGTGATATTTTTGAACAGAGACCAGATACATATAACAGTGATCAGACTGTCCCCAAGATAGATGTAACATTGAATCAGAATATATTATCTGTGTGCCAGTTGTCCCAATCCACCACCCATCAATGAACCCTGGTGTGTACATGGCTCATGAGGTGGTCCCGGTACCCCAGGCCACATGGTGTGGCATCACATGGACTGCACATTGCTGTTGGTGCAGCACACATGATCATTTGTGTGTCTGACCCTAGCCTGTGACAGCGGTCCTCACCTGTGAAACTGCCAGGTACTGGATATGCGGTCTGGAGACCCCATCTCCGCGAGGACATAGACAAGATAGAGGCAGCCCAGAGGAGGGCAACTAAAATGGCGCAGGGTCTGCAAGAGAAGCCATATGAGGAGAGACTAAAGGAGCTTAACATGTATACCCTTGAGGAAAGGAGGGAGGGGGGGACATGATAGAAACTTTTAAGTACTTCAGTGGAATCAATGAAGTCCAAGAAGGTAGCATCTTTCAGAAAAAGAGATGTGCAAGAACAAGGGGACACAATCTGAAGATAGAGGGGGGCCAGTTCAGGAGCAATGTGAGGAAGTATTTTTTCACAGAGAGGGTGGTGGACGCATGGAACAGCCTTCCTGAGGAGGTTGTGGGGCCTAAAACTGTTGGAGAATTCAAGAATACATGGGACAGACATAAGGCAATTTTTGTGGGGGATAGGAAGAAATAGGCTGTTGGTTAACTAGGATCTGTAGCTTATCCTGTAGGTAGGGAAATGGGCAGACTAGGTGGGCCAAGCAGTTCTTATCTGCCATCAAAGTCTATGTGACCCTGTGCAGGCCGCCTGATGGTGTAACATGCCATGGACCAGTGGTCAAAGCCACACGGTGTGCGGTACCATGCACCATGTGGTGTGCATGGGAACACCAGCACAGCATGTGCCTGATGCTATGTGGTGCATGCGTGACACACATCATTGCATGTGTGACATGGCCCATGCCACTTTTGGGACACAGCGTGCAGCGTTCTTGCCCTGTTTGTCCTCCTGCTGTGTGTGTACAGTGTGCCGTCATGGTGTGGACTGCAAGCATGCAAAGTGCCTGCTGGAATGCAGCATCCACAGCATGGTGAATGACCTGTTTCTGTGTTATGGTGTTACAGTGTACAGGTGCAGCATGTGCTTGCCAGTCTCCATGGCACCACCTGTGCTGCAGTGGAAAACCTTGCAGTGTGTCTCACAGGCATGTAGGCCTGTTTGCACACATGTTACTTTGTGTGCCCTGTTGCTGCCATGTTGACTGTATGTGTGCGTTAGCCAGCCATGCCTGTATCACGTGTGTGGTGGCTGTGACAGTCTGTGTTGTGATGGGTCATGGTACACGCAGCGTTGTGATGCATAGGGCTTGAGGGGGTGGGTGCATTTGACCATGGTGTCTGGGTATCGCCATGCCACTGACTGTCTGCTTAGGGGCTGTGTACCATAGCGCAGGTGCACATGGCCATGTGGGTGACAGCGGGTGCATTGCACTGCTCATGCATGCCCTTACGGCGATGCCGTCTGGGCAGGGGGCCTGGCTGGTACCATGCTTGTGTGCTATCGCCGTAGGGCTGTGCTGGTCTGGGGAGTCATGTCTCCCTGTGTCTCTTCTCTCCACAGTGGTACGGGCCTGGTGCACCATAAGGGCCTGAGACAGCATGTGAGGATGCAGCAACCATTGGAGGAGTCAAGCAGTGATGATGAACCATGCCCATGGAAAAAGGGTGACACGGCCAAAGGTCCAGGGATGGGCAGTGGGGATGGCTGTGCAGGCAGTAGTGCAGCAGTCACTGCTGCAGAGTGATGATGGTGTTTTAGTGGACTGTGTGGGTGTTGATCACAAATTCCACTTTGCTGCTGAGCTGTTTCATCTGCCGACTGATGCTCCTGCCATTTAGAATCTCAAAGACACTAACCTGTTCTGTTCCATCAACTGCTTCTGTGAGGAAAAGCTGCACGATCCGGAAGATTCTGCTGCTGTATTTTACCAGGACAGTATTACTTACTCCCCAGCTGCGTTTGAAAGTTCTGGTTGGTGTGTGGGGGTTGAGGGAGCCGTCAACCAACCACACAACTGGTGAGAGGAGTATTCAGGACTTAAAAGTTGGAGTAGCATGCACAAGTGTGAGCGTGGGCACGAATGTGAGTGGTGCATGCGCCACTCAGTCCCAGTTTTCTTAGTTTACAGTTGAATGCTCTAATTTCTGCTGGGTTTATATTGGAAACATGCTAAAGGTGTTGCTTATCATATTACTTGCTACACTGTGTTTTGGAGGGTGCAATGACTACAATAAAGAAAAAGGGGCTAATTCTAATACTGGTTATGAACAGTTCTGTATAGGGAATGTGGCATTCTTACCAAATGTATATGCAGGGATCCTAGAGATAACTGAAGGTTTTGTAATAACGCTTGGCAGGAGACAAGGTGTTTTACGTGTATGTATGCCTGAGATGTACAGTGGTCATCTAAAATATCAGCAAGGTGTTACTCTGTTCTTAAATAGGAAGTACACCTTAGTGAGGAAAATGATATTAATGTTTTTGCTGATCTCTGGAAATGTACATGTGAACCCAGGTCCCCTACAGATGATCGATTAATCCCTGGCTGATTTTGGAGAATGGGAGAATGTGGGCATTTTACATTTAAGCATAAGAAGTTTGTTACCTAAACTGGATATAATAAGGGCTCAAATAGAGACAGTAAAGCCAGATGTACTAGCATTAACAGAAACCTGGCTTTCACCTAAAATAGCCAATTATGAAGTTTTATTGGAAAATTATAGAATTTTTAAGCAAGATAGACAAAAAAGGGGGGTGGAGTTATGATCTACCATAGTAACACGTACAAAGGTCAAGCTACAGTAAGCTTGCAAACTCAATCCTTGAACAACTGGATTTATTAGAACTACAAGTACAAGGTAAACTTGGATTTGACTTTAACATAATAGTTTGTTATAGGGCCCCCTCTGCTAAAACTGTTACATTGCAGTCTTTGTGTGAGCTTATTGCTCCTCTTCTGAAAAATTAAACTGTGTCGCCAGGTGATTTTAATTGGAATATGCTGGTTCCTCAGCTTGAGTTTTTAAATCAATTTGCAGCACTTAATTTACAGCAATTAGTTAAATTGCCAACAAGACCACACAAGTCAAATAATGAAAAGGATACCTTACTGGACCAAATTTTCACAAATAGGCCTACCAGATACATTTCTGCAGTTCATGAAAATGATATGAGTGACCACTGCTACATATCATGTATAGGAGACATCCTTTTGGAGAAACCCCAACCACATTTTGTTTATGCTAGAATATGTATGTCATCTAATGTACAAGCTTATTTAAGAGATGTTGCAGATATCCGTTGTAGTTTATTGTGTATTTGTCCAGATGTACATTCAGCATGGTCTTTTTTTAAATCTTCCATCATGTATGTAATTGAAAAACATGCACCATTAAAATTAAAAAGTGTAAGAAAGAGAAAAGCACTTTGGATAACTAAGAAATTAATAAGGGAGAAATCAAGACAATGGCATATAGCTAGAAAGTTAGAAAATCTATAGAAGATAAGACAGCTTTTAGGGTTACTGGTAATAAATATACCAAAGAGGTTAGGAAAGCAAAGAAAATTTAATATGCTAGATATTTTCTGACATTTGAAGGTAACCCTAGAGCAATGTGGAAGGGTAATGATTCTCTGAAGGGGAATCAGATTCCATCTTCCCTATCTGCATGTTAACAGTTTAAATCAAGGTACTGACATCAGATAATGACAAAGTTGAAATGTTTAACTCCTTTTTTCTTCTGTTGGTGGAACATTTGATAAATTGCACCCCAGGCTGCTGTCACCAGTTCTGGATACTGATTTTATGTATAAACTAGATAAACCTGTGTTCTCTTTTTATCCCACAGCAATAGGAGATGTAAGAAAGCAATTACAGGGATTGCGACATTGAAAAAGGCCCCGGATACGATGAAATCTCCCCTATCTTTTTGAATTTAGCTTTTGAAATATTGGCACCTCATTAATATATATTTTTAACCTTTCTTTTGATAGCTTTGAACTACCAATTGATTTAAAAAAAGTATTTGTTATTCCAATATTCAAGGGGGGGGGGGATTCATCGAATCCAGATTCTTATAGACGCGTATCAATTCTTCCAGTGTGTGCAAAAAGTTTTGAAAGACTTGTACATCAACAATTAATAAAATACCTTACTAAATATAATGTAATAACTCAGATGCAAGCAGGATTTAGGAAAGTGTACAATATAACATATACGATACTTAAAGTGCTTGATGACATGCTGGGTGCCTTTGACAGGAACCAGGAAGTGCCATCTATATTCCTGGAGCTGCCGAAGGCATTTGACACTGTTCATCATGCTATATTACTGAATCGTATAAAGATGATTGGTTTAGATATACCAGCCTTAAATTGGATTCATTCATATTTGTTGGGGAGGCTGCAATATGTCAGAGTGGGAGGTGTTTGTTCAGCTTCTACCATATTGAGCAATGGGGTACTGCAGGGGTCAGTACTGGGTCCTCCTTTATTTTTGCCCTATACAAATGATTTACCAAATCACTGCTCACCTGACACTTGCATACAACTTTATGCTGATGATCCAATATTATATACAAAAAAGGATGATATAAACACAGGAATGACAATTCTGCAATGGGATTTTTCAAATATACAGAAAGAGCTTATGGAATTAAAACTCCTCTTAAACATTCCAAAAACACAATGGATGTTATTTAAGAGGAAAAATACAAATGAGACAACAGATAAAAAAAGTAGATCTACGTCAGGAGTTGTTTTAGATTATGTGGAATCCTTCAAATAGTTAGGGGTAGTACTTGATAATAATTTGACCTTTGATTTGCACATAACATCTATGTCTAATAAATTGAAGAGACTAATGAGTTTCTTCTATAGGAACAAATCCTTTTTTAATTTAAAAGTTGGGAAGTTATTGGTTACCTCCATGTTTTTGCCAATATTGGACTATGGAGATGTAGTTTACAGAAATGCTAAAAACATTATTACTGAGTTCACTGGATGTCTTATTTAATATTGCTTTACGATTTATAACAAACCTGCCTTACAGAACCAATTTCTGTGATTTGTATCAAGAATCAGGTTTTCCTTCATTGTATGAAAGGAAGGAGATTCACTGGAATTTATTGGTCTATAAATTTATAACCCAGTCTTTATCAGATTTTCTATTGAAGCTAATAAAAAGCAGGCCACCACAACAGTATCGCCTAAGGTCTTCATCTCTGACATGTTTACATGTTCCAAGATGTAAGACTAGTTTTAGGGACAAAACCTTATCAAGCTCAGTCCCCAGAACTTGGGAACGATTATCCAAACAACTAAATGTGACTGTAATGTTGCCTTTTGAGTGTTTTAGGTCATTTTTGACTACTTTGTACACCAAACATTGTAATTGCTATGGATGATTCATGATTTTACATTACTTGTATTCTGATTGACTTTAGTATTTTTATACTGTAACTGAAATGTCTGTATTTAAGTCTTATATTTTTGTCTTTATTATGTTAACTGTTGGATACAATTGAAAAGGAGATAATGTTGTCTCAATTTGATATCCAATAAAAAAGTTGAAAGTTGAAAAAGTTGACTGGTGGGGTGGGTGGGGATAACAGTTGCCATTTGTGCACAGCTGATGTTACCTATTTGTAATAGAGTACAATTTCCTCCACATCTGTGTCTTTACTGTCTCTGGGGTGTGGGTAGCCAGCAGGGTTGCACATTGATGTGCTGCTTGTGTGTGTGTGTGGGGGGGGGCTCACTGATGGCTGCCCATTGGCACCACTACCATTACTGGGTGTGCCACCATGTCCGTGCATTGGGAACTGTGGACAACACCTGCTGTTATGCAGTGTGTACTTCAGCTGATAGGTACTATACTGTGGGCGTCCACATCACTGGCATTGTCATCACCTACAGGTGGTGCAGTCCCAGCCCATGCTGTGTCCCTTGGCCATTATTGCTGCTCAATGTGCCATGTACCTGGTTTGTGTGGTGGGTGTGTTGGGGGGCCCAGTGCATGCCCCACCCATGTGTGTGGTAGGCAGCTGTGCGGCATGCCTTTGTGTGCCCATCAGTGGCACCAGGGTGGGTGGCACACTGCAGTTTTGTGTGTTGTGCCACTGTGGGGTTATACCATGTCCATGGACATGGCATGCTGACCTCCATCTGCTGTGGCTGTACCATGTTGCTGCTGGTGGTTCTGGGTGGCATGGCCGGCATATGTCCCATGTGTAGTGTTGTTGCCCTTTGCCACTGCTCTGCCTGTGCACTGGTTGGGCTCCATGCCGCCACATCAGGGGTGTAGGTGGGTGTTTGTGTGCCTGTGTCTACATTGTGTCGGGTTGCTGTCAGCTGCATGGACTTCCGTGTGTGCCTACAGCAGCCTTCAGAATGCATATAGGTACATGCCCTGCTCCAAGCACCTGGGCAGTCTACATACCTTAGTGCATGGGCACTATGAACATCACCCCCTGTGTGTACCATGTGTGGGGTCCACATTGCTGCACATTGGCATGCTATGCAGGTCCCTGCGTGCATGTCATGGATACTGCACATGGGTGCCTTATGCGCATGATGAGTGTAGGTGCCTCTGCGGTGTCCTTGCATGTACCACGTATGGTGTGCTCACTTCAAGCATAGGCCCAATATTATTAGAATGTATCAAAAACTAAAAAGTAGCCATTCAGTTAATTATGGAACTAAGAAAGAATATTGACATGTGATGCTGAATTATTAATAAGAAAATAATCTAAAAAGTATTATTAGAAAAAAAACATTGAAACTTTTAAAAACAAATGACTAAGTAGAGTCAAGCTCAATAATTATAAACATACTGGCATGGATTTTTACTCCATATGAACTGCCATAGAAATAAGTGCGTAGGAGCACAACCCTGTTATATTAAGACTACGGGAGTGGGATACAGCTACCTCTGATGCCGTAATTAAAGTGGCTTCCTGCCTGCAACAGGCTTGTGTTTGCTTTCTCATAGTAAAGGGTCCATATTGATCTTTTCACCTACTGTTGGCCTGTAAATCGGTGTTGCAAGCTCCCCAATATGAACAACAGCTACCAGTTCTTTCCTCTATACCCACCAGCAATTTGAAGTGAGATCCACAGCCCTAGCATCTGGTAGGCAACAAAACAAGCAGTTCTCTGAATAATGCCTGAACATCTTCCAGTCTGTAAATCTAAAAACCGAGTCCCATACCACCAGAACCTGATGCTAGCCTGCACTAGACTCAGGCATCCCAGTACAGAATCAACATGCAAGGACTGCTCAACTGTCTTGGAGGTGCGAGTTAAAAATAAGCACAATCCAAAAAGCAATAGACCACACTCAGTACTGCTGGCAAAGTGCTTTATTTAATGACAAAAAAAAAAAGTGTCGCTAAAACTCCAGCCCCAAATGCTGACAGAACCTCGACTGGTTTTGTGCCTGCTAGCACGTCATTGGGGGTGGTACAAACTATGCTTCATTCATTCTTTTTAAGGAGTTCTCTCTTAAAGTGACAATGCCAAATGTCTTGTGAACTAATAGTATCACATTAATTTACACACATCACATATGCGAATAACTATCTAAAATAGTTTGTAAATATCATCAAACAATGTTCAGCATGGCACCAGACCACAACAAATTATAGTTACAAAAAATTTGCACACACATTTTATAATCTTTTGCTACTTAAAAATGGAATATAAAATGGCACTTTAACTCCTTAGGTTCCAATATTTCATGAAGGCAAGGAAAAACCTTGTTACCTAAAAGGAACAAAATATGAAATTAATTTCAACAACAAGGAATAATATCATTAACCTATTCTAAAAAGAACTGCCAATCATCAAGGGTCTATAAATGGTTATACACATTTATATAGATGTATCCATTATTATTAATGTACCTCAGCTTGAAGAAACCACACATTATGAAATAAACCACATATTATGAAATAAATGAAAAATAGGGAAAGGAAGGGAGGAGTTGGGGAAATGAAATCTGGGGTGTATGGAGGGGAGGAGAGGGAGAAGGAAGGGGAGGGGGAAATATGGGGAGGAGAAAGGAGAAGGGAAATGGGTGAAAAACGATGTAGGTAATGGATGGGGGGATGAATATGGAATAGCCAGTAACTTTAATTCTTGTTCTTCTTGATGCAGCTCATAAGATCAGTTTTATCATTGAGGCCTGGGAAGTGGAGGGCTCCCAAACTGAAGATCCAAAAGGATTCTCTTTCTGTCAATTTTATCTCCAAATCACCAACTCAAATGCCTAGTCGGACCCTCTCTGTCCCACTGAATTTGAACCTGTATATATCTTTCTATACACTGTTTTTTATGTGTTTTGATAGTGCACTTCTATTATCCAAATGAACTGTGGAGTGAATATGTTCACTCACTCTGACTTTAAGTGATCCGGATGATTTTCCCACATAAAAAGCTCCACATTGACAGGTAACAAGATAAACTGTATGTTCTGTGCTGCAATTGATAAAATGTTTAATTTCATATATTCTATCACTATTTCATGAACTAAAATGTTTGCACTTAACAATATGGCAACAAAACTTACAATTTTGACAAAGAAACATTCCCTGAGGAAGGGGTTACTCTGTTCTTCTGATGTATCAACCATGTCAAATCTGGGTTGATAACTACGAACAAGTCTGTCACCTAAATATTTACCTCTCCTACACACCATCTTTGCCTAGATTGAGCAAACTCTGTTAGATCAGGGTCTGACTGTACAATATTCCAGTGTCATATAGAATCTTTCATACTTCTCCCATATGTTGAGTATAGGTGGTGACAAAATTCTATTGACTACCTTTATTATCCTTTTTTAAAGAATCTCTTTTGGTGAGCAGTTGGGTCCTTTCCACATCTCTTACCTCTTTACATGCTTCTGTTACTGCTTGTTCTCCATAACCCCGCACTAAAAACCTGTTACACATTTCTTTGCTGCACATTTCAAGTCCTGATCCTCACTACAGTTTCATCAGACCCTTAGTAATTGGGCTTTTGGGATATTTTGAATTATGTGGTGAAGGTGACAGCTGGAGGCTAATAACAAGGAGTTCCTGTCTGTTTCCTTTCTGAACAAGGATGTCTGTAATGTACCATTACATTTCTTAGTGATCTGCAGGTCCAGGAAGGAAAATGAACATGGATCAGTTTATACTGAAAATTTCAAATTCTCATTGCTTTTTTCCAAATAATTCACAAAGTCCCCAAGTTCCTCTACTGTACCCCACCATACCATAAAAATGTCATCTATATAATGATGCCAGCAATCAATCTGATTGAAAAATGGATTATACTGGATGTCATAGACCATTCTTGTTTCCCGTTTACCCAAATAGAGATTGGCATAATTGGGTGCAAAAGTAGCACCCATAGCCATCCCTTTTCTCTGAACATACCATTGGTCCTGAAACAAAAACAATTTTTGTGAGAATGTGTTCTGCACATTGCAACAGGAAGCCAATAAATCCATAATCCATCCCCACATCGAGTTCTAACCAATATCTCATAGCTTCAAGTCCTCCCTCATGTGGGATGTTGGTATAAAGGGACATGATATCCATAGACACTAGGAGCCAAGGATCTTCAAGCTGCATATCTTCAACTAATTCCAAAATCTGCATGGTGTCATGAATATAAGAACATAGACCCTCTACATACAGTTTTATACAATGGTCTACGAACCTTAAAGGGGTTCCAACAAGGAACCTATGCCCGACACTAATGGACGACTAGGTGGATCCTGCAGACTTTTGTGAATCTTGGGAAGAATGTATATGCAAGCTCTTATTGGATGTTCCACTGTCAAATATAACAATGTATCATGATCAATAAGCCCCTCACATTCAGCATTAAACAGAAAGACATCAATTTCCTTTTTAAACTCCAAAGTAGGATCAGAGGACAAAGGACAATAGAACTCTCTGCAGCTCAATTGTCTCTCTAGTTCTTTAATATACTTATAAGCTGACAATACTACAACTGAGCATCCTTTATAAGTACATTTTATAGTTAGTTCTTTGTTGTTCTGTAGCTGTTTTAATGCTTCTGTTCTCTCCTTGTAAATGTTATTAAAGGAGGGGTTATCATTTAGTTCAAACATTTGTCTGAACTGTTGTTCACATGCCCATTCAAAAACCCTAACATGATCACTGTAAGGAGGCATAAAAGTGGACTGGGCTTTAAAAGGTCTACCCTTTCATTTATTTCATAATGTGTGGTTTTATTTCATAATGTGTGGTTTCTTTGAGCTGAGGTACATTAATAATAATGGATACATCTATGTAAATGTATATAACTACATATAGACCCATGATGATTGGCAGTTATTTTAGAATAGGTTAATGATATTATTCCTTGTTATTGAACTCAATTTCATATTTTGTTCGTTTTGGATAACAAGGTTTTTCCTTGCCATCATGAAATATTGGAACCTAAGGAATTAAAGTACCATTTTTTATATTCCATTATTTTAGTAGGGAAAGATTATAAAATGTGTGTGCAAACTTTTTGTAACTATGATTTTTTTGTGGTCTGGTGACATGGTGAACATTGTTTGATGATATTTACAAACTATTTTAGATAGTTATTTGCATATGTGATGTGTGTAGATTAATGTGATATTGTTAGCTCGCAAGATATTTGGTACTGTCACTTTAAGAGAGAACTCCTTAAAAAGGATGAATGAAGTATAGTTTGCACCACCCCCTGATGACATGCTAGCAGGCATGAAACCGGTCGGGGTTCTGTCAGCATTTGGGGCTGGAGTTTTAGCGGTACTTTTATATTTTTTCATTAAATAAAGCGTTTTGCCAGCAGTAGTGTGTGTGGTCTATTGCTTTTTAGATCCCAGCGTAGAATCCATGTTTATTAGTGCATGATTGTCCAGTTGCCAGACCTCTTCTCCTACCTGTTATTGACAGGCTCTGCCAAAGGTTCAAACCTGTTGGGGTGGGTGAAAGAGTGAAAAAAAATAAACAGGGTGGGAAGGAAAGACAGAGTTTAAGTGCTTTAAAAATAGTTTATATAGTTCTTAAAAGCACATTTCAATGTGCCTGTGTAATTGGTTTCATGCTTGTGTGATGTAGATAAACTTTGGCTGTTTGCCTCTTTATCTGTGGGATATACCACCCTTTAGGGGTACGAAGGCAAGGAACACTAGGGGAGGGTTCCATCCCTTGAGGTGCTGCAGTAGTGATTCCCTTGGCTAAAGTTACCTTTAGGAAGAAGCCCATGGGGGACAGAGAGGTGCACCACTGGAGGAGGAGGAGGGGTGTATGGAGGGGCAAGGAAAAATGCTTATGTGTAGAGTGAGGAGCACAGCCCTTAAATAGGCTGAATGCGGGTGTGGTCAGTTGCACCACCCCTTTGAACTACAGGCTGTAGCCTTCCAATTCAATGTGCTTATGCAACTGGTTTTGTGCTTGTGTAACATACATAAACTTGGGCTGCTCACCTCTCTATCCATGGTATTAACCACTCTTTAGGGGTATGAAGGTAAGGAACCCTAAGGGACAGTTCCACCTCTTGAGGTGCCATGGGAGTGATTCCCTTGGCTTAAGGTACCTTAGAAAGAAGCCCAAAAAGAGTGTCAAGCAAAGCACACAAGGTAGTGAACACTTATCGGGGTCAAAGACCTCTATGTAGGTCGGTTGGTAGTATGGGTTCAGTTGGTAGCATGGGTTATTTGGTTGTGTTGTTTGAGTAGAGTAGGCAGGAAACAACAAGTGAATAGTGTCCTGCTCAGAGGTCTGACTGTAAGGCATGGAAGCCTGGCTTCCTAAAGACAGAGAGAGAGAGAGAGAGAGATAGAGAGAGAATAGTCATAGGGGGAGAAGGGACACATACGAGACAGCCACCTAACTCCATCCAACAGCAGAAACCTAACTAAGCAACCTAGAAACTGCAACTGCACCTAACTAGTATTATGACCATTGGCATGGAGAAGAGGAAAAGCCCCCTTTGAGGAGGAAACCTTAGGGGATCTAAGGCTTAGGTCTCCTTCCTTCCAGGCCTTGGGACAGTTTTTTTAGTGACAGCTCTGCTGCTGCAATTTAGTAGACCAATCCAGGGGAACTGCAATTTCAGGGAACACTTGATCTGCCCTTCTAATGGGAATGGCATGGAAGGTTGTGAGCTAACTCTATAACAACAGACAACCAAGGCGGGAGGTGCCTTAGACCTGACTTTACTCCTTGCCTGTCTGGCTCCCAATTGGCTAGCTTTCCTAAACTGATCCCTTAGGTTATCATGATGGACTCCAGAGACCCTGGTGGACTTATCTCCCCCTCGTGTTCCTATACACTGATGTTTTTCTTGAGTGGACCTTGGATGGGAGTTTCATGATTCTCCGTGAGTGGGTTGTGGGGAAGGGGGTATAAGGGAGGGTGGTGAGGGGAGTCTTGGGTGGTTGTTGGTTAGTTGTTAAAATGTTCATTGTCTCTGTTTGCTGACATTTTTTGCTGTTGTGATTTAATAAAGCATATTAAATAAAAAAAAAAAGGTGAGAGGAGGAGAGTAACGACCGCCGAGGTGCTCAGCCAGCCTACTGATCTAAGAACAAACCAGGTGAACAAAAGGTGGTTGTAGGGAGGATAGCTTGAAAGGGTGCCTCCAACCCCACTCTGGCAGCGAAAGGGTCCCTTACCATGACAGCCCCACCCCTTCGCCACTGAAGTCTTAAATGCTATGTTGAGAGATGCTGTCGGTATAGTTGATGACTAAAGGTTCACCCGGAGTGAGGACATCTCCAACTACGGGCCAAGTGTGAAGGACCTCATCCCAAGCTTCACATGCTCAAGATACAGACTTCAGGGTGCAGAGAGATACTGTTGGCCACAGGGCTAGCTCTGAGTCAGCTGGCCCGCCGGCGCAGCGGTTGGATTTCCGCTTGCGGCGCGGCGACCGGGTCGGGGAACGGATCCGGGTCGTCGGAGGGCCGGCCGGGGGGAGAAGGATTGAGCGACGCAGGCAGCTCTCCTTCTCCGGGGGGAGGGTCCCGACAGTATCCGGAGTAATGAGGACTCCTAGCGGAGGCTGGGAGAACTCACGCTCACCGACCTGTGGTAAGGAGGGGTGAGTGGGGGCGGGGTGGGCTGGCGTCATTGACATCCCGCCTCCTCGGGAAGGAAGTATAGGGGATAAAATCCCTGCCTAGCGTCTAAATGACGCTCTGCCCAGGATTGCCCTGATTGGCCACCGGAGCCGTTCCCCCTAACCAGTTACAGTTCCGCGGCCGATAAAGGGGGTCGGTACCGCGGCCCCGCTCTCTGGGGGGCAAGCCAGAGATGACCTGGGGATTCGGCGATTTCCGGTGGTCGGGGCTCCAGGGTCCGTGACCAGAGCAGAAAGGCCGATGAAAGGTAGGGGCATAAAGAGGAAAATTAAAAAAAAAAAAAAAAAAAGGGCTAGCTCTGAGTCCTGGAGTAATGGATATGGTCAGCATGTTTCCAAAATGTGGAAAAGTGAGTTGTAATAAGCATGAGACCTGCACACAGTAAGGAGAATGGGACCCACACATAGGTCATGATGGATGATAGCAGATACGGGGAGACCTGTAAGTAGGTCAGGCTGAGCAATATGGACCCTCTTATGGGTCTAGGTAAGACAAATAGCAGTTGTCAACCACAGGAATGCATGCTGACCAAGTCCATTAGAAAGCCAAATTGGGTGTGAATGGATTGCATATTATGAGTAAGAGAATGGCAAGGCCATGCAAAGCCCATGGCTGATGGTTGGAGAGGAGAAGGCTGTGAAGCCGGCATGGTAGGAGGTGCAGTTCAAAGCAAGTAGACATGATATGCTCTCAGACTTGGAAGGGGATGCCAGTATAGAAAGGGGAGAGGTCCCGGAATGAATGGACTTGTAAGTTGATTGCGTTAGTGGCATGATGGATGGTAAGTGAGAGATACTGGTAGTGCAAGGGACAGGAAGGCTGGGAGGACTGCAAGGGACAGGAAGGCTGTGATGACTATGTTAATCAGGTGCAGAATAACAGAGAAAGGGTGGTAGAAAGCTGGGCAGAGCCAGCTGCCCTAAGGCAGAGAGGTGCCTGGAATAGCTGGTTATGGAATGCCATAAAGGCTGTGTCGAGCTGCAATATAAGGCTGGAGCAAGCCAATGACCAATAAAACACATTTGGGGCACAAAAACCCTGGAACAACATATCAGTTGGGGAGGTGAAGATATAGCATGCACCAAACAGGAAAGAGACGTTGGGGTTGTCATCTCTGAGGACCTTAAGGTAGGGAAACAGTGCAATAAGGCAGCAGGTAAAGCAAATAAGATGTTGGGATGCATAGGCAGGGGCACCTCCAGCAGGAAAAGGGAGGTCATAATTCCACTATACAAGACACTAGTAAGGCCCCACCAGGAGTACAGTGTACAGTTCTGGAGACCTTACCATGTAAGGACATAGACAGGGTAGAGAAGGTTCAGAGGAGGGCAACAAAGATGGAACAAGGATTGCATCGCAAGTCCTATAAGGACAGGCTGAAGGACTTGAATATGTACTCCCTGGAGGAAAGGAGGGAGAGAGGGGATGTGATAGAGACATACAAGTACCATACAGGGAGGAACAAGGTGCAGGAATACACTATTTTCCAGTGAAAAAGATGTTCCAGGACCAGAGGGCATGGGATGAAGCTGGAGAGAGTGCAATTCAGAGGAAATGTGAGGAAGACTTTCTTTACAGAAAGGGTGCTGGGCAAGTGGAACACCCTGCCAGATGAAGTGGTGGGGGCTGAAACAATCACAGGATTTAAGAATGCATGGGATAGACATAAGGGAATTATGGAGGTCAGGGTAAGGGGCAGCAGACTTCTAGAAAAACATAAAAGGAACTTACAAACTCAAATGGGCAGACTGGGTGGGCCGTAGGCCCTTATCTGCCAAAGTTTCTATCTATCTATGTAAAACATAAGAAGTTGAAAGCAGCTCCCACTAACTAGAGTCACAATGCCCACTGCAACAACACTGTGGGCAAAACGGAGAAGCCACAGAGAGGCACCATGATGCCAAACAGCTAATCAAACCAGCAGGATAACATAATTTAAGTACCAGTAGTTGAATTAAGCTAGTAGATGAAATTAAACTGATGAATATATGCAGCTGTAGCTGGGCTGGTATGTGTTTGAGTAGATTAAAAACCCCAAAAGGGCTGTACACAAGGGGAGAGCAACATGGAAGGGCAGGAGAATCGAGTGAGACTCTGTTGTATAGCTAGTAGCACTGAATAGGCAAGCAAACTGAAATATGTTTGTCTGCACAAATAATAAGGAAGTGCAAATGCAGGCTGAGTACAGTAAATGCAGTGAACAGGTAGAATAATTTTTAAACATAATGAAGACTGTAGTGAGAAACCCCAAGGAAAAGAAGGAAGGAGCAAAAGCAGCACAAATTACCTGGAGTTGCAACAGAAATGAACCAGTACCTGCTGCCACACATTTTGGACAGGAAGTGAAAAATGACAGCTGTACTATTCATAAGGAGGTGGAAAAATGGCAATGTTGAAAATCTAGAGTGAAAATATAACAGATTTGCAAAGTTACAAGCGTGCATGGAAACTGCACAACACACGCTTGTAAAACAGTAATTTTTTTGATTTTTTGCTCCAAATTTGCAACATAGGCTTTTTGAGAGCCCACCTCTTGAACAGTGGCACTGTCGTTTCATTCATCGTTCCTGAAAGGTGATTTCATGCAGTGACCACGAAATCACATTTCTGGACCGATTAATGCCATGACAATGACTGAATTCATGAGGAGGGGTCCCAATAACCCCATGTTGAAAATTTAGTGCCAAAATTCTGAAAAATGCACGAGATATGCACCAAAGTTGGAAAAACCCTATTTATGCCATTATACAGCTTACTGGCATTTCTTCAGTTCACAGTCGGCTTTGAAGAATGCAGACGTGTTCCCAGCCAACCAAAGATTATCGTACCGGGCTCCGGAGGTAAGTATGGTGGGGGGGTTGAGGGAAGGTGGAGTATGCATTGGGTGGGTGCGGTTTGGGGAAGGGGGCCGCAGACAGAGAGGGACTGTTTTTTACGTTACAGGGTTAAAAAAAAAAGTAATAAACATCATGGGAAGGTTTTTCCTTTTAACAGGTACTTTTGGCATGATGGGGTAGGCTCCCAGCTTGCCACCTGAGTGTTGTGGGGTGGGGGGACTGGAGCCGATGGTGACTGAGCACCCCTATCAGCACATACAGAGTGGTGGGGGGGTAGCATGAGCTGAGGAGGACTGGGCGCCCCCTCGGCACACACGAAATGGGAGGGCATTATGCAGACAGGGATTGGGAACCCCCGTCAGCAAATTAACTTAGGAGGGGACATGCCGACTGGGGGACTGGGCACCCCATCGGCTTTCTGAGGGACTGTGAGATGTGGCAGCTGCCCGTCAGCTTCAGTCAGGATTATAAAAAGCTGACAGGGAAACCACCGCCATGTTGCTTGACAGGGGACACCAGATGAGGCAAGCAGTAATTGGCTGCTGCAATAAGGGACCACCTCATGGTGCTCCCTGACTGCAGCGGCTAATTTCTCTCAAGGTGTTGACATGTTTCTCAAACTGCTGTCATAGACAGCATGCTATGCCATTGGCACCACATAGCCCGTCCACAAAAAGCAGTGGCACCATTAGTTGCAGCAGGACAGCACCTCCGAAACCCGCTTCTCCACTGAAGCAACCACAATATGTTGTCTGCGCTGCACGTGCAAGACAACATAAAAAAAGACACAAAGCCAAAGCATAAATGCAGTAGAACAGAAAAACAGCACACAGCAGCTGGAAGCAAAACAAATACTGAACAAAGTAGGAGAAACACAGGAACACATCCAGCAGAAACTTAGCAGAGTCCAGAGCACATACAAACCAAATTGGGGGGGGAGGGGTGCAGCAGGCCTAAAGTGAGAAGATAGATGAACAGAGCCTCCAGCTGGCAAGGAAAAATGCTTGTTTGGAGTGAGGAGAGCAGCCCGTTAAATAGGCCGAACGGGGGCGGGTGGGGTGGCCAGCTGCACCGCCCTTTCAACTACAGGCTTTAGCCTTCCAAGTATTGGAATCAGGTAGACATGAACCTGTTTAGGAGAAATCAACTTCTGTGACACAAACAATCTACTTTCAGCTGTGCATAACATACAATAATACATGGGGTGGAGTGTTTAATGAGTTTTTACACACACCCCAAAGTGTCGGATGCTACATAAACCCTAAGAGTGAAGCGCAAGGGGTTATTTAAGTACCCAACATGGAGGTGTGTGTGTAACAACTCAAGTTAAACACTACCCCATGTTTTATTTTATATAATTGCAGGGGAGCCTTTTCTTGCCACAGCAATTATATTAAACAAAACAGTCATCATGGCAGTTCAGTCGCCAGATTGGCCCTACTGTCTGCAGCATGTAGAATAAGCAGCTGCTGAACCCTTTTTCTTTTAGTTTTACCAGTCCATGGTTCTTCTGAAAATCTCCATTCACCATGGACTGGTGAAGTAATCTGTTAATGTTTAAAAAAAATAATTGCCTTACCACCGAGTGGAGCTAGGCGGCAAGCTCTCCTGTGCTGCGTAGGGGGAGAGCAGTGGCAGGCGCATGTGTGGAGTGGGGGGAACCCGGTGCATGTTCACCGTTATAACCCATGAGTTATAATGGCGAATTATAACCAGATTTCCCTATGGGAGAAAAGGCTCCCCAGTTATTATAATTTAATTAAGAACTATTTTATTGACTGGTGGATGCACCAAATCATTATGTATTGATTAATAAAAACAATTATTAATTTTGTGTTTTAGTGTTTTTCACAACTGGGTCCATTTTATTATCACAATAATTTACTCCACGGCAAGGGTTGTTGTGGGATTTACCCATTTCCTATGTGGCTTAAGGCACATGGCTGCACCTCATGCCACACCACAACAGGAGGCAAAGGTAACTTTCCCACTGGCTAACACTCCGTGATATCTTATTGTTAAACATCTACTATTAGTCCCACTGCTATATTTCCTGGTGGCAAGTCTGTCTGGACTTTTCCCACTGGCACTGGCCCCATAGTCTGGCATACCACTCCAGCAGTAGTGAGGCAACTCATTCCTTTGATGACAACACTAACAACTTTCACATTGCCATCACAAACAAGCTCCGTATGATCCGATGTGCCACTGAGAACACAGAGCACCCAGAGTTGGTATCAGTTAATGAAGACCCCTCACATGCAATGGAATGTCACATAGTTAATATCTTTTAATTTTTAGAATTTTTAATGTATAACTTGTTTTTTTTTGGGGGGGTATGGTTATGTAATTTGAAAATCAATGTAGCCAGACACTGAAAAAATATAGAAAGTGGCACACATGTAAAGCAGAAACTACATGGGTTATAATACAGCATGTCTTGAGGTCAGTGATGAATAGTAACTATTATTGTATCTAAACTGGGCATTGGCTGTCTTAGTGGGATTTGCAGGCTCTGTCACAATACCACAAATAGCAATCCACAGCAGATGCATGCCCACAGCACCTGCAACTAGTAAGCAATAATAATTCATATTCATTGCTGACCTTAAGGCTTTTCTTACCCCCTTTTTGTGGTCAGCTTGCACCATGACAATTACTGTATTTGTAGATGAAATAGTTTTGCTGAATCCTTGAAGCTGAACCAAATGTATGGGTTTAAAGGGTATACCCCCCCCCCGACAGTGACACCAATACAGCAACCTACGACGATGCTGACGAAATCGACAGTTCATTGACAGGTAGCTGTATTGGTGCACCAGAGATGGGGGCACATTGTCTCCTGGTCCTGCACCCCCTCCCCAAATTAACTCCAACTCAGCCCCCTAATAGACAAATGGACCAGGAGTCCATCAGGATTTATGTCGACCGCAAGTTAAAAACTATCGCTGTGATGCCGGTTGACAAAATTGTTGTTGAACTGGCATCGTAGAGCCAGTTTAAAGCCAAATGGAAGTTGTCAATGGCCTATTTCTCTAACCCTTAGTGAGAAGACTGTTTATAATACAGTATGACCACACTTGTGTACCACCAGTTAAATATCTTGACTGGCTGCAGCTAGTTATTTGATTGACTAAATACTATTCAAATTTATTTTCTATCAGGGCCTGCAGCTGATGATTCAGTCTTAAACTTTGCCCAGTGGCAGCGAGTAGAGTAGAAGACCATATTTCTCAATTACCTGGAGGAAGTAGGAATATGGTAGAAAGGCCCTTGAATTTGCAGCATCATCTACAACATGTACTTTACATACTTGTCTTTGCAGTGCGAAGTACATATGTTTGTGTGTGTGTCTCACAGAAATCCCCTCTGTGTCTATATGGCCCACATACCTTGAGGTAGATGACAGAGCCACAGTCACACAGATACTGCTCACAATACTTCACTGACATTGACTTTCCTGAGCAGTGCTGCTATAGGGAAAAGACACACACGCGCACACACTTCATTTCTTCAAAGCACATAACAGCTGAGTCTCTCTCTGTCTCTTCTCTCTCTCTCTCTCTCTCTCTCTCTCACTCACTCCCTCAGCCAGTAGAAGTTTTTGCCCTGCTGGGGCCCAATGCAAAACTCAGTGGTGGGGCTTCCAACAGACAGTGTTGCCTGCAGGGTGTGTGTGCAGCAGGGCCATTCCCTCCCAGCTGTAAGTGTAAATCACCACCACTACCATTGTTTTCCTCCTCTCCCTTGTCTCTAAGAGCTCCCCTATATTCTGCTGGGTAGCACAGTTGCTGAATCATTATTGGCCTACAAGCCTCTCACGTGACAACGTCTGCTGTGACACAGTAAAGAGCCACAGCATGCAACCTGCAGCTACTGCACACCAGAGAGACCAGCACTATACATCTGAAACCTTTCAGGGTCTCATTTGATCTTCATACCATGAGTACTGGATCAGACCTTTGTCCCTACAATCCTTTTAGTTAGATAGTTAAGGCAGGACTGGACTGTATCTTTTGGGTGTGTCCAGGTAGAAGACCTGCATTTTGGCAATTTGGCCTTGTTTTGGATTACAAATAATGATCCCTTTAATTTTAAACTGAATAATTGTGCAGGTTAAATAGCCACATCTACATCAAACATTCGGCCAATAATCATTCAACAACTGTGTTTCCCAGTAGAATACAGGGGACTCTTAGGGACTCTGGAGATAGCATTATTGCTATGTCTGTTAGCTGGGAATGTGAGGGACTGACAGGGATGGGGGGGAGGTGGAGAGGGGATTGCAGGGACTGCCAATTATCTGTTTATTTTTTAACCCTTCCCTTTTCTTCCCCACAGCCTTGTTCTTGCCCTCCCTGTTAAAACTTATCCCATATCCCTTGTATATGTTTTATTCCTGTGTGCTATTTTCTATTGCTTGGTCATTGTGGTATTGCGTTGTGTAGTGGGACTGTGTGGGGCTGTTAAATCACAGCATAGGACTGGCAGAACAGCCTAGACATTAGGGAAGCACGCGATATCAGCGCTGGGGATTGGACACCAACAATAACGGTGACCCAATCCCCAGCGATGGTTCCAGGGCTACCATAGGGTAGGGGCAGCCAGATGGGGACGGTCAGTGAATATAGCAGTGATGCCACTACACGACGCTGCTGCGGGGGAGCAAGCACACAGCGAGGGTGGAGGGAATGTGAGGTGAGGGTGCCATGGTGGCCGCTTCGAGCTGATCCCATGGTGTGGTTGGTGGCATCGGTCGGCAGGGTACTGGGTTTGGTTCTGGGCACTGGTGTGTTTTGTTGCGCCGCCTAAATATTTTTTTTTAAATGTTTTCATCCCCCATCATGCACCTCCCCCAGAGTTTAGAATTTAGTAGGGGTGTAAACAGCCCCCACAAAAAGCATAAAAACTAAGTCCCCGGTGCTGTTTTGTTGTGTATTAGGTGTCAGAGTGCCAAAATTAATTTTCTGCACTCTTGACTTCTCGATAATGGCAATCACCTTTAGGCTTTTGCCATTATGACATGTAACTGAAATTAGAGTAATGAGATGTGAGTGAGTTTGACACATCCAGCAGAACAGAGTTTGATACCCACAACCTCCTCTTGGACACTGTGGGACCTCAAATAAGTCACTTAACCTTCCTAGTGTCCTTGGGATGCCCCTGAAAACAGGCTCTGGGCATAGTGGGACTTACCTTGTTACCAAAAGAATAATAAAAACAAACAATAAATATATTATTTCCAAGGGAGGAGGGTATCATTATGAGTACCAGCAGGTATTTTGTGGACACATGAATATGTTACAGGATAATAAAGCACTAATACTCTTAACACATTAAATTAATATAATTAAGACTTTCTAGATGCTGCCTATACCCTTAGAACTTCAAGTTTTCAATTCTGAAGGAAACATTTTGAAGGAAAACATGCTCTTTTTAATTATGTTTTGCCTAATTCATAGATTTCTGTGTAGCCTCTCCCTTGTCTGTGTGTTTGTGTCTCTGTGTTTCCCTTGTCCAACACTACCTTTTATGGGCACAGGTCAGTTTCAGAGCTGAAAACAAATAGCAATTATAGCAAGCAACTGGTAAAATTTCACTGTCCCTGTGTATGTGTGTGTGGGGACCTAGAAAGGACAGCCAGCAGTCCAACAGTGAAAGTGTTGTAGGGGTTATGTATTCAAATAGACTCCCGTGAATGTCATTGTGCCATCCTGCCCACTTTCCAGTACTTCAAAAACAACTCATTAAACAAACTTTTATAACTCCTATTAAACTAATAACACATTTGAACCCTATTTTTTCCATTTGAAATGTTGTTTTCTTACTTTTATAGACAAAGCCTGTAATTACGGACCATCAATATCTGGCCTCTGTCTCCTACATTAGCATAGGTTCCTAATTAGCCATGTGCTTCAGGTTCAGTATTCAGTCAATAATTCCATGGTTACTTCTGACACAAAATGTCCAAGGAGATAGTGAGTTAACCCCTAGGCTGCTGAAAGAAATAAAATTAATCTATTTGATTGAGCTGGACAGATGCTCCATCTACAGCCCAGCAAGGGTTAAATTGAGGGGCTAATAAATACAGCAGCTTCAAAAGTTGTTTTTTTTGTTCATATCCTGAGAAGTTGGGAGGCACAGTAGCATGCCCTTCCCTTCAGATGCCTGTAAGACAGGGCGGCAAATAGCAAAAATCAGAGAGGGTGCGCACTATTTTGCAGTTGTGGATGGATACTTTCAAAACTCCAAAAAGGAAGTTCCATGGTAAGCTTGTTTTTAGAGCTAACACAAGAGGGCTGCAGGCTCTGCCTACCTGCAGCCCTAAAAATACATTTTTACACATATTTTCTGCTTTTTTCTTTTGCATGAGTAAGTGCACATTTAAAAAGGTTATACTCTTACTCTTTTTGCCAGTAGGTTGTGTTACATTTGTCTGTGTCTCTCACTCTCTTCCACAAACAGCAATCCACAGCAGATGCATGCCAACAGCACCTGCAAGTAGTAAGCGATAATAATTCATATTCACTGCTGACCTTAAGACTTTCTTACCCCCTGTTTGTGGTCTTCCATAGTCCTTTCAATCTCTCATTCGCTTTCACTTTTTTTTTCTCATTCCCTTCCCACCCAGTTTGGCAGCCATTGTAATGGTCGCTATGGTTGTCTGAGTCCTTCCCAGCTCCATTGTCTGGTTCCCTCCAAGCTCCATTTCATCCGAGTGTGCCAGTCGGTAAGTGGAATGCACATGCACGGTGTGTTTGTGGCAGTTTGTGATTGGGGACAGCAGGGAGACTGAGTGATACAGATGAAAAAAAAGAAATGTTTAGTGAAAGCCATCAGAACGATTGGCTTCACAAATACAGAACTTCTCTAATTCACTCTGATGGTTATAACTGAGTAGAGATGCAGCGAAGTTTAACTTTGCTAGCATAGCAGAGGTGAAGTGGCCCACTCTGCCTCGACATATAGCTACGTGAAGTGCCCATTGAAATGCAGTACTTCACCACTTCACATCATGATGACTTCACTTTATGATGACTCCACATTACTTCACTTTATTTTCTTTTAAAGGTGGAGTGAGTGAGTATTGTAACAGTCCACAGATCACATGGCCCATAGTCTGCAGGTCACATGCTTCAAGAAGGAAGTTAATCATGCAAGAGAGTGAAAGACTTTCACTTTCACCTTACCTAGTGTTGGAGAAAGAGCTATGTTGGAGAGAAGACAGAGAGACAGCAAAAAATATAAACCCCACTTTAAGAGGAGACAGAGAGATAGCAAAGAATATAAACCCAGCATCAGAACCAGAGCATCTTCCAGGCTAGTAGTCCACTCCCCTGAAGCAGGAGGTAGTGGCGGCATTGAAGAACCTCCTCTGGTGGCACCTACCAGTGCCCTACCACCACCAGTGTCACCACCTGCCATGGCCCCTGCACCAGCAGCTCAGCAGGAAGTGAAGGAGGAGTCACAGCTGCAGCAGCAGCAGGTTTCCCCGCCCCCGGCCCCAATTGAGCACCAGTAGCAGCATCTGGGGCCCCCCACTGCCTTTGCCTGGTCCTCCCCACTGCTCATTAGTGTGAGAGTTCTTCACTACACTGCCTGCAGACACCAGTGTAGTGAAGTGCAATCTGTGTGGTGAACTGGTGTGCCGTGGCCCCAAGGGAAGTCATCTGGCCACAGGTGATCAATGCACCCACCTATACAACCACCACTGTGCAGATTGGCAGGCCAAGCTAGCTGAATAGGGCAGGAATGTGCTTTCTGGCCCTGCTAGACAACAGGTGGCAGCATGGCCTCCACCTGCATGTGGTGTCAAGTGGGGGGTGGGCCATGGAGCAAGCAACTGCTCCACAACCTGTAGGCAATGGTAGCAGCCCTGCATGAATACCTGCCACACATGCTGATTTTGGCCACATGTGGCATGAGTTGGACCACGTGAACCACCAGATTGACAACATAGAGCAGTGGTTGGAGTGCATGGAAGTGCACCAACTCCAAATAATGAGTATGCTTTAACTGCTGCTCTCACACCATAACATTGATCATAAGTTTTTGTTTGTCCTTGCACCCACCACCCTTTCTGTGAAAAAATAGTTCCTGATGTTGCCCTGATCTATCCACCCTCTATCTTCAAATTTTGCCCCCTTGTTCGTCACATCTCTTTTTTGGAAAAATGCTACCCTCTTGTACATTGTTGATTCCCTTGAGGTACTTGAAAGTTCCTATCATGCTCCCCCCCTGCGGTTATACATATTAAGCTTTAGACTCCACAATATTTGGGAAACTGGTTAACTTGTTGTCACGGGTTGAACTTGGGGCAATACTCATGCCATCAGTAACTTCAGCATCTCCAACCATGGTTGAAGCTACTGACTGCACTGTGAAAAACATAATTGGAGAAATCCCTTTACTGGCATCAACTATGCACTTCTGCTGCATACTACAACGCCCACTGCCACTCTTATCACTGGCAGCAGTGCCATGGCCAGAAGCATCATTGCATGCACGTCTCTTTGCAGGCAATTTTTTGAGATTACACAGAAAATTCACAACAAATTGAGATTTCTGAAATTTCTGGTGGATGGGAAGCCAAAAACACAACTGTGGCTTGCAGATACTGACTGGGCACTAAACAGATGCAAATGCACAGACGCAGATTGCACATTATAAAGCAATGCAGCCGCACAGGCACAAAAACACCTTAACCAGTGGTCATACAAATCAAAAACTGGAAAAATAACTTATACCTTTTGCAAGTGGGGGGGTCGCTGCAGCAGCTGTTCACTATCTAGATAGAAGGAAACAGTAAAAAATACAGCAGACTGATAACCGATTAAGAGTGCGGCAATTACTGTGTGGCACAATAAAATGTGTCTGACTTGATGGCATGCACACACACTCACACACTACAGGTAACGTGCAAATTTAACAGTGCAGTACGCTATATAACCAAATCTTTTAATCAGAATGAAAATATGCACTGCACCACAACAAACAGGAAATAATTATCAAAAATTACTTCAAGTATTATTGTGTGTACATAAACACACAAATACTGTCACACGCTAGTACAAAACAGAAAGACTGCCTTTCTCATGTGAATCTCCTTTTACCACAGATACACCCCTCCCCCGAAGCACAGTTCAACAATGCCTGTCAGTACACGGGCTGAATGTTCTAAAGTAACATTCAAAATGCATAGAAAAACAATCAGCACTCGATGATCTAAGCACAGGAGGGTTTCCTACAGTCGATGTAATAAATTTGGACCAAAATAATTGGATCAAAAGTGATTTATTAAAGCTTTTTCGATGGTTTGATTCTCAGAGCTCTGAGAGCAAACTGTGTCCAGCTTTCCACTACACACACTTTGTAGAACTGAGGCTGTGCGAGACAATATAGAGACCATGTGACCTGCCATCCCATGAATCAATGCAAAATTCACCTCACATAGCAATAAAGAGGCGAAGCAAAGTGAAGTCCATTCAAATCAATGGCACTTTGCATTAAAATTAAGGGGAAGGCAGTAAACCAAGATGAAGTGACATGAAGTCCATTGAAACAACGAACTTCACCTTCCTAATTTTGAGGCAGAGTAATTAATTTCGTGTTACATAGAACTAGGCGGATTGTGGGACAATAAGTGAAGTGTTCCATGTAGTGAAGTGGGAGCACTTCGCCCACCTCTATTACTGAGATCTATTTTTTTTCCATTGAAAACTGCACATGCTGCTTCTGCTCAGTTGCTGAGCATGTTTAAGACTGCTCTATTAAATATACAATAATGCACCATGTTAACTGCAAGATAAAGACTGCCTATAGCATTAAAAGCAAAACTACAGCTAATCACCTGCTATTTTAAAGTGACAGTACTTATTTAAATTGCATACCGAAGACTTTCAATCTTCCAAAGTTAAGTGTTTACATGTTCAAGGGACTGTGCCTTTATAGAAAAAACAAACTATTTAAATTGATTTCTATAATTAGCAGCTATTGCATATCCCAAAGAGAGTGCCACATAAATGCATGAGACCAGCCATGTTACATGGTACAGAGACTGAAAAGGGGGCTGACAATTAGTTATTTTAGGGTGATAGGGAGGCCCATTCTACACTTAAGAGTGTAGAGAACATTTCCTTCTTTTCCTAGTAGTAGTCTGCCAAGCAACTTCACTGGTTCTACAGAGGTTCATCTTCCTTTCTTGGGATACACAGGGGCTCGGAAGTTCAGCACTTCTTCAGTTTCCACAGAGGTTCCTCCTTTCCTGGGATTCCCAGTGGTCTGGAGGTTCAACAGTTCTTCAGGTTCTACAGATCATCATCTTCCTATCCCAGGATTCACAGTGGCTTAGAGGTTCAGCACTTCTTTGGTTTCCAGAGGTGTTCTTCTTAATTTCCCAGGATTCAGTATGACTAGGAAGTCTAGCATTTCTTCAGGTTCTTGTGCAAGCTGTCAGTGGTTTCCTTGGTTCTGAGCCAATCCACAGATCCTCTGCATTCCCCCTTTCTTCATGCTCTGACCATGTGCAATAAGCCAGACAATACTTCATTGATTTCCTGTGTGCTTTCTTGTCTACAAACTTCATCTTGTGGCACCACACACCTACTTGACGCTCTTGCAATGTGCTGTTGCCTCTGAAATTCCTTGTGATTGCCAAATCTAGAGTTCAACCAAATACAGAGTTTTGAGTATTTATAAAGTTTGAAGTATAGTCCCACATATTTATATAATTCTAAGCATTTATAGAGTATTTAAGGGATACAGTATTTACAGTATTACAAAACTAGAATTATCACAATGTTTGCAATGACTTCCTTCCTCGCTGTATCTTGAATTATGTAAATAAAAATCCTCCACTGCACTCAACTGAAGTTAGTCTCCTGCCTCTGCTTGTGGTGAGTCTGAGCACTGCATTTCTACTATCATAGGTACCAGCCTTACCCCTGCAGGACCAACACCACTCAGGGCTCTGCCCAATGCAGCATTATTGCCATCCTAGCTTTCACTGGGTCATCATGAACTCCTTGTAGATCCAGCAAAAAAGAAACTGTTTTTCTCAATTTATCTCTGCATGGTCCAGCTCCATTCCTACCTCGGTGTCCTCCTGTTGTCCCTTAAGATATCTTGACACTCAGCTAGCAGTGGCCTTTTTTAAAGTAACATCAGACTCTTCCTTGGGTGGCAGAGTTTTACCCCTTCTCCCCTACTACTGTCACACCAAATTCAGATCACTTCCTTATGCTGTATTTGGCCAATAAATTGTGGAGATGTGTCCTATGGTACATACTAATGCAAGAGGATCATTAGTAGGTGGCTGCCCATGATTTGCTCCTATATTGTGCTTATAATACTTGAGATCTGCCCCATTCAGAATATGTCTATGTAGTTTTAATTTGAACTTCTTTTTACTTCCACTTGTTAGTATTTGCAATGGTAATCAGTTCCATCTGGATTAATTACCATTTGTGTCTAGTAAAGTTTCCTTATGTCTGTGTTGAATTTTACTGATTGCAGTTGCAACAGGTGGTCTATGGTTACTGATGAAGTTCTAAAATCAAGTCTCAGCAAGTTGAGCATATAGTCATCCTTGATAATATTGGTGCCTATGCATGAACGTGTGCATACTCCACCTGCATAGCTCTGCACCCATGGATTAGTGCGCACAGGCCAGTATGCACAAACTGCCACAACCTGTCCATGGCTCCACCACCCCCGGCATGCAGGACTGTGCAGGGTGGCTGGGGGCATAGTAGTGGACCCAGATGGGCATTCGATTGGATACCCATCCTGGGTCCCTAGGTGAATCACTTGCATGGTAAAGCAGGGGTCTGGATGCATGAATTGCTCCTGCAGGCACACAGACCCATGCAGCCAAGCCCCATTGGCCAGAGGACCCCTGCCCAAGCCCCTTTTGCACCACAGCCTTCTGTTGCACAGTCAAAATGCCACCCAAAACACACATCCATCCCACCCCAGCATTAGGAATTACACCTCCACCCCAACACATGTCTACCTTATCCCTGATTTAGCAAGGACCACCCCCAAGCACATGTCAGCCCTGTCTCTGGTGTAGAGCATGACATCCCCACCTCCCACACACTGAGGTGCCCTGGTTCACACAACCAGATTCCTGAACCTGGTGCCCCAGCAGCATCAGTGGTGGCTAGTGGACCCCTCACCCATCCATGGCACTGACATCCCTGCCCCAACCCCATACCTGACTGTTGGTGCCATGGCTCTGGATGGCCAGCAGTACAGCCCTCAGTACACCTCCATGGCCGCCAGCCATCCTACTGATGCTGGGAGGGCACTGCTACATATAGGTGACATGCTCCTAGCATCAGTTGGACATCCAGCAGCCATGGAGGTGTATGGAGGGTTGTGTCACTGGCTATCCTGCGCCGTTGCACTGACGGTCAGGTATGGGGTTGGGGGAGGGGGGTTTACAGTACCATGGGTGGGTGGGGGTCAACTGACCAACACTGAAGCTGCTACTGAGGCACCAGCTTTGGGGACTGGGGTTGTGTGGACTGAAGAACCTCAGTGTGTGTGTGGGGGGGGATGTCTTGTTGTATTCAGGGGTTGGGGTTGACATGTGTTGGGGGTCCTTGCTAAATCAGGGATGGGGTAGGCATGCGCTGGGGTTGGGGGTTTAATGCTTAACTTGGGGATGCATAAGACATGTGTTGGGGCAGGGGTTTATGCCTATCTCAGGTATGGAGCAGACATGTGTTGGCTTGGGTGTTTAATGCCTAACTTGGGGACGGGGCAGACATATGTTGGGATGCAATGATGCCTTTGGGGATGGGGCGTTGCTGTGTGGTGGGGTGGGGGCATGCAACTGCATCTGGATGGGACTGAGGCACTGCTGTGTGTGTATGGGGGGGGTCCCTGTCATATAGGATGGGGCAGAGTTGCTGCTGGGGCACAGGGTTAGCGACAGGCAGCCTGGACTAGGTGGGAGATGTGGGTGTGCTGGTGCATAAAGTCATTACAGCAGGGTTCCCCCAGCTGTAACCTACTCACTACTATGCCACCCTGGGAGCAGCATTTCATGCCTTTGTGACTGGCATGTAGTGCAGGCATGCACCCAGCACTCCACTCGTCCACCCCTGACTGTGCAGCCAGGAGATCCAGTGCATAACTGACTTGCATACTGTTCTTAAATGCTGCTGGGGGTCTGTGGGTCCCCCGTAGTGTAGCATTCATACGTATCTATTCCTTATCACCCAGTTTCCATGACGCATAGGCATAGTTCATAGGGCCCTATATGCATAAGTAATAAGTCACCACTCATCTGTCTGGTTTCTAGTGACATGAGTTTTAATTTCTTTTGTCCTGTCTAACATGTTTCATTTTGATACCATGTATAATTTTTGTGTCTCTGTGTTGGATTCTTTGTATATTGTCAATTTCCCTTCCTTTGTAGGAGCACCACACTTGGCTGCCATAGTCCATAGTGATCTGTATAATGACATTATTTATCTCAGCTTTGCTGCTGCAGAAAATATTCTTTATCATCCATAGCACCCTGTTTGTTCTTCATAGTACAGTTGAATAGTGTATATTTAGTTTAAATATATTAGATATAATAATTTTCAAGTCCTTCTCCCGTTCTCCCGTTCAACAATGTTAGGTATTATAATGCATAATGTGTATGTATGGGTATTGTCTGTTTTGCAAGGTGCATGATGCTGCATTTTCGGGGATTAAATTTCATACCTCATTTGTGCTCCCAGACAAAAATGTAATTGAGGCCAGCGTAAACTGATGAAATTTCTTCTATAGTACTTGCTGCTTCTCCCACCATAGAATCAACAGCATATTTACTAGCCCAGTTAATGATGTTATTATTCACATCTGAGATAAAGATCTGTAATAGTATTGGGCCTAGTACAGATCCCTGTGGTACCCCATTTATGACAAACCCAACCTCAGTTAAGAATCCATTGATTCTAAGTCTTGCACCCTGCTAATTTGTATTCTGTTTGTCTATCTGTCTATCTGTCTGTCTGTCTATCTATCTATCTATCTGTCTTACTGTTATCTATCGTACCTGTCTGTCTGTCTGTCCAGCTATCTACACACATCTATATATAATACTAGTGCAGTAGTGCCAGTATAATTAAGGTTGAGTAGAGTGCTCCATGTTATACCCCTAACTTTCCATCTGATTAACTTTGGTTGTGTTTGATAAAATTGCACCAAAGTTTGGTATGCATTGTCCTAGAGGCTGGTTCTAGAGATGTGGGAAGGTTTGTGATGGTAGCTTATGCAGTTTTTGAGATCTGGATATGTAATTTTTAATTTTTTTAAAATTTTCAAATATTTATTACACATTTGGGGCCGGATATTCAAAACTTTGCCCAGGGGCTAAATTAGCACTGCCCGGTCGGGCAAACTTAGCCTGGAGCACAGAGCAAGCTATATTGAAATGGAAATAGCCCGGTGCTAATCCTGCTGAATATTGCAGGCTAAGGAAGCAGGACAAACTGGTCTGGAAGTGCAGAGCAAAAATAGCCCAGGAATAAGACAGCACTGAATAAAGCAACCAGGAAGTGCAACCCACAACAACAACACAGTGCACAGCAACATGAGGGTAGGTACGGACGACCTACATGGCCAATGTGTGTGCCAGCAAATGCATGGACTCAGTACAGCTTCAAGAAGCAGCAGATGTGAAAGATCAGTGATCAAAACTGTTTATTATTCCCCGTACTGTTAGCGCCGCACTAACACATTAGCTCAGCATTAGCATGGAGCTAAGCAGTTAGCCTGGGGCAAACACGTTTGCCTGGAGCTAAAATGTGCCATATTCAAAAGTGCCATGCAAATGAGCCTACTTAGCTAGTCTCTGGGCAAACAACCAGATTAGTATCTCATTATACCCTAATTTGCATGCAGTTTGCCCAGCATTACTGCAGGGTCCCACAGAGCCACCTGTAGGTCAGTCTGGAAGTACAGGGGCTGACCAGGTCCAACCACAGCTCCACCTGTAGGTCAGTCTGGAAGTACAGGAGCTGACCAGATCCAACCGCAGCTCCACCTGTAGGTCAGTCTGGCAGTGCACAATGATAGCTGCAGGCTACATGTAAACAGTACAGCATAGCATAGTATATTGTACCCCAGGGGACAAGACAGAATAGGCACAGGTGGTGGTGGTGCTGCATGCACTGTCACACTGTAGGGCATGCTACAGCAGCAGACACTACAGTAGCAAGGGGACAGTAGGTGAGGGACACAGCACTGCCTATGGTGTGTAGGGCAGTGATGCTGACTGCACTGTACACAGTGACAGGCCCAACCTGCAGGTGTTTACTGACAGTCGACATTACTGTTACACTGTTGTGTGACCCACAGATGCTGTACCTGTGGCATGGGATGCTCACAGTGACATGTACATATCTGGCTTTGTGTGTTGTGGCAGTTGTACAGCTGTGTGGTATGTGGCGGGGGCATATATTTATCCGAAGGCACACTAGTGTTGGGGTATTCCTAATACTGGCCCATGTGCACTGCATGATGTGTCCCAGCCTTGTGCCCACACCTGGTCTGTGGCACAGCCTGGCCACCCATACACGCCCCTCAACATCCTCCATGCCCACAGTGCTGCATGTGTGTGCTGGCATTTGTTTTGTCCACAGATGTGTGGTCCGCAGGTGTGTGCTGGCATGGCTACACTGCCATGCTGTCCACTGGTGACAGGGTCACCACTTACTGCCTGGCATGGCTGGGACTGGTGGCAGATGATGGCATCATTGTGATGCCATCGGTTAGCAGCATGCTTCCTCTATGTTTGGCTTTATCTATGTGTCATATTTATTTGTTAGGGTCACGCAAAAACCCGGCTAAACCCGCGCAAATCCCGCGCAAAGCCATTATGTCACGCAAAGCTGATTGTCCAGAATTAAGACCAGCTTTTCCTGGGTGGTAATGTGCACCGCGCTAAGTGTCATGCTAAGTCACGCAAAACCACTTAGCGTGGCGCTAGTCACTGAATATAGCATTGCGCCTGTATTCATGTCAGTTTGCCCCTTGCATACATTATAATTTTGCCTAGCGCTAATGCAGTTTGCCCGCGCTATTTGGCCTTTTGAATATGGCAGACCCGCGCTAATCCCACGCTAAACCTGCACAAATGATTTTTGCCCAGTGCAAAGTTTTGAATATCTGGCCCTTTGTTTGTTCTCACCTAGAGCTTTGATGTTTAAGTTTTTTTTCCCCCAAAACATTCAGGCTAGAAGGGGCATGTTCCAAGGCAGAGGCTTTCAAAGGTTTTGTGAAAATAATTGTGATCTTTTCCAGAGTTATAAGGATTTAAAGCTTTTTGTTCTGAGCATCAGTAGGGTTTTAGAGTAACCCTCTGATATAACATGAACATTTTCATATTTGCAAGTGTTTTGCTTTTTTGCTTTTGCACCCCACTTAGTGTTTTTTGAATCTGGCTCTGATCTTTTCTGATACTGTATTTGAGAACCAAAGTACTTTCCTTCTTCTTTTGCTCTTGCTTTTCTACTTAACACAATGGGATGTTGCTTCAAGTATTGCATCCTTAATGCTTGCCCACTTTGCCTGTACCTCCTCCCCTGTATTTCTTCTTGCTAGGGCTAGCTTAACTCTGTTGGCCATCTTCTCAAAGTCAGCTCTTCTGAAGTCCCATATTTTTGCCTTGGAATGGGATGATTAAGTTCTAATGGCCAAATTGAACCATACCACGTGATGGTCACTGGCCCCAAGGTGATCTACCTGGAGATCTGTGATCCTTTCCCCATTAGTCAGTACTAGATCCAGGATAGCCCTGTCTCTTGTGGGTTGTTGTACTAGTTGTTTGAGGCCTTCCCCCTACAGGGAATCCACTGTGTGTCTAGTTCTGGGGGATGTTCCTGCTGGTATTGACCAATCTGTATCTGGCATGTTGAAGTCTCCCATTATCAGAACCTCCCCTTTAGCGATAATGGTTTGTATATCTTCTAACAGTAATGTGTCTATGCCCTACCCCTGGTCTGGAGACCTGTAGACAACCCCAGTCCCTATGGCTGTCCCATTTCCTGTTTCCAGGGTGACCCACAGTTCTTCTGACTCCTTATGTGCATTCTGAATTTCTGTAGCATTGATATTTTCATTGATATAAAGCCCCCCCCCCTGTTGCAACTCGGTCTCTTCTGAACAGCACCTAGCTGGGTACTGAAGTCTCCCAAGTGTGGTTACTGGTGAACCATGTCTCGCTAATGGCTACTATGTCCAGTTTAGCCTCTGTCATTGTGGCCTCCAGGTCTGGGATCTTGTTTCCCAGACTGCGGGCATTTGTTCACATGATTTTCCATTGGCCAGATTTTGGTGCGTTAGTTGTTGGGTGAGGTCCGGTGTTTCCCCTGCATGTCATATGTGGAGCCATACCTTTTTCCTTACCTAGTCATGCAAATGAACTACAAACATCCTGAACTCTTGTTTGATCACTAGCTGAGGGGGGAGGGTTGTTCTTCCCGTTTAATGTATTAGGTGCTGCACCCTTCCCCCATTTGCTAGTTTAAAAATTCTGCAAAGACATCAAACTTCTGCCCCAATGCATTGACTCCCTCCTTAGTCAGATGCAGTCCATTGAATTTAAAGAACTTTTGCTCCCAAAACTGTTGCAAGTTACCTATAAATCTGTGTCCTTTTTTCTGGCACCAGCCCTTGAGCCACATGTTTAGCTCCCCTATCTCCCCTTCTCTGACCTTCCGTCCATCTGTCCCCCTCTCTCAAACTGGCAGGATCTCAGAGAAGGAGTTGCTGGATGAAATGGATGACAGTTTGTCTCCAACCTGGTCAGGTGTTCCTTTGTCTCCACAACTGACTGGCTGGTGAGATTGTTAGTCCCTATATGTTCCAGGACATCAATGTTTTCTCCTGCTTCCTGCATGATTTTAGCAATGTGGTCAGTGTCTCTCTCCACGCTGATGTACCTGTGAGACATCTGACCATTATCACCCTGGCCGGAGGTAGGTATCAATTTCCTGAATCATGTAGTCTTCTATGATCAGAAGTGTTTTGGATTTCCTTTTTCCTTTTTTTGTTTTGGTCCCTGTTTTGGGCAAGTTTTGTAGCACTAGCCCCTGTGCTGCAGTGTCCTCTGCCCCTTTGATTTCGTAGATGGAGGCAGATACCTGTTTGTAGTTTTTATATGGTTTGTGGAGGTGATACATCGGTGAGCATTGAGTGATGGGCACCTGATTTGCCCCTCCTGACCACCTGCCAACCTCCCAGACCAACTACCCTCTGCAGTCAAGGTGCTTCAGTTGGATGTTGTGGAAATGGTGGGCAGTTCCTGTAATATAGTTCCTCCTGAACATGAGATTTGAGGTACGCAGTCTCTGCCCATGCTGTCTGGAGCTCAGCCCTTAGATCTCCGATGGTCCAGCATGTAGGACAGTGTCCTAAATTTTGTATAACTGCCCCTTTTGAAAAGTGTCCCACAGTTCCTGTAGTTAATAATATCCATTCCAGCTGAGTTGCTGAGTTTATAACCTGGTCCGAGTAATTAGAAGGAAAATGAAAACAAAAGATGTGTGCATAGATATATATTGTTTGTTTGAGTATAACTTTTTATGACAAGTTAAATTAATTGTGCCCCTGTAAGTGAGGTCACTGTGTGGATCCTCCCTCTGATCCTCCCCTTCCTGCTTTGTTACAGGAAATATCACAACTGTGCTGCTCTATAAAAGGAGTGTAGCATGGGGTGGTTGGGGATGGGGTGGGTGGCTGGGCCCTTCCCCTGCCAAAAAAGAAGAACCACAGACAAAAGAAACAAGGAGGTAAGAGCGGAAACAATCAACCAACAACAAATGCAGTCGCTATCCCTCAGTCTGTATCATGTATCTGCTACTGCAATTAGCCCTGAAAGCTTAGCCTAATGATAGATAAAATTGTAAAACCTGTAAGCACCACCTGGAACAATTTCACAGAAGATATACTCTGCAAAAAAACTTCGCTGCAGAGAAAAATAAAGCAGTAACAAGATATATACTTTGCAAAAAATCAGTTTGAATAAGAGAAGATTATAGCAGTAATCTGTAAGCACAAACCAGTAACAAACCTCTAGACACACCCTGTAATAATGCAGCAGAAAGTATACCCTTCAACAGCTATTTGAATCAGAAAACAATAAAGCAGTAAGATGTAAACAAAAAAATAGTAACACAACCAATGAGCACAAAAGAAAATAGTAACACACAGTAAATTTGCCTAGCCAAAAGATGCCTTAATCTTTTTCCTTGCTCTGATAATGTTGTTCCCTGCTCTGTCCTTACAAGCAAACCTAGACGAAAAGAGCTCAGGTGAAGCTAGGTGCCTTTGCCAGCAAACCTAGCCTTCCACCTCAAAAACACCTTGTCCTTGTTACAAAAGATCCATCAAAAAATCCAGAAAAAAGATGATTTGATACCTTTTATTGGACCAATATAGATGTTACAAAAGAAAACAGGTGCTTTAGCTTTCAGGCTACACCCAGTCCTTCATCAGAAACTAATGCCAGTTGTTTCCAAAACAAAGGTATTGAATCATCTTTTTTTCTGGATCGTCTGCAGATAACAGAACTCTTATAAATTGGGAATCAGAAATTTTGTAACCGTGGCTGCAGGGGTCTCTGCTTCTGCACACCAAAGCAGTTTTGTGATTTTAGCATCATGAATTTCAATCTGCAGTCAGTAGTGAGAATGTATGCCTTGTGTTGTGCATACAACAGACACAAATCAACAAACACCTACAAGTCTACTATAACTAATGCTAAAAGGAAGTATTATCACACTTTGCAAATTGATAAACTCAGTAATCCCAAAGAATTTTGGTCTGAGATAAATTCCCTTCTAAAAGAAAAATCCTCCTCCATTCCTGATTGCTTTATGCCAAGGATAAAACAATCTCCTGTCCTTCCTCTGTAGCCGAAGGTCTTAACAATTTTTTTACTGACCTCAGCACCTACACTTCTCAATTTACCACAGTACAACATTGCCACCCATCACCTGCCACCAACCCCCCTAAAACCCCTACTAGAATTTTCCATGTAATACTAACTTCATACAAACAGGTTCTCAAATTAAAGTGCACCCTCAAGAAACATGGTTCACCTGGCCATGACTCCCTAGATCCCTGAATTTTGAAATGGCATTGGCCTTCCTGGTCAGGGATCTGATCAACAGATCCTTCCTTGAGGAAAAAGTTCCTAGCAAGTGGAAATCAGTCTTAGTCATCCCAGTTCACAAGGGGGATCAACCTCACCAGTTTAAATTACAGACCCATCTCTATACTTTGTCACCTAGCTAAAGTACAAGAACAAATTATTTATAACCAGTTACAGGATTATCTTGAACAATACCAATTTCTGTCCTCTTGCCAACATGGATTCTGTAAAAATCACAGCACTCTCTCTGCCTTCATCAAGGTCACCTTAGACATTCAACTTTCTATTGACCGGGGCCAAACAACTGGGGCCATCTTTGTGGACCTCATTAAAGCCTTTGATTCGGTGAACCATGAACTGCTACTAATTTCTCTGGGGCTAGATATCCATTCCACAACCTGGATTCAAGACTATCTCATAGGCCGCTCTCAAAGTGGTAGGTAGTCTAATTGCCACTCGGCCTTCAGACCCATCTCTCTTGGCATTCCCAAGGGTTCTATCTTGGGACCACTACTTTTCTCACTATTCATCAATGAGTTGCTGAATGCCTGTGGTAAAGCATCGGTTCAGCTTTATGGAGACGATGCCATAATTTACAGATCCTCTGCTGACGTCTCATGGCTTAGTCAACACTTGAACTCCGACTTCCATAAACTGGAGGCATGGTTCCTGGCAAATAAACTGCTCTTGAATACCAAAAATACTAAATCTATGCTTTTTCTCCCACATACCCTCAGAACTAGTGGCTCACCCAACTCATCATCTCCACTTGAAACGGAAAACCCCTTGAACTGGTAACCTCTTTTAAATATCTTGCCATCCTGCTTGACCCATGCCTCTCCTTCGAGGCAAATGTGAACAAAACCATCTGAACTATCCACCAGAAGCTGGGCCTGTTCTGTCAACTCCATCTCCTTTTTTCAGAAGCATCTTGTCTAAAAATTGCTACAGCCTCCCTCCTACCCCATCTTGTTTATGGTTCTCCCCATTCCTATCACTTAAGTCCTCCCTTATGAATCAACTAAAGCAATTATATCATAGGATAGGATGCTTTGCTTAAGGTGCTGATTCATGGCAACATCATAGCATCTCTGGGCTGGCTACAACTAGAACATAAATTCAAGTAAATCTCCCTCTGCCTTACCTATAAGCTTACTCACATATATACTCCTCCAAGTCTGTCTAAGATTGTGGTGAGAAAATCAGACTGCCAGACCACATGCTCCTCCTCCCTCCCCCTATTAACTATGCCATTGACACACCTAGCTGCAAGCAGGAGATCTTTTGCCTATGCTGCAACTGGGCTTGGAACTCCCTCCCTCCATCTATCCTCTCTTGCACTTCCCTCCCCAGTTTCAAAAGTGCCCTGCACAACCAACTCTACAGCCTAGAAATTTGCTCCTGCTTTACCTAATTAACTCTGTTCTTTTCCATATAAACATAGAAGTTGATGGCAGATAAGTACCGTAAGGTCCATCCAGTTGGCCCTTTTCTTTTTCTGCCTTATAAATGTGCCATTGGCCTTTGCTCTGTCAATGACCAATCTATTCATACTCATCTGTATTGCTCCCATATGCCTATCCCATGCCTGTTTGAAGCCCTGCACTGTATTCATATCCACCACTTCCTGAAGTAGGTCATTCCATGCATCCACCACCCTTTTTGCGAAAAAGCACTTCCTCACATTACCCCTTAATCGGCCTCCTTCTAATCTCATGCTGTGTCCTCTTGTTCTGCTATTTTTCTTATATTGAAACATGTTAGACTCTTTCACCTTGTTAATGCCCTTAAGGTGTTTGAATCTTTCGATCATATCACTTGTCTCCCTCCTTTGCTCTAGGGTATACATATTGAGCTCTGTTAATCTGTCCTCATATGTTTTCTGATGCAGTCCCTGCACCCGACTGCCTCAATTTGGTTAGTGTCCTTGTGAAGGTATGGCCTCCAGTACTGCATGCAGTACTCCAGATGGGGCCTAACCAGTGTCTTGTAAAGAGGGATCATTACCTCCCTCTTCCAACTTGTGATACCCCTACTAATACACCCTGACATCCCTCTAGCTTTACCTACTGCCTTAGAGGTCTGCTTGGATGATTTCAGGTCATCGGTGATGATGATGCCCAAGTCACTTTCTTCCCTTATGACTGCTAGCAACTCCCCTCCCAGCCTATAGGTAGCTTCAGGGTTTCTCTTGCTTTTGTGCATGATCTTGCACTTCTTTGCATTAAACACCAGTTGCCACTCTTCCGACCATTTTGCTAATTTATCCAGATCTCTTCTCAATCTGGCCACCCCATCTAGATCATCTACTCTGCTGCAGATCTTTTTTGTCATCTGCAAACAGACAAACCTTACCCTCCAGTCCATCTGCAATGTCACTGATGAAGATATTGAAGAGGACTGGCCCCAGGACTGATCCCTGAGGTACCCCACTTGTGACTTGCATTTCTTCTGACTGTATACCATTTACCACCACTCTCTGTTTTCTGCCTGTCAACCAGTTTGCCACCTAGTTGACCAACTTCTGACCCACTCCACACCTACCCAGCTTATTAATCAATCTTCTATGTGGAACAGTATCGAAATCTTTACTGAAGTGAAGGTAGGTGACATCAACTGCTCCCCCTTGGTCCACCACTCTGGTTACCCAGTCAAAGAAATCTATGAGATTAGTTTGACAGGACCTTCCTTTTGTAAACCCATGCTGCCTTGGATCCTGTGCTCCTAAGGATTCCAGGTGTTGCACTATCCTTTCCTTGAGAAGTGCCTCCATAATCTTGCCCACTACCGAGGTAAGACTGACTGGTCTGTAGTTCCCTGCCTCCTCCCTGCTACCACTCTTATGGAGCGGGATCATATGAGCCCTTCTCCAGTCTTCTGGGACCTCTCCTGTGCTCAGAGACTCACTAAACAGTTCTGATAATGACTCTACTAGTTCCACCCTTAGCTCCTTTAGTACCCTGGGATGTATGCCATCAAGTCCCATTGCCCTGTCCACCCTGAGCTTATCAAGCTCTTTCAGGACCCTTTCTTTTGTGAAGGGTTCACCTCCCTCCCCTTGTGTTCATGGTGCTGAGCTGTGAGCCCTACCCTACCTTCTCTTCAGTAAATACTGAGCAGAAGTATCTATTTAGGATAGATGCTTTTACATGGTCCTCCTCCTCACACGCCCCATTATTTCCTTTGATCTTAGTAATACCCCCTCTGGACTTTCTCCTTTCACTAATGTATCTATAGAAAGTCTTGTCACCTTCTTTTACTGTCTGTGCTAGTGTTTCCTTGGTTTGGGCCTTTGCCTGCCTTACTGCATTCCCTGCTTCCCTTAGGCAAGTTTGGTGTGCCTCCCTATCTTCATTCCACTGTGTTCCCTTATATTTACTGAAGGCCAGCCTTTTGGCTCTGACCTTTTCTGCTACTGTTTTTGAGAACCAAAGTTGTTTCCCTCTTCTTTTGCACTTCCTTTTCTCTCTAACACAATGGGATATTGCTTCAAGTATTGCATTCTTAATGCTTGCCCACTTTGCCTGTACCCCTTCCCCCTGTATTTCTTTTTGCCAGGGCTAGCTTAATGCTATTGACCATCTTATCAAAGTCAGCTCTTCTGAAGTCCCATATTTTTGCCTTGGAATGGGATGATTTAGTTTTAGTGGCCAGACTGAACCATACCATGTGATGGACACTGGCCCCCAGGTGACCTTCTACCTGGAGATCTGTGATCCCATCCCTGTTAGTCAGTACTAGATCTAGGATAGCCCTGTCTCTTGTGGGTTGTTGTACCAGTTGTTTGAGGCCCTCCCCCTGCAGGGAATCCACTATGTGTCTAATTCTGGCAGATGTCCCTGCTGGTATTGACCAATCTGTATCTGGCATGTTGAAGTCTCCCATTATCAGAACCTCCCTTTAGCAGTCATGTTTTGTATATCTTCTAATAGTAACGTGTCTGTGTACTCCCCCTGGTCTGGGGGCCTGTAGACAACCCCAGTTCTTATGACTGTCCCATTTCCTGTTTTCAGGGTGACCCACAGTTCTTCTGGCTCCTTTTGTGTATTCTGAATTTCTGTAGCTTTGATATTTTCATTGACATACAGGGCCACTCAACCCCCCCCCCCCCTTTTTGCACCTCGGTCTCTTCTGAACAGTACATAGCCAGGTACCGATGTCTTCCAAGCGTGGTTACTGGTAAACCACATCTCGCTAATTGCTACTATGTCCAGTTTAGCCTCTGTTATTATTGCCTGCAGGTCTGGGATCTTGTTTCACAGACTGCGAGCATTTGTGTACATGATTTTCCATTGGCCAGATTTCAGTGTGTTAGTTGTTGGGTGAGGTCTGGCATTTCCCCTGTGTGTTGTATGGGGAGCCAGACTTTTTTCCTTACCTGGCGATGCAAATGAACTGCAAACATGCCGAACTCCTGTTTGATCACTAGCTGAGGGGGGAGGGGTGTTCTTCCCATTCAACGTATGGGGTGCTGCACCTCTTCTCCCCATTTGCCAGTTTAAATATTCTGCAAAGACATCAGACTTCTGCCCCAATGTACTGGCTCCCTCCTTGGTCAAATGCAGTACATCAAATTTAAAGAACTTTCGCTTTGAAAACTGTTGTCAGTTCCCTACAAATTTGTGTCCTTTTTCCTGGCAACAGCCCTTGAGCCACATGTTTAGCACCCCTCTCTCCCCTTCTCTGACCTTCTGTCCATCTGCCCACCTCTCCCAGACTGGCAGGATCTCAGAGAAGGAGATGCCAGATGAAATGGATGATAGTTTGTCACCCAGCCTGGTCAGGTGTTCCTTAGCCTCCACAACTGACCAGCTGGCGAGATCATTAGTCTCTATGTGTACCAGGACCTCAGTGTTTTCCCCTGCTTCCTGAACAATTTTAGCAATGCGGTCAGTGTCTCTCCATACTGATGTACCGGGGAGACATCTGATCATTATTCCTGGCTGAGATAGGTACCAACTCCCCGAATCATGGAGTCGCCTATGATCAGACTTTTTTTGATTTCCTTTTTGCTTTTTTTGTTTTGGTTCCTGTTTTGGGTGAGTTTTGTTGTGCTAGCTTCTGTGCTTCAGTGTCCTGCTCTGCAGTGTTCTCTGCCCCTTTGTTTGATTTCGGAGATAAAGGCAGATACCTGTTTGTAGTTTTGATATGGTTTGTGGAGGTAATATGTTGGAGAGCATTGAGTGATGGGGCACCCGATTTGCCCCTCCTAACCACCTGCCAACCTCCCAGACCAACTACCCTCTGCCGTTGAGGTGCCTCTGTTGGATGTTGGGGAAATGACGGGTGGTTCTTATAATACATTTCCTCTTGAATATAAAATTTGAGGCTCGCAATCTCTGCCCATGCTGCCTGGAGCTGAGCCTTAAGATCTACAATGGCCCAACATGTACGACAGTGTCCTAAATCCTGTAAAACTGCCCTTTTTGAAAAGTGTTCCACAGTACCTGCAGTTAATGATATCCATTCCAGTTAATTTGTTGGGTTTATAACCTAGTCAGAGTAATTAGAAGGAAGAAAATGCAATTAAAACTTTGATTTTGTGTTTTGTTTGTTTGTTTTTGTATAACTTGTTATAACAAGTTAAATTATTTGTGCCCCTGTAAATGAGGTCGCCGTGCACATACCCCACTGATCTGCCACTTCCTGCTTTGCCACAGGAAATGTCACAACTGTGCTACCCTAAAAAAGGAGTGTAGTGTGGGGTGGTTGGGGATGGGGGTGGGTGGCTGGGCCCTTCCCCTGCTGAGAAAGAAGAACCACGGATGAAAAAAACAAGGAGGTAAGAGCAGAAACGATCCATATCTCTGTCAGTCCCTCCTGGTGAGCCTGCCACCTCAACTCATGGTACTACCTGTATTTTAGATTTGAGTTACACTTTTGCATTGCAGTAGATTGTCTAATCAGATGTACATATGTTCCTATACTATTGTGCATAACTGCTGTATATAATGCAGTCCTACTTTTTGCCTGAATCTGTCTTGTTCTCCACCACCAACTCTCCTCTAATCCAGAAATCTATGGGTTTTTTTTTGTATATAATGTATAGCGTTGTTACACATTGTATTGAGTTCTGTGATCTTATCGTTGTATCTTTATTGATATAAGTGCTGTTATTTAATGTACAGGGCTTTATTTATATTGTTGTATGCTTCTTTAATCTGTATTCCTTCATACCACTGCTTATGTATTGTATGGTCATGGCTGTGTTTATATTTTTGTATTCCTCACCTTCTGAACCCTCCCCCGGGTCACCCCTGATAAAGGGACTGCATGGTCTCAGTGGGCTTACCTGGTTACCAAAATTCAAATACATAAATAAATAAGGTAGCACATGAATGCTACTGCATTTGTGTCGAGATAACAGTTTTAGGTTTTTTGCCTTACCTGATGATGGCTGTCTGGAGTTGCTTGTATATGTACATATATATATTTTTTTCATGGGGTTTCTGAGAGAGTCAGGGAATTGGATAGTTGGGGTCACCTGAGTAGGTGATAATCCACACTATCGGCACATCCAGGGTGAGCAGTTTCAGCCCACAGATGATCAAGGGGTAAAACGGGACTTGTTATAGACATTGTGCCCCAAATTGAGCAGCAGCCATTTGCAAAAATAACTAAGCGGCACACAATGCCCCGTACAGCAGGCATCTTGCGGCAGCATGTGCAGCTGAATACCACCATAGTAGGTACCCTCCCAGCTGTTCCTGGTGTGTGCCTCCAGACTTCATACCAGGGAAGGTGCTGTTTTTCTGTGGTGTTCCATGTTGCACCAGAGCTCACTCCTCCATGCCCCCTCCATGTACACTTGTCACAGGTGCATCATATTTCCATGTGAGGTCTGTATGTACCCATCCACTTAACCAACATGCAGTGCACCCACAGCAGCCTGTCCATAGACACCCTGGTCAGCTGCCCCGTAGCGTGTGCAGTCACTGGAGTGTTACTGTTCCCCTTACACCTGGGTGCTGTAGTAGTGGAGTGCTGCCATGTCAGCTCTGTATCTACCCACCCACCCAGCAGACCTCGGGACACCGGACACACACTAGCCCTTGCACCTGGCTGCTGTAGTACCATAGTGTTCCCATCTGAGTTCTGTATCTCCCACCCACCCACCCACTCAGCTGACCTTGAGACACCTGACACACACTACATCCACAGTTGCTACTCCATAGATACCCTAGGCAGCTCCTCAGTAGCATGTAAAGTTGCAGGACTCATAACCAGTGGCAGGAGTAGGCACAGCTATCAGAAGGAAGTTGTCACACTGGGTTGGAGCTAGTGCAAGAAGTGTATTCAAGTTTGGAGATAGCACTGAGCCACTGTTAATATTGTATGCATATTGTCTGTGGGTGCAAATGCTGTGGGGTCTTCTTGCATGGCACACCCCAAGAAAGCCTATGTAGCCATCCCCATGGCTCTTCACTTTGAAGCAACTGCATGAAGTGTTTCAGTTGCCACTGTAACAGAGGAGCATGGTGGCATTAACAGATGTCTAGAAGCTGTCCCCATCCAGCATATGAATTTCCTAGCTTTTGATGCATTAATAAAAATCCTAACTGATGCATTAATGTATTCTTTTGCAATGAATATATACATATATATATATATATATGTGTGTAATAGATAAACCACTCTGAGGTGTGCAGTTGAGCTCTGATACATGCATGCCTTGGTGTGCATTGTATGAACGAGGTCACAGGCCTCGTGCATCAACCGTCCAAGGCGTGTGTATATCATAGCATGCCTGCATACCTCAGAGTGGTTTATCTACCTTATAAAATGTTAAAATTGTTTTGGAGGGGGATAAAAGTGCAGGTGTGCAGTTGCGCTCTGATATACGCACGGTCATGTGATGCTGTTCAGCTAATGATATTGCTGCCATTTCTTACTCATTTTATAATTTTACATATATATATATATATATATATATATATATACATATATATATTGCAAAAACTTTGTTAATGCATCAGTTCGGTTGATAGTACAGCAATAATAGTATGGAAATGTGATGTTAGGGTTACCCACCACCACCCACCCACCCTCCACACACCAACAGACAGTGAGGTGTGCCATAGGGTCACCAGACCCAACTCTTACTCCATTCCACGTGTAAGCAAGCTGACATGTTACAGTATTGGAGAATGAGATGAGAGTTAGGTCTGACGACCCCATGGCACACCCTGACATCTGTTGGTGTGTGAACGGTGGTGGGGGGTAACCTAACACCACATTTCCATACTTTTGTCACTGTGCTATCAACCCTAACTGATGCATTAATGACGTTTTTTGCAATGAATTTCCCTTCTTTTTGAGAAAGTGTAATGTAACTGGTAACTGGCATGTATTTGTGGGAGTGCAGGCCCTCTGGGCCCTGCACTCCCTTCACATTGCCCATTTTTTGCATAATGGTATGTGTCTGTGGGAGCGCAGGGCCACTTACACATAAATACAGAGTTATACAACAGCCCCATAGTACTGAAAAGAAACTCTCATAACACTTATTTGGCAATATCTCAGTAACCATAGGAACTATGTAAACAATTCCTCTGCAGTTGTAATCATGACTTCAAAACGTCCATGTGTGCTAAACTGCAGGTAAAGAAAAATCCATATCTTGAATTGCTTTTGAGATACGGGTGCCACAATGTTATCCTATGAGAGATTTCTCAACTTTGGAATGCTGTAACTATGCACCTGTTGAATGTTTTGGGACCAAATCACCAAAAGGCACATCTGTGGGACCAGGGCTTGTCACCCTACAAATTTCAGCCCAAAAGCACAATCCACCTTGGCACAATGAAGAGACAAAGGAAATAACACATAGAACAATGTTTTTAAGCATTGTTTTCATGACAGTTTTAATGTTTTCACAGCACCCCTATTCCTTGTAGTAAAATCTTTTCATGCACAAAAATATGTTGTTGAGTCAAATTTTATTTTGTGTATGGTCATTATCACTCACACAAAAAGGTTTTCATGAAAACAAACACCAAAATGGTGAAAACATTTTGAAAAACATATTTCCAGACTACCTGCACAAAAAACTGACGCCAGGAGCACATTTCTCAAGGCCCAAATAGGTAAACACAAGTATTGGTATTTAGCAAGAGGCACTATTTTTCGATTTACATTTTTATCTCTCGCTAATTAAACACAAGATGGCAGCAGCACAAAAACAAAAACTGGAGCATGAAAACAAAAAAGTGTTTTTGCATAAGTTTTCACGTTGTCCATATGAATGTTGCTATAGACTAAAATGGGACATGAAAAACTTCCATAACTTTTGAATGGATTAATATTTTTTCACCAGATCTTTAAAAGGCACCCCCCTGACCCAGACCACATATACAAATGCACATTTGAAGCCAGACACACACACACACTATTCACTCTCTGAAGCCTGACAAAGAATTGTGCAAAAGATGAGGATTTTTCACATATTTGACACTCCTCAGCTCCGCAACCGTACATCTGACTGGAACAAACCTCTCCAGATCTAGAGATCTATGGTTAGATACTGTGCATGCAAAATTTTCTGGCAAATCAGACAAATGGTTGCAAAGTTATTAAAGTGCAAACTTTGGGGCTTAACAGAGAAGTGGCCTGCCAACCCTAACTATAGCTGCACTATCATGCAGCTATAATATATATATATATACATACACACATGCACACACATATATACATATAGATATATATATATAGATATATATATATATATATATATATATATATAACAAAAATATGTTAATGCCCATTGGGGTTGCTATTGCACAACATGCAAACTGCACAAAGGTTGAAAATAAACTCTTAGGGTTGCAAAAACAATATCCACAAAGTCTGGAAATGTGCTAATAGAGTTCTTATGTCTAGCTCCCACCCACTCTAGCACATCCCCTATCCTCGTGATCCAAGGACAGTCTACAGGCAGAGGGCCACACATCAATGGTACGGTACATCATACAGGATCAACATATTAAAATTTGTATGTAGCAGCCCTAATCTCCAGCCCTTCCCCTACCCTCATGAGTGACACACAGAAACATAAAAACATACATAATGACGTCAGAAAAAGATACATGGTCCATCTAGTCTTTCCAAGTTCCCTAAATCCCCAGAATCATCCTTGGAACCTAATGTTCCACCAGGGTGCTAATTCTCCTAGACCTTTCCCTATTTTCTTTCCTGTTTCTATTGGACCAGATAACCACTAGTCCCTTCATTCTATCCCAGGCCTGTTTGAACTCCCTTACTGTACTCAGTCCTACCACCTCAGCTGGAAGACTTTTCTGGGGCTCTTCCACTCTTTCCATAAAGAAGTACTTCCTCACATCTCTCCTGAACCTTCCACCAGCCAACTTCCACTCATGACCTCATGACTGTGAGTTGGTACTCAGGCTAAAGAATTTCCCACTGTTCACTTTATTCATTCCTTTGAGGAATTTTAAAGTCTCAATAATATCACCCCTCTCCGTTGTGGTTTCCAAAGAATACAAATTCAATGCCCTGAGGTGCTCTTCATAGGATTTACCTTGCTGTCCTTGAATCATTTTGGTCACTCTGCATTACACCGTCTCCAACTTATCCTTGCCTTTTCTGAGATAAGGACTCCAGAACTGGGCACAGAACTCCAGGTGAGGCCTCACTAGGGCTCTATAGAGGGGTAGTATTATCTCTTTTTTCCTACTATCAATCCCCCTCTCAATGCACCCCAGCATCCTGTTGGCCTTACTATAGGCCTTGTTACAGTGACTATTTGTTTGAGGGAATTACTGATGGTAACTCCTAGATACCATTCATTGTTTGTAGTGCTAAGTCTCTCCCGTCCCATCCAGTACTCTGTTGTTGGGTTCTTTTTCCCTAAGTGCATTAATTTGCACTTTTTTATGTTGAATTTTAACTGCCAGGCCTTTGACTACCCCTCTAACTTTAACAGTTCCTTCTGCATATTCCTTAATCCTTTCTCACTATCCAACTTCCCACGTAGTTTTGTGTCATCCACAAATAGACAAAACCTGCTCTGGATTCCTTCACAAATGTCACTAATGAACATTTTGAAGAGGATGAGACCCAGGACTGGTACCTGCAGAACCCTGCTCATTACATCCTTCCCTTCTGATTTAATCCCATTTACCATCTCCCTCTGTCACTTTCCTGCTAGCCAGTTTCCCATCCAACTCACTAGAGTTTTAGCAGCACCCAGGTCCTCCATTTTCTTAAGCAGTCTCTTGTGTGGTATCAAATCAAAGGCCTGACTTGAAGTCAAAGTACACCAAGTCCACTGCATGACCCTTGTCTATCTCCTTTGTCGTATAGTCAAAGAAGACTGTCAGGTGGGTATGACAAGACCTTTCTGTGACAAAGCTGTGTTGTTTATCATCCTAGAGTTCGTTGCTCTCCAGGTGTTCTACAGGTATTCCTAAATCAGGGATTCCATCAGCTTCCCCATGATGGAGGTCAGGCTAACAGGCCTATAATTTCCTGGTGGCTCCCTGCCCTCCCTCCCCCCACCATATGTAGTGGCATATGTCTGCTAACTTCCAATCTGCTGGGACTTCCCAAGTCCTGAGTGAGCTGTTGAAGAGCTCAGTCAGTGGATCAGCCAGTTCATTTGCTAACTCCTTCAGTATCCTCAGGTGTAACCCATTTGGCCTTATCAGTCTTGAGGGCTGCCAGCCCCTTCCGGACTCTTTCCATAGTAAACACTGGCAGACTCATTTCCGGGATTCCCTTTGAGGCCACTTTGATGCCATTGTCAGGCAGAGGCCCACCTTCTTCCTTAGTGAAGACTGAGCAAAAACAGTCATTCAGAACTGCTGCTGTTTGCCCATCCTCTTCTATCACCCTACCCCCTCCACCAGTCATGCAATTCGCCATCTTTTTACATTTTTCATTAACATACAGTGAAGCTCACCAGGATGAAACTCACTTCTAAGGCATTCTGCAGCATACTGCAGCAATGTTACTGCAGTAAACAATGTAATTTCAATGGTAATTAATCCCTTTTGTCACGCAGGAAACTGTGACACTGCCAGGATGAAGTGAATGTCACAGTTTCCTGCATGACTAAAGGGACTAATTGAAATTGAAATGACATTGTTTTCCACAGTAACTGTGCTGCAGCATGCTATAGAGTGTTGCAAACTGCTGCAGAATTGGTTTTCCTCCTGGCGAGCAGTTCAGTGTCTGCTTGCGCATTCCTGATAGTCCTCTTGCACTCCCTAATTTTCTGAAAATACTCCTGATGATGGGTAAAGTCACACAGATCTGATATTTCACATGCATTGTAGATCTGTAATTAGAATACTTTTCAGGGGCATACCTGAAAAGGTCAGTTCTATGTGTTATCGGCAACCGCCAAAGGACGATCACTGTTACATCGAAGTCAGAGCACCAGAAATCAGTTTCAGCTCTCTGACTCCCCTATGCACAACAAAACAGTGTTGGGGACTTACATTTTTATGTTTATGCAGGAGTTGTGCCCCCCACACCCACCCTACTTAAGGATTCTCAGCTCCAGGAGGGTGCATGTCCGGGGGGGGGGGCAAAATGTAAAAAAAATATAATTGGGGCCGGGTGCAATAAAAACAAACCTGCGCCCAGACCCGAACCCAGCACCCTAGCCACAAGCTGACCCACTACACCATGGGGCCAGCTCGGCAGCCTACCATAGCGCCACCCCTCAAATCCCTTCCCACCCCTTGCCGACTGTGCTTGCTCCCCCTTGCACACATACCTGTAGCGTGCTCACTCCCACCCCTGCACGTGTACCTGTAGTGATTTCCTGTTACTACTATCAACAACCCACCCCATCCGGTCACTGCAGCTGCCCAGTAGCCACTGTGCCATGCGTCATGATTGAGTTGCCCTTTCAGGAGTTGCTCAGTCACGATTGCACATATCACAGTATACCCAAAGATCTATGTTCATTATGTCATGTGCTTTACTTGGCACACAATATTGTACACCTTTCACAAAGTAGTGGAACTGTTACAAATTTGAAATACTACTGTACACATTGTACATTTGTGAGTTGCTTTCTTTAAGAGATGGTGTAGTGATACCTAAAGAAGAGACATTGCTATAGGCCTTGAAATCTTGTATCATTATCTTTTCATAAGTTTAATAAATGCATTATCTTTACCCAGCAAACATGTTCTCATTTTGTTTCTCTCCTAGCTTTGTGTGGGTTAACACGACACGACCCTACCTTGCTCGGGTACTTAGAAACAGTCAAAGCAAGTTACATGTTTGGGTCATGTATGTTATTTTATGCAGGTTCTTGTAGCTGAATAAACTAACCCTCAGCACAGCCTTACAGTAAGGTGCTAGACCTGTAGTTTGGCCTTGTGTCACCATGTTGGTGGGAGAAATCAATTTGATAACTAGTGGCCAGTTCAGCTAATAGGAATAAAATGTGGTACCCACTTCCATAATTTTGTGGGCATCATTTTCTAGGAATCAAAAATCTTTTAATAAGCAGATACCCAGTGTGCTAGTAAGCATCAAAATGTGTTACAAAATCAACTGTTTTACCAGCTATTGGCCACCTGGATAATTGATTTTTCCCCTGGTCACAAGGAAGGGGAGGGGGAGATTAGGCTGCTATATATACATTTTAATATGTTGACCCGGTTTGAGGTACCAGACCAGTGATGTATGGTCCTGTACCTGGAGATTGTTCTAGGGTGAAGTGCATAGGGAGGACTGTGGTAGGGCAGATGAGAGTTAGACATAAAAACCCTAATAGCACATTTTGAAATATTGAAGGCCTTATGTCTGCAGCTCTAATAGTTTCTTTTCAACATTTGTGCAGTTTGTATTTTTTGCATTAGCAACCCTAATGAGCATTATCATAGTTTTCCACACATTTTTTTACTTTTCAAGAAACTTCTGTGGTAACTGAATTTACAGTTGGCATTTGAAATAAAAAAAAAGAAAAGCTCAACAGCACTTTAATGTCATCTCCAACCCCAGTAAAACTGTAATACTCTCCTACTTTGGTAGGTGGTGGGGAAGGGTCACAATATCAACCATATCACATTAAAATATTTTAATAATTAATTGGAATTAATGTTATCTTAATATGAGTATCATAACCTAAACTGGTGTAAAAAACACATTTTTACATTTGCTTGCATGCATGCACAAAGTGAATATGTTGTTATTGTAGTGTAGGGGGCTGTATGGGTGTGTACTATTAAAGTCAGTGGATGTAGAAAGGAAGGAGACTTGCCTCCCAAAAACCAATGCTGAGAAGGCTGTCAATGACAGTGTTCATCTGGCTGGTGGTTGCAAAATTCTTGTAGTTCAAATGGTAAAAACCCACACTGTTTTTCTGCCCATTAGCCAGCCAGCAGACATTATCAGGCTTTGAAGATAAAATTCAAGCCTCAACATGCATGTATATGTGTGTGTGTGTGTGTGTGTGTGTGTGTGGTGTGTGGTGTGCGTGCGTGCATGCATGCGTATGTGTGTGTGTGTGTGTCCCAGTTACAGACAAGAAGCACCTCTTTGAAAGCACTAAACACAGCTGGGAATAAATAGCATGCAATGCAAATATAACAGCTTAAAATATGTTGACAGCATGTCAGTAATGAAAAGAAAACATCAGCAACAGTTAATTTAAATTGCATATTGTTTATGTTCCCTGGAAAAAGTCCCTGTTACCAGTTGGATAACTTTGAAAGTGTGAAACTTAGACACAATTCAGTTTATAGTTCATTTATTTTGCAATCTTTTTATATATGGACTTTATCTTCCTATCCTAGCCTCATTCTGCTGTCGAACCCCAGCCCTTTCACCCCACCTCCAAGAATTTCCCCATCTACTTCTTATCTCATTGTGTGAGTATGTGCCATAGATCATGGAATCATAGAATCACAGAACTGGAGTTGAGCTAGTTGGCGTTGGCCTTTAATAACTCGCCACATATCAGTGGCAGTATTTAAATCTAGATTTTCCCATATATTTATCTAAGGACCTTTTAAACATTTCCATGTGGCTGGTGGTGGTGGTGGTATGATGCCTTCAGGACCAAACCATGATCATGTAGGAAGGAGTTCTTTTCCATCTGTTACTCTTCTTGAGTCAGAACCACTGGCGTGCAATGGCACATAAGACCATAAAGACAGTGCACAATTTCAACGCCTGCCTCTAGCTTTCATTTCTGGTGATCACTGCTGTGCCACTTGCCCTCCACTAAGTGGCAGCCAAGCACCAGTACACAGTCTTCCCCCCCACCCAAAAGGAGGAGATCTGTCAATGGATGCTAAATTCTTCTTTAATGCACCAGCCTTTAAGCAACCTTGGTTCATTCCTGAACCTAGGTTTCTAGTATTGCAGGAGGTGAGGCATCCAGTGCCTCAGTCCTCCGCACTACTGGCCTGGCTACAAGTTTACTGTAGCTCAAATTTCCTTACACAGTTTTGTTTGTGGTCCTAAGGGGGGGCTGAACCTGCAATAGACTGTTTTACAGTTCTGTAATTTTACCCTCTGTACTAATCAGCCAGAACCATAATTATGAAATTATGTCCCCTTTTTCTTTATTACTAAGAGAAGTGACAAAAAAACAAAACAAGATTACTGTCCCTTGGACTTTATTAGCCTTGGCTGCTTGTCTATACATGACATCAGAATTCTTTCTTTATGACATCATAATTATCCCCACAGCAACAGACTAGAATGTCATAAACAGAACTGTGACTGCAGAAGTAGACAATCAAACAGATCAAATAGGGTAGAGATCTCATTTCCATGCAAATTCTCTTAGTAATAAACAAGGATGACAATAACAAAAAAAGGGTGAAATATAAGTTAAATTTTGTCTAGATATTATGTTTTTCAGAGTTGTCCTGACCCTGTAAACTAACATTTAGCATTGAGAAATGTTTGTTTTTAAAGCAAGCTGATCTGCTTTAAATTGTTAGCTTTTTTTTTCTGGCAAACTCCTGAATCTTCAAGATGGCCCTTTGAATGGTGTTGCAGAGTAGTATTTTGCATATGCTAAGGCTGATACTTATTTACGGCATGCATGCCACCACTAGAATGGACTTCCCCAGACTGGTCAACCCCCATCAAGAACAATCAATTGACCATTACAAATTATTGGTATTCGGTAGGCATGCAGAAGTGCTACCACCATTCTAAGGAGCCTGCATGCATGTAGAGATATTGAACAAGACTAATTAAAGCAGGTATTCCCTTTTTTTTGTTATACTTCAAATCATTTGTGTTGCTGAAATTAATAGATATTAGATTAGCACTTTACTAAGTCTGGTGTCTTTATTTGCAACCAATGATGCTGCTACCATTGTTCTGCTTTTAAAAAAAATTAAGGCAGTCATTGCCAGTTTTTTCTCCAATCCTGCGAAGCCCAGTCTCACAGACATCAGTTCCATAAGGAACGTGAGCTCCACACCCTTCATTGATAATGCTGTCATTCACAATCTCAATGACAGCAGCACTTAAGTGTGTTCACAGACTCCTGTCAGTTGCCCCAGCCCTCTTACTTTCTTAAGCGGTAAACAGCATCTGATGCAAACAACTGACAGGAGTGACGGTTCACAATTGTGCTGCTGGCTGTTCAATAGCTTTCAATAAGTCCTAAAGTGAATCAACATTTAATCTAAGAGGTATATCTTAATCTTCTGTTAGTTTTTTTTTTATACAGTCCTCTGTTTATACTGTTGTGTGAGGTACTATCCATTTACTGTATTGAGTTCCATGTGAAAGTAACTTTCCTGTGTACCACAAAAGGTAAAAACTACATTCAGTATGATACTGCATTTTTGTTGCACTCCTTTTTTCATATTTCTTTCTTTTAATGCTTATGGTATGTGGATAGCCTTTGGAATTTTTATTCAACTGGGAAGCAATATGGGAGATTGTTAATCTCTGACATGATTGCATCTCAGCTGTTTCATGACCCCCAGGGTCTTACACTCTTGCGGAAATGAGCATCTGGGGCTAACAGTTTACATCTGACATTATTGTTAGATAGAAGTCTTCCTGTCTTCTGTTTGGGGTCAAGAGTTTGCAGTTATTATTTTCCAAACATTTTATTTACAATGTTGCTTCCCACTGTAGTGTAATCCTCTGGACTGGTGAAACAACAGAGCCGTGATCATGTCAGAGATTAACATTGTTAATAAATAATGCCAAAAACAGTATTAGTGCCTCACACTGCTTCCCAATTGAGTATGACAGGCTGATTGGGAGAGGTTAGCTGAAACACAAGTGTGAGAGACAGAAAGACGTGCAGTCAGTTAAAAAGAATTCTAAAGGCTTGTGACACACATAGTGGATACCTACAATAAAGAAATATATAAAAAATAGTACAAAAGAAATGCAGGATCACACTACAAAGAAGTTTTTTATGTTTTCTTGCACATACACAGCAAACATCTTGTTACAATAATTGGGTGTTAATGTCAGCTCCAGTGCAGTTCAGGCTGCAGTGGGCTTGATAGGGGCAGTCCAATAATCAGCAAGGCTGAGCATGACACTGTTCTTTGCTTGTAGGGTGGAAACTGTATGTAGGCGAAAGGAACAAGCTGCTCCTATCACAAAGTGGCTAATTTCATCTGCACGACACTGCACAGAAATCAGCTGAGCAGCATCATTTATTTATTTTATTTATTTATGTTTTTGATGACTGAGTAGGTGCACTGATCTGATAGATCATTTTCAGGCATAACCTGGGTCACTAGCATGGCACATCAAGTAAGGCATACACAGGTAGTACGAACAGTATAACAGGTAACATAGTTCAGTGCAAGAAGCATGATACATAGGGACAGTATGTAAATTGAGGTTACAGTATAGTACCAGGTTCAGCAAACAATTCAGTAGTATGGTAAAAACACAGTTACAATATTGCAATCAATAGATGGTAAGTGCGATGATGTAGTCATGAGGGGAGGAGAGTTCAAAGCAAGGTAAGGAGAGAGTGCAGAGCATGGTAGGGTGCCAGAGTCTCTAGTAAGGGTCCTGCAAATATGGAAGGGAGAAAAGGAGGGAAATAGACAGGAAGGGATGCCCACATACCTGGGAGAGCAAGAGCATTTGGCTTCTGACATCAGCCAGGCCTTGTAGTGGGTTTTGAAAAAAGGGTGAGAGGTGGTCAAGCAGAGTGACATGGGGAGCTTGTTCCATAGGGAGGGGGCAGACCAGGAAAGGGCTTTGCTGCCCATGGCAGAAGAGACTCTTGGGACCTCCGGGGGGGACAAATATTCTCAAATGCACCTGGATGCCACTCTGCCCATGAGGAGGGATGAGAATGGGGACAGGTGCCACTGAGGATATTATCTATTATACAGTGAAGGGCAAAGCTGAACCGTCCTTGGAGGGGGAGCCATCTCATTGACTGGTGCAGGTCGCAGTGATGGGTTGAGTTGGGAGACTGGTGTTCAAAATGACATATACTGTTATAAACTGAGTTGAGCCTGGAGCGCAGAGGACACATTGGAATAGATGGGAGTACAGTACTCAATAAGGGGGAAAATGTTGCCTTGTGCAAGTGCAAGGCACACCTACAAGGTCAAGAACTGTTTATGGCAGTAGGCAGCCCCAAGTTTCTGGTTTACCCTGCATACAATGTTGTTGACATGTTCCATGAACTCAAGGGAGGGGTCAAGGGTAACACCTAGGATTCTGAAACTAGGAACATTTTGGAGAGAGATGCCTTCTGGAGAGAACACTGGACTTGGTGACTTTGACGATACATGGTTTGGAACTGAACAGCATAGATATTGTTTTCTTTTCATTAACCAAGAGGCTGTTAGAGAGAAACCAATTATATTTATTCTTAAATTGTATTATTAAATTATATTACTTGGCTGGCAGTATAGCCTAGAGGTTAGAGGAATGAGGAGTGAACGAGCTTGATACATCCAGCAGACCAGACCTGAGTTTGATTTCTCACAACCTCCACTTGCATACTGTGTGACTCTGAGCAAGTCACTTAATCACCCAGTGCTCCAAGGTCACCCCTGAAAACAGGCACTTGTACCTAGTGGGCCTTACCCCATTACCAAAGACTAAAATAAAAAAAAGGCAGCACCATAGTTAACATTTAGGTGGAGGAGCTATTTGTTGGGGACTTGTTGCTATGGAACAGGACGTGGTCATCCCCATAGAGAAGCATCTCACAGGAGAGGCTGTTGGCGGGAAGGGAGTTAATAATATGGAAAATAGTGGAACTATCAGCCTCAATGAAAAAGAAACAAATCTTGGGGTCTGAAACACTCCTATGTGGTACAATAAGCCCCCTCCCCCTTCATAGATTGTGTTTGTGGCCATAGATTTCTGTGGAACTGTTACAATTCCCTGCCAACCTCAGAAGTTGCAGCTGACTGCAGAAGTTACTGAGTTTGCTGTAATGATGCCATGTGGAGGGATTTTTCCACCTTAGCATTGCTTGCAGCACTGACCTGCAAGGCATTGTTAAAGGGCATTCTATCATGCCCGCTCCGAGTGGGAATATATTATGAAATCAAAGGCCCCCCTCCCAGTGCTGAGACCCACCATGAGCAGACATCTGCAATGCAATCACTCTCTCAGGTAGTGCACCCTCCAACGACTTCATGGTTGTGGACACTGAGGTGTCCACTCCAGTGCCACCATATATCTGTGACATCGAGGTGCCCAATCCCCAATGTTACCCTTGCACTTGGTAAAAAAAATCCCTTGTAGTCTTTTTCTAGTAATCATAACTGAAAAGCAGAAAACCATCCTCTGATGTCTTTTCATTTTCAAATTTGGTTCCACAAAATCACCTTTAGAGCCAGATTTAAAAAAATTCACCTATCAGGTTCATGAACTGAGGAAATAAAAAGACTGTGTCAAAAATGTAGGGTCAAAAATCTTAAAAAAACACTGAAGTTTGAAGGTACATTGAATATTTTCAGTATTCACTCATAACTGGTAATTCTCAATATTCAGACCCCAGATTTTCAGCATAGTCTTTTCATGACCACACCTCATGAACATAGTAGGTGAAAATATTCAAACCTGGTCTGAAAGGTGATTTTGCAGTCACTCTGCAAAATCACCTTTTGGGCCAGATTTGACAAATTTCACACCTATCAGGTTCATTAAGTGGGATCATAAAAATACTATGTTGAAAATTTGGGGTTAAAAAAAGCTATGAAAAAATATTCTGTATGGGGCTACCCAGTGGGTAGCATGTTGTGTTCCTATGCCAGCAACTTGAGTTTGGGGATGAGCTCAGGAGCCTACTGGGTAGCATGAGGATGGGGGAATAGCATGGTATCATGCAAGCCTGGAAAGTTATTCTGCAGTATTCTGTTTCTCAGGCGACACCTTTGGATGGGCATGGGAGCATTTCTTTAGAAAGGGTTGATGTGTCCATTATGGCCTGACAAGGCCATATACTGAGTCAGGAGAAATGGGTAGGCATGTGAAATGTGGCTTGGGATATCTACACTACTCTGTTTATTCCATAATAATGTAGCCAGACTGTGTGTGTGTGTGTGTGTGTGTGTGTGTGTGTGTGTGTGTGTGTTTTATCGATAGATAGATAGATACTGTAAATGGATGTATATACAGTATATATATTCTTTGCAACAAAGTGCACTAGTGCACCAGTTAAGGTTCAAGTTAATGCACAAAAGTAGGGAAATGTAGCATTCGGGTTTCCAACCCTAACTCCCCACCCCGACCCTCCATGCATAAAAAAAAAAAAAACATAAGGGTTTTTGGTCTCTGGAAGTTTGGTGAATCAGTGGTGGGGTCTTCCTCTGGGTTGTAAATCCTAGTGCTAAATCCTCCTCACAACTCATTGCCTCCTTCTGAAACAAAAGGTACAGCTCCAAGACAGTTCCTCATAGTGATACATTCTTCAAAGGTACAGAAGCATGTCTCACCATATGTGGCCAACAGTCTGTTATAGCTTTCTTCACACAAGATCCTGTGGGCCCTACATGAAGAAAGGACATCACATTTGACTTTGTTCAGGGAATGGGGTGGGCAATAGGGTTGACAACCCCAAGGAAGATCCCACCACTGATTCACCAAGGCTCCAGAGAACCAGAACCCTCATTTGTTTTCTTTTGCTGCTTAGGGGTGGGGCAGGGAGTTAGGGTTGGAAACCTTAATGCCACATTTCCTACTTTTGTTGTATTAACTTGAACCCTAACTGGTGCATTCACATAGTGGAAAATAGAATTTTATCCTCACTTCCTACCCTTCATGACCAGCATGAACACATGCAGACCACAGGGTCCTATTAACCCTGCACCAAGGGAAGTCTCCATCTGCCTTAAGAAGTGCAGGCCCTGCCATGCAGCAGTGGATGTGAAGAATACATTTGGCTCTCTGGGCTTGGGAAGTCCAGCACCCTCCTGGCCCTGCATTTCTATGTGGCCACAGATGCAAATGCACAGGACAAAGAGTCCATCTCTCAGCCAATACACAGCGCCCTCTGCCACCCAAAGGTGCAGAGGTGCAAGGCTCTATGCCAAGAGAAGAGCTTTGTTCACTATATGGTACCTCAAGCCTTGTGGACAAACCTGAACCTTTCTTTTCCTGGATGGAGAGGTGGTGTCACTTAACAGTGCCATACCCTCATCCTCACCCCACCCAGCTGGGTCACTGAGCTTGCCCCTGAACTCAGATCACCTGCACAGGATCACAAAGTGTACCCGCTGGAGTCAAGACTGGCACTAGGCATAAGGTTTCTTATTAATTATAATTTTTTTTTAGAAAAAATGGGCAGTCCTATGGATCAGTTCATTCGCACACTTAGATGAATAAAGATGCTTAATTCCTGCTTCCTTTATTCAAAATTTTTACTTAAATAGAGACAATATGGCAACTACAGCAACCAAACATAGCAATCAAAGTGCAAATAGTAATGTGCAAACATGCAAGAAAAACCCTGATTCACTTCTTAGTCCCAGGTGCACAGTCCTGATTTCAGTAAACCCATGAACAATCTCCTTTAGCAAGGCATTTGATACAGTCCCACACAAAAGATTAATACACAAGTTAGCCAGCCTTGGAGTGGGCCCCAAGGTGGTAGCCTGGATAAAAAATGGCTAGACAACAGAACGCAAAGGGTAGTAGTAAACGGAGTACACAGTGAAGAAAGGAGGGTTACTAGCGGGGTACCGCAGGATTCAATATTTGACCAGTCCTTTTAATGTCTTTATAAGTGACATTGCAGAGGAACTGGAAGGAAAAGTATGTCTCTTTGCAGACGACACAAAGATCTGCAACAGGGTTGATACACAAGATGGAGTGGAAAGGATGAGAAGGGACTTAGCAAGGTTGGAGGAATGGTCAAATGTATGGCAGCTCAGGTTCAATGCAAAGAAGTGCAAGGTAATGCACGTGGGAAACAAAAACCCAGGAGAAGAGTTTACACAATGGGGGGTGAGATACTGACAACAGTAAAAATGGAAAGGGACCTGGGGGTAATTATATCAGATGACCTAAAGGTGGGCAAGCAATCTGAGAAGGCAGTAAGGAAGGCTGGGGGGATACTGGGATGCATAGGAAGAGGCATCAATAGTAGAAAACAGGAAGTTGTTATCCCTCTGTACAGACAGTTGGTGAGACCCCATCTGGAGTACTGTGTGCAGTTCTGGAGACCCCATCTCTGCAAAGACATAGACAGATTAGAGGCTATCCAGAAGAGGCAACCAAAATGGTGCAGAGTCTGCACCAGAAGATATACAAAGAAAGACTAAAGGAGCTTAATATGTATACCCTTGAGGAAAGAAGGGAGAGAGGGGACATGATAGAAACTTTAAAGTACCTCAAGGGAATCAACAAAGTCCAAGAGGGTAGCATCTTTCAGAAAAAGAGATGTACAAGAACAAGGGGGCACAATTTGAAGATAGAGGGAGGATGGCTCAGAGGTAATGTGAGGAAGTATTTTTTCACAGAGAGGGTTGTGGATGCATGGAACAGCTTCCCTGAGGAGGTCGTGGAGTCAAGAACAGGGGGGGAATTCAAGAATGAATGGGACAGACATAAGGCAGTCCTAGTGGGGGGTAGGAGGAAGTAAGCTGTTGGTTAACTAGGATCTGCAGCTTGTCTGTTGGGTGGGAGAGTGGGCAGACTGGTAGGCCAAGCGGTCCTTATCTGCCATTGGATTCTATGTTTCTTTCTTCTGACTCATTTGCCGAGGTGTCCCAGCTGCACAGTCCCAATTTTTGCAAATTCAAAAACTTATTTCTGGCTCAATTGCCTAATTCCAATATTTGCTTATGAACTGGTGTGTTCGTATTTCTTTTTTACGCATTCCTCCTTCCTTTTGGTCAGCCTTTTTTTCTTTTTAGTAGAGGACCACCTCTTACTTCTTCTTGCTGCCAAACAACCTCCTCCCCTGGCTGGGGGCAGCAACAATGAATAGTATTGGTTTATGTTTCAGAGTCTGGTTACTCCACTCTCAGACCTCTGAGATTTTTTAATTTTTATTTAATTTTTATTTATAATTTTGACCTCAAATTTTTAAGGTGGTCATTTTATGACTCCCCCTATAAACATGACATGTGTCCTAGCTGGTCCAACAGTGCAGCAGTGGCACTACTGCCCATGATGATAGTGACCGGTGTATGGGAATAAGACTGGGCTGTTGGAGACTTGGCCATGGGAGGATAGTTGAGTGTCCCATAGATGCCTGCCTCTTCATGGAGGGAGGGATCCTGGTCTTTGCCACTCTACTGCCACCTGGGTGATGACAGAGTTCAGAGTGGGGAGCAACACTGTCCTGAAATTGTGGTGTCAGATGCAACATTTTGTGACACTTGGGAGTGGATGAGAAAAGTGAGAAAATCCCTGACCCACAAGATGCTACCCACCACCCTGCTGGACCTACACTGCTGACTGAGGCTAGCTCTCCTCAACTGAAGCTAAATTTTGCTCAGGTGTAACAGGTGGCCCTCTGGTGGCACTTCTCATGAGACAGTCATCCACAGGGGAACAGAGGAGAAGGGTAAGTCCCAGGGGTGGTGTGTGATGGGGCTGGGCAGGTCAAAGAGGCAGAAGAGGGCTGGTCAGCATCAGGGAAGAAAACAAGCATGTGTCAATGTCAAATGCTGTCTTGCTGGCATTGGCATTGGTAGTGCAGGAGTTAAAGAGATGCATAATAGGAATGGCAGTGAAGTATAGCTCTGACACCAACCCAACCCCACCCTTTAGAGACTGACAGGCATTGAGGTGTGTCTTTGGGTCGTTGGCCATATTGCTCATGCCATTTCACCTCACCCTTCCCTGCAGACTCTGAGAAGTGTCACATTGTGCCTTGGGGTCATCAGGCCTTACGCTCACCCCATTGCATAAGGAAATACGTTGAGATGGGTGCAGTATAGGAGAATGGGTGAATTTTGGGTCCAAAGAGTCCAAGGCACACCTTGATGCCTGTCACTGGCTGCAGGGTGGGGATGGGGGTGGAATGGCATGAGCATTACAGCCGACAATCCAAAGTCACACCCCTGCCACCTGTCAGTCTCTACATGATGGGATGTTATGGTTAGAAACCCTAATGCCCTGGGCATTTGTTGGTATTTGCACTCCAGATTTTCAACATGGGCTTTTTGTGACCCCACCTCATGAAAGCATTTGGGACATCTGCTCATGAACAGTGGCACTGTGATTTTGTTAATCTGTCCCGAACGTTGATTTCCCACACGACCACACCATTCTGTGCCAGATGTGCAAAAACACATTTTGGGCAAGACGTGAAAAATGACAGCTGTACCATTCATAAGGAGGTGTGAAGAAATGGCAATGTTGAAAATCTTGAGTAAAAATATTAAAATTTTTCTAAGTTATGAGCATGCATGGAAAATCCACAAAGCACGCTTGTAACACAGTCATTTTTTGGAATTTTTTTCACCAAATTTTCAACATAGGCATTTTGGGACCTCCACTCATGAACAATGTCACTGTGATTTTCTAAATCTGTCCCAAACATTGATTTCCCACAGCGACCCTACCATTGTGTGCCTGATGCATGAAAACACATTTTGGGCAGGATGTGAAAAATGACAGATGTGCTGTTTGTAAGAAGGTGTGAAAAAATGGCAATGTTGAAAATATGTAGTGAAAATATAAAAATTTTTCGAAATTATGAGGGTGCATGGAAATTACACAACGCACGCTTGTAATACAATCATTGTTTGGAATTTTTTCACCAAATTTACAACATAGGCTTTTTGGGAGCCCACCTCATGATCAGTGGCACTGTCATTTCATTATTTCGGTCCTGAAAGGTGATTCCACACAGTGACCATGAAATCACCTTTCAGGATCAAATAATGAAATGACAGTTACTGATTTCATGAGGTGGGGTCCCAAGAAGCCCATGTTGAAAACATGGAGCCAAAAGTAAAAAAAAATGGCAGAGATCTCTACCTATGTTGAACCCCCCCCCCCCACTGATGCCATTATACAGCTTACCAGCATTTCTTCAGTTCACGGTCAGCTTAGAAGACTGCAGACTTGTTCCTGCTCCAGTAAAGATTGCGGCGCTGGACCTCCAAAGGTAAGTATAGGATGAGAGGGGTGTGGGGAGGTGAGGTGCACAGAGCTTGGGTGCAGATTAGGGGAGGAGGGTGCTCCGGACTCAACGATGGACCGTTTTCTTTTTTCAGGAACGGACATCGGGGGAAGGTTTTCTTTGCTTACAGGTGAAATAAAACAACTGTTGGGCACCCAGTGTGCTCCATGACTTTGGGGAGGTTATGATGGCCACACTGGAGTGGGCTCCCATTGTGGCACACAATGGGGGTGGGGTGGGGGCTGGAACATTCCGATGCGGTAGGCTTCAGAACACATGAAGCACACTGGGCTGGGCTTGCAGTGTGCCACACGATCTTGAGCAAGGGTTTTCAACATGCCAACAGGGGGATTGGGCACCCCTATAGTCAGCTTTCTAAGAATTGTGAGAGGCAGACAGCGACAGCCACTGCCATGTTTATTGAAATGTTTCAGCAGGCAAGGCACACCCTGCAATGACTGGGCGCTCAGTCATTGTGGCAGTGAATTTCTTTCAAGTTGATGGCATGCTTCTCAACTGCTGTCATAGATATTATGCTTATTCATTGGTGCCAGAGACAAGCCCCAAAAAGCAGTGGTGGCATTGGCCACAACACTGTTGCACCTCCACAACCTGCTACTTCAGCAAGCTGCCATAAGATGTTGCTTGTGCTGCTGCATGCGCAAGACAACATAAAAAGAGAAAAATCATGCAGTATTAATAGTATATCGATTAAAAGGTCATTTTGTACCACAAGTGCAAAAACATGATTCATCCAGGATTTAAAAAATGACACCTGTCATGTTTCCGAGGTGGTGAGAAAGTACGGTTATGTTAAAAGTTTGGAGTCAGAATCCTGAACATTAGTAAAGTTGTGAGTGAATGTTGAACTGTTGCAACATTTATTCATAACATGGTCATTTTACCATATCTGTACACCAAATTTTCAGCATAGCCTTCTTATCACTCCACCTCATGAACCTGGTAAGTGAAAAGTGTCAGCTTTCCCTTGAACTGTCATGCCATAACGCCGATGTAAAAATGCATGTAGGCCAGGATTTGAAAAATGACAGTTGTCACATTCATGAGGTGGTGTCAAAAAATGGCTATGCTGAAAATTTGGGGTCAAAATATTGAAAATGACCAGTTATGATCGAGCACAATGAGATTTCAATGTACTTTCATAACTTTGCCATTTTTTAATATTTTGACTTCCAGATTTTCAACATAGCCTTCTTACTACCCCAGCTCATGAACAAGGGTGGTGAAATTGTTTAAGTTCTGCATGAAAGGTAATTTCTCAAAGCGACTGCAAAATCACCTTTCAGGACAGATTTGAATAATTCCACTGCCCTTGGTCATGAGGCGGGTCCCAAAAAGTCTATGTTGTAAATCTGGTGTAAATATATTAAAAAATGACCAAGTTATGAATTAAAGCTCAAACCCCTATTGTAATACATTAAACTGGACTTACCTTATTGCAGTTTGCCGGTTCTAGCAGCAAGACATATCTTCAAATGAAGAGTGGGTCTACATCATGGGACATGTTCAGGTGAGTGAAGATGTGTGGGGGGGTGTAGGGTGGTGGCTCCTGAGTGGCAGGCTGGGGTGAGGTGGGTGGGGGGTGGGATGTCAGATTGGTGAGGGACCATTTTGTTGTTTACAGATTTTAAAAAAATCAACAAGGGTTGATTTTCTTTATTTTTTTCTTTATTTCAGAGGACTTTCTGACATTGGGGATTGGGCACCCTAATGTCAGGCTGCTGTTCAGCAGCACGGCGGGTGGGCATCCCAGAGCTGCAAAGTATATCATGGGAAAGGGGGCAGGCAACCAGGAAGGGGGAGATGAAGAGACATACTACCAGGTTGGGCACCCTGGTCGACTTATTTAATATTAAATAAAAACATGGGAATAGGGGGCAAGTGACCTGGAGGGGAGGACTGCTGGCTCACTGCTTCAGCTGAAACTGGCAGCATGACTCCAACTTTGGCTTCACATTTCAAGAAAGTCCCACTGTTCTCATTCTAAGAATATGGGCAAATACAGTGCGGGTCTTGTTCTGGTGAGTGAGTCTGTGTGTGGGGGTGAAGTGGGGTTGGGAAGGGGCTCCTGAGTAGGAGGATGGGGTGTGGTGGGTAGGGGTATGTGTAGGAGAGGCAGATCAGTGAGGGACTATTTTCTTTTTTGCAGGTTTAAAAAAAATCAATGAGGAATGGTTTTCTTTATTTCAGGGGACTTTCCAAAACTGTGGATTCCCCCAGTATCATAATCTATATGATGGTAAAGGGGGCAGGCAGCAGGCAACCTGGAGGGGAGACAGGTCAAGAGCAGTGGTACTGGGGGTGGGCACCATGGTAAGCTTTTCCAATATTAATTAAAACATGGGATTATGGGGCTGGCAACCTGGAGGGGAAGGGGAAGAAAGAAGTGGCACTTGGGCTGGACATAATGTATTGTAGATAGATAGGTAGAACTAGATAGATAGATAGATAGATAGATAGATAGATAGATAGATAGATAGATAGAAAAAAAGATAGAAAGACAAACAGAGCTACATGCATAGGGAGAGACAGAGATGAGACAGCAGGGTATCGGGGGCTGACTGTTTCAACAGAAGCTGGCAGCATGACTCCAGCTGTAGCTTCACATTTACGGGAATATCCTGCTGTTCTCATACCAAGAATGAGGGTGAATGCACTGTGGGACATGGTAAGGTGAGTGAGGGTGTGTGTGTGGTATCACGTCATTTGAGTGAGCCAAAATCAAGTGACTCATTTTGGCCGCTTGCATGCATCTCAATCTCCTGCCTCATAAATCAGGGACAAGGCTTAAAAAAATCAAGGACAAAAGATCAAAATCAGGGACACATCTTCACATTGGTCCTATCCACTCAGGAAGCCGGTAGAAGGGGCTTAGTGTAAAATGCATTTTCTAAGGAAGAACAAGTCTAACATTAATGTTTGACATTATTTTGTGCTTACAACCCCCACTGTTTGGTCATGGAAACACATTTTTTTAGGAAAGACAGAGTAAAATTTTAAGGTAGAATCAGGGATGTCCCTGAAAATCAGCGATAGTTGAGAGGTATGGTCACTTGTAGGATGAGCGACAGTGAGTGGAGAGCGAGGTGAGTGAACAGCGAGGGAGAAAGGGAATAATGGCAAAGGGAAGAAAAAGCGATGGAAGGGGGATGAAGGCAGGAAGAGGGATGGGCTAAATGTAGATTTGGAGATTGATGCTGGCAACCTACCCACCTAATGTAGTGGGTAGGGATGCTGTCTAGAGAGCTGGTGGTCCTGGATTCGGGACTGCATGAAGACTGCATGTCTTTTGTGTTTTGCAATTTTAATTTTTTAGGTTTTTACCATCCATGGTCCCTGTTCTTTCCTCCAGTGTCCACCCCCCCGGAGGTGATTATATAAATACAGGGGGTGCAGTAGGCATAATACCCCACATTAAACATTATTTTCCATGTGCGCTGACTTTGTGTTTGACTTGTAGTGTACTGTGCCCTATTGGTGTTTGCTAGGGTTGACTCCATGTTTTGCAAGTTGTGCAAAATGGTTTGCTCTTTTGACATGGAAATGTGTGTGGGGGGTGAGTGCTGAAAGGGAGGTCAGGGTAGGGTGGGTGGGGTGTATGGTGCTGTCAGATCAGTGAGGGACCATTTTCTGTTTTACAGGTTAAAAAATCAACAAGGGATGGTTTTCGTTATTTCAGGGGATTTTCCAACACTGGGGATTAGTGCCACCATGTATAAAATGGGAAGTGGGGCAGGTGACTTGGAGGAAAGGGGTGAAGAAATGTGATTCTAGGGATGGGCACCCTGGTCTGCTTATTAAAGCTAAATTAAGCATAGGAAAGGGTGGAGTGACATGGAGGGAAGGGGAGGGGGAGAAAGAAGTGGTACCAGAGGTGAGCACCCTGGTCCACTACTCATTTCAGTAATAGAAAGATATACAGATAGATAGATAGATAGATAGATAGATAGATAGATAGATAGATAGACAGACAGACAGACAGACAGACATGCATTTACAAATAAAAAAGAGAGAGAGAGAGAAAGAGCAGGGGATCGCATGCTGACTGCTGTAACTGAAGCTGATAGTACTACTCCAGCTGCAGCTTCACAGTTCAAGAAAGTCCTGCTGTTCTCATATGAAGAACGTGGATGAATAGTTCCTCTCTCTAAGCTGAGCACCCAAGATTTTCATGTGCCCAGAAACCTTGGGCCAATTCTGAAAGGAGCCCTTAGAGCAATGCAAGTTACATCACTCCAGGGCTGCAGCAATACCCCGGTGTGCCTGGGACCCTGCACCAGATTCCAAAACAAATCAGGGTCCCAGTGCCAGAATCCCTGGGATTGTTGCAAGTGCACTTAAACACCCAACCATTGGAGCAGCTGCGGCACATGTCACAAGGATCCAGCTTCCCCCTCACTGGTGCAACACTGGATGGGCAAGCATTGGTGGTGGTGGTGGGAAGGTTAACCCATGCCAGGAGGGGAGCAGGGAGCAGGAGGGGAATGGGGAGGCATAGGGAGAGTTGGTGTGTCAGTTGGGGAGAACAAGATTGTGTTAGAACCAGGTGGAGTACATATGCCTACGTATAACGTATACAGAAGCATATGAACCCTGCCGGGTGCCAACACGATCCCATACATCCCAGCTGGCACACCAGCTCTCCCTATGCCCCTCTGTGCACCTCCTGCTAATGGACCCACATGTAACCCTCCTGCAGCAGTGTTCCACTCACACGCAGGGTGCTTAGACCATCTCCTGACAGGTCTAATTTGAGCCCCTTGCAACAGCCACGGCAGGGCTTTTGGAATCAGAAATGTGAGCCCCACCATGGTGCAAGCCCCCTTGCAACTTGGCATACCCAGATGCAGGTCACAAGGGTGGCACAGTGCACATTTGGCACAGCAGCTTCCATGTCCAGTGCAGACTGCATAGGCTGTGCAAGAGACAAAAAAAAACTACACCCAGTGTTAAGTGTAGAAGAACCAAACACCATCTTTTTACATTTTTTGATGTTCTGTATCTTGAAAACCAAACAAGAGGTTGTCAATAAACTTCATGTCTTGAGACTGTGCCACCCTGACTGTGCATGCCAAGATTCTGGCAATTTTGTTGAATGCAGCCAAAGTTATTAAGGTGCAAAAATGTGGATTTAACATTAAATAGCCTACTCAACCCTAATACGCCCCTATAATATCTATTGATATTTACATTCTTTGCAAAAAAACTTTGTTAATGCATTAGTGAAGGTAACTTAATGCCACAAAAGTATGGAAATGTGGTGTTAGAGTTTCCAACCCTAACTCCCCACTCCCACCCTAAAGCAGTGCAAGGAAAAACATTAGGTGTTTAGGTTTCTGGATTCATGGAGAATGAGTGGTGGGGTCTTCCTTGTGGTTGTCAACCCTAATGCTTACTCCTATCCCCAGCCCCTAGCTTCCAGTCCGAAGCATAAGGTAAAGCTCCAAGCCAGTGCCTCATAGTGATGCAGTCTTCAAAGGTTAAATATGTCTCACCACATGTTGCCAACACAATTTGTTGTAGCTTTTTCACACAAGGGCCTGTGGTCTCTGCATGAAGAAAGGAAATCATAAGTGATGTTGTTTGTTCAGGTAACAGAGTGGGCATTAGGGTTGACAACCCCAAGAAAGACCCTACCACTGACTTGCCAGGACTCTGGAGACCCAGAACACTAATGTTTTTTCCTTTTGCTGCTTGGGGGTTGGGGGTGGGGAATTAGAGTTGAAAAACCTAACGCCCCATTTCCTTACTGTTGTGGCATTAAGGTACCCTAACGGGTGCATTAACAATGTTTCTTGCAAAGAATTTCCTTTCTTTTTGAGATAGTGGAATTGTAACCTCATTAGATGCAGATACGCAAGGCCCATGGGAAGACTCCATCTGCCTACAAATGCAGCGATGAAGGTCAAGAATTCACTGGGCTGTCTAGTAGGCTGTGGAAGTCCTCTGTTCCCTGTGCTTCAAAGTGGCCATAGGGATTCACAGGGCAAAGAGTCCATCTGTCAGCCAATGCACAAGACCCTCTGCCAGGCATAGGTTCAGAAGTGCAGGGATCTATGCCAAGAGGACAGTTGTCTTCACTATATGGTACCTGGGCTAATGTTGACTACCCTACAGCTTTCATTCGCTGGCTGGTGGGATGTTACATAACAACGCCATCCCCTACACCCTCACTCCATACAGCTGGGTCACAAAGCTTACCCTAAACTCAGCTCACTGGCACAGGATCACAAAGCATACAGTGAAGCCCTCCAAAATGAAGCGTAGTGTTACAGATTTGCTGCATGCCAAAAGGGATTAACTCCCACTGAAACTGCATTGTTTGCTGGGGGGCGGGGGGATCCAACAGGGCAGACATGAATTTCCTGTCTCAGTACAAAGATTCCTAAAATTATATTATTATTGTGGTTTCTGCTGACTTTTTGATGTTTTTTCAGTCAGTATTGCAGAGCAGAATTCCTTCTGTGCATAATGAGCCTGAAAAAGCAGCATCAGACCATCACTACAGGGTTTGAAACTTATTTCCAGTAGCCAAGAACCAGTGCCGTCATCTAAACCTGGGGGCCCGATGCCCTCTGAAAACCTAGGTGTTGCTCAGATCTTACCTCTTCTAACTAAATTACAACAGACGGGAGATTAAACAAATCTGTGACTTGGGGCAATGGATAAAAAACCTATTGACTTGGACAGCAAAATTGCTGCTAACCAGACAGCGATCTACAATCTTATCAGCTCTTCTGAACACCAGTTGGAGAGTAATGCAGGCCTGATACGGGATGTAAGTTTCCTCCAGGCCAAGGCAGAGACTCTAGAGCGTGGCCTTAGGCAGCGAAATGTCTGTATAGTTGAATTTCCTCCTTGTTTGGCTAGCTGTACTGAACTGATGTCAATGGTGGAAAGATTCATTTTTGATGACCTGGGATTGCTACCAAGGGACTCAGAGGTCTGAGTGGTGCAAGTGTTTGCTATCCTCCTTGCATCCGAGGGCTTGCTGAGGCCCCTCATAGTGCCCATTAATGGCTATAGTGACATGATCATCTCTGGAGGCCAGAATTCCACTACTGCAAGCACCAAATAGCTAGGAGGACATTGTGTGGGAAGGCAGTCATCTTGGGTTTTTCCCAGATTTGTCTTCTCACACGCAAGATCGTAAAAAGAAGCAACAGGTCATTGAAAAGTCTCTCCTTGAAAAGGGAGTGAAATCTCAATTACACTTTCAGGCTTGTCTAGAGGTGACGTTTAAGCAGAAGTCACACATCTTCATTGATCCTGCTGTGGCTACATGTTTTTCTGAAAAGCTAGTGCAGATGAAGTCAGAATCCTCAGAACAGAATCTTGAAGGGGAAACAGAGTGACACAGTGGGACTGTGGCTGATTTCCTAGGACTATAAGATGGCCAACTAGATACCAGATGTATGGTTTTATTGGCTTATCCCTGTGGATGCTTTAAGAACATTGTTCTTTGCAGGCTGGACTGTTTCTAAAGGCCTCATGCTCTTCTCTGAAGTTTTTTTTTGTTGTTAACTGTGCTTGTTTGCACTTTAACATTTCTTTATTACAAAGGGACAGTTATTAATTGGGTGTGCTAAAGTGCACCGCTCTGTTTGTGAACTGACTGATCTCCTATAGAGCAATTCTTCCCCCTGTGCGGCCCTTTGATGGCTTTTGTATGTGCAGGGTTCAACATTAACTTAACTGAGCCCAGGCATTCTGCACGGTAACACTGAGTCCCCTTGTAACATGGGGAAGAGAAAGGGTTGTGTCAGATTGGTTCAAGAGCAGCAGGTGATCATAAATAAATTCTCAAGTAATCTATGGTTGCCTGAGAATTAATGTATGGTTGAGTCTGCGGCAGTTGTCTTCCCCCTCTCACAGTGTTCTCCACCTTATTGACAAAAAGGAGCAATACCAGGAGTGTCCACCATATATGTATACAAGGCATGTTGTTATGCTGAATGTCGTCTGGTTTCTGGAACAAAAGCCACAACGTAACAGTGGGCTTTTACTAGGTAAAGGAATCTGTGTTTCAGCCGAGCAAAAGTCCATCTTTTAACAGTTTGTAAACTATAAAGTGGCATCCTGTTGGATAGTTATGACACGTAGGCTATAATTACCTGTGGTTTATTTTAATCTAGCTGGTTCCTGTTGCAGAGCAGCTGAACAGAGATGGATTATTCTCTTAGTGACACACACACTGCTACTTGTGATTCCAGCAGTATAGAACAGCTCAAATGTATTAATATCTCCCTTTTTTTTCCCTACCCCGAGGGCATCTAATGTACTACACAACTGAGTAAAAGTGAGAGGTAGTAATCCAGAAACTCATTCTTCTGCAAGAATTGTTATATTATAATTCTCCATTTTCTTCTGTGTAGTTTCCCCCTTCCCTACCTAGTGCTGTTTGGAATTTTCAGATTCCATTGGGACAGAATTCTGTGGAATTTCTGAAAATTCCAACTTATTCCTTGGAATTCTGTCAGAAAAGTATTGACAGAATTTCACCAGTAGAATATGGATTATCATGTGAACTACAGAATAATAGTATATAGTATAGCATTGTTCTATGTAGAAACAACTACCAGAAGTTTCACAGCCATCTGTTGGTCTTCCAAGGAGTTGCAGGAACAACTACCAGACCTCAAATCTCCTGTGCACTTAAATGTATGCATTTCCCATAATACACAGCAGCCATATCCCAAATAGTAAATATAGCAGAAAAACAGAGATGACTCCACAGTTCAGAAAAGTAAGTCAGCCAAAATGAGTACATATTGACATGTTGATCACATCTGCATGTAATTAGTAATTCAATGACTGTTCACCACAATATTACAAAAAAAAAAATCAGCCTGTTCAGCATATAGTTTCTCCAGTCAGGTGCAACCCCCTTTCTCTACCCCATGGTAGGAACCTTAATGTCCTCCCGAAGCCTTTGTAATTTTACACTTTAAAATTACTTTTACGCAAATGTAATATGGGGAAGAGAAACATATAAAAAGAGCACCAAACCTGTCCTCTTCCCCATGTAACAAGTGAATTATCCCACTCCAGAGCACGGGTCTACTTGGGAATTAATTCATGACTGGTTGGTTGGAACCACTTGGCCTGCAACCTTGTGGTCCAATCCCCCAGCTGTGGATTAATTCCCAAGTAGAACCACACTCTGTCGTGGATTAATCCTAACTTGTATATGGACTCCCCCCATTCTGTTTCATTTTATGCCTGCGAGTGGGAGAGAAGCTGATCTCCTGTGGTGAAAGCACAAAGCCCTATGCACTTCTCTTTCTGTGTTTACTCCTTTATATATTTGGGGGCTGGGGTAGGAGTGGCATGGGGGTTGGGCTCCTTGTTCGAGAGTAAGCACTGTAAAATGTTCAATGTGATTAACCTGTACAGACAAAGTAGCTATGTACTGCATATAGTATGTGCTTTTTCTAATAAAGAGTACATGTTGCTGTTCTTTTAGTAAAATGTTATAAATAAAACGTTTAAAGAAAAAAATACAGAAATTGCATTGTTTGCTGCAGTAACTCTACTGTAGAATTCTACAGAGTTGGGTTTCATCCTGATGGACTTCACTGTACCTGCTTGGTTCAAGACTGGCACTACACACAACATTTTTTAATAGATATATATATATATATATATATTTATATATTTTTTTATTTTTTTACTGCAAAAAACTTTGTAAAGGCATTAGGGTTGTTACTAAAGCAACAAAAGTAGGGAAACGTGGCATTACGGTTTCCAGCCCTAATGCCTCACACTCACCCTGCAGACACCAGTAGGCATCAAGGGTGTGCCTTTGGGTCATCAGCCTGAATGCTCACATCATTACATAACTAAATAAGTTTAGATGCATACAGTATATGAGAATGGGGTGGGCATTAGGGTTGATGACCCCAAGGCACATCCCTGTTGCCTATCAGTGTCTGCAGTGTGGGGGTGGGGCATTAGGGTTAACACCATATTTCCCTACTTTTGCTGCATTAGTAACAACACTAACTACTGCATTAATGAAGTTTTTTTTTACAATGAATTTCCTTACTTTTTCAGATAATTTACTAGCATACTTATTTGCCTGTGGGAGTACAGGGCACTTTGGACCCTCCATAACTGTCATTATGTCACAGTGGGAGCACAGGGCCCATTCTCTGTGATTTTCCTTATTTTACTTTGGGAGCAGAGGGTCTCCCATCCCTCCATAGACATGTCATGAAATTATCAGCATAGCCATCTTATTACTCCAGCACATGTAGCCGGTGGAGAAAATTTTCAAATCCCTGTCAAAACCTAGTTACCTGCAACTACAATGCCATTCTGTACTGCACCACAGGTTCAAACACACATTTTGGACAGGATTGAAAAATGGCAGCTGTGACTTACATGAGCTCAAGTAATAAGAAGGCTAAGTTAAAAATCTGGGGTCAAAATTTTTTACATTTCCGGTTACAAGTGGGTATACCGAAATTGCAACAAATGGTCATAACTGTGATGTTTTTTCATATTTGGACCTCAGATTGTAAGCATAGTCTTCTTATGACCCCACCTCATGAACACCATAGGTGAAATCTTTCAAATCTCTGTCAAAATGCCAATGGCAAATGTGGCAATGGCCACAGGTGTAAAAACACGTTTCTAGCAGGATTTGAAAAATGCCAGCTGTACTGTTCATGAGGTGGTGTAAAAAATGGCTATGTTGAAAATTTGGAATGAAAATATGGAAAACTACCAAAGTTAAGTGTGTGTGTGGAAAAATGACATTAACCATAAGTAACTCGGCCATTTTTAGGAATTTTTCCACCAGATTTTCAACATGGGCTTTTTGGAACCACACCTCATGAACACTGGCACTGTCATTTAATTAATTGGTCCTGAAAGGTGATTTTGCACAGCGACCACAAAATCACCTTCTGGACCTGATTAACAAAATGACAGTGTTCATGATGTGATGTCCCAAAAGGCCCATGTTGAAAATTTGGTTGAATAAATACCAAAAAATGGCTATGATATCAAGATAAGTTCAAAACACAATTGAAATACATTATACAACACTTTTTGATTTGTCAGTTTGCGGTTCTGCTTTGAATAGTGCAGACATGTCTCGTTCTACAGAAGATGACAGCGGATGATCTCCAGTGGTAAGTATAGGGCAAGGGTGGATGTGGGATGGTAGATGCTTAGTGGGAGGTTCAGGATTAGGGAGGGGGATGGTGGAGATGATGAGGGACTATTTTTTTTTCAGGTTCACAAATAAAAAAATGTCAGGGACCATTTTTTGCACCTATAGGTTAAAAACAATACTTAAAGAGCTAGTGTACTGCCTGAAAACTACCTGCAATTAATTGTAATGTTCAGGTGTAGTCAGCTATCGCTTCTTATAGCTCAAGTATTTATTCTTTTCTGTTTGCTAATTTGAAGATTTTCCACCAGGCAGTACTGGGGTGATGTGTGGTGTAGTGCTCTGGAGGGAAAAAAGGCAGTTCTGTTCCTCTCACTATATCAACACTGAAACCACACTGACTATGACATCACTACAAACCAATGAGAACCATTTCTCACTGCCAGATTTCACTTTTACATGAAGCAGCAGTGACTGGCTCTCCTTGGTTGTTAGTGATGTCAAAATGTCCTGCACTTTGATTGGTAGTTTGTGAAAGTCCTTGCTCAGGCTGCAAGGATTGTGGTGCCTCAAGGTGTTTGGTCTCATTTCTGATGATGTAGTGAGAGGAACAGAACTGCCTTTTTTTCCCCTCCAGAGTGCTGCTCCACACACACCCAAGTACTGCCAGGTAGCACAATTTCAAATTAACATACAGAAAATAAAAAAAATACTTCAGATATTGGAAGTCACAGCTAACTGCATCTAAAAATTACTATTAATGCCAAGCAGTATACTATCTTTTTAAGGACACTTGGAGTGGACTTCCCAGTGTCCCACTTTATTGGGGGGGTGATACATGGATCAGGACACTAGGAGTGGACTCCCCAGTGTCCCATATTGCTTGGAGGGAGGGAGAGAAGACATAACTGAGGACACTGGGAATGGTCTCTCCAGTGTCCCACAATGCTGAGAGGGTTGATCCATGTCTCAGAACACTGGGAGTGGGTTCCACGGTGCCCTACACTGCTGGTGGGTTTTAAGCCATGTCTCAGGACACTGGGAGTGGGCTCCCCAGTGTCCCACACTGCTGGGTGGTTTTGCATGACTTGGGACACTGGGAGTGGGCTCGCCAGTGTTCCACACTGATCTCAAAGGGAGGGTGAAAGGTTCTACTGCTGATACAGAGATTGGATACCCTCATGTTGACAAGTTATAGAGCAGTCTTTGGGGCTACAATAATATGCATGTTTGGCCCCAAGGGGATGCTTAATTTGAGAAAATCTGATATATATGAAAATTGGCTGTGACTATTTTTGCACATACCAGATTTTCGCACATTAAGCATCCCCTTGAGGCCAAACATGCATATGGTTCAGCCTGCCTGAGGGTTGAGGTGCTGGATGCCACACCCCATGCTGCACTGGTGCCCCGGGGTCAGGAACAAGCTCGGTTCATTGGGGGTCGGCAGGGGAGGACTGAGATTGAGCATTGAGAGACAGCTCTCTCTCAGTCCTGGGGTGGGCTGGGGACTTTATGCCATGCTGCAGTGAGCCCTGGGGATGCCCAGAGGTACCACAAGCAGCGGTGTAACTGGGGGGGACTGCGGAAGACATCTGCACATATGTGTGACATCATTGCATGTCTGGGTTCTCTATGGGAGAAAGAATAGGGAAAAATATGGCAGCATGGTTCTGCGGCAACTTGATGGCCGCAGCTCCACAGGCCAACAATGCCTGGAGGCATATGTTTCCTCACCAGATGTGGGGGCCTTGGGGGGGCTCCTTTTGTAGGTGTAGCTGCATCTGCCAGCTGGGCATGTGAACTTTGGGGTCAGCAGTGGACTGGAGCGGTGGCTGGATAGGAAGCAGGGACTGTGGCTACAAGGAGGTAAAAACTCTTAAAATGAAAAAAATATGCATATGATTCATGCATGCATTAACTAAAGGAAAAGCACCATTGTAGTTGTGCTTATCCAGTGGCACAGAGGGCATGACACAGGTGTGGAGCATGCAAGGGTCCTAGGTTTAAGTGTGGCCTCTACATATTTTTTCACCGTCATTGTAGGTGGAAAAAAATATATAGGGAGCCCAGCTTGAAACCTAGGACCCTTGGATGTCCCATCCTTGTTCCTTGCCCCCTGTGCCACAGCAGAAATACAGCAGAAGAGGTACTTTTCCATTACTTAACAAAAGCGTCGATCAACTTCATATTTAATTTTTGAAAATGTAGCATGTGTGAAAATAAGTGATACCTATTTTTGCACATACCACATTTTCGAGCATCAAATATGCAACTAATAGAACACAGTGATCCTGTCCCAGTCAACAGAAGATGACACTGCAGGATCCCTGGAGGTAAGTATAAGGTAAGAGCAGGGATGTGGGGTAGTGGCTGCTCAGTGGCAGGGTGGGGATGCGGGAGGGAGACTGTGGGGACAATGAGGGACAGTTTTCTTCATTACAGGAACAAAACAGAAAACACATTGGGGACAGTTCTTTTATTTACAGCAAATAATATTGCAACATGATTTGGGGACACTGGGAGTGGGCTCCCCAGTGTCCCACACTATTGGAAGGTTCTCCACTGCCAGCATGAGTATTGGGCCCCCTGATATTGCCATTCAAATAATAAATTGGGGGTGGCATGGGGCATATGACACCAGGAGTGGGCATCCCAGTCTCAGAAAAATAAATAAAAATGTATGGGGAGGGTGGGGGGTGTCACTAGTCACCATGAAGAAAGGCACACTGGATGGCAATCAGGTGGTGGGTGCCACTAGACACCAGAGAAAGACCAAGGCATGCATAACAGTGCAGCCAGCAGCATGTGTTCAAGCTGCAGCTGCATAAGTCAAGAAAATTCCACTGTTCCCATACAGAAAATATGGCAGATGCAGTCCTCTCACTAACCTGGGGACCCGAGATTTTGGGTGCCCTCAAAAGGTGTTTCAGCCAAGTATTTAAAAAACATCACAATGCAGCTAAATGGGTCTATTTAGTTAAGTTCTGATTTTTTTATATGACATTTATTTTTTTCTAATTTGCTTAATTTTGTTTCTTGCTAAGTAGAATACTAAATGGTGGACACAGCAGAGCTCTACAAAAGTACAGCAGGCTCTATGTGACCCTACATGTGGAAAAAACAGTAACATGTGTAAAAAAAATTACTGTATGTGACCCTCCATGAGGAAAAGTGTGTGAAAAAATGTATTATTTGCACAAATAATAGCGCTTGCGAAAATCAAAGGTTTTTTTGCCTGACATAAATTTTACCACAGGAAATAATGGGAAATTAAAAAATGTTATAACTTTTGAACAGATTAATTTTTATTCACCAAACCTTCAAAGGGCACATCTGTGAGCCAAAGACTTTCTACCCTGAAAACTTCATATCAAAACATAAAGCCATTTCTGAGATACAGGTGGACAATAAATGCCAAAAAATTGATACATTTAGGATTTTTTGATGCTCTGTATCTCACACAATGCAAAACAGATTCACATGAAATTTGGCAAGTCCGGAGGCCTTCCATGAGAGATTATGAATGACAAATTTAATGCAAATCTGTTGTACGGTTCAAATGTTATTAAGGTTCAAAAATTCAGGTTTAACATAGAAGTTTGCACTCAGCCCTAACTATGATGGTACTACCGTGCCATGATAATACACACACACACACACACACACACACACACACACACACACATATATATATACTGTATACACATATACATACTGTATATATCCCCCAAATTTCAAGACTGTCATTTTATGACTCCCCTTATAAACTTGACATAGTATTTATAGTATATTGTGGAAATGTAATTTTGCACCACAAAAATATAGATAGATATAATTTTCATGGAGAAAGACATAAGTGATAAAATAAATAAATTAAAATATTCATACTCAGCTGGACCAGATAACATTTCCCAAAAATGCTGAAACTTCTAACACCGCATATTGCCACTCCACTGAAACTATTATTCCAAAAATCTTTAACTGATAAGGACATAACTCCAGACTGGGTATCAGCTAATGTGATACCTATACATAAAAAGGGAAATAAGGCTGATTACATCAACTATAGACCTATTAGCCTGACATCGGTGCCAGGGAAGTTGATGGAATCTTTACTTAAAAATATAATAAATTCTCACATGGATCTCAACGGGAATAGAAATGCAGAGCAGCATGGGTTTGTGTCTGGTAGGTCTTGTATAACAAACATGCTATGTTTCTACAAAAAAATATTCATGGCACTGGATGGGGGAAAGCCAGAGGACTGCATCTACCTGGACTTTGCCAAGACCTTTGATAAGGTGACATGGTGAAATAGTACAAAACCTCTGTGATATACAAATAGATTATAGAATCATAGAAGAGATAGCAGGGTGGCTGAAAGGGAGAACCCAGACAATGCGTATAAATGGCTACTACTCCACCCCTGTGCCGGTGACAAGTGGAGCGCCACAGGGATCTGAGTTGGGGCCAGTTTTATTCCAAATATTTATATCTAGTTAGGGACAACAAACAGCTAATTGGCTAAGCAAATATGTTGATGATACAAAACTAGTGGGGGTAGCATGTAATAAGGACAATATAGCCACTACACAGGATGATCTAAATGACATCCACAAATGGGAAGTTCAGACAGGAATTCATTTTTTTTATTTTTATTTACTATGCTTTTTGCAGCCACCAGCCACCCAGTAACTCCACCAGCGCACGGACCCTCGCTCCCACCCCCATATCGGATGCACCCCCCTTGATACCCCCTGGCTTACCCCCCAGGGTGGGGCCATGGCACTGGTCTCCCCATCCAGTACCACAGACGATGGGATAGGTCAGGGAGTGCCATCCTGGAGGCTAATCAGAGCCAAAGACTGGCATCATGAAGAGCGGCTGGCAGCTCAATTTTCTTCACCCTGTAAGTGAGGGGTGAGAGCGTGCAATGATGCCAGCATCCATCCTGCTCCTCAGTGTCAAGCTGATGGCAGATGTTGTGGTACCCCCAGCCTTTGCCAGGGGTTTCTCTAGCACTAGTCACACACCACTCCCTCCCCCTGGAGAAGGAGAGCATTCCATGGGATGCTCGATCCTCTTCCCCCTGGCTGGCCCTTTGACAACTCAGGTCCATTCCTGAACTGGGTCGCCGACGCTGCAGGCAGAAATCCAACTACTGCACCGATGGGCTGGCTCAGAAATGAGTTTTAGTATCTATAAATGCTGTGTTATACACTTAGGAAGACAGAACTCAAAAGGAACCTATTTTTTGAAAGGACTACCTCTTAGGGTATCTAATAAATAAAGAAACCTGGGTATAATGGTGAATGAAAATCTCACATATTATAATCACTGTAACAAACAAATAGCAAAGGCAAAAAAAGTACTGTGGACAATAAAATAGAATTTTAGAAGCAGGAATGAACAAGTTATTATGCCACTCTATAGGTCATATGTTAGACCTCTTTTGACTATGGAAGTCTGGTCTGGGGACCAATAAAAAAGATGACATAAAGAAAATTGAAAGCATTCAAAGACACACCACAAAACTGATATGTAACCTAAAGGATGTACCCTACAACAATCATCTTAAAGCACTGAATCTAATGTCCCTTGAAACGAGAAGAATAATAGGAGACATGTTGCTGTGCTATGATATAATGCAGGATGACTACTTGCTAAATGAGTTAAATATGGATTTCAAATGTGACAGAGCAACCTTTAGAGACCACCCCTACAATTAAGACAGAAAAAGTACAATACAAATACAGTAAGAGAAAGACCTTCTACACCGAAAGTGTAGTGATGCCTTGTAATAGTTTACCTATGAAAGTAATAGTAAGCAAGAATAAACACCAATTCAAAAGAAGACTAGATGCCTATATTACCGAAGGAAATGTATTGACTTATTATGAGTAATGTGATAGTGGAAAATATAGGCTAACCGCCTTTCCATGCTCCTGTACACCTTAGTATGTACCTGAGTATGTAAGTGTGAAAACACAACTCATCTAGGATTAAAAAAATGACACCTGTCACATTTATGAGGTGGTGCAGATAAATGGTTATGTTGAAAGTTTGGAGTCAAAATATTGAAAATGAGTGAAGTTATGGGTGAACATTGAAATGCTGCAACATTCACTCATAACCTTGGCATTTTACTGTATTTGTATACCACATTTTCTGTATAGCCTTCTTATTACCCACCTAATGAACAGGTAGGTGAAGATTTTAAATCACTGCTGAAATGTTGTTCTGCACCACTGACACATCATTCCATGCCGCAGGTACAAAAACACATTTTGACCAGGATTCAAAAAATGACAGCAGTCACGTGCATGAGGTGGTGTAAAAAAATAGCTATGTTGAAACTTTGAGGTCAAAATATTTAAAATTATCAAAGTTATGAGTAAGCATAGAACAATTTCAATGTATACTCATAACTTTGTCATTTTTACATACGTTGACCACAGATTTTCAACATTGCCTTAACCTCATGAACAAGGGTAGTGAAAATGTTAAAATCTTGCTTGAAAGGTGATTTAGCAAAGTGACTGTGAAATTGCTGTTTGGACCAGCTTTGTATAATTCCACCAACCGTGGTCAAGAGGTGGGATCCCAAAAAGGCCATGTTAAAAATTTGGGGTCAAAATATATAAAATGACAAAGTTATGAATTAAAATTCAAAATCTCATTAAAATACATTAAACCGCACTTACCTGATTTTCTTACATTGCAGTCACAGGTACCAGTAGCAAGACATGTTTTCAATCAGAGAGTGGATCTGTGGTGTGGGAAATGTTCAGGTGAGTAAGAGTGTGTAGTGGGTTCGTGGGTGCTGAGTGGGAGGTCAGGGTGGGGTGGGTGGATTGGGGGGTCAGATCAATGATGGATCATTTTCTTTCTTATAAGATTAAAAAAGACAAGTGGCAGTCTTTTTTACTTCAAAGGTTCTGACACTGGGAATTGAGTGGGAGGTCAGGGTGGGGTGGGTGGATTGTGGGGGATAAGATCAATGATGGATCATTTTCTTTCTTACAAGATTAAAAAAAGACAAGTGGCAGTCTTTTTTACTTCAGATGTTCTGACACTGGGAATTGGGCACTCCATGTCAGGCTACTGTTTGGCAGCACTGGGGGTGCCACCACATACCTAATGGGAACAGGGAGGCAACCTGGAGAGGAACGGGGTAAATATGGGGAGCAGTACTGGGGTGGCCACCCTGGTCTGCTCATATATTTAACACTTGGGAAGGGTGGGCAGTCAACCGGGGGGGGGGAAGAAATGGTACCAGGGTGGGCATCCCAGTTCACTTTAGAAATACTTTAGATAGATAGATAGATAGATAGATAGATAGATAGATAGATAGATAGATAGATAGATAAATCATACTGGCATATTAATCTCACCATAACTTGTCAAATATTTAAGTTATATAGCCCATACGTACATTGAGGGCATATCAGTTCCTGCCTCACAACCACATTAGAGGTCACCCTCAACAAATCAGAGAGCAGCTTTTACAATATTGTCTAGGAAGATATGGAAGTTATAATCTCTGTATACTATTAGTACCATGCATACAAGCAATTCTGATAAGCATGTCTGTGTCAGACTCAAAAGCTAATGAGCAAAATATGGTGCTCAAGTTTGAAATTTGCCTTTTTTTGGTCTCTCAGTGTATAAGTTCTCAGTTTCCATAACATTTTCAACTTGGTCACTTAAGGCTTGTATCCATCGTCCATTGCAGACCCCACTTTGGTCCAGAAAAGATGCCAGCATATCTTAATGATGTGCATCATTTTCATAGACATGTTCAAACAATTGTGGACAAACAGCATGGAGCAGACATGAAATCAGACTAACATGTTGACTTCATCTTTTGCACTTACACGGCTTTGTCACACCAAGCATTGTACCCACAAAGTCAGCACAACAGCTAGATAGATAGATAGGAAGACAGACAGACAAACAGATGAGAAATAGACCAGAAAGAGTGACCAAGGGATCAGTAGCTCACTACTGGCACTATAGTCGGCAGAACACTTCCATCTGAGGCTGCAGATGTCAAACAAAGTCTGCTGTTTTCATGCACAGAATGCGGGTGAACAACTCCCCTCGCTATGCTGGGCAGCATGGATGTTTGGGTGCCCAGGAAGGTATTTCTGACAATTTTTTTTTAAAAAGCACTGGAATGTAACTAAATAGATCTCATTTAGCTAGGTTCAAGTGTTTGTTTTCTTGACAATCTATCCTGTTTATGTATTTTCAAGCCTTGTGAGTTTAAAGGAAGAAATAAGATGGCGACCGGCAAGATCAGTATTTTTCTCAGCACAACAGGTAAATCATGAAGAAAAGCACTAACGAACAGTTTTTTTCTATTTGCATTTCTTGGGTAACTAAAAAATCGTTATAACTCTGGAATCCTATAATAGTTTTTTTCACAAAACCTTTGAAAGGCATACCCTTAGCATGGGCCCTTTTTACCTGGATAATTTCATGAAAAGATTCCACACCATCTAGGCTGTAGGTGAAAGCAAAAATATGCAATGTTAAAGGAATCTGATCACATTTAGCGTTGCTAACCACCTTCCAGTGTAATATAACCAAATTAGTATATCTGACTAGTTAAAATGTAAAAGGCAGGTTTTAACATACCATTTTTATATTTGTTTTCCCGCAAACCCAGAAGCTAGTGAAACTCCAATGGCTCAGCATAAAACCTCATGCTGCATCGCGAGTCCTTGGTAGTGAAGTGTTACAAGGTAAACACGCTTCCATACTACCATGGCTGACTAGAGTTATAGCAGCAGTGCAACCTGGACAGATAGGAACTTATTCAGCTCTGAAAGTGAGCCGGACTTTGTGTCCGTTCAGCTCAGCATCAGGGTTCTTGATCCCTTCAGGTACAACCCTTATCGGTCCAATGTCTCTGACAGAAGTATCAGCAGCTGGGATGGAGATTCCGTGACAGCACCTGACCCCGAAGCATATGGTGGTGATGGACGCTGGCTGCACAATAATTGGTATGCCACTGAATTTTGCTAATGTCTAACTTAGAGCTCACACTTGCCTTTGTACTTATTTCACCACCCACCCAGCAATGATGTAGTATCCATGTCCTGCTTTAGAGTGATCATCTTCACTTCTTGCCCACCCCCCCAACAGTGTATTGTGTTTTCCGTGTCTGCAATGTCTGAAATTTCCTGTCTCTATTTAGAAAAATCATGTTCTACCCCCAAGCACCAGTGCACTTGAACACCACAACATTGCGGATGCTGATGGCTAAGCAAGTAGCCCACATTTGTAAAAATAATTAATGTCCTGTCCGACAGTGGGCAGCATAGTTCTTGCCCCCAGCTGTATGTGTCAGAGCACCAAGACAATTGTCTGTGACCACATCCAGCCACAATGTTTTGGAAAAAGCTGTAAAAATTATGACAACTATTGGTGAATGAAGTAGCCCATATTTTTTGAAAACATTTTATCTGATGTCCTGCCCGAGTGCTGTCAAGATCACCTGCCCATGTGATCCAGTGCATTTGGGTATGCCACATATAATTGTGCTTTGTAGTACATAGACCTTCGAGGTCCACCTGTGGAGGGGATATTTATGTATTTCATAGTGTGGCACAGATCCATCTAAAAAGTAGCTGCTGAATTTACGACACTTTTTACATGCTTTTTACACCTTCTCCATGCCCTGACAAGCAGACGTTGATTACCCTCAGAGGATGGCTCTGTATACCTATTGTAACTTGTTGGTTGCATAGTATGGCACAGATCCATTTAAAAAACAGCTATTAAATTTAGCACACTTTTTTCACCTTCTACATACCATGCAAAGTAGTAGTTGATTACCCTTCAGAGCATGGGTATCATAAAAAAGGCAAGGCGAAATTAATTTAAAAAGACCCCCAATCCCAGAGACTCTGGGTGCTGCACAGATAAATAAACACATATTCAAAAAAACAAATCAATGAAAACAAAAAAAGAAATATAAACATATATGTAAATAACTCCAGATAAAAACATTTCCCATAAAGAATAAACTGAGGCATCACATTACTAATAGCTGTACTCAGGTCTGAGAAGAGCAGCTTAATCCAGAAATGCCTGAGTGAATAGGATGGCCTTAAGGTGGGCCTTGAATACCTCCAGAGTAGGGCCCCCCTTAACCTCGAGGGGCAGCGAATTCCACAGGATGGGGGTGGTGACACTAAATGCCCTGTCACCAGCTGATCTCAACCTCATCCTAGGAATCACCATGGGGCCCCCACAGGAGGAACAGAGTGGGTGAACTGAGAGAGCAGGTACAAGAAGGTCTAACAGATGACCAGGACCCTGACCATGTAGGGCTTTATAGGTGAGAAGACCCACCTTGAAACTGATCCTCCACCTGACCGGGAGCCAGTACATTAAACATAAAAAAGACATGGAATACTAACCCTGCTGACAGTTTGTCAATGGTGAACCCTCGTCTTCTAGATACAGAGTCAGTGGTGCCACTACCATCAAACTGGACAACATACATTAGTCATCAGTAACTTCTTTTTTTTTTCCATTCACATTTTATTCAGTTTTTGCAGAGACAAGATATAAAGATAATATACAAAGCATCCAGAAACTTGAATACCATCATTCTTACATAAGATTGCCAATAATAACAGGTCTCCGTAAACCCCAAAGCCCCCAAACACCCACCCCCTTATACATTACCCTTCCCCACAAACTACATGCAATGCAGTGCTTATAGGGCATATAGTCTAACTACCTACGAATAAGATACATACAATGGGGTCCAGATTTTCTCAAATAGAGGCAGTTGGTTATGTAGGACAGCTGTCATCCTCTCAACCCTAAGGCTTGCCAGAAGTTCTGCTAACCATTCAGAGTAAGTAATCCTAACACTATCCTTCCAATATTTAAGCACTAGTTTTTTCACTGTGATAGAGATCAAGGCCATATGAAATTTCCTCACTCTAACCGAGGAACCAGACATGTACCCTAGTAAACAGACTGCAGGACTAAACATATCCTCCAATCCTAATAAAGGATTGGCTTTACTCTTTATTTCATTCCACAAAGGGATGATTTTTGGGCACTGCCAAAAGATATGTAAGAGATCTCCCCTTTCCAAGCCGCATCTGTAACATTTAGGATCCTTCACTAGATTTAAATCCGCCAGTTTTTGAGGAGAATAATAAATATTGTGTAAAATTTTAAACTGAATAAGTCTCAAATGATCTTGTCGAATGAATCTATGACAGCTCTGCCAAATCTGTGACCAATCTAAGGTTGCTTCAGGGAACACTTTGGCCCAATATGAACTCGGGGCTAAATTCTCCGTAAAGGCCCGTTGGAACAATACCAAGTAAATTTTGGAAATTGCCTGTGGAATTCCTACCAACGGGCCTATATCCGCCCAGAATGGAGTACGAGGTGTATTCACCGGGCCCTTTCCTACTTTTTGAACTAATAAATGACGAAGTTGAAATATCTTAAAACTGTCTCTAATAGACAGCTTAAACTTACTCATCACATCTACAGATGAGATTAGACCTCCCTCCTCATTAGTCCTTTAAGAAACAGTCCACAGGTAAAAGTAACCAGTTGTACCTGATGGTCTTATTTCCTATCAACCACTGAGGGTTACCCACAATAGGTTGTGCCCCATCCATAGTTTGATCATATTTCAAGAAATTGCAGAGCTGATTATGAATCCTTAAGGAGATCCCAATAGGAGATTTTCTCAGAGGGGAAGGGAGTGCCTTACCGGTTACATAAAATAGTGCCTCCGGGGTAAAACCAAAATTTTTGATGAGACTAATTTCTAGATTAACCCACAGCGGAACATAACCCAATGTTGAAGAACTGCCCTTAAGCTGAGCCCATCTGCCATATTTATTCAGTTGAGCTGCCCAAAAATAGAGAGCAAAATGAGGTAATCTCAAGCCCCCAAGTGATTTAGGGGACGCCAGCTTTGAATAGGACATCCTTGCCTTCTTGTAACCACATACAAAATCTGCTATTTTCCCATGGAGTTTATTGAACCAAGACAAAGGGATCCAAACATTCAACATGCTTAGGGGATAGAAAAGTCTAGGGAATATATTCATTTTGACAATATTTATTCTACCCCATAATGACAATGGAAGTTGTGCCCACCTTTTTAAGTCCAAATCTATTCTATGAACCAGGGAGTCTAAATTCAACTGATGTAATCGATCCAGACTATTAGTCAAAGTAAGACCCAGATATTTGAAGGATTTGGGACTCCATCCTAGACCCAAATCTACAATTTCCCGACTAAATAATTTATTATTAAGAGGGTAGACTACTGTTTTATCCTGGTTCAATTTGTAGTTAGCAAGGGAACTGAAGTTATGTATCACCTTTAACAGGCTGGGGATGGACCTACTAGGCCTCGAAATATAAATCAACAAGTCATCTGCATACGCCGTGGTTTTAATAACTTGGTCCCTAACTTTGATACCTACGATTTCACGAAACATCACTATATTCCTTATGAGAGGCTCCAAATACAAGTTAAATAATAAGGGGGATAGGGGACATCCCTGCCTCGTACCAACATGCAATGTGAAAGGGGTTGATATGGCCCCATTACAAGTGATTCTAGCAGAAGGATTTGAATATAACGCTCTAATCCACCCCACAAACTTCTCAGGGAAACCAAATTTACCCATTACCGTGAATAAAAATTCCCAGTGAACCCTATCAAAAGCCTTCTCGGCATCCAAGGAGACCAACGCCATTGGAGATCGATCTCTCGGAGACCGAAGACATCTTAATGTTCTAAAGTGGTCCATGAGGATCTGCCCTTCATAAAACCCACCTGTTCAGCCCCTATCAACTTTGATAATATTTTATTAATTTGATCTGCCAATACCTTAGCCAAGATCTTAATATCGTAATTTAACAACGAAATAGGTCTGTAACTGGCAGGCTTCTCAGGCGGTCTATTTGGTTTAGGGACCAAAACTATAAGCGCTTCTGACAAAGTCCTATCTAACTCCCTCCCAGAAAGAATATATTGAAATAATCTAAGTAATAAAGGAGTCAGTTGGGAAGAGAATACTTTGCAAAGATTAGGTGAAAACCCATCTGGGCCAGGTGTTTTGTCTATAGGTAGATTCTTAATAGCTGCTTCTATTTCTCACTGGGTTATCTCAGCATTGAGAAAGGCACAATCCGAATCGTCTAACGAAGGGAGTAAAAGATTCTCTAAAAAAGCCGATATCTTAGATTTAGATGGAGGACACACCATATCACTATATAGGGACTCATAATATTTCCGGAAAATTTGAACCATTTCCTCCGGGATGGTCTTAATACACCCATCCTCATCCGATATGATCCCTTAAATCAGACGGGAAGATTCAAGTTGTGCAATACGCCTAGCCAGGAGCTTTCCCGACTTTTCCCCATGATCTAAATAGTTGGCTCTAGTTTTTATTATAGCTAACTCAGCCTGCTCCCCCAGCATTCTAAGATACGCATCCTTAACTTTCACAAGCTGCTCCTTGTCCTCCTCTTTTGAATTTAAAACTATCGCGGCTTCTAGAGATCTGATTCGAATTATTAAATCCGACACAGTGGCTTCCTTCTCTTTCTTTCTTTTAACAGCCTGACTAATCAATAATCCTCTCACGTAAGCCTTAAATGCCCCCCAGAAAATATCAGGATGGACACTGTCATTCAAATTGAACGAAATGAACTCCTCTATTTGCTTTGACAAAAACTGGGCAATCTTGGGTATTCTCAAAATTTGGTTATTTACTTTCCACCTATTTCCTTACGAATGAGTGAAGGAAAGAACCGTGACCTCTACCGCAGAGTGGTCTGAAAGAGGGGCAGCCACGATATCCGAGCTAAGGACTCCCTTGAGCAGGACACGAGAGAGAAATATATAATCAATGCGAGACCCAGATCCATGGGTAGGAGAAATAAAAGTATATTCCCTAGACTCTGGATGGAGCACCCTCCAAACATTTGTCAATGCTAGATGATCTACCAGATCATCAAAAGCGCTAGAGGCAGGTGTAGGATGAAATTGAGATCTGGCAGATCTATCCAATGAAGGATCCAGTACCATGTTAAAATCCCTTCCCAAAATCATAGGGAGTTGATTAAATGGTAGGAACACCTTTAATAAACTCACCATAAAGTCATGGCTGTCCACATTGGGATCATACACCGACCCTATCAAAATCTCCATATTCTGTAGTTTTCCTTTCACTAACACATATCTACCTTCCTTGTCCTGAACCACTTTCAGAGGGGTAAAGGGTATTGATCTATGTACTAATATCATAACCCCTCTACTCTGTGTATTACCCTGGGATGAGAAAACTTCCCCTATTTGCAGTCTCCTCATACAATTGGCCTCTTCTTGGAGTAAATGAGTTTCTTGCAAAAACACTACCTTTGCCTTCACAGCCACTATATGTTTCAGAATCCTAAATTGCTTAGCTCTAAGCCGTGCCCCTTTCACATTCCAGGTAAGGAATTTAATTGAGATATCCGTCCCCATTCCTATTCAGTGAGATTGTACCATATTGTGACCATTCCAATACCACGTGACTAACAGTAAAGCTTACAGCCTTGTGCCCAACCCCCCTAAGAACCTGACCCCCCCTATCCCCACCCAAAAACCCCTTTCTCTCTATACACCCCCCGTAACCCCTTCTCTATGTACACCCCATGAACCAAACCGAAAAACCTCCCACCCTCCCACCCACCTGCTTCTCACCTTCCTCATGGCCCATGACACCAGCCCACTTAGCCATAACTCCGTGCCCTTCCCCCACCACCCCTTGCTATATCAATGAGATCCGTCTTTTCATGGCTTAACCAAACTCGTGAACCCATGCATAATGCAGTCAAAGCACCGAAAAGAAAAGTACAAATTGTTAAATGAGTTGCACGACTGACAGCAAGCTAGAAGAATGGCTACATCCCCACAAGTCCGAGGGAGGTGAACAAGTCAATATGCGGAGAAACATCCAGAACGAAACCATACCCTATGTAATTAAACTAGCTCAGCCTCCCCAAGCTAGATAATAACAAACACATAGTGAACCAGCATGTTAGACAAACTATAGCACCCTGGTGCCCTCTTGAGGCAAACCAGGTAAGCTATGACAGTCCATTGTCCTTTAGGCGATATGCGAAATGTCCACAGTGAGCTATAAAAGAAAAAGACCCACCCAATCATGTACAAACCATATCGAAGGCAGCCTTTAATATCCTCGACTGCCCCATATAAAATGACAAGCTAAATGAAACATGAGAGAAACCCACAAGGGACAATCCTAAAAAAAAAAAAAAAAAAAAGGGATCATAGTAACGAAACTACACTGCATTCAACCCCAAAAAACAGGTTCCCCTTGTCAGCCACAGCTATCCGCTGAGCCAAAACAACATTGTCCCAGTCCACTGTGCACCAATATTTAAACGCCAGACATCAAATCGATTCCTGCTTTCCCCAGTTGAGAACACCAGCTTTCAGCTCTTTTTCCTCCATCAGGGATCCTTGAACAATGCAGGAAAGGCCCCTTGTAGTGCAATGGTAGCCGATTCACAAGAATCAAACGCCTTCCATTCATTAGCGATGAAAACCTGAAATTTCGCGGGGTAACCCATACGAAATTTAATGTCTGCTGCGATCAGCCTTTTTACCACCGGATGATAAGCTGCACGCTTTTGCCTGACCGAGAGTGGAAGATCTTGTGCCACTCTAATTCGGGAACCCTCCCAAAATATTTCTTTATCTTCTCTCGCCTTCCCAAGGAAAAGCTGCCTTTCCTGATAGTTAAGAAACTTAAATATAAGAGCTCTTGGAGGGCCATCAGGAGGAGGTGAAGGGCGCAAAGCTCTATGAGCCCTCTCAATAACATACGTTGATCCAAACGGAGAGGGCCCCGCAATCTTCTCCATCAGTTTTTGGGCAAATTTAATCGGATCAGGGCCTTCAGCTCTCTCTGCTAGCCCAATAACCACCACATTATTACGACGACTCCGGCCCTCCAAATCCTCCACCTTCAACTCCAGCTTGTGAATTCGCTGAGTCATCTTGTTCACCACAGGCTCCATTCTCTCCTTGTTCCCCTCTAAAGATTTAATTCGGGCCTCATTGTCGGACGTTCTACGAGCGAGGTCCTCAATTGCAACAGTGATATTCTTAATTTCCCCAGCCATGTCCTGCACCGCGGATTTAAGCGGTCGAATCTCCTCCAGGAATCGCGCTAGCGTGAGAGGCTCCTCCGCTGTGCTGGCTTCCCCCAACCCCTGGGCCAACAACGAAGCCGAGGCCTTGGATTTCTTGGCGGCCTTTTCAGGGGTCGCCGGAGGGGTGTGTTTTGGGGGTGGTTTCCGCATTTCCACCTCCATACAGCCAGTGGCACAGGTTCTCCTCTGCACCCAATGCCAGAAACACTGATTTAGTACAGCCAAACGGAGTAAAATATGAGGATTAGCGGGTGGCAGGTCGGAGCTCACGGAGAGAGCAGCTACTCCGTGTTCCACATCACGTGACTCCCTGTAACTTCTTTTTTGTAATAGTGGGTCGAATAGTGGGGACTGCCCCTTTAGCCAGTTTTAGGTGCTTAGCAAAAGCCAGTATAAATTGCATGTTGTTGGTGAGTGCATCGGGGTGAAATGGGCTGAGCATATTGTAGACAAAAAAGCAAACTTTCAGTCCCATTCCCTCTTCAATTTGACAAAGTTAACCCATTTTTTAAACCAGCCAGCAGATTTATCCCTCTTGGGAAACTCAAAAACAGCAATCTTGTCTGTAGGTGTATTAGTGCATTCTGTGACAACACAGTAATTCACAATTTTTCTAACTAGGACACCAAGTGCACAGTGACAGGGCAAGGAAACTATAAATTGCAATGTGATATACACCGATAACACAATATGCAGATGTGTGCAATTCTATACAAAAAGGAATATTGGAGAATTAGTGAAGTGCCCTTTGAGTAACAGTTCAGGGTGAACAAAATAGAGGGGTGGAAATAAGTGTGGGGAGAACAACACAAACACTAAGAGAGACAGAGTAGCAGCAAGAACTTTGGCACTCAAGCAATAAGCAGTGCTATGGCATTTCACACTACATTCTAAGGTTTTGGCATTCCACAGCGTACAAAGTATAAAGGGTGAAAAGCAATTGTATTTCTATCTATGCAACAACAACAAGGAGGAAGGAATAACCGAGAGATGGCTCAGTGCTTGCTGACTGACTACTGCTAGAAACGAGTGCTAATAGCAGGCCTCAGCTGGGTCTAATAGCAAGGCACAGCATAAGTAAGTTAGACCCAGCATATGCAGGTTATACACACTACAGCTCAATCGTTTTACAACTTGCAAGACACTGAAAGGCTGAATGGTGACAGAAACTGCAGCTCAGCTGGGGCTATCATCAAGGCTCAAAATAAGCATGGCTCAGCATAAGTAGGTTAGAGATAACAACTGAAAATAAAGGCTGAAGCACTTGAAAGACTAAAAGGCTGAATGGTGACAGAAAACAGAAACTGGGGCTAAGCTGGGGCTAACAGCAGGGCTCTCCATAAGCAGGGCTAAGCATGAGCAGGTTAGACACAAGAGATACAACATAAATGTTTAAAAACTAGAAATACACTAAAAGGCTGAATTGTGACAGAAACTGGGGCTCAGCTGGGCCATATAGCAGGGATCAGCACAAGCAGGGCTCATCATCAGCAGCATATTGTAAAGCTGTTGTGTAAAGGCAATTCTAGGGGTTGGGGGTAGAAAGAAGTTGGCTGCTGGTTAACTAGTATCTGCAACTTATCCATCAGGTAGGGAAATGGGCAGACTGGTTGGGCCAAGCGGTTCTTATCTGCCGTCAAATTCTATGTTTCTATATACACAACAGCTTTACAATAAATGTTTTAAAACTTGAAATGCAATGAAAGGCTAAACGTTATGTGCTGTCCTGCGAGCTGACACTATTTAGTGGGCTACAAGATACATATGTATAACAATAAAGGTGACCTGAGCCTGCGCTAACATCAATGAACTGTGTCCAGACAATCTGTGATTCCCCTGTACCCCTGTACAGTCAATGAAGATGTTTGGGGACCGAGGAAACCACAACGGTAAAATCCATCACAGATGGAACTACTGGGAACGAGTAAAGTGCCTCATAAATTCAATACTTAGAGCCAGCAACAAACAGTACTACAGCAGGGAGTATTATTAGAGTTCAGCCGTGGATGCAAGCAGCCTATCTGAATCAAAGAGCACCATGGCTGAAATCAGTCCCTTCTATTACTCATCTTGGATCAGCCACGGAGCACTATGGGAAGAGCAGCCTGCCTCAGAAAAAAGGAGCACACTGAGACGGCATTTTGAAAAAAAAAGGGTATTTCTTCTTAATTACATGTTTTCTTGTTACGATTTTGGGTTTAGCAGCTAGTATGGGTACAGCAGACTGTCTGAAAAAGCCAAAAACTGTTTTGTGTAATGTGATAAATTTAAGTATAGGGAAAACAAATGTGTTCTTCCCAATTTTTTGGTGCTCCCTATCTTGAAAACTGAACAAGATGCCATCACAAAATTGTCCATGTTTTGAGACTCTGATAACCTATTCATGAATGCCAAATTTTGGACTATTTTGTCAAATTACGACAAAGTTATTAAGGTGCAAAAAATGAAGCCTAACATTACACTTCCTACTCAACCCTAACTATAGGGATACACAGTGGGGACTTGTGCAATCTATGTATGTGCTGTTTGCCCTCAGGGAACCCCAGGAATGGTGTCAACAGCACAAGCGTAGATAAATCATTTATCAAGAAACAGACTCCAGCTCAGCCAGAGAGAGGTCAAGTCCAATCCCGCCCAAAATGCACTACCAAAAGGAATTTGAACAAAGAGCCCCCTTACCACAAATGTTTCTTCAATTCTTTTATTTCTTGCAACACCCAACAAAATACCATGTAAATCCAGTGTTTCAGAGAATTAAATATCCTTCCTCAGGGAAATTGGTATCTATCTATAAACTTTAAAATATGCACATACTCTACATACATTTTGTCTGTATTAACAAAGGGCATGTATGAGCTTCCTAATTTTAAAATAGAGCAACATCATTTGTTTCTCTTTCAAAAGGGAATTTGATGCTTTCCTGCTAAGTGGAAGACACCCTCATTAAACTTCATCCACTCGGAGTGGGAGATAATCACGATGGACCTTCTGGCCTTTATTTACCGTGTTTTACCAATTAATGCCAAGTAATATATAGGCAAAGGTGAAACAGTCATAAAAAAGCAAAGTATGTGCTTACTAAAGTTACAAATCAATAATGCAAAACAGAATGAAATGTTGATGTTTTATGTCCTAGAAAATTTATAAGGTGTTTAACAATTTCTTAAAATTAAAAAGTACATAAATGATTAAAAGTTTTTTTTTTTAATAAAGATACTGGTCCCCATATTCAGGGGACTTGCTGGCACAAAAAGGAAATGCACAGTGCAACCTGGAGAATGCATGATGGTGCAATGTTCAACAGTGTGTAATGTGTCACACATGTCTGAATGTGTGATGGCGCACATATAATGTATGCCATGCAGAATAAGGGGGTGGACACCTTCATATTCCATGCATGTGTATATTCAGAGTAAATGTGCAGCACATGTGCTGCGCAGCTCACTTTTGTGCTGAACAAACGTAGGTTTAAAAGGAGCAGCCCTAAATCAGTCAGACACCCAGAGGCAGGCTGCTGAACTGCAGGCAGGAAGTCTGGGATAACATTCCACATGTCTGCCATCATGGCTGACTTGAGGAGGCAGAGGGAAGGGCAATCTGGATGATGAAGAGCCCATAGATGGTATGCCCCACAGAGACAGTACTGGTCCCATATCACATTTGAACAGCTAAGTGACACACAAATCGTGGACTGGTACCATCTCAACAGGGCTGTCCTGAGATAGCTCTGTGAACTGCTCTATGATGAGCTCCAGGCACCCACACACAGAAGTCATGCCATGACAGTAGAGATCAAAGTCACAGTTGTGCAATGCCTGCTCACCACAGGCACCTTCCAGATACCAGTAGGTGACAGCATCGGCATCACCCAGTCAGCTACTTCTCGTCTCCTCACCCAGTTCTTAGATGCTCTGCTGCCTTACGCTAATGAGTTAATTCGATTCCCTAGCACACCAGTGTAGCAGACAGCCACAATGCAGCACATTTACAGGGTTGCTTGCCTACCAGTAGTGCTAGGTGCCATTGACTGCACCCATGTGGCCATCAGAGCATCACCTGGTGGTGACAAGGATGTATAAGTCAACTGGAAGCGGTACCACTCCATCAACTGCCAGGTGGTGTGTGATGCCACGGGGCACATCACAAATATCCTGGCCTGGTACTCTGGGAGTGCACACGATTCATTCATCTGGCACCAGCCATTCCTGTGCTGTCGCTCTGAGTCCAGGGACATACCCAGTGGCCAGCTTGTGGGTGAGTGCAACCACAGCCACAAACAAGGTGTACATATGGTAACATGGTACAGTGATGGTGGACATACAGGAGTCATCACAGAAAAAAGGGGTGTTGGAATGGCAGACATCCATGGGACACACGAAATGGAAGAAGGGAGTGATGGGACCTCAAAAGGACTGTCACTGAACAGACGTGTAAAGCTAGCATAGGAGGGATGTCATGAGATGGGGAACAGTAGGCACAAGATCCAGGGATGGTGCTAGGCAGTAGGAGGCTATAGCATTGTGGGAAGGTTAGCGAAACACACCACATAGGATGGTGTGATTGTTGAGTGGAACAAACACCCCCAGGATGTGTCTTGAACAACAGCCACAATGGCATGCAGGTGGAAGTGGAAGTGACAGTGGAAAGACAACAGCAAAGAAAGGGCCAGAAATGGGAAAGCAACTATGTGCAGCAGTGACATTGTGGGTAGGGAAATGTATACAAGAGGCTGACCATTTGGAACAGTTCTGTGGAGAGAGCAGAATGTAATGTTATTAAATGGTGTTCTAACGTATCACTTTCCTTTACACAGGAGACAGCACATACCTCCTTTGGCTGTGGATGCTCACCCCAATACTGTGGCCCACATCTGATGTGGTCTGCTCAGTCTTTACTGAGGAAGAGGAGGGTAATGAGTCTGAAGGGAATACAAGGAGTGGGAATGGTGCCGAAATGGACACAAGTCCCTTTACACGAGAAAGGGTCCTGAAGGAACTGGAAGTAATAAGAGTTGATAAAGCAATAGGCCAGATGGGGTGCACCCCAGGGTCCTTAAAGAACTAAGAGAGGTGGTGGCTGAACCTCTGGCAATCCTGTTTAGCCAATAACTGGAAACAGGGGATATACCAAAAGACTGGAGGACAGCAGATGTAGCCCCCTTATACAAACGTGGGAACAAAGAGGAAGTGGGGAACTACAGACCAGTCAGCCTCACCTCGGTAGTGGGTAAGATCATGGAAGCACTACTGAAGGAGAGATTGGTGGAACATCTGGTTGTCAATGGACTACAGGACCCAAGGCAGCATGGTTGCACCAGGGGGAGGTCATGTCACACCAGCCTTGTTGAATGTTCGACTGGGTGACTAGGGAGGTTGATCAGGGGAGGGCAGTGGACATGGCCTATCTGGACTTCAGCAAGGCCTTTGACACTGTGCCACATAGAAGACTATAACACAAACTGGGGAATATGGGTGTGGGTAGGACAGTAGTGTGGTGGGTAGGTAACTGGCTAGGTGGCAGGACACAGGGTGGTGGTAAATGGCTGTCACTCCACAGAGGGAAGAGTGACCAGTGGGGTACCACAGGGATCAGTGCTGGGACCGGTCCTATTCAACATCTTCATCAGTGACATTGCGCAGGACCTAGAAGGCAGAATTTCCCTGTTCGCTGATAAGCTCTGTAACAGAGTAGACACACCAGAGGGTGTAGACAGAATGAGAAGGGACCTGCAGAAACTTGAAGAATGGTCAGGGGTTTGGCAGTTGAAATTCAATGCAAAGAAGTGCAAGATAATGCATATGGGGCACAAAAACCCTGGCACAATATATCGGTTGGGGGTGAGGATATAGCATGCACCAAGCAGGAAAGGGATCTTGGGGTTATCATCTCTGATGACCTCAAGATAGGGAAACAATCGCGACAAGGCAGCAGGTAAAAAATAGGATGCTGGGATGCATAGGCAGGGGCATCACCAGCAGGAAAAGGGAGGTCATAATTCCACTATACAAGACACTAGTGAGGTCCCACCTGGAGTTCAGTGTACAGTTCTGGAGACTTTACCTACGTAAGGACATAGACAGAGTAGAGAAGGTTCAGAGGAGGGCAACAAAGATGGTACATGGATTGCATCAGAAGTCCTATGAGGACAGGTTGAAGAACTTGAATATATACACCCTGGAGGAGAGGAGGAAGGGAGAGAGGGGATATGATAGAGACATACAAGTATCTTACAGGGAAGAATAGGGTGCAGGAATAAACTATTTTTAAGCAAAAAAAATGTTCCAGGACTAGAGGGCATGAGATGAAGTTGGAGGGAGGACGATTCAGAGGAAACATGAGGAAGAATTTCTTCACAGAATGGGTGGTGGACAAGTGGAACACCCTGCCAGAGGAAGTGGTGGGGTCTGAAACACTCACGGGATTTAAGAATGCATGGGATAGACATAAAGGAATTCTGGAGGTCGGGGTAAGGGGCAACAGACTTCTAGGAAAACATAAAGTGAACTTACAAGCTCAAATGGGCAGACTGGGTGGACTGAAGGCATTTATCTGCCGACACTGTCTATGTATCTATGTAACATAGGTACAATGAGGCACACACGGCAACAAGAAACATCATAGAGTGCACATTTGGCATGCTGAAAATGTGTTTCAGATACCTGGACAGGTCCAGGGGTGCCCAACGGTATAGCCCAGATAAGGCATGTGACATATTCCTGGCTAGCTGCATACTACACAACATGGCCATAGATCATAGAGTAGTGTCCATGACCTGAAGGGCAACAGTGCAGAGGATGTGGAGCTGCCAGGCATGGGTGAGCATCAATGGCATGACAGAAGGGACCCAAGACTGGCCCTGAGAGGATGGTGGCACAGGGACATCACAGAGAAGGCACACTTTGGATCACGACAGTGTGTATACCCTGCAGGTGTCATATTGCTGTTATGCACACAGGCACAGTGCATGTGAGTGCACATTGTGCCTCAAAGTAATGGTGAGTAGGTACAGGAAAATCTGGCATGATGTACACACAGGTGTAAGGAAGTAGCATGCACCCATGTCCACATCTGAGACAACACTGGTAAGGAAGGATAGAGGTACTGGTAGCAGCTTAGCATGGGTCAGAGACAGACCATTGGTACGGTAATCCACAAGTGCACTCATCATGCCCATGCAAGTCCTACATCACCAGGAGCCACATTGATGTCCCAGATGCCATCCATACAATGTGACAATGCCACAGGGGTTGTGAGGTGGGTCAGTGTGGTGTACAGGATGTGGACAATGCACAACCATAGGCATTACGGGGCAAAGGTAGCCCTATCTGTAGCCTGGAGGTGTCACAGGCATGTCGCATAGCCCTCAGACTTTTCAGGTGTTGAACGTGTGGCCACCAGACATGAACAGTGCCTCAGCCCAATGATGCAGCCAAACCCGGTGGGGGCAGCCATCCCAACTCAGTTGAGACACGTGCCCTGGAGGAGGTAGCATGATGTGTCTGTGTATGGCCATGAGGCATGGTAGGTGTGCAGAACCGAACACCGTGGTCATGTGTATGGGAGGTTCAAGCCCACAGGTCAGGGTACCGGGGAGATGCAGAGGTTGTGGAGTGTTCTGGAGGTGCTGAGGTTGCTGTTGGTGTGATGAGTACAGGGGTAATTCAGCCACCACTTGCAGCTTGGGCTGTGGTGTGGTCCTGTATTGCCACCACAATCCCTAACAACTCAGCACCAATGTCCTTACGGAACATGCGAAGAGCCTCCATGAGTTCCGCATGGTGGACAGAAGCCTGTTCCTCATGGATGCACATCTGTGCCTGCAATCACTGAACAGCATCATGGATTGCCTCCTAGCTCTCCATGGTGGATCTCAGTAGCCACGTATGATCAGCAAGCTGGTGTTCTTGGGCCATGCATTCAGGGTTAGTGTCTGGCTGCCGAACCGGGGGGGGGGGCCTGATGTGCGGCTGTCACAGTGCATGATTCCCTCACATCTGGTCGCTGGGGTTGTGGGGGTGATGCATGTGCATGTACTGTACATGAAGGTGCTGCCTGATCCTCTACCTGGTCAGGCTGTGGCTGGCCATGTGTTCCCCGTTGCTAGGCACTAGTGCCCTGCTACTGCACCTGTGCAGGCTGCAATATGTTGCCCTCTTGTTGTTCAGAAGCCAACTGCAATTGTTGGGCCTCTTGCTGCACAGGGGCTGGCCCTGGATGGCTGCTGGTGGCATATGCAGCATGTGGAGTGTTAACCTGGAGCACATGAAAGAGATGACACTATCAGTCATAGTGCTGTCATCCCCTGACTCACTGGCAAGCACCTCTGCAGCAGTGAGGAGGATATCTGCAAATAGAGAGATGGTGACATCATCATCATCATCATCTGGCTCCCAATCTGTGTGCAGGGCCATGTCAGAGGGCCCCACACTGGCAGTGGTCACAGGTACAGTGCCACGTTGTGCTGCAGACTGTACCTGTAGACCACCACCTTTCCAGGATGTGATGGTGCTGTGGAAAAAAGGATAGACCACGGTTAGGGATGCATGCCCATGTAAACAATAATGTAACTTACACAGGTAGGTGCACATGCATGTACCAGGATTGCAAGTGAAATTACACACAAGCAAGACATAGGTAGCTGTGCACATGTCAGCCATGCTATGGTGCACACATATGCTGCAGAATGCATAAACACAGAGTGGCAGAACTGGGTCATCCACACAGTGGTACTGTGGTACATGATTATTGTGAACAGCACTTACATAAGACAACACATACATGACCAGACAAGATATGCAACGTGTTTTTACAGTGTTGGGATCGGCCATCCTCTGTTTCATATCCCCCACCAAAGACACCCTGTACAGCCACCTGGCATAATGTAGTGGCCATGAGTGCCTCCTGTGCAGACATCTCCTTATGCCTGGAAGGTCTGCCCCCAGTGCCTTGTTGTTCTGCATATTCCTGGGCCAGTAGATCTTTGGCCCATACACGTAGTCCAGCAGCTCATGTTTTGCACTCCTGGGGAGTGCAGTTAAACTGGCCCCGTGCATTCATAGCCTCCGCCACCTCCCTCCAGCCCAGTTCCTGCTGCTGTGGTATTCCCAACCTTCTGCATAGGAGGTCTTCAAGGGCCATATAGGCCTCGGTGGAGGCCTTCAGATCATACTTAGTGAAATTTGGACATATGTGTTTTTGCGTGGACATTTCTGGTACTTGTGGAACAAACAGAGACAGACCCAGTTACAATGACATGGAAATAAAAATAGCACTCTTCACAGAACAGTGAAATCCACACACACATACACACACACACACACACACACACACACACACACACACACACACACAAATATGCAACAACACCTACCTTCAAGACTGCAGTACCTCTTGGTCACCTCAGGAGAGTGGTGGTGCTGCCCTGCTTTTATGGTAATGTGCATGCAAATGAGCTGAATACATTCCAGCAGTGAGATGCAAATGTGCTGTTTGGGCACAGACTGCAATTTGACTATTTGCATATCCCAGCTGAATACTGCAAAAATGTGTACGCACAATTGGCTTTCCATTGCGCATTTCCATCTGCTCTGCAGAATGCCATGGTGCACAGTCACAGACATCAGCGTGATAGACCCCACATGTCACTGCTCTGCACAGGACATGAATAGCGTCATTCATTCATGACAACAGTGGCCAAACATGCATGCATTACTGCTGGTCATTCATGTACCACACTAGCCTGTCGTGCATGCCCATTGCAGAGCACAGGATGGTTTGTGCGAGTTGTAGCTCTGAGTGTCCTTTACAATATGGCACCGTGCAGTTGCCGTGCATGCACAGTAGCATGGAGCACAACCTTAGTTTTCCCCGTGGCTCAATGCTATTGCACATGCGCAGTGTCACAGCTATAATTTCCTATCATGCAAAGGCATGGCACTAACACCAGCAATGCACAGCTAACCAGTGATGCCCTCTCATGCTACATATGCAAGTTACAGGCCTGCTAAAACATGGCTGAGCATAACTGTGTTTTGCAGCAGCAACATGGCCAGCACAAGGAGATACATGGCACTCAGCCAGTGGGAACAGAGATGGTCTGAAGTAGAACTGGCTAACCTGGTGGACCCAGTGGTCCCCAGGCTGTGCCAGCAATTTGGCAAAGAGGACCTGGACAGGCCCAGGTCCCAGGTGTGGGCCTACATAGCCAGTTGGCTAAGTAGGAGGACCAGGGTGCTGCACACAGAGAAGCAGTGCTGATGCATCTGAGACCTTGCATCATTGAGACCTGGCTGGATGAAAGTGCAAGCCCTATTTTAGAGTCTATGGTTCCAGGTGGGTTCTCTGTGATTCACTGACCGAGAGTGGACCGTAGGAGCGAGGGGTTGCAGCCTGTTTTAGACAGGAACTGGATCTCAGGGAGGTGCCAGTTGGATGCACCAGCTCCTTTGAGTGTATAGTGGGTGAAGGTGCAGGCTACAGGACCCTTCCCTTCTACTGTCCACCAGGTGATGGGAGGGAGTTTCTGAAGGAGGTTGCAAACTTCATCGCCGAGATGGTATTGGAGTCTCCCAGATGATTAATTCTGGGGGACTTCAATGCCTGGGTCGACGATGGACTCCCACCATTTCAACAAAACCTCCTCCAACTGATGGATTCATTGGACCTGACACAGGTTATTGCCTCTGCAACTCACGAGGGGGGGACACACATTGGACTTGGTGTTCCATCTGGGGATGGAGATCTCCGATGTGGAGGTGGAGCCAATCAGTTGGTCTGACCCTCACACCCTGAGATTCAGTTTCACAGCCCCTCGAAATAGGCTTGCCCCTAAGGAGTTAGTCCAGTTCCATCCTTTGAGAGGAGTTACCTCAGAAGGCCTAATGTAAGAGCTGAACTTCTTGGGACTTTCAATGGATAGCACTGACCCAGGGCCCCTAGTGTTAGCCTATAATAGGGCTGTTGTGGGGGCCTTGGATGTCATTGCTCCAACTCATGTTCGCCTCCTTACTCTTCACGCAGGGGCCCCTTGGTTTAATGGAGAGATCCGCAAGCTGAAGAGATTGGCGAAGATTGGAAATGCGCTGGAGGAAAACTCGCCTGGAGGTGGATAAGCTTAGATTGTTGGATCAATATAAGATCTACCAATCAGCAATTTCCCATAAGAAGGTAGAGTTCCTGTCCAGGGAAATTGCTACAGAGAAAAATAGGCCAGTCCAGCTCTTCCAGACTGTGGACAGATTGTGCAATCCAGCCTGTCTCCATGCTGGTTGAGCATTGTCTCAAGTACAGTGTGAGGAGTTTGTGCAATTTTTCACTGATAAGGCATCCACCATCAGGGATGAGATCAGCCAGTGCCTTGCCATTAGACCTTGCACTGATCAATCGGGTGGTACTAATGCCTAGTTGACTTGGTTCACCTTTAGCCAACCGGCAGTCATGGATATAGTGAGGATCATCCAGACTTTGTGGCCAACCTACTGTAGTTTGGATCTGAGCCATACATGCCTACTAGTGGGGTGCGTAGAGGTCATCAGCCTGGTCCTTGCTGAGACAGTGGTGGTTTCATTGGAGAGAGGAATCTTTCCAGATCCCTTAAAGGAGGCAGTAGCATGCCCCCTTTTGAAAAAACCCTCCCTTGACCCCAACTGCCCAGCAAATTACAGACCAGTCTCGAACTTACCCTTTGTAGGGAAAGTTATTGAGAAAGTGGTCGCTTTGCAGCTGGAGGATCATTTGACCAACCACAATATCTATGACCATCTCCAGCCTGACTTCAGGAAACGGCACAGCACCGAGACAGCCCTGGTGCGGGTACTAAATGATCTCTTGATGGTGAGAGATTGGAGACCCCATTCCATCTTGGTTCTTCTTGATCTCTCAGCAGCATTTGACACCATGGATCACGGAGTGATGCTTGCACACCTATGGTTTTTCTGTCGACTGAGGGGAGCAGTCTTCAGCTGGTTTTGATCCTTCCTTGAGGGCAGATCACAGAGAGTGGTGTTGGCGATTCTTTCCTCTGCCCCTCACTGGCTACCCTATGGGGTTCCACAGGGCTTGGTGCTGTCCCCCATGTTATTTGCAGTGTATATGCTTCCATTAGGGGACATTATAAGATGGTGTGGGCTGAGTTTTCGTTGCTATGCTGATGACTCTCAGCTCTACATGTCTTTTATGCCTGAAAAGGAGTTTGATACAATCGTGGTGTTTAATAACTGCATGCTGGAGATACAGAACTGGATGAGTACTAGGCAGCTTTAGTCGAACTCGAGTAAAACAGAGGTATTGGTGGTGGACCCTAGTTTTAGGACGACAGGGACTTGGGCGGGGAAACCCTCAGGTATATACCTGGGGGGAACCCTGCTTATGGCCTCAGGCCAGGTATGTGGGCATGGTATTTGATGAGGGCCTGACCCTGAGGGTGCAGGTGTTGGCTGTAGTCAAATCTTCCTTTTTCCATCTAAGGAATATAGCCCAGGTAAAACACCTGGTCCTGCCCAAAGATCTTCCTAGCTTGGTCCATGCCTTTGTCTCCAGTCATTTTGATTACTGCAATGTCCTTTATCTAGGGCTACTGGGGGAGAATATCCGCTGTTTGCAGCTAGTGCAGAATGCGACGGCCAGGCTGTTGACTGGAATCTCTAGAGCCAGTCATATAATACCTGTGCTGTGTGAACTGCACTGGCTGCCCACACAGTGGCGGATCTCCTTCAGGGTCACATTCCTGACCTATAAGGCCCTATATGAGTTAGGACCTCACTACCTGAAAGAGCTCTTGTCTTCTTACTGCCCCTTCCACTCAGTCCGATCCTCTGGCAAAGGATTGCTAGAGATTCCCAGAGTATCCCTGAAAACATCTGGAGGAAGATCGTTTGTCTTTATGTCACCTACCCTGTGGAATTCTCTACCTCACCAGATATGAGATAGCCTGACTGTGGAAGGATTTAGAAAGTCCTTAAAAATGTATCTATTTAACCAAGCATTTTCAGGGACTTATTGAGTGGTTGTTATTGTCTCTGTCATCAGTTTTATTGATTTTAAATATATTGTGATTGTACAGTGTATTGTAAAGGTGCCCTGAGCTCTGGAAGGGCGCGTTGTATAAATACGTTTTTACTTTCTTACTTATTTACACAGATTAGGAGACCTGAGGTGGAGGGACAGCGATAGGCTGGACCGGTTCCACACCATGGTGGAGGAGGGCACTGTGCGCACCCAGGTATGCACACCATGATACTGTGTGACCTGTAAGATGTCTTTCTCTGTCAGGGGTATATCAGTGTCTGACAGTGGCCAGTGTGGAATGTGGCATGGTATTTATATTGATCCACAGTTTCAGAACACCATGCCGCATACTGTTCCGTTTTGTTTGGCACATAATAATAATAGCTTTATTTCTTTGGTGCCTTTCAAAAGAACCAAGGTGCCTTATAGAATTAAAAAAAATATCAAACAGTTCAGTTCTTAAATTATATAAAACAGCTGTTACATTTAGAAAATTAAAATCAGTCACCAAAAGCCTGAATATATAAATATGTTTTCAGGGCCTTTTTAAATACCTCCATGGTCGCACATTCCCATAACTGACGGGGTAGAGAATTACAGAGGGTAGGGACCATATGCATACATGCACGGGCCCCAGAAGATTACAAACAGACCCTCAGAATCTCTAGCAACCCTTCGTTAGCTAAGCGGAGTGATTGCCCAGGGCAGTAAGGGACCAGGAGCTCTTTCAGGTAGTCCGGATCCAGTCCATGTAGGACTTTAAAAGTCAGAAGACTGACTTTGAAGGTGATCTGCCACTGAACGGGCAGCCAGTGCAGTCAGTGCAGACCCAGTGAAATATGACTGGACCGAGAGGTAACAGTCAAATGCCAGGTCACTGCATTCTGCACCAGCTGCAGGCAGCAGCTTTCCACCCCAGGGAGCCATAGGTAAAGGGAATAGCAATAGTCCAAGGGTGAGGACACAAAGGCATGGACCAATGTAGGAAGATCGCCGGATGGAACAAGGTGCCTAATCCTGGAGATATTTCTCAGATGGTAAAATGAGGACTTGACAATGGCCGACACCTGTGAATGCAGTCAGCTTTTCGTCAAAAATTTCCCCCAGGTTACGTACCTGCTCAGAGGTCTTTTTTTTTTATATGTTTATTTAAATCTCGGATTACAAATACCTTTGAGTTTAAGGCAGCTCATTTACAAAGAGTCCATGTCAAAGGAAAGGGTTACAATAAGGTAGAGAGGTATAGACAACATTCATGGTATCAGTGGAGGTACCGACAACATTCATGATATCATTGGAGCACAGAAAGTCAGCTGGTAAATAAGTGGGAACAGTGCTACTCACTCAAAATTACAAGCAGGCATAAAAAACCATAAGGTACATTTGAAGCAACATTGCTAATTAGAGGTTGGGGGGAAGGGGAAGAGTAAGGAAGGGGTAGGGAAGATGAGAGGGCAGAGTCCAGATAGAGAAGGAAATGAAAATATGGCAGCCAGAGGCCTTGTCATAGGGTGAGAGGAAGGGGAGGCTAACTTGAGAGAAACAGGAAAGGAGGGGAAAAGGAGGGCAGATGAAGGGAAAGAAGAAAAGAGAGAGTGGGGACCAGAGGGCCTGGACAGGTCCAGGAAGAGGGGGGTCAATGGGACAAGAGCAAGGAGGGGGTAAGGTAAGGGAGGAGGTGGCAGGTTGAAAGGGGAAATTGTTCTGTCAGGAGAGGTGAAACAAAACAGGAAGTCAAGTAAGAGCCTCAGAGAGTGAAAAAAGTGGTATAAGGGTGTCTGCGGAAGTGGGAAACTAGGTGTAACAATCACAAGTGCTTTCAGTTAAGAGATGCTGATGAAGCATAAGTTTAAATTGGGAAAGACTAGAAAGATTGCTCAGTTGGTTGCTTAGATTATTAAACCGCAGGGGGGCTCTGTATTGAAAGGATTGCTGGTATTGAGCAGTCCGACAGTGGGGTACTAGAAGGAGGTCAGATACTGAGGTATGTGTGTGTTGGGTCTTAGGGGATTTGTTTATCAGGCAACCAATGCTTGGTGGTAGTAATCCAAGTAGAGCTTTTTTGGACAGGAAGCAGGTTTGATATTTGATCCTGTTACTTAGTTGGGGCCATCCAGATTGAGTATATAACTCTCAGGTATGAACGAGGCACGCAGCACCCATAACTATCCTACTGGCTTTGTTCAGGGCCACCGTGAGTCGTTTAAGAGATGTGGAAGTTGTAGCACAGTATATGATTAGACCATAATCAATGATCGAGAGGACCGAGCTGTGAACTGCAACCTTCAGGACTTCTTGGGTAAGTCTTCATCCGTGTCTGAAGAGGAGCCCAATTCTGGTATTAACATCTCTGGCAGCATTTTCAATGTGAGGCACAAAGGTAAGGTGACTATCCAGAGTTAGACCTAGGTATTTGAAAAGCTGAGTTTGTTCAAGAGCATCTTCGTGGTTGTTGGCGATAGTGAGTTGATGGGCTTTAAACTTATTCCAAGAGGACGAAAACAGCTGGACTTTAGTTTTTTGGTAGTTTAGCACTTGTTTGTGATTTTTAAACCATTTCTCTGCTTCTGTGAAGCCTTGTTGAAAACTGTTTTGAAGATCATTGGGATCCAGGTGGCTAGTAAAGATGACCACTTCATCTGCGTATAGGAGAGTACGCTGGTTGCAGACAGCTGGAAGTTCGTTCAGGAAAATACTGAACAATAAGGTACCCAGGATTGAGCCTTGAGGTAACTCTGATCAGACAGCCCTCTGCTCCAAAACTACATTTGATATCCTCACCCTCTGCAGTCTATCACTAAGGTAGCCTCTGAACCATTTCAGGGTGTTTGGGGCAACACTACTTTTAGAGAGTTGGACAAGCAACAGTGTGTGATTCGCCGTGTCAAAGGCTTTTGTTAGGTCAACAGAGGCTGCACCTACAATCTTGCCTTGATCGATGGCCTGTTGTATGAAGCTTGTGAATTCTAATAATGCTGTGGTAGTATTGTGCCCCTTTCTAAAGCCATGTTGTTGTGGGCACTGGATGAAGTATGTGTCCAGGTAGGCACCAAGCTGGTTGGTAACAATTTGATCGAGCACCTTGGAGAGTGGAGGGAGAATGGATATAGGCCTATAGTTACCCAGTAAGGAACAATCACAGGTTTTATGCACCGGAGTTACGATGGCCATTTTCCAGGCATAACAAAATTGTCCCATTAAAGGCATTAGCAATTTCCAGAGGGTCAGCGGTAGAGGTACCATTTATGTTTAGCATTGTAGGTGATACTATAGGTTTTTTGCCAGTGACATCATTTATATTAGACCAGAACCTTCTGCTATCACCCCAGGAGTTGGTAAGCATCTCCCTATGGTACTTGTCTTTTGCTTGGTGAGTCTCCCTCATGCAGTTGTTTCTAGCAGCTTTATAGGCTTGTAGGTCCTGCTGCTTACCAGTGGCTTTTGCACAGTGCCAGAGATGGTACCAAAACTTCATGTGGGAAAGTAGCTCAGAAGTGATCCAGGGGTTAACCATGCCAGAGACCTTAATCTTTTTGAGAGAAGCATCCGTAACACAAGAAGTGTTGAAAACCCTTATAAAGTGAGAGAGGGCTACATTAACATCATTGGTTGAGTCCAGGATGTTCCAATTTTGGGCACAAAGCTGTTGTTTTAGTAGGTCCAGGTGGCCCCTTCTGAGAAACCTGCTGTAGATAGTTTGGGGAGGGGCCGGGAGTGGAACACCCCCAAGAAAAAGCCCGGAGGGTGAACCATCCCCCCGGCCCCCCTATCCGACATGCCAGATCCACAACCAGCACCTTCTGTCTTATCCGAGTTCAACTTCAGCCAACTTGAATCCATCCACTCCTGGATTTCTTTGAGGCAGTTATTAAAAACTGAGAGAACGCCATCCTGGTAGGGTGCAAAAGAAAGGTAAAGCTGGGCATCATCAGCATAGCAGTGAAACCTCAGCCCATACCTTCTTACAATGTTTCCGAGGGGCAGCATATACACTGCGAACAACATGGTGGATAACACCGAGCCCTGAGGAACCCCACAAAACAGAGAAACTGGGTCTGAGGAATAAACCCCAGAAACCACTCTCTGCATTCTTCCAGTGAGGTAAGATGTAAACCACCTGAGGACTACACCTGAAAGTCCACAAATGAACCTCATGTGCTCGAGTAGAACCCCATGGTCCACAGTGTCAAAAGTTGATGAGAGATCCAGAAGAACCAAGATGGAGCAGTTCTTCCAGTGCTTAGCCATCAGAAGATCATTGAGCACCCAAACCAGCACTGTCTCGGTACTATACCTCTTTCAAAAACTGGACTGGAGGGGTTCATAGATATCATGGATGGTCAAGTGGTTTGCCAGCTGTATGGCCACTACCTTTGCAATCACAGTTCTATGTGATAATAGCGAGCGCCGAGCGGTGACTTGCATGATTGCAACGTCAGAGCGGCGAAAACAATTCTACCACCCTAACATCCTTGGCACATGGAAGAACAGGCGCAGGATTTAAATACTGTGCTTTCTGTGGGGAGCTAGCTCTAGCACCCACCACGGAGGGCTTCACCCCCTGCACCCCTCTACTTAAGGATTCTCAATTCCAGGTGGGTGAATGTCGGGGGGGTGCAAAAGCAAAATAAATACAAGTTCTGGGCAAGGTGCAACAAAAACTCAGTAGCACCAGGACCCAGACCCGAACCCGGAATCCCATGCACTGCAAGTGAAGGCCTACCCCCCCAATGCCACGGTGCAGCTTGGCAGCTGACTGCAGCACCACCCCAACATCCCCTCCACCCCTTCCCAGGCCACACTCGCCATGCTCGGTCCCACCCCCCTGCATACGTACATATAGCAACATCCTGTTGCTAGTGTCCCCCACAACCCTATATCCGGTCGCCCTCTCTGCCCCCTCGCCTTTTGGGCTTTTGCCCACATCACATCAACATTTCGGATGGTGCCAACTTTCAGGTGCCAACCTCACGTGCTACCCTCAATCACCTTCCCTAAAAAGGGGAGGTTAGAGATTGGTCTGTAGTTTGTATGGCAGTCAGGGTCCAAAGAAGCTTTCTTCAAGAGGGGTGTTACCACTGCCTCCTTCAGGGAGCTATGAAACTCACCTGTTTCCAAGAAGCACCAGACTATCCATGCTAGGACCAGGCTGATAGGTATCAATACAACCCAAAATCAGGGAAGTAGGTCCAGGATCCAAACTACAGCAAGTAGGTTGCACACCGCGGACAATCCACATGATATCCATGAACTACGATCAGTTGAAGGTACACCAGGAAAGCTGAGGTGCAGTGACTCGCTGATCCAGAGCAACACCCTTAGAGTGTGCAAGTTGGAATGTCACCCTAATGTCGTCCACCTTGGTTGCAAAGAATCGAGCAAGTTCATCGCACTGTATTTGCAAAAAAGCCTTTTAAACCTGTAGGCAGGCTGGGTTACATAATCTAGCCACAATGCTAAAGCTAAATTGGTCGGATCGGAGCAGCCACAATCTCCCTGGACAGGAACTCTGCCTTCTTACGGGTGATTGCAGATTGATAGGCTTGATAATGCTCCATCAACCTAAGGTGGTCAGCATCAAGGGAGGATTTCCACCGCTGACGCTCTAACCTTCGTCCTAGTCACCGCATCTCCTTCAAGGTCCCATCCAACCATGGGGACTGAGGGCGAAGGGAGAGAGGGCAAACACGGACAGGAGCAACAACATCCAGGGTGGCCAAGATAGCTGTATTATAGGCTACCATGAGGGCTTCTGTGTCACTGTTTGGCACTGGAAGGAATGATACATTGAGTATCGTCGCCAGGCCTTCAGAACTAACATCTCGTAAAGGGCGATACCTGACCATCTCCACAGGGGTAGGCCTATAAAGGGGAGTGCTAATACTAAACCCCACAGTGTAGTGATCAGACCATCCAACTGGTTCCACCCCCAGATCAGAGGCCTCGATCCCCAGGAGAAACACTAAGTCAAGAGAGTGACCATATTTATGGGTAGCATAACATACATGCTCCGCCCTCTCTATAGTGCAGATGTCAAGTGGCACAAGTTCACATATGTTCTACTAAGGACAACACCAGTCTACAGAGGCTGACAACATGCCAAACAGTACCATTGTACATCATGCTGACCAGGGAATGGTGCTGTCAAATGCCAGGCTCACCTTGGGCGATGGTGGAATGGATGCAGGACCAGTGCATTGCAACTGTGTCTGCTCTGGACATGGCACAATGTGGTAACAGGCACATATGTGCTCAACACTGACATCGGTGACCAATATGCTCTATAGGCCCTATGTGCACTATGCTGGTGTACTGGCACGCACACACACACACACACTATGGCCACCTGTCCCGCTATGAATCTGTGGGTACACACACCACTGGATGGCGCTGCACAGTACAGTGCAGTGTGTTTCAGGTACCAATTACACATGTTCTTCTATGTACCACCAGCTGTGCACCATGTACTCCACAGCTACCAGCAGTCTGTGTCATGTCCACACATACCTGTACTGCAGCCCACCCCTGGATCCCATGATTCCTGTACATATGAGCCATAGACTGCACCATTCCCTATTAATATAGCTGTTGCACTTTTGCACATATATGTTTAGTATGGTGCTATGCAAATTGACATGGGTGTATCACATCCCCATTGATGGTATGGCAGTCAGACATACCCTGTCGACACTGTGGGAGGGTGGTGCATGTTTCCTCTACCATACACCTGAGATGTGTCTCCTGTTGTATGTGTCCCTCTGGTGTAGCCCACACACATGATCAATGCATGTCCAGAGTTCCTCAGGATCCAACTGACCACCCTGCCCTCATAGTGTAACACACACATCAATGTGAAGGTTTTACAATCCCACCAATGCACAGTAGCTGTGCAATAGATATGTGTTCATGACCAATATGTACACCCCACTATGCAGATATGGCCACATGCATGTTAGCGGTCCTCGCATGTACACATGGCATCCTGCCACTGCATAGCTGACAGTAGAGATGTCTGAAATTGTGAAATTTTGTTACGCAAAATATTTCACGAAATTCACACATTTTGCAAAATATTTTGTGGGTGTAAAATATGAAATTTTGCCTGTAGAAGGTGAAATGTCGCCCCTGGAACAGCAAAATTTCAAATCAATTGCTTCTGGATCTGGCCTTCCGCAGGTGAAGTTTTACCATTTCGGGCAACATTGTTCATTTAGTGTGAAATTTTGCCTTTCGCAGGTGAAATTTCATAACTTTGCACCCTGCAAAACATTTTGCGGAACCGCAGAATTTTGTGAAATGTTTCACACAGCAAAATTGCTCATTTTGCGGCAATTTAACTGGCAAAATTTAATTTTGTAACATCTCTAGTTGACAGAGGCATGTGGGGTATGTCACTGCAGTTGTTAGATTCCAATGCACACACACCCTTGTTCGGAGACACAGATGGAGCATGTACTGTATGCCGCATGCTGGCCCTGCTGGGAAGCATGGTTATGTCCCAGTCTGTGCACACAGAGATATACGGTGTGACCATTGTGTGATGTGACTTCACAATCCATTACCACGTCTATGGTGTCTATATGTGTACATGCATCTGCCCATGTGCCACAGGCCACCTACCCAGGACCATGTACATTGTCTAACCATGTCATTGCATAACAGTGAATACCATTCCCCCTGCAGAACCCCACATGTCCCTGTGCATCACAGTTCCCTTGTAACCTGGCATGTTTGGTTATGCAGGCATGTATTGGTGCACAACACAGTGTGTGGTACTGGGTACCCATTGTGCATCTTTGTGTACAGTGTGGTAGTAAACATGTCAGAGCAACAGGGTATGTAGGTGCCATGTGGATGTATGTAACATACAGGTGTCCACTGTGTTCTGTGCATCCCATCCTATAACTGTCATAGCACCGTTTTTAATGCAGCCATGTATCCAACCAGTATATCTGCTGCAGGTCAGGGGTCACAGTGCTAACATTCACACAACTGCTATGGTGTGTCCTGCCATGACATGTACAGGTGGACCTGCATAGATATACACATGTAGGTGCCTGTCAGGGACATGGTGACCATTAGGTGCATTTGCACATGTGGCCAACCCTCACACCACAGCTATGCTGGTCTGTGTCTGCCCATGGCATGCCATTGGTTGAGCAATACACTGATTTGGTATGCACTCAGCCATGACAGTGACCCCCATCCTGTGTTGTCCTACTGCCATGGCTTCCCTTTGGTGCCACATTTCTGTCTACATCTGTACCACACATTCTGGTCTGATACAGGCATGGGATTGTCAATGTGCCAACATGTGTATCCATTGCAGCCTACACAGCACCACCCACTGGGATTGTTGTCTGTCCTTTGCATTGGCCACTCATGGTACACAATAGGGGCGCACACCAGCCTGGCTGACTGCTATCTCACCCATCATCATGGAACATGGTCCACAAAAAGCTGTCTATGTATTGTGCATGCAAGGCCAACAATCATGGGACGAATGTAGAATGTTGCATACATTACATGGTACACCCGCAGACTACATGTGCATTGCACTATCAATGTACTGTCTGTGTATTGTGGTGGTTTCTGGGGGTGGGGGCCAATGTCTGTCACTGTAGTGCAACCAAGATAACAGGATAAAACTGCCTCATCAACCATAAACTGTGCCAGGTTCAAATAAAGAACAATAAGGCTACCAAATAAAACCAGCATCAGTTCCCAAAATCAAGTGAAAAAGCTTTATAGTGTGACTATGCATAGGTACACTGTGTTCTGTCCACTGTTGAGGGTGCATCCATTCTCTCATGGGTGTACATTACAAATCCACATTGCAGCATCGTAGTTGGTTGACTGTGGGGAGCATGCATGGTAATACATGGCTCTGAATGTGTTTTTGTAATTGTGTTCTGATTGCAAACCGACAGGCCAGGGCACAGGCCAGGCAGGATAGGTGGAGGATCGGTGAGGTCGGAGGGTGAGCCAGTCAGCAGCGCACAGCATGAGTGTCACCGTGCAGACAGTTATGTGAGTATACATGTGTGAGACACATTGCCATGCCCAGTCTGTGCTGCACTTTCACCGTGCTACATCCACTGTGGCTTTGCAATCACTGCATGTGGGATTGTGTCATGCAGTTGAACATGCGGTGCATCCACACTGTAAATGGTAGCATTCCCCACTCTGTTGCCTGCCTGAAGGGACCCATGTCTACTCCCATGCTTCAGGCATGGTGCATATCATAGGTTTGTCCTGTGCCACTTGGCATGCCCAATGCAGATAAGTAGCCAATTTCTGTGTTGGACTCACATCCCTGCAGGACAACCCTTCACACGGTGCATGCAGGCACTACATGGAACATGTGGCACCCTATGTTTCCCTGTCATGCTACATGTGGTCTGCTCCTTGGCTGTCTACACACTTGTGTTGTGGTGCTGTGGTCATGTGGTCGACGCGTGGGCTGTGGTGAGCAGTGGCCTGCAGCATGAAAACATCCAGATGACCCTCCCATCTGGCCTTTGGGATGGTTGGGGTATGCGGTGGTTCGAGTTTGTGCCACTTACAGCTTCAGGGGTCTCTGCATAGTCCAGTGTGTCACACATCCTGGACAGACTGCCACACTCATGCACATGGTGCAACCTGTTCTGCATGTCCCCGGGTGTGTTGCCACATTAATGTGTGTGCCCCTGCACAGCTATTCCAGCCCCCTTTGGTGTCCATCATATGTACAAGGTATGCTGCTCTCATCCAGTGGACATGTCCCCCACACCCCGTAGATATTGCCCTCACATTGTTTTGGATCACACTGTTCTGGTGTTGTGCCCTTATGCTCAGTCAGTATATAGTTTGTGTTTCATGGTATGTTATTGTGTTGTGCCCAGATGTGATACCTGTGGAGAATGGTATGCCCGTAGCCACCTCCTGTGAGTGCAACATTGTGTAGCCATGCCCAGTGCAGCATCTGCCACACACATAGCAGTGGTGGGCAGGCATAGTCCTGTATCTGCCAATGAGGGATGTGTTGTCACAGCACTCACCTTTGGCCATGTGTCCTGTGTGCTTGTGGGCATGGCTGTGTGTTGCAGTTGTGCAAGTGCTGCCATTGGCTGTTGCCTGACAGCCTCTCCAGATGGCCTACAACACCATGTCAATATATTGCCTGAATGTAATGCACATCGAAGGTTATGTCTACCTCCTGTTCCTCTGCTACACTCTTGCACATGTGACCATCTGTATACATAACCTCACCCATTGTGCAGGTGGTATTTGTGCCATGCAGTCATGCATGCTGCCACTTCCTTTTGGATGTGCATTGTCCTCCACCATATGCAGTGTGTGTAGGCCTGTCATGTCAGCCTGACGTGCCAGATGTACCCAGTGATATGTGTCAGCCCCACAGTGCCCTCTCTGTGGTGGGTACATGAGTGTGTCTTTGTCACATGCAGACACCTCTGCACCATGTGGTCTGTGCATACATGTGGCCCTGTGGTGTGCTACCATGTTTCCACTGTATGGGTCATCATATCATCATGCTTCCATTGCCCAGAAGGGCTAGTGACTGGGAATATACACTGGCCCACAGACATTTGCAATAGCCAAGTTGCTGTGTTTACTGAGTCATTTCACTGTCCACTACAGGTCCGCAGGACTAGTTTAGGTAGATTCCTACTATGACAGTACAATGTCTACCAGTATTTGGCTAGCATGCCATTGCCAGTTTCTACCCCTGCATGTTCCTCTGCACAGCTTTCCCCTGGGCAGTCGGACTATTGCTGTATTCTTGGGTTGCATGGGTGGTGTTGTTTGCCCACATGGGTCCATGCTGCATCCCGTCCATCCTTACTTGCATTGATGGACCAATGTAGGCAGTCAAGACCAACAGTGGGGGGCTGCCGTCACCCTTCTCCCTAGGTCTGACACCTGTGGCTGTCCCGCACACACCTCTGCCATTGAACAGTGTACCGTGACTGTAGCTACTGTGTATCCTACACACAGCCATGTGCCTCTCCACAATATGGTCCTGTGACTTGTGAGCTGTATGTTCTGCAGTGGCCTATTATGGTGTCACACCCAAGATACATGTGTTGTGCTTCCTAGCACACACGTCTGTCTCACATCTATAGTCACTGCTGCATTCAGCATTGTGACACAGCCTGTGGCTGGCACAACACACACATGTACGGCAACACATCCTAGCCATTGTTCTGTGCGGGGGGGTTCTATCTGTGCATACATATCACCCCATTGGCACTGCTGCTGTACTTAGTTTCTGTTTTCTTCCTGCAGATCATGTCTAGATAGCAAGTGGGCCACAACGAAGCGTGGTGAGGCATAGCACATCAAGGATACTCCATGCCATGTTTGTGCAGCAGGGGCCATCTTACAGACTGTATGGGCTATGGCCCACACTTTGGGGGCAGTGAGGAGGGGAGCTTACCTCCATGCACCTCCTGCTGGTGCCACCACCATCCCCTGTTGCTCCATGAGGCAGCCACCTTTGTATATAGCCCTACCCCATTCCCACCCACTCTCCCACCGCTCTGCTCATCCCTTCATGGTAAATAGTTCCACCCCTCCCAATCTTGTCCACTGTATTCTCCACACCATTACCTTCCTTGTTTAGCTTTTATAGTTTTATTGTTATTATCATAGTTGTTCTTCCTGTTATTGTTCATATTCTTGTTTATTATTATTTTGCTGTTTGTTACATCTTTTACAAAATGTATATATATATATTTTCATATTTCACATGGCTGTGTGCAGTGTATTCTTTCCTAGGGATCTTTAACATTGCCATCTAAATGTCAGTCTGCAAGAAAGACCCCTCAAACACACCTGTGCTTGAGAAGGCGGGGGGGGGGGGACGCCCATTCTGATTAAATGGCACCTGGCATAAACAATACAAATTACCAGGTATCCTGGCCAAATATCAGCAGTAAAATAAAAACATAGAAATTATAAGAAAAAATCATGTTAGTTTTCTCTTTAAGTCTAAAGCTTCCATGCTTAGTGTATTCCCTAAAATCAATACTGTTGGTTATTGGGTGGAAGAGTTGGAAAGTTTAATAGTGTTGATTCTGTATATTATGAACTGGCTCCAATACCACCACTACTGAAAAACAATATTTTTTTTGTAGCCCAATACAGATGTTTTGTCACTAAATTATGCCAGTTAGTAGTTGGGATTCATAATTAAATTAAAAGTTGTCTGTCTCTTCCTATAAGCACCTAGTTTGAATTCCACCACCGACATGGATCAGTAAATGAAGGGAGATCTCAGGGAATAATCAAAAATTGTTATTAATTAAAATTATTAACCCTTCTAACAAGCTACAGTAGTTTAACTGTATAGGGGCTTAGTTTGCACAAAAAAGAGGGGGAAGTGAAGCCCTCCAGGAATAAATAATTTATTTACTTATATATTTGAAAAGGTTTCACTAGGAAAGACAACATGAGCTGTAAACAGCTCATTTCCAGAAGTGTCTGGGGGGGGTCACAAGAGACGGAAGATCAAACAAAAAGCATGGCAATATAAAGTACATAAAGTGAAATTTAAATACATAAAGTGCAGTAAATAATACAGTAAATAATACAGTACATTTCAATCCATGACAACAGACAGTATTGCATGTTTGAGCATGATAGATAACTAAGCTAATGTAACCCCCCTGCAAATGGGGGTTCCCAAAAGACTTCCAGGAGCTTGCTTGAATGCTCCAAGCCTGAATGGTGTTTGGCGTTTAAGCCATTTATCAGTGAGTGTTTTTAGAGCCTCTGGTACTGTCTCTTTAAGAGCTGTCTGCTTGCAGACATAATTAGTTTGTATGGGGGGACTGTGTGCTTCTCTGTTTGAGTACCACTCGAACTGCTGCCAATTCACTCCATTTTGCAGTCACTAGAGTGCAAAGGGAACCTATCTGAAAGATGTAAATGTTTGCCAGAAATCATTTAGAGTAATAATGAAATTACAGTTTGTCTAACCTGCTTTCTTTGCAGTCAGAACTGTGTCTGCCTAGTTCCCCATTCTGGTTTTGAACTGCTGAACTGGACCAATCAGTGTGGGGTAAGCTAGCTCTAAAATGGTGCCTTGACGAATCAGAACTTGGACTCATAATCTGAGCCAGCCACAAGAAGATTGTATGGGCAGTGACTCTGGGAGATGTAGTTTAGACTTGGCGCTTTTTGGACCAACAGCAGCAGTCTATTGTGGTGACAGCCAATCCAGTCAAGAACTGGGAGGAACTCAAAGGAAGTGTCCGTTTTGTCTGTTGGAGTTCAGTTTAGCTCTGACAGTGAAGAAGGAAGGAGCCCTGTGCTTTTCAGTGTGCAGTTTTAGTCGGAAACGTGTAAGGCCCAGAGTTCCAGTCTGCAGCTTGTGTAACTGCTTGTTAGGACTGAATCCGTCCTGTGAAGAGAATCAAAGGATATCTGAAGAGTAGAAACCAGGCTCACCCTGTAGAAGACTGGAGAAATAGCTGAATTGCACTCGGTCTGTCAGGAACTGAATCTGCTGTGTTCTCCCGGGTAATGTGCAGATGTGCATCGGGATAGAGAAGCAGCCTGCCTGTTTGCCATATAAATGTGTGAGGAGTCTCGCGGAGCTCAAGAGTAGCCCTGCTGACATTGAAGGACCCTATCTTGTTTGGAGGTCGTGAGTACTAATTCAGGGTCGCCTCCCTGTTGAATTGCCACATTAAATCCAAATGGAATTACTGTACTGCTGACTGTTTAACTAATTTTCTTTCTCTGTGTGAAAGGGACCCTACCAGCTGCCACGGTTTGGACTAGCCACTAGGCTTGGGTACCCAGGGACAGTAACTGATAGGGATAGGCCTGTGCACAGAGCCATAAGTAGATGAGTAGAGTGATAAGCTAATTAACCTGATTTCCCCTGTCCTTGTTATATTCCCCTAAATAAATCAGAGCTGCTTGTTTCAGCAAAGTTATACTGAGGTATTTGTCTATGTTAAAGTACTGTACTGTGATTGTTGCACTGTATCTTATTTCACAGGAGGTCCCAGTGCCGGAACCAGTCCTGGGGTAAGTGTATACTGTGAAGGTAATTCTGATATATTGTCTGGGCCACTAGTGGGAAGAAGGGGGGGTTGCAGTGTCCCAGAGGGCTGTGACCAAGTTAGTTTAACTATTGCAAACCCTGACCTCTGGGTGAAGGCACCCGCCATTGGATCCAGGCCCCTCAACCTGTTAGTGGCAAATCAGGCAGGGGTAGTAGCCCCTGGGATAGCCATATAGGGGTTACACTAAGATCAGAGACATTGGATGAGACAAACCAGGGTAGGCAACACAATATGCAGGTATAACATACACTGTAATAAACCAAGGACTGGTAACCCGTAAGGATTAGGACAGAAGTTGAAGAATGCCTAGAGGTGGTAGGCTGAGCTCTGGGCTACCTAGTGCTAATTTAGAATGAAAAAAGCAGTTATAACACAAAGTAGAGGTGAAGGGAGGGGGAAGGTCAGGGCGGGGGAAGGAGGGAGGGTAGAGAAGCAATGCAAGAACTAGTCCCCTTCAGGATTGTGAGAACCCTGCAAGGGAATAGGACCCAGCAGATGAGGTAGAGAGACAGAGACAGAGAGGGGGAGAGGGATGGGAAGAGAGGCAACTGAAGAACTAGTCCCCTTCTGGATGCTGAGAACCCAACAAAAGAACAGGACCCAGCAGGTAAGGTGGAGACAGAGCGAGAGAGGGAAAGTGGGGGGACTAGTCGGGGGGGGAAGACAGTTGGAGACGGAAAGGGGAGGGGGAAGGAAGAGAGATAACCCAAGAATTAGTCCCCTTCAGGATGCAGAGAACCTCACAAGGGAACAGAACCTGTCAAATATGGTGGACAGAGAGAGAGAGAGGGTGGAAGGTGGGAGTAGTTGGTGGACAGGCGGGAAGGAAGGGTGAGGGGGTGAAGGAGGCTCCTGCAAGAGGTAAACCAAGAAATGGGAAGGGGAGGCACCAGCTAGAGGTAGCTTAGAAAGGAGGAGGGAAGATGGGGGGGGAGAGGGTGGCAAGGGGGGGTGATGGGAAAATGAATTAGGTGGAGAAGGGCATTAGGTGAAGTTGCAGTGATGAATAGTATGCTTTCAGAGGAGAAGTGAGAGTGAATGGCGGGATTGAGCAGAGCAAATTTCTTGAGGGAGGGAGTTCCAGACATCAGGAAACTTATATGAGAAGGCGGCACTGCCAGATGTAGTGAGCCTTGATGGGAGGGCTGGAGTTCTATGTGTAGAGGAGCGGAGGGTATAGCAGGAGGGGAGGGAGTCGACAAGAGGGAGGACAAATAGGGCAGCAGAGAACCAAGCCAGAACTTCCCAACTAAACTAGCAATGTGTGACGGGCACCTGGCATGGAGAGAGGGAAAGGAGAGTGAGGAATAGTGATCACAGTGATGAGTACGTGGGTGGCAGCCTAGTATGTAGCATCAGAATTAATTGAAAAGAGTATCCAATCTGGATAGGGTGGTTTTAGGGGCAGAACTGTAGACCATGTCCCTAAAATCGAGGACAAGGAGAATCATCTTTTGGACAATTTCTCTCCTGTCTTGCTGTGGCAGGCAGCTGTGGTGTCTGTACAGAGCACTGAGTCTAAGGAGTAATTTCTTGTGGATAGTGTCAATGGGTACTCCGAAGTCTAGATTCTTGTCTAGCCATAGTTGAGGTACTTAAATGTGACTACATTGTCCAGTGTTGAGCCAGACAGGGTGTGGAAGGAGGGAGTGGAATCTAACCTGGCCAGTTTTTGTCTGGAGCCAAAGGTCACAGATACCATTTTTTTGGCGTTCATAGAGAGTTGGTTAACATTTAACCAGTGTTGGACATTGCTGAAGTCCAGATGAATGCTGGTGGCCACCTCAGAGGTGGAGTTTCTTGAAGAGAATAACACAGTGCCATCTACATACACGTGGACAGATGACAATGTACAGGCATTAGGAAGGTAATTCAGGAAGACAGAATACAGTATTAGTCTAAGTACAGAGCCTTGGTGGACACCTGTGTTGATTGGGTGAGGAGGGGAGAGGGAGATGCCTACTCTGATGGACTGAGACCAGCCTACAAGGTAAGACTAGAACCAGCTAGTGGCTGAATCAGAGAGGCCAGCTGCAATCGGCTTGATGAGGAGAAGGGAATGAGAGGCAGTATCAAAGGCTTTGGCCAAATCGACAAAGATGGCAGAGGTGATGCATCCCTGATCCATGCCTGAGAGAATGAAGTCAATGAGCCAGAGGAGGGAGATGGTGGTGGAGTGGTCTTTGTGGAATCCAGTCTGGAAGGGGTGAAGAAGAAGGAGGAGAAGTCAAGGAAGGAGGAGGAGAGTTGCTCCAGAGCCAGCTGTTCCTGAAGTTTAGCCAGAGTGGGGAGTAGGGAGATGGAGCCGAAGTTCCATGGGTTGGAGGTGTCCACAGCTTTAGGGAATGGGATCATGGTAGCAGACTTCCAAGCATCAGGAACTGTAGCTCGTAAAAAGGACTGGTTGAGAAGATTAGTCAAAGGCTAAGCAATAGAGTAAGCAGAAAGGTGGAGCAGTTTGGGGTCAAGGCCATCAGGGCTTTTTCCATTTGACAGATTCAGAGCAAGTAAAGCCCATAGGGTGTCCTCTGGGAGAACGGGCTTGAAAGAAGTGTGGTGCAGAAGGAGTTGGGAAGGAGGGGGAGGCATGGGGGGGGACTGGAGAGTCCCGGGCAGCAATGCAGGGATGAGATGTAATAAGGCAGGAGGCACAGGTGGTGAAACAGTTGTTGAATTCAGTGACCAATGAGGGAGGGTCATCTACTGTGTGGGTGCCAATTTTTAGGACAGGAGATGAGGAGTGGGTTGGGGAGAGAACAGGGCATGGATAACCTTCCAGAATTTGAATGGGTTATTGATGTTTTCCTGGAAGGAGGACTGGAAGTACTCTGCCTTGGTGAGATGGATGGCCTTTATGCATACATTAAGGAGTGAGATATAGCACTGGAGGTCAGGGGGTACCAGACTTTTTATATTCTGCCCATGCTATGTCCCTAGCATGTTGACATGCTATAAGTTCTGCAGTGACCCAGAGAAGGTTATTTCCCTGGACCCTAGCATTTCTGAACTGTGCATGTCAGTCCCAGATGTGCAGGAATTGTGAACTGAAATAGGACAGGGCTGAGTTAATGGAGAAGGCAGTGGTAGCCGATGTCCAATAGCTACTAGACAGGTCATTTTGGAGTGAGGCTAGATCTAAGGAACAGAAGGAGTGTAAGTTTAGTATGACTGAAGGGGGTCTTTGCACAATGAATTTTGTGCAGATAGTAGACCATATGGTGATCACTAAGCACAGTCGGAGAGAATACCAGATTTTATAACACAGTGGGGGGGGGGAGGTCAGCACCCAGTCAATTAGGGTATGTTTCTCTGATTTGTGATTAAAATGCAAAGGGTCAGAAATAAGTTTTTTTTAAGTTTAGCGAAGAGACATGGTTGCAGATTTTTGACTGCATGCTGGACAGCCAATTTATGTTGAAATCCCCTCGGATGAATAGTTCACCAGGTATGGCAAGGGAGGAGATGGTGGAGAGGAGATCAGCAATGGAGGAAAGGGAGGTGGCAAGGAGATTTAGGCAGCAGTAGACACTGCCTACATAGATGGGGAGGGAGAAGGGGAGAGATATTTTCACTAGTAACAGTTCATAGACAGAGGGAGATGTCATGGAGAGACAGAGTATTTGATGGATGTGGATATATACATGGTGACACCCCAACCCCTAGACTTGCGATCCTGGCAGATGAGGGAACATTCAGGGATGGAGATGGCTGAGTAAGGATTTTGGAGCTAAGACATGACTCTGTTAAAGTGAGGACAGAGGGTTTAAGTTGTGTCATGAGCAGCTGCGAAAAGTCAATTTTGGGGAGTAGGCTTCCAATGTTTAGATGTAAAAGTTTTAGTCATTTTGACAATTCAGGTGATAGGACAACCATGTTTTAGACAGGGTATGAGGAAGGGTGTGGGCTGAAGTGGTCATGGAATTTATGTTGCTGATTTAGAAAATAAGGGCATGCAGGAAAGGTAAATGGGATCTGATTATAATGAGGATGCCGCACGCAAGGGAAAGTGTAGCAGTGGAGGCTGACAGGAGGAGGGAAGGGGAAGTGGAGGGGGGCAAGAGGGGGATGAGTGGAGTGGATGGAAGAGAAGTAGGGGAAGGATGTCTGGGAGAAAAGCAGGAGGAAGCAGACAAGGAGGGGGAGCATGGTGAGGGGTTCATTGGCAAGAGGAAGAAAATAGATTTGGGAGAGTGGAGAGTAGCAGTGGGGAGAAAGCGGAGGGGAAGGTAGGGAAGCAATGAAACTGATGAGTAGGAGCAATAGCAAGTGGAGGGAAGGAGAGTAAATGGAAGTCCTTTTATTACAAATTGTGAGTTGTGTCCTGGCCTGTACTGGGGCAGCCAAACAAAGAAAGAAGGGTGAAGGGGGCTGAAAGTTAGTGTTGAAGGTAGCACTAAAACAGGCAGAGAAAACAAAGTAAATTGCAGCCTGGAATCATGGCAAGGTTATCAGGCAGAGAGGGAGAGGGGGCAGAGCAAGTAGTAGCGTGGTCCTATTAGACAGGCTAGCAGACTTTAGAATAGAGTCAATGAGAGAAAGAGAAGAGAGGGAGAGGAGGACCTGAACTGTATGTAATAGAGGCTGGGGTCAGGGTGGGAGTGGGAGTGTGAGAAAAATATACAGTTACAGAGACAGCAGTACATTTAAGTTGCAAAGAGAAAACAAAATAGGTGTAGGTCCGCCAATGGTAGCTGCTGAGCAGACTGCTTCCACCAATGGCTTGCCAGAAGAAGGGGGCAGGGTCCAATAGCAGTTGAGGATTTTTGGACCACAGTCGGAGCTTCAGCATACCTGATCCAGTGGAGTTGCAGGCAAGTGGGTGGGTCTTGTGGCTTGGTTGGCTATAGGAGTGCCGAACTGCAGCCACTTCGGGCATGAGGTGCCTGGTCAGGGGATCTCCTGGAAGAGGGAGAGAGGGTGAAGGTTAGCCCAGTTAAAATAAGCCACAGAACTGGTTCTGCAAGTTAATCGGGGGGATAGGGGTCGGGTTTAACAAGAGAGTAGAGATCATGATGGGTGGGGGTAGAGAAACACAATCATGGGATGTCTGGGCTATGGCGCCAGCAAGGGAATTATGTCTATTTCAGTAGAAGTGTGCAGATTTGCAGTGTAAGGCAGAGGCAGGGAGCGGAGATGAAATTCAGCTGGGAATCAGTAATATAGGTACAGAATTAGAGATTAAATGTAGCTGGAGGTCAGTACTATGAGTACAAGAAAGTTACAGACAGAGCAGTACATTTACATTGCAGAGAGAAAATAATCAATAGGTGTAGGTCAGCCAGTGGTAACTGCTGAGCAGGCTGCTTCCGCCAATGACTTGCCACAAGAAGGGAGCAGGATCCAATAAGAGTTGCGGCTTTGGAAACCGCAGTCTGAGCTTCAGCTTTCTGATCCAGTGGAACTGCAGGTGGACTGGTGGGTCTTGTGGCTCAATCAGTTGTAGGAGAGTCAAGCCACAGCCACTTCAGGTGTGGGGTGCTGGTCAAGGGCTCTTCTGGAAGAGGGAGAGAGGGCGAAGGTTAGCCCGGTTAAAATAATCCACAGAACCTGCTCTGCAAGTTAATTGAGGGGGTGGTGCGGATCATGTTTAACAAAAGAGCAGAGATCAGGATGGGTGGGGCAGAGAAATACAATCAGGGGTGTCTGGGCTATGACGCCAGCAAGGGAAATGTGTCTGTTGAGGTAGAAGTGGGCAGATGTGCAGTGTAAGGGAGAGGCGAGGCGAGGAGAGGAGATGTAATTTACCTGGGGATCAGTAATATAGGTACAGAAGTAGAGATGAAATGTAGCTGGAGGTCAGTACTATGAGTACAAAAAATTAAGAGGTTAGAGGTGGGGAGAGAAATAGGGAGCCAGAAAGACAATAAAGAATCAAGGGGCAAATTAAATAAAAGACAGTAAAGAATCAAGGGGGAAATAAAATAATATGCAAACAACAGCCCTCTGTTTTTATCCCAAATAGTCAGTAACAAATTGAGGGGCGAATGTAATACTATGCAGGCAGCAACCCTTTTTTTTCCAGCAGTAATCAGTTAAACAAGTCACATTTTCTCTAAAATAGGCTTTCAATTGCATTTTACTCAAAATGCACAGCAGAATGAAATGTGTGCAGTTAAAATATACAGTTATAGACAGAGCAGTACATTTAAGTTGCAGAGACAAAAAAAATCAGTAGGTATAGGTCTGCCAGTGGTAGCTGCTGAGCAGACTGTGTACACCAATAGCTTGCCACAAGAAGGGAGCAGGGTCCAATAGCAGCTGCGGCTTTGTAGACCGCAGTCAGAGCTTCAGTGTACCTGATACAGTGAAGCTGCAGGCAGGCGGGTGGGTCTTGTGGCTCGGTCAGCTGTAGGAGTGCCAAGCCGCAGCCACTTCAGATGTGGGGTGCCCAGTCAGGGGCTCTCCTGGAAGAGGGAGAGAGGATGAAGGTTAGCCCAGTTAAAATAAGCTGCAGAACTGGCTCTGCAAGTTAATCGTGGGGGTGTCAGGTTTAACAAAACAGTAGAGAACAGGATGGGTGGGGGTAGAGAAAAGCAATCGGGGGTGTCAGGGCTATGGCGCCAGCAAGGGATCTGTGTCTATTGAGGTAGAAGTAGGCAGATGTGCAGTGCAAGGCAGAAGCTGGGAGAGGAGATGAAATTTAGTTGGGGATCAGTAATCTAGGTACAGAATTAGAGATGAAATGTAGCTGGGGATCGGTACTGTAAGTACAAGAAATTAAGAGGTTAGAGGTGGGGAGAGTAATAGAGAGCCAGAAAGATAGTAAAGAATTGAGGGGAAAATGAAATTAAAAACAATAAAGAACTGAGGGGAAAATAAAATAATATGCAAACAGCAGCTCCCTATTTTTTTTCCAAAACAGAAAGTAAGAAATTGAAGGGAAAATGTAATAGTATGCAGACAGCAACTATTGTTTCTTTTCCAGCAGTGAATAATACAGATTCTATTAACCTGCAACAATATATCATTAGATAGCTATAAAATTGGTGCCCAATCGATGCTGTCATTCAAGCCATATCTAATGTCAGTTGAATTTAATTATACAATGGTGTGTGAAAATCCTGTAACCTCATTGGTCAAAACATGTCACATGACTGTGGGTAAATCCTGCATAACCCACAGCTGAGGAATGGCATATATAAAAACATAATTAAACACATTTTATATTTATTTTGCACATTGGTCCATTGTATAATCGCAATAAGGCACTCCAGGGTGTGAGTTATTTGGTGATTTACCCATTTCTTGTGTGGTTAAGTCACTCAGCTGTGCCTCGGGACGCACCACACAAGGTGTGGGTAAATCCCCAATAACCCACACCCTGTTGTGCCTTATTGCTTAAATCTGTCTATAAAATAGGCCTCTATCAGAAGTTTCCAGTCATTGTTCCCACTCTTAGTTTTTGTAACTCTCTCTATAACAAAAAATCTCAAAGTAGGTAACTGGTGATTTGCTTCAACAAAATGTCTAGCTACTGAAGAGGTCAAATCTTTTCTACAAATATATTCTTTATGTACTCCTATTTTAGGTTTCAGTTGTCTTTGTTTTCTGTATGTAGATTTTATCACAGGGACACTTGTGACCATAAATCACCCCCTCTGTCTGACAATTAATACAATATTTTATCACAAAATCCTCATTCCTAGACACATTTCTAATCTTTTCAAGTCAATAAGTGTTATGGCAGTGTGCCATGTCCACAAAGACAGTTTCCGGTAATGTCATATTTAGTAAGAAAATTACCTTCTGTATATGTGATGTACTACTATGCTCAGTATGCATCAATCTATCCCGGAGTGATCTATTTGGGTACTACCAGAGGTGCATCCTTGAAACCTCTAATACCTGCCTTATTAAATTAAGTATGTCTCAACATTTAAAAATTGCATTTTTAATAGTGTAAAAGGCATTATTGAAGGTAGTATTAAATAGGATTTTGCCATCAGTATTCTCCCCTACATTTCTATTTCTGTTTTGTACTAACTGGTCCCTATTCCTTAAGTTGGTTTTATCCAATGAGATCTGTATAATGTTTTCATCATACACTTGTTCTTTAAATCTGCTCACCATATCTTGTGTTGCTTTATTAACATCCTCTATTGTACTATAGTTTCGTTTGGCTCTAATGAATTGGCCATAGGGTATAGAGGAAATAAGATTCTGAGGATGAAAACTATTAGGATGTAATAAAGAATTTCTGTCAGTGAACTTTCTGTAAAGTCTTGAGCCAAAGTTCCCTTCTTTCTTATTTTAATTAATGTCCACAAATGATAATTCCATCGTACTTTGATTCCTGACAAAAACAAAATGGTCTGTTCTCATATTAAGAAAAGCATGAGAAAATCCAACTTCTTCATCTGTACCATCCAATATGACACAAATGTTATCAACAAAGTGCTTCCAAATAACAATTTTCACTCTACATGGGTCAAAATCTGTATGAATCCATTTTCTTTTCAAAGCTTTTCATATAGATGTTAACATAGGATGGGGCCATACTACACCCCATCGCTGTACCCTTGATTTGCTGAAAATATGGTTGCTCAAATTTAAAGTGATTCTGTGAGAGAGCAATATCTGCTAGCTTTATTAAAAACTGATCTGGGGATGGGTTTTGGCTCTTTCTCTATTCAAAGCCATTTCCAGGGCTTCAAAGCCCTTTTCATGTGAGATCGACATGTACAAATCTATAAGATCCTTGGTTATTAAGATACAGGAAGACATATCTTTATTCATCGTGTTGAACTCCTCTAATATGTTAATCATGTGAGTGCTATCTCTAAGATATGATTCCATATTCTCCTTTATTGGTCCAATGTGGTGGTCAGTATAGACAGAAAGGGGTTCTAGAACAGAAAGCAAAGACTATAGGCCCACCTGCTGGTCTGAGGGGGTCTTTATAAGTCTTTGGTAACTTATAAAATATAGAGTTAGATGGTGTCTTATTATATAGTGCTTCTTTCTCCCATTCATTTATCCATTTATTATCAAAAGCCCATTCTAAGACTCCCCTCAGACTAAATTCTGAGTAAGTCACTTAACCGCTCAGTGCTCTCAGGCAGCCACTGAAAACAGGCACTTGTGCCTAGTGGGCCTTACCCGATTACCAAAGACTAAAATAAAAATAAATAAATCTTGAACCACTTTTGTGGGGTCTGTTGGAATTGATAATTAATTGATCACATCCGATAACAAAGTTAAACACTGATTTTTATATTGCTCATAATTTTGTATGAGTATTGCCCCACCCTTTTCAGCATTTTTTATGATAATTTGATTACCATTTGCTAAACTGCTTAAGGCTCCAAATTCTGCTGCTGTAAGATTTTATCTGGTTTCCTTGCCTGTATGCCTTTCTTTATTAAGTAATTGGTCACTATCCCTATTTATTATATTTATATAAGTTCCAGTCATACTGCAGATGGAATATTGCCAGGAGGAAAAAAAGATGATTTTAAATTAAGTTTTTGGTTGAGGATTCTCCTTTCCTCTTTTGTGACTAAATCTGTCCCATCTTGTCAAAAAAGAATATTAGTTTAATTTTTCAGTATAATCTATACAGATGTAATTTAAGGCCAAAGTCTTTCATTCTGTCATGGGAACAAAAAGATGATCCCTCAGTGAGAACTCTTTCCTCCACATCTGTGACGTTCCTATCCGATAAGTTAAAAATCAGCTTTGTTTCTGAGCTGTGGTCTATGACCTAGTTATGATTTTCTCCTGACCCCATTCTTTTTGTTTGCTTTCTTTTTTCTTTTCTCCATTTCCTGTAGCCTCTCCTGTTCCTGTACCTCTTTTCCTGGATCTATGTTTTGTACTCCTTGAGTTAGCTGAGTATATTGATATCCCCTTCTTCTGTGAGGTCTGTAAGGTCTTCTCCCCTGAAAGGACTCCCTTGCTAAAAAAGGGTCCCTCCCCCCTAGCTGCACCAACTGTTCCCTCAGCATAGCTACCCAATGTGCATAAAGTGGAATCATAATCAGGATTATACACAAAAATTTCTATTATGAAAACCCTTTTTCTCCTTAATCCAACTGTATACCTGATTGTCTTTGTAATCATTAGAATCTCTCTTGAATTTACAAATTTGTGTTGCCCTCAGTTCTTCTTCATATACTTCCATTTGTGTATAAACTTTACATTAAAAATCCTTCAACTCCTCTACTGTAAATTTTTGTTTTACTTCACCATCCATACTTTTTAGTTACTCCTCTATCTTTTGTAGTTCAGTAGTAATTGCCTCTATAATTAACAACATAAAGTCACAGGAACAGTGATTCCTGGCCCCATCCTACTTGGTATCAAGGTTTTGGTTCACAAAACCTAAATTAGGTTCTACATTAATGCACAATCCTTTAGGGATACGCTTTTGCTTTAAATACTGAGTCAATGTTTGAGCATGCCATTCTAACCATATCTACTTCTGTTTTAAATATTCAAACTGATCTTGTTGTGGTGGGGCCAGAAAATGACCTCTTAGTCTTAAAGTTATTTACGATCTATTGTTTATCATTCTCAGTTATAATAGAGTGAGATCTAGTCTCAGTAATTTTATCAAGATCATCAAAGTTGATTATGTTTAACAATATAGTCTCACAAATTGTTCAATAAAGTCCCTTCTACAATGGTCCAGTCAAACAGGTCCATCTTGCAAAATGCAGCAGACAAGATCTTCATGTAAAAACTTGTCACAGTCCAAAAATATATCTTCCTCCACATTAGCTCATGAACTTGCAATGTAGAGTGGAAGGTCCTTAGGAGAAAACACTTGCCCAAAGCCTCAGAACAAAAAAACAGACTCCTATTCAGCCAGCCTCCAAGAAAAGATAGAAAAGATAAATGAGTCCATTCCAGGCCAAAATGCGCTGCCAAAAGAGATTGGAACAAACGGCCCCTTCACCACAAATATTTGTTCGATTCTTTTACTTCCTGCAACACACAACAAAATACCAGGTAAATACAGTGTTTCAGAGAATTAAATCTCCTTCCTCAGGGAAATTGGTATATGTCTATAAAATGTAAAAATTTACATATACATTCAATCTGTATTAACAAAGGGCAAATATATATAGGCAAAGGTGAAAGAATCATGAAAAATCAGTGTATGTACTTACTAATGTTGCAAATTAATAATGCAAAAAAGAATGACATTTTGATGTTTTATGTCTTGGAAAATAATATATAAAAATACATTTCTCATTTTATAAGGTGTTTAACAATTTCTTAAAGTTAATAAGTCCATAAATCATGAAAAGTTTTTTTTTTTAATATAAAGACACTGTCACTTTGAAAACAGTTAGAGGTAATTTAATGTGCCAACAAGCCTATTGTGACTTGCAATATTTAAACAGTCATTTGAAGGTGCCTAATAGAAAGATATAGCAGTTTTGATTACACTGTCTTTTTTAAACATTTTAATTTTAAATCCTCCATTTATTGTAAATCATATCTCTCACCAGTGAAATATATGTATACCCCCCCCCTTTGGGGGGCTTATTTGAACTGTTGGCTTAACTCTTGGGCTCCACGCTCCTTCATGTGTTAGCTACCTCTAGTCCTAGGACCATGGTAAATGGGGGATTCCTGCATTATCAGAAAATGAGATCTGCTTAAGTGGGCTGTGCCTTTAAAGAAAAAAGTTCAATTGGAGTTTCAGTTATGTCAGATGACAGTGTGGGGGCTACTTAGAAGAGGGGAGGTTTCCAGTGCAGAATGCACCACAACTATCAATTTAATTCTACCACCAGCTAATAGGGTACAGCTGTGCTAACCTATCCATGGGGTTATTTGCATCCAAAGTTTATGTGCTACCAAACAAGGGGTCTTAAAAGACAGAACTGTGTTTAAATCAAAGATTCAGCTACTTCTTTGTCAACCCTTAACCTTGCTAGCAGCTAATCAGCATGAAGGGATAGTATCATATGGCAACCCTAAGCATTATGGGAGAAATCTATGTTATGTCTTGGCACCATTTCATTTGACCTATCAGGTGTCGAGTTTCTGTATTAACAGATTTATAGACCAATGAGATACTGCCTTAACCCTGTTTAGGCAGAAAAAAGGGCAGATTCAATCAGTTCTTTCAGGATCCTGGTACACAGCAGTTGAAAATGTATGCTCTGCGCTCTCGTTCTCTCTCTCCCTCCCTCCCCTTCTGAGGGAGGGAGAGAAAATTGCTCTGGGCTAGCCCGACAAATATTAATTCTTGGATAAACAGTTTATTTTGAGCAATGAAATGCTGTACTAATTCCCTAAAAGCCAAAGGACAAAGACTGTTCAGTTTAGTCTGGAGTGGAAGACCCTCGGGGGGTGGGGCTCCAGCCTCTTGCTCCCTGATGTTGTTTTACTGTATAAAGAAGGCCATCTTGGGGGCTTTCACAGCCACCAGCCCAGGGGCCCTATGTTTGTCTTCTGCTGTTCAGAAGGACTTGCTTCAAAATTAAAGTGGGAATTTGCTGTCCAGACATGGTGAGGGGTTTGAGAGGTTCTCAAGGAAGGGGAAGCCTTTCTGTGATTTTTAAGTGAAGGAGACCTGCCAGTGGGGTTTGCACAGTCACCATCTCAGGGGATGTTCTCTGCTGCCTTGTGTTGCCTTCCAAGGGATGGAAGGACTATGTTTACAGAATAAAAGTGTTGTTCGCTGACCAGAGTCAATGTCAATGGCTGGGAGTTTCCCAAGGGAAGGGAAAGTGGTCCGGGATGCCTGAAAAGAGGCCTGCTCGAAGGGTTGTTGGAGCCACTTTTAGCCTAGAAAACATGCCTGTTGTTTTTCATGGAGGGAAAGTGAACTGAGAAGATTCGTTATTCTGTTGCATCTGAATTGTTCCAAGTGAGAAGATTCACTCTTCTGCTTATGTCTGTATGTGCAAAATGAGAAGATTCACTCTTCCTTTTATGTCTGTACGTGTAAAATAAGAATATTCACTCTTCTGCTCAATGTCTGCACCTGTGAAGTGTAACAATTTGCTCTTCCGTTCAAGTCTGCACCAGTGAGGTGAAAATATCTGTTATTTGTTCAAGCTGTGTCAGCAAAGTAAAAAGATGTTTCCCATCGCCTGCATCATGTCTAAATTTAAAATGCCTGAGTCTGGAAGACTGTGTTTCCGCAAATATCAAGTTGGAAAGCCCAAAGACAGTGTCCAGTTTCTTTGGAGTGGCTTAAAATACCTGGAAAAAGAGAGATGGCCAGCCAAGGCCAGGCTGGGGAATCAAGCTGCAAAAGCTGCAGGGAGGAGAGCCCTAGCTGCCATGTGTCTGCTGCTCATCTCAGCTTGTCAAGTGTCCAAGTTGCTACCAGTTATGACTACCCCAGGCTCACTGTCTGAGAATGATCAGCTGCATAAGCAAAGGACTGATTTGCAAACATGTTAGCAGTTAAGGGCCGGCCCTGCATCTGGGGAAGACTGTAATTAGATGCTGTTAAGAGTTCTGATGTGTGTCCAAGTCTGCTAAGTAGTTGTTTGCCATCATTCTATAAGTGGATTTGCATTTAACTGAAACTGTTTAAAACAAACGCACCAACGCCAGCCAACCAGCTGCAATGTTCGGGCCTGCAACTAGACCCAGACAGGACTCTTGGGGGTTGAACTGGTATCAGTTGGGGGATAGTAATGTCAGATCCAGTGGGCTAACATTTTTTATCTTCTCTGATGTATATACTGGTGGGAGGTGGGCACTGTGAGTGTTTTGAGCTTGAATACAAAGTGAATAATAGTGTTTACTAAATACATCTAATAACATGTTGCTTAAACTCAACATCCATATTCCCTTTTCCTAACCCTACCCACTTTGTAAATAAATGATGAACCTTTTTACAAAGGTTGCATGAGCATATTATTAGTGAGCACATTATTAGCTTAAGTCAATAATTCCAAATGAATTGGAGTAAGGTTTTGGTTTATGTTGATCCATGCATGGGGTGAATGTAAGGGGAGGTACGGCATCCCAGGATGTTGTACTGTTACAAATATCTGACCCACTATAAATTACTCTGGGTGGAGGCTCCACACTATTTATGTTATCTTGGGAAAGAACCCCCTTTTCCACCAGAACTAGGACCCAGATCCCTCAGCCTGCACTGTGGTAATCAGGCAGGGGTAGTAGCCCATGGGTACACGGTGCCCAGGTTACATACATTCTGTTTGCTTCAGTCCTTTGACTATATCCATTGACTACAGGAAACATTAAATACAAAATTCACTTTCTTTTGCCAAAACGTAAAACGTAAGTTTTTTTTTTTTTTATTCTATATTTTTCCTGGCAGATTCACTGTTGCACATCTGCCCTGGTCACGGCCCCCGGGGCTTCCACCACCATCTATTGCCGCATTCATACCCCAGTTACCCCTCCAGAGGGTGGGGCCACAGCAATGGTCCCCTATCCATTCTGCGGTACTAGTAACTGGTCGGGGGACTGCAGCGATGGTGGCTAATGAAGCCCCAGGGAGGGCTTCACTCAGACAGTGGACCCTGCCTGCCTGCTCCTTTTTTCCATGTATTTTCAGAGGCAGAGACGTGCAATGATGACAGCGTCTGCCCCTCCTCCCAGTATGCTAGGTGCCAGTAGCGTGAGTGTCTCCCGGCCTCTGCCAGGAGTCCTCAGTGCGCCAGAGACTTCCCCGCCCACCCCCCTGGAGAAAGAGAGCCGTCAATGGGATGCTCCATCCTACTCCCCCCGGCTGGCCCTTTGATGACACAGGTCTGTTTCCGAGCCTGGGTCGCCGTGCCACAAGTGGAAATCCAACCGCTGTGCCGTCGGGCCGGCGCCAAAATGTAAAGTTTAATAAACAGTATGCTAATGTATCTTAGCCTGTGTATCTTAGCAGTGTTTCAAACACTTCATCTCTCTTACAAGGTGTCGTTCCCTCTGGCTTTACTCTCAAGGTTCAAAGGCAGCAATGCCACTACACCTGTTACCTATCTATAAGGTGAGCAGGTCAGGAAATGGGCGTCCTCATTCTTGTGCCTGCACTAACATCACCATTTAAATGTGCTTGAGAAAAAGGGTGGCATCCATTCCTATCAAATGGCACCTGTCTTAAATAATACAAATTATCAGGCATCCCAGCCAAATATCAAAAGTAAAATAAAAACAGAAATGGTAAGAAAAAAATATTTTTTTGTTTTTTCTTTAAGCCTAATGCTTACGTGCTTAGAGTACTACCTAGGATACACAGTGGGACATGTGTGATAAATAATTTATCTACAGAAGTGTGTTTGCCCTCAGGGAACCTCAGGCGTGGCATAAAAAGTATGAGTATAAATAAATAATTTATTACAGAAGGTCCCCTCTATGTATTTTATTTATGCAATAGGAATGTGATAGATTATTTTTTTTAGCTTTGTTCTTTAAACGAAAGTATTAATACAAAAGTTTGTGGGTTTATTTTGTGAAATAGTGGTATTGTGTTTAAATGTTTGATGATGCTAGTTAAGCAGGTATATTGGCACTACCGGAGCAGGTAGCTGGCAGATAGGGTCAGTTCCTTCTGACCAGAAATAAGAGAGGTTCTATGCTTACTGAATCGATCTTTTTTTGCTGAAAGTTTTATTTTGTGTGTTATATGGATTGATGGTGCCAGATATACGTTTATGAAGCAATAAACATCCCACTAAGAAACAGAGGGTTGCACCTTTTTCTGTGACTCTGTGTCCATCTGTAGAACCCACGCCATTACAAGTACCAATACACAAAAGCTGGTCATGGGAGGGACCAGGTAAGTACAGGCATGTTAGGTGGACATCTGTAGCAGATAATATGATGGAGACCATCATAGGGGAGAAACTGTAGGCACTCCTGGAGTCATGGGGACATCTGTCTGATCTCAAGTATAATTTCATTCTGGGCACATTGTGTCAGACAAACATTGTGGAGTTATGTGATTGTGTGACAAGGATACTGCAGCAGTGTAAGCCAGAAGATGTTCTCTTTTCTAACCATCATCAAGGCATGTGACTCACTGTCACACCTTGGGTTGCTGGAAAAACTGGGGATGGATAAGTGGGGAAATGATACTCAGGTGGATAGAGAAGTGGGTAACTAGGAGGCTCCCGGGATAGTAGTTGGGGGGGGGGGCATCACCTAGGATGGTCATTAGTGGGATGCATCATGTGTTGGTGTTGGGCCCACACCTTTTTAAGGTTTATATATCAGAAAGAATGGGACATTCTCTGGGAGAAGGCCAGAAACACAGGTACCAAGTATGATTACCAGTGCTACAGTACAGCCAGGAACTGCTGCACCAAGCTAATTCGGCTCGCCCAAAGCCAACTATCTTAAGGCCCAACTTTGCAATTCTTGGGGTGATGGGAAAAGATTCTGGGATAACATCAAAAGCATCCTTGGAAAGGAGGACAAGAAGCACCCTCAGCTGCGCAGTATATGTAACACCCCCACTACAGACCCTCTAGCTATTGCAGAAGCCTTTAATAAAGCCTTCAGCGATCTTACCCCAGTGCTACCACCTGCTTATTTTCAATCTGATTTCAACCACTCTAATGATGTATCTACTGAGTGTTCTCTCCCGACCTTCTACTTTAGAAGGGTGATGGTGAAGGAGGCCCTTACTATAGTCAAGAAAATACTAAGTAAGACCAGACTGGGCAGTGACGAGATAGACATGAAACTTTTTTCCCTCACCCTGGACATTTTTATTGTACCCATTACCATGCTGTACAATTAGTCCCTGGCCCAATTTCCAGTGGTTTGGAAGCAGGCCCTAGTTACGCCAGTGCATAAAGTAGGCAACAAATCTTTAATAGCCAACTACAGACCCATCTTGATCCCCCCCCCGTCCAAGGCACTGGAAAATATTGTAGCCGGTCAACTCATTGACTACCTCAATAAGTATAATCTACTATGCCCCAAGCAGCATGGCTTCAGACAAAATCACAGTACCACTACTGCCCTGCTGGACTACACAAACTACGCACATAAGGCCCTGGATGAAGGCAAACTGGTGGGGTCTGTCTTTATTGGCCTCACCAAAGCCTTCGATACAGTCAACCACCCCCTGTTACTGACCCAACTGCAAAACATGGGTGTGGTGGCCCATGCCCTTTGCTGGTTCCAAGACTACCTGTTACGGAAAAATCAATGTGTCAAAATTGGGCAAACAGTATCCAGCGCAGGAGAGGTATCATTAGGGCTACCCCAGGGGTCAATACTGAGGACCCTACTCTTCAGCTTCTTCTTAAATGACCTTCCCACAGCCTGCAACACCAAACTCATACTATATGCAAATGATGCTGTACTCCTGAGCAGCAGCACGTCTCAGGCTGCCCTACAATCTGAGCTGCAGAACTACCTCTTCAAACTCGAGGACTGTTTCTGTAGTCATAAGTTGCTACTAAACTACAAGAAGACCAAGGCCATGCTTATGTCCAGCCCCCCAAACAAAAATAAGCACCACTCTCTCATCATCTCCAACTCAGGCAGTGAGTCACTGGAACAAGTTCACTTGTTCAAGTATCTGGGGGTCATAATATATGATACCCTCACATTTGCGCACCATATTGACTCTTTGGTTAAGACAGTCAATACCAAGATTGGTGTCCTTTACAGGCACAGTCAACATCTCTCTCCGGGGGCCCTCCGCCTATCAGTCCACAGTTCAATTATATATACTATTGACTATGGACTAGTGGTCTATGGGACAGCAAATGATACAGCCCTCAAGAGGGTTCAGACTGCTCTCAACAAAGCAGACTCACCCTGGATGCTGAGCATGGTACTCACACTTGTACTCTGTACAAATGCACAAATTGGCTGTTATTAAGAAACAGGGTCAAATTCCAGACTTGCATCCTAGGGAAGAAGGCTCTATTGGATAAGACGCCATCTTGTGTAGGCAATTTGATCAAGGTGGCCAACTCATTACAGGTCACCAGAGGGAGGACTAGAGGGGCCTTGGCTATCCTCTTCCATCACACCTCACTTGGGCAACATGCAGTTGCCTTCCAGGCCCCCTGCGGATGAATGAACTCCCTGGGCACCTCTTGGCCACCAATTGTCTGGCACAATTCAAAACTGAACTCAAACAGCACCTAATAACACTCTCTAAGTGCACCTGCCGCTGAGCCCAGCCACACCTGCTCTCTCTCTCCCCCCAGTAAGCACTAGGCAGGCCTCAAGGTACCCCTTCCCTCTGTCCCTTCTCCTGACTTGCCTCAGCAATCAGTTTGTGTCATGCTCCTTCAGCACCTGGCACCCCCACCTCCTCCCCAACTCACAGTCCCGTGAGTTTCCCTAACAGTCACTACTAATGCTGGCTGCCTGACCATGCCCCCTCACTCCCCAACATTGGTAGTACTGGAGTTAGAGGATGCAGAATAGGAATGGCAGTGAAGTACTGAACTGGTGCCAACCCCACGCCCACCCTGCAGAGACTGACAGGTGTTGGGAGGGTGCCTTTGTATCATCGGGCATAACACTCATGCCATTTCATCTCACACTACCCTGCAGACACTGACAGGTGTTGCAGTGTGCTTTGGGGTCTTCAGGCCTTACACTCATCCCATTTCATAAGGAAATATGCTGAAGTGGGTGCGGTACAGGAGAATAGGGGGAACGCAGGCCCAAAGATCACAAGACACACCTCGATGCCTGTCAGTGGCTGCAGGGTGGGGGTGGAATGGCATGTGTATTATGGGCGACGATCCCAGGTCACACCCATGGAATGTCAGTCTGTATGGAGTATGGCATTATGGTTGGAAACCGTAATGCCCTGGGCGTTAGTTGTTATTTTCACTCCAGATTTGCAAAATGGGATTTTTGTGACCCCATGTCATGAACAGTGGCACTATAATTTTGTTACTCAATCCAGAAAAGTGGTTTGCACAATGACTGCGCCATTTGGTGCCAAAGGTGTGAAAACACATTTCTGGCAGGATGTGAAAAATTACACCTGTACTGTTCATGAGGTGATGTGAAAAAATGACAATGTTGAAAATCTAGAGTAAAAATATGAAAAATTAGCAAAGTTATGAACGTGTGTAGAAACTGCGCAACACACGTCTGTAATGCAATAATTTTTTGGATTTTTTCCACCAAATATTCAACATGGGTATTTTCGAACCTCTCCTCATGAACAGTGGCACTGTAATTTTCTTAATCTGTCCTGAACAGTGATTTCCCACAGTGACAGCACTATTCTGCTCTGTAAATGTGAAAACAATTTCAGTCAGGATGTGAAAAATGACAGCTGTACTGTTCATAAGGAGGTGTGAAAAAATGCCAATGTTGAAAATCTGGAGTGAAAATATTACAGATTTGTGAAGTTACGAGTGTGCGTGGAAACAGCACAACGCACTCTTGTAACACAGTGCTTTTTGGGATTTTTTTCACCAAATTTGCAACATAGGCTGTTTGAGAGCCCATGTCATGAACAGTAACACTGTTGTTTCATTAATAGGTCCAGAAAGGTGATTCCACGCAGTGACTGCGAAATCACCTTTTGGGACCAAATAATGAGATGACAGTGATTGAATTCGTGAGGTGGGGTCCCAAGAACCCCATGTTGAAAATTTGGTGCCAAAATTCACCAAAATGGCTGAGATATGCTCCAAAGTTGAAAAAACATTTATGCCATTATACAGCATACCGGCATTTTTCAGTTAACAGTCGGCTTTGAAGAGTGTAGACATGTTTCAGGTCCACTGAAGATCGTTGCGCTGTGCTCCTGAGGTAAGCATGGAGTGAGGGGGTGTGGGGAGGTGGGGTGCGCAGACAGTGTGAGCGGGTTGGGGAGGGGCAAGAGAGCCACTAGGGACTGTTTTCTTTTACAGGGTTTTTAAAAAATAAAAAAGACACTGGACTTTTGGCATGCTGGGGTGGGCTCTCAGCATGCCACCTGGATGTTTGTGGGGAAGTGGAACAGCGGGATTGGGCAATCCATAGATCCATACAGTGTGGGGGTGCTTGGGCAAAGGGGATTGGGCACCTCCTCGTGCCTTCTAGATGGAGAGCATCATGTTGCCGAGAGGATTGGGCTACCCATCGGTAAAAGAATTAAACAGGGGCATGCCGATAGGTGGATTGAAACCCTTGGCTTTCATGCGGGGATGGAGAGGCGGCTTATGACAGCTGCTGCTTGCTGACACCGACAGTATGTAAATTGCAGATGACAGCTGCTGCTTGCTGACCGTATGCAAATTGCAGTGGTTTCCTTTCAACTGCACGTCACTGCATCTGAAGTGCTGTCATAGACAGCTCGGCCATTTATTGGTGCTGTGTGGTCCCACCTGCAAAATGGACTGGGGTATTGGCAGAGTGGCAGCACACCTCTAAAACTTGTATGTGTCACTATGTTGCTTGTGCCTAAGTGCAAGCCAACATAAAAAAGGGAAAGGGAAATGTTGCTTGCTTAAACCTGTATAAGTAATGCAGTTTTTCCTGCCACATCAAGTTCTTTATACTGTTAGACTTCTACTCAACTACATTCAAGGTCTCCTTTCCTAGAACTTTTTACTTAGGATCCAGAGAAGTAAAGAGAAGATACAGATGGAGACAACGTGGGGGGTTGTATGGAGGTGGCCTGCCTCCAAACAGAAAAAAAGGACAGCCGTGGCAGAGAGAAAAATAGTGGTTGCAACCATAGAAAATGGAAATGATGGGTCCAACTTTTAGTGGCAGGGACTGTCCCTGTCACAGTACTACATAAGCCATAGTGCAATCTTGAGTGACCCAACACGTCCCTCCCACATGATGATGCCCCCCCTTCATCTGTATTGAATACAGAGACTAATTATTCATTTAGCATCTCTGTCTGCTCCATGTCCTCTTTGGCACAAATCATTCTCTGACCTCAGTATGCTAAATTACCACGTTGCTGTTCTCCTTTCACTTATGTACATAAAGAACACTTTTTCTCCATTTTCATTCTGCTGCACCATCCTGTCTTCCATCCTCGCCTTGGCTATCCTAACCACCCTGGTCGTGTTACCCATCTCCCCCCTCTTTCTCTCTTACCTGGTTCGCTCTGATGACACCCTTCCTGAGCATGATGCCCCAAATAGCACTGTGTGTGTGGGTTCTTGTTTCTAACCCCCAACATCCTTATTACAGCTGACTCTCACATCTCCCCCTGCCGATCCCTTTCCTCCTGTGATTCACGCTCATTCCTCACTGTCCCCCCATCCTCTCTCCTCAAGCATACAGTCTTTTTTGGTCACCTTTATTTGTTCACCTGCTGCCGTGGAACTCTCTCAAGCAGCCCCTACTCACCGACTGCTTCTACCACTCACCTGGTCCCTTGTCTCCTCATAGGGCAGCTACCCTCCACCAACGTTCGACCCGGAGACCACTCTGCTTTGAGCCCCCTGATGCCAGGCTGCCACCACTTTCTAGTGCTCTATCTATGATCCAGGCCTGCCATGGCAATGTAAAGGCATGAGGGGGAGGAGGCACGATCCAGTACTGGTGTGTGGCAGTTTGGCATTGAGGAGAGCCATCGACTATCCAGATGTAGGGAATTTTTGCTGTTTGGTTTCCCCAGGAGCGCGAGCATACAATGACGTATGCACGGCTGGTCCGTACATGCATCTGCCACTCTCCTCCCTTTTTTGTTGCTCCACAGTAGCTGTTTCCTTGGTCATCAATGGTGGTCCTTACTGTGTCGGAGAAGCACAGGCTCAATCCTCTCCCTCCGTGCTGACCCCAGTGCTCGTTCATGAACCCGTGTCACAGGTATGGTGCATGTTGTGGCATCCAGTGTCTCAGTGCCACAGGGCCGGACCATGCATTCCCGTCTTATGTCCTCCATTGTCACGCTGTCCCTAGCTCCACCATCAGTTTGAGAGCTCCTGTTCATAGCTGTTGCCTCACTTTCTATCTCTTCCACATTTCTTAACTTGTCATTAGTGCCGTCCTCCTCCTCCTCCAATACTACTTTTACCATTGTGTCCTGCAGTGGCAAGTACCTATTTTACATTGCTATCCCCCCAACAGTTCCCCTCCCTTCGATGAGCATTGTTCCCTTGTCACTGTCCTTTGAGAATGTGGTTGCGCCCAGTGTTCCCCTGTTGTGAGGTGTGATCCCCTGTCATGTGGCTTGGATACACTGTTACCCATCGATCCCTATACCACAGTGTCCACCATCCATTATCTTCTCTCCTCAACCCATGCCCCACCTCCATGGCCACATTGTTGGCCAAACCTACAATGATTAATGTTGGCCCCCCATTGTCATTCACCCACAATTTTTAGTTTCCCTTTACCTCAAATTAACAATGAGTACCTGCCTCTCGTCACCTGCACACGCGGCCTTAACCCACCTATCCCGGTAATATCTTAGATTGCATAACTCAGCCTCCAGACCCCTAATCCTTGCACTTATAGGGCAATGCTGTATCATCAACAGTGTATTCCTAGACATTGCAGGCCCACAGCCACTGCATCCCATTAGTCTTCCCTCCCCCTTTCATCATATATACTTTTCCCCATCCTCTTCCTGATATGACCCCGCATAGGCCATCTGCCACACCCTGATTTATTTATTTATAAAATTTTGGTGACCGGGTAGGCCCACTGGACCCCGGAGGTCCCTTTTTCAGGGGCAACCCAGAGTTAGATTACATAGAGTTGAGCAGATTCAAGCAGATAATGCAGGAGTAAAACACATCATACAGAAAGTTCATTGACAGTATACATATTTCATAACAGAAGATGATGACATGGGGTATACCAGCAGTGAGTCCTGCTAGGCTTATTCCATTATACTGAGAAGTATAGATGTATAGTACACATAGTACAATAGGCAAAACAGGCATTATAAGCAAGCAGGGCAACTAACTATGCAGCTGATACCGTTTAGGACATAATCAGTACAGTGTAGAACATATGGTAAGGTTAGCATATGAGAGGTTGTGGAGGTGCAGGGAGGTAGTACAGCATTGTATACAAGCAATTCGGTGTAGGAAGTTGGGAGGGAGTTACATTGGTAGAGACCAGTTTCATAGACAAACTCAGCTGCAGCAGCTTTCTGTCAGCTAGGGCAGGTAGATTGTTTTGTAGCCTGACTATAGGGGGCGGTTAAGCTATCCTTCAGGAAAGGAGCAGAAACAGGAGCAGGAGCTGAGGTTTAGGAGGTGAGCGCATAATCCTGTCTGAAAAATCGCTAGGAAGGGGGCTTCCTGGAGTTGACAGGGGAGCTTGTTCCACAGTATAGGGGCTGTGTGGGTGAAGCATTTACTGCCTGCTGCATGTCTGGTCCTGGGCACCTCTAGTAGTGTTTTGCCTAAAGAGCAGAGAGGCCTACTGGTACACTTTGTGGCAAGTAGCCTGAAGAGCCCTGCAGAAGGGTCATCAGAGAGTAGCTTATAAGTCCAGCTTAACAAGGGGTACTGGAGCCTATGATTCAAGGTGGGCCATTTGAGAGAGGCGAGGGCTTCACAGTGATGGGTCCTTGGGTGGGCATTTGTGGAAAATCATGCGATTTTGTGGTATAGGTCTGCAGTCTGCCCTGCTCGAGTTTTGCAATGCTGAGTAGGGGTGGGGCTGCATAGGTGAGAGTAGGGAGGAGGACACTCTGAGAGACTGCCAGTCATGTCTCGGGTATCATGCAACACACTTACAACATACTAACATACTAAAATGCCAGCAGAATAGGCTTAATGGTCTTTCGAGTCTACTCGATTTTCAGCACCCACACTGAGGGACGATTTTGATGTCCTCCCTTCCCTCTTGGGTTATACTTTCCTCAGTCCCAGATGTGCCACCTGCATTGGACTTGCTCAGATTTACCCTCCCCTGTAGCTGTCCCATTCCCTCTTAAATCTGTCCACAGTGTCCACCTCTACCAGCTACCTGAGCAACGCATTATATTGCTCCACCATCCTTTCAGTGAAAAAACACCTCCTCCTCTCCCCTCTGAGCCTATTCCCTTCCAGCTTACACCCATTCCCTCTCGTTGCACCCTCCTCCTTCCTTTGAAGAACCCTGACTGGGCACCCCTTATTTATTTATTTATTTATTGAAATGTTTCACCAGGAGGGCACACTGAACAACAAGTTGCTCATCTCACAATGCTACCTGGGGGAGGGGTTACATAGGGTTGTGAAGGATGATCAGTTACAATAGTATGTGGGTAGTACAAACAATACAACATTGTAAGATTGTGCAACAGTTGGAAAACAAGGTATTGTACAATAAACAGTAGTGGAACATTGGGTAAATTACAATACCTGTCCAAAATCATACAAAAAAGCATATAAACATACAAAACAGTAATAATGTGATAGCACCATTTGTAGTGCATGAGGGTATCAGGAGCAGACTCGAGGTAGTATGCAAGTGATGTTGGAGTAAAAAAGATGGGGTTAGGTTGTGCACATTGGTGATCCAGAAGGGCAGGTGGAGAAGAGAGAGGGAGAGGCAAGAACTGAATATGAGGAGAAGGGGTAGCCATTTCCTGATTTCCCCCTTCAGGATGTTGAGAACCCTGCCAGGGGAGTCATGCTAGGAAGGCAGAAACTGGGGATAGGTATTGAGGTGGGTTAAAGCAGCAGGAACAGCTGAGGGAAAAGTAATTGTGTAGAGCAGAGGTAAGGGAGTAGTTGAAGGAGGAGTGTTATATTTCAGGGGGGGAATTCCAGATTTTAGGGAAGCAATGGGCAAAACTAGTCTGACCATTGATAGTGGAGCAGCGAGGGACCGTCAAAGTGCAGATGTCATTTGATCTGAGAGTGGGTGGGGGGAAGTCAGTGGAGAGAGAGAGAAAGAGAGAGAAGAGAGGAGAGCCCCAGCCGAACCAAAATTCAGAGGTTAGTTTGGCACACTGAGAGATGCATCTGTGAGATAGTGGAAGGAAGGTTAGAGAGCAATAGAGTTCACAGTGGTGGCAGCGGGAAGGGGAGTCGATAACAAAGTGGCAGAAGGAGTTGAGAGTGTCCAACTTAGTCAGGAAAGATTTGGGAGCAGCACCATATACTATATCACAGTAGTCAAAGATGGGGAGTATCACCTTCTGGACAGTTTCATGCCTCACAGTCAGTGGGATGCAACTACTATTCCTGTACAGAGCACCAAGCTTGGGGCGCAGTTTCTTCAGTATAGCATTGATAGGCACAGAGAAGCTGAGGTGCTGGTCCAGACAAACCCCCCAGATGTCTAAATGAGGAGGTGTCCTCCAAGATGGTCCCATCAAGGGTGTGGAAGTTGGGAAGGGCCAGGATCCTAGAGCATCTCTGCATGGTGCCAAAGGTCATTGAGACATTTTATGTACTTAAAGACCTCTATCATGTCCCCCCTGTCCCTCCTATCCTTCAGAATATACATGTCAAGCTCCCTGTGCCTCTCCTCATAGTCTCCCATGCCCTGGACCATTTTGGTTGCCCTCCTTTGGACCCTCTCTAAAAGTGTGACATCCCTCTTTAAATGTGGTCTCCAAAACTGCACACAATACTAGTGGTGTGGCCCAACCAAGTAGATGTACTGGGGTAGGATCACTTCTGCCCTTCTGGAGGTAATCCCAATGGCAATGCATCACAGCATCCTATTTGTCTTTGCTGCTGCCTTCCTACAGGTCTGTCAGTTATTCATTTTGACATCTACCACTACCCCCAGTTCTCTCTCACCCTCCATGACTTGATTTTTGTCTCCTCCCATGGTATACTCCTGGGCTGGATTTCTAAATCCCAGGTGCAGAACCTTGTAGTGTACTTCCATGCATTTAATTTTAGTTTCCATTTTCCTGAACACCTTTCCAGACCCTCCAAATCCACCTGTAAGGCCACCCTCCCCCTACTACTCATCCACCACTGCACCCAGCTTTGAATCATCTGCAAAGAGACTCATATCACTCCTGATCCCCCTCCTTATGTCTGAGACATAGGCGTTGAACAGAAGTGGCCCCAGCACCTTGTGGATGAGGCTAGCCCCCCTTGCGGTCCTTATGTGCCACCAACTTCTATGAATCTATGTTTCTATGAAACATTTTAGTATTTTTTGTTGACTTTGAAAACTGTGAAAATGTAAATTTTTTCTAACTTGCCCGTGGGCCCATTTTATATAAGCAATAAGACATTGCTGGGTGTTGGTAGTACTGAGATACCCCCACATCCAGAGGCTGAAGGCACGCGACCTGCGATCTCATGTCTAACTACTCCTCTGGGTGTGCAGGTATCTCAGTACTACCAATACACAGCAATGTCTTATTGCTCACAGTATGTTTCCTATGTTGTACTTTGATGATATGACACCTGAAGTACTTGTTTTATGTGGCTATGGTTCAAAGTATGCTTTCATTGCTGCTTTCAACAACTGTTTTTCCAATGGCTAGTGTTATTTTCCTTGTAGGCTAGAAATGACGTTCTAGAAAAAATTCAGTGTTTACCCAATGAAAGCAGTGCAGAAAAGAATGTGAGCTGCAGCACAACATCCAAGGAGGCAGTATAGCGCAGTGGTCTAGGGCTCTGAGCTGCAAATCTGGTGACATCCAGCAGACCAGACCTGAGTTTGAATCCCACAGCTTCCACTTGCATACTGTGTGACCCTGAGCAAGTCACTTAAACTCCTTGTGCTCCCAGGTCACTCCTGTAAAAAAGCTTCCAGCTTAGTGTGCTATACCTGGTTAAACAACTAAAAAAAAAAAGGACATTCCACCTAACAACACTGTTAGTGTAACACCACAAGAAGTTGAACCTTCATCCTGTACTGAAACATCTGCGGGTATTCTGCATTATAACAGTTCTCTTTCACTGTCCATTGTTAATCCTTCAACTTGTACAGAAACATCAGGCAATGTAACACCATTCACCTACCCCTAAACATCGTTAGGTATCGAACTGAATGCGCCATATCTGACAGTGGATCAGTGTGATTACACACTAACCTGTCAGGATGTTAATGAAGAATTGCACGTTTGAACATTTCACAAAATTACAGGATGACATCAGTGATGCAGTATTTACTTCAGAATTACAGCAGCAGGAAATGCCTCTAGACCTGTCAATAAATGGCAATCCCTATGTAACCCCCCTGTTATCCGGGGTAAAAAGAATCCCAGTTAGACCTAGTAGCAGGCAGGGAAGGCAGCTTGTGGAATTCCAGTTAAATTAATTTCACACTGTCTCACTCTGTTCTCAGTCTCAGCTGAGACTGAGGGACGATGTCATTTTAGAACTGTTGCGGCTGCATAAGCCACTTTGGAGTGTTGCAGCTAGGGAAGTTAGGATAGAATGTTGGGAGGTTTTGAAGTGAGTCAGTAGTAGTCTGTTAGTGGGCTCAGTAGAGAGAAGAGGTGTGCTGCAGCTGCAGGCCCTCAGAGTCCTTTGCTCTGCCAGAGAGCTATGTTTTTAGTTTAGGCGTGTGTTCTCACTCAAGAGGAACACAACAGTGCCTGTTTGAAGTGGTGGAGAATGCTTTCCAAAGTTTCAGGGCTCCATCCCTGCGGGGATGGGGGAAAAGGAATCAGCCTGCTTCTAGGGGCAATTCTCCTGACCCGGCTAGTGGAAAAAGAAGCTGCCTGTGAGGATTTGTGCCTAGGCACCTGAGAGTTTCACTATGTTTCGGAAGAGAAAAAGCCTGTGGAGCACCTGCAACCAAAAGGTGAGTCTGCTTTGCTAAAGAGACAATGTGTTTTCATCTGGGAAAAGATGAATTTAAGTGACTGCTACTGCGGGGTCAGGAAAAGACAGCCAAGTACAGTTTTAAAAGTTGTGGGAATTGGACTACTTAACTTTGTGGGGGTCTAGAGAAATGGACAGAGCCACTCATTAAGTATGTTTCAAGTTCAGCATATGTGGGATGGAAGAACAGTAGATTAAATGTGACATACAGTACATTTAAAGAGAATTTACAAACTAAAGTGTTTCTAGAAGAGGTAAAAGAGTCCAAAGGAATGGCTGGGTATGATTTATGGGAGCAAGAGGTGGGAGACCCCCCATCTGGCGTGACCAGAATCACTTCTACGGGTTCGCTTTAGGACACATGTTGCTTTCTCTCAGGTACTTGGCCAGTGTCTGAGAAAAGTACCCAGACATGGGTTTGTTTGAAGAAGATTCCCTGATGGAGCCAGAAGTGCTCAGGAGTGGTATAGGGAGCCACCATTAATTCTCCATGTTAGGTAGTCCAAGGGCTGGCAAGGGAGCTGAGCCAGGGAAACCAGAGAAGAGTCAAGTTCCGGCAGAGTGCCTGGTGTGTTTCTAAACCCAAGGGTTTAAGTGTACAGAATATGTTTGTCTGTTCAGGAGAAAACTGCATTACCAGGAGTGTAGCCCCTTGGGGGTCCGCTATGCTTTATTGCTCCTTTTTGTTGTGAATAAAAGCCACACTTTAGAATCCCAACTCATTGTATGGACATTCACTTATTGTCTCCTGTGTCCAGAATACTTGGGTGCCCCTATGCAGAGTAGCCAAACCTAGCCAACATGCCGAGTGACATTTTTCTCCCCGAGCCCATTTCCCAGGTAGGGGGTTACATAATGGAGGCACCACACAGCACTAATAACACAAAAATACCACCAACCTGAACCCTAGAGGCTCCCACCTGGTAGTTGTGGCTGCCAGGTTACACCTATTTGCTGAAGGAATCTTTTCCAGATGTCACTTGTATGACTGAATATGCCATAGTGGAACATGGAGATGTCACTTTCACCGACCTTGCAAATGATTCATTAAATGTCAGTGTTGTACAATTGTAATTACTGTCAGCATCTGACAATAGAAAATATAAAGAAACACACAGCATCAAAAGCCAGGCTAATTTAAAACCAAATTCAAGGTCACGAGGGAACCAAACAGACAAGTCAAAGACAAATTGCCGATGTTCAATATCACCAGCAACAATGTGTGATGTGTCAATTCATTGCAATCTAAATCAGAGTTTACGAGTAATTCCATTGATGTCAACACTGATTTTGATATGCCTGCTTGCAGTTCTGAGGATAACTTGTCCAACACAACCACTGAAGAGTCTGATGATGACTTGGAATATTTACCAGGAAATGGTGCCATGCAGAACACAAATGAGAGGCCATCCACACCTGAACTTGATTTCCACTCAGTATCCCCTGCAGATCAGTAGTAGTTTATGGTGTCGGAGTGTTTGACATCACTATTTAAACACTGCAGAAAGTGTTTCAGTAAGGCTACACCAAAAATAGGTAACATTTTTTATTTATTAAATTTTGATGACCGGGTAGGCCCACTGAGCCTCGAAGGTCCCTTTTTCGGGGTGACCTGGAGAGGTATTACATGGAGAAATACGGGAAATGTTTACAGAGTACATAAAGGTAAGTAATAGGTTACAGTCGTTCTTGGCATTGTTGCTGAACATAAAGGTGTACCAGCTGAAAATAGCTTGGCAAAAACTCTAGTACATTGGTTAATTAGCATGATTAGAGACAATGCTGTACCAAGGTTCTGCAAGTAAGAGGGTTAGTATGAGAAGGAAAGGGAGGGGGATCTTTCAGGTGTCCTGACAATGGCAAGTGCTGGCTTCAAGCATGTGGGCCTTGAGCCTGGTACTGAAGTTCAGGAGAGAGGGAGCTTCCTGTACCGTGGGTGGGTGTTTGTTCCACAGGTAGGGGGCTGTGAAGGTGAATGATCTGCCGCCCACATTGGTCCTGACCCGGGGGGTTTCCAACAGAGTCTTCCTGAGGTCTTCAGGGTCTGAGGGTTGTACTTGGTGGAAATGGTAGCTGCTAGACTAGGTGGAGCAGATGGACTGAGTAGCTTGTACGACAGGCATGGGAGTGGTTATTCGAGGTGTGCATCAAAGGAAGGCCACTGTATTTTGATGAGGGTGTCACAGTGGTGGCTTCTGGGGTGATCCTGGGTAGCAACCGAGCTACCTTGTTGAATAGGATCTGCATCAGGGTGACCTCCTGCTAGGCCATTCCCTGTATTACAAGGGCAGCATAGGTCAGTGTGGGGAGCAGGATGCTTGATGCAATGGAGAGCCTAGCTTCTGGGATAAGCTGGTCCTTTATCTGATACAGGAGGTCTAATTTATGGTGGATGGACTTAGTCACTTGTTCCACATGGTTCTAGTAAGTGAGACCTTGATCAAGCGTGAATCCTAGGTATTTTAGGGAGGCTACTACCTCAATGCTGGTCCCACCGAGTGAGTTAAGCTGTAGGGAGTTGGTCCTGTCTTGTCCCAGGGATCTGGGTCCAAACAGCATGGCTTTGGTTTTGCCAGCATTCAGAACCAGTCTGTTAATTTTTAACCAGGTCTCCAGTGACGTTAGATCAGCTTGAAGCAAAGAGCCAATCTCCACCAGATTGTCCCAGAAGCGGTAGATGACTGTGTCATCCGCATATTGTACGACCGAGCTACCCCCGTGTTGGAGGTTAAGATCATTCGTGAACAGTGAGAACAGTAGGGGACCAAGGATTGAGCCCTGCAGTACTCCCTCTTTTAGGGGTAGGGGGTCTGATCGCACGCCATTCCATATGACCCTCTGCATGCAGCCAGATAAGTAGCTCTCGAACCATTTGAGAGCCAGTGGATCTAGACCTCTTTTGTTCAGTTTGACTAGCAGGAGGTTGTGGTCGACAAGGACGAATGCCTTGGACAAATCTATGAATACTGCTCCAGAGGAGGTCACCTTGTCCATAGCACTAAATACATCTGTCGTGAGGTCCGTGAGGGCAGTGTCTGTGCCATGGTTGATTCTAAAACCATGCTGGGCAGGGGGCTAGTAGCTGGTGAGACTCCAGATAATCACGGAGTTGGTTGTACTGTATATCAGCCTTTCCTGGAGTTTTGCAAGTAAACAGCACAAGGACATCAGTCTATAGTTGCTTGTGTGTTCCCTGGAGTTGCCCTTGTGGATGGGAAGCACTTTTGCCTGTTTCCACTGGTCTGGATCAGTTCCTTCCCATAGCGATCTGTTAATGAGCCAGATCAAGGGACTGGAGAGGGATTGGGCTCCATCCTTGAATAGCCTGAGATTGATCCCATCAGTTTCTCCTGGGCCTTTGGTTTTCAGGGCCCTCAGGAGAGTTCGTATCTCTTTTCTTGACCAGCCTTAGGTGAAATAAGGGTCTATTCAGGCTTGAGGGAACAGTCTTGTTTGGTGCCAGGGTGGGAGGGGGTAGTCCATCCTTGTATGCTTTGAGGTTGGTGAAGTGTAGTTACGGGCTGAGGCTATTTTGTGGGCAGTCGCTCAGTAGTTTACCGTTGACCTCCATAGGGACAATTTCAGCTTTGGTTTTTCCTCTGATCAGCTCGTTTATGTGAGACCAGAATAGTTTCAGGGAGCCTAAGTTGTATTTTGTGAGGTGGGAGACATACTCTTTTTTCACCTGTTTAGTGGCTCTCTTGCACTTGTTTTGCAGGGTCTTGTATGCCACCAAGTTGGCTGGGAGAGAGGAGTTCTTAAACCTCTTGCAGGCCTTGTCTCGGCTGATCATCAGGGCTTTTAGGTTTGGAGAGATCCATTTGTAGCAGCTGCCTTTAGCTCTGAGCTTCTTCAGTGGGGCAAAGAGTTTGGCTGCCTTGTTTATTGAGAAGTGAAAGTATTCTAGTGCCTCGTCCAAGGTGGGGAGGAGCCTGATAGGGCTCCAGTCCAGGTTGAAGAGGTAGTCATTGTATTGCTCCACCGTGAAGTTTGAGTAGTCATGAGCGGTCAGTATTCTGGGCTGGATCTTGGGCCCTCTAGTCTGCCAGATGCAGAATATTGGGGAGTGGTCACTCAGGGCATCGGCCATGAGTCTGGGCTTTCTGGTTGTTGATGGGGTTTGGCACTAGCCCAGTCTAGGATGGTGTGGTTCCCCATCTTATAGTTCAGTCTGGTTGGTTCTGAGATAATCTGTACCAGATGCGCCTCTTATGTCAGAGATACTAGGACTTTGTTGGGATTGTGGGCCTGGTTTAGATTGAAGTCCCCCAGAATAAGCTGAGATGTCTCTGGCTGTGGTTCTGGTAATAGCTGCGAGGGATTGGACAGCTGTCTTTGGGGGGTTGTAAACACATCCTATTGTGAGGTGTTTGTGTTGGCTGAGGGAAGCCCTTATAAACATGGATTCACTGTCTGGGCAGGAGTCCAGCTTCAGGGTTATTTGAGACACCGTTAGGCAGTCCTTCATGTAGATTAACACACCACCCCCTCTCTATTGCTCTCCCTGTCATAGCAGAAGGTGTTGTATCCTTGGGCCATGAACTCATGGATGAGGATGTGGGCCTTAAGCCAAGTCTCTGATATGGCAAGAATGTCTGGCTTATAGAGGTCAAGCCAGGCTTGCACATCTTGAATTTTTTACCTGAGGCTGCAGACATTCATGCGTACAATCTTCAAGCCCTTGGAGGATATCCACTGGGGGTCCTGAGGGGAAGATATTAAGATATTGTCCATAGGATGGCCGGGGGTTTGGGTGTATGTCACCTGCCAGGAGAAGTAGCATTGCCAAGTTACTTTGGGCTGGCAGATAGTATTAGATTACTTCAGAGCCTCCTGCTTCCAGAGTGGAGTGACTCATAGCATACTCCCTTCTACTAGCTCATGTGCTATTAGGAGGGTTTGTGTGCAAGGGTGGAACATGATGTTATAGAGGTCCATGGGAGGGGTGTCATTGTCTTGAGGTCCCCTGATGTCTGGGTCTCCTTGGCATATTATCCCGTCCACCCAGAAGAGGGACAGTATGTAGAGTGTTGCCAGGAGTACTCCCCTGTTGGGGAGTGGGGCACAGGGCCTTCTTACACCATGCAGCCCAGGGCCAGGTGGACCAAGGTCAGTGGTCAGCCCCTCGGGAGACATTTTTGGAGAGCGGTGCAGCCCTGTGAATTTACACATTATATGTCAGCAGTACTCTCTTGGATGTGACATTTCTGGCACAGTAAGGGTAACTGTGGGGCAATGGTTGTCATCACATGCAAATACTTAAAGGGTCATAAGTGGAAGTAAAAAAGCCAGGAAACCAGTGGAACAATGCCATGGGAAAACATTATAACCTGCTCCACTGTATTTTTAAGCAGCATAATTCCATCAAAGGCCCTGCAACTACTAAAATTTATGAATATGCAGGAATTATCACTTGTGACATACCACAAAATACAGCGTTCATATATAATACCAGCTGTCATGAACATATAGAGGCAAGAGCAAGATGACTTTCTGAAAGACCTACAAGGCAACCCCCTAATTCTGGGTGGTGATGGACGGTGTGACTCACCTGGACATTCCACAAAATATGGGCTGTACACACTGGTGAATCTGGAAACAACAAAAGTTGTTTCCATTGATCTAGAGCAGGTTAATGTTACTGATTTGATTTATCCTTAATTGTGTGTTTCATCCATATTACTTACTACTTGTTTATTCATCTTAACAGAGTTCCTAAGACAAGAATTCGATGGCTATGGAGCTGGAAGGTTTGAAAAGAGGTGTTCAGTTCTTACTGGACTGTGGATGTTCCATTTCAATGCTTATTACAGACCATCATGTTTAAGTGAAATATTTTATGAAAAAAAATCACCCAAACAACAGCCACTATTTCGATATATGGCACATGGCAAAGGGTAAGTTCATTTCAGTCACTTTTTTACAGTTTGAACATATTAAAATGTTGCTGTACCAACTTGTGACACTGATTGCACATTTACAGTGCATTTCAGCAGTAAACCATTATAGGGTTTGGTTATGCTTGGATTTATCAATTTCTGGTGTGGATTTCAGCGCTCGGCATGTGGTCTTGTCGCCAGATCACATAATGTGTTGTTAAATCACAGCATAACACACACACTGTACTGCTCATTGTTTAAGTAATTCATTCCAGAGAGTGTGTCATGGGGATAACATCACTTCCCAGGTGTTGGATGCACTCAGCCTATAGCCTCATGGCCACCCTCCCAAGGCATGGCGTTATCACAGAATGACAAATGCCCTGTCATGTATTACTGCTTAATTATGCAATGGCAAGAACAAATGTTGCTTCCCCATTAGTCAGTCTGGCACTGGAGCCATGATGTCATCCTGGCATAACATCATGGCTTTAGTGCCAACACATCGATGACCACGTCAGTTTAAAAAAAACATCACTCCACTGCCTACAAACAGCTTCCCTGGTTTCTGTTTTGCCAGCTACCATTGTCATCACAAAACCGGAAACCCACCCCAATGCCTACCATCACCCCACAACAAACGGCACAAAGGAACACCCACAGCCATCACACAATAAACACAAGCATCAAAATCTCCTGTTTTTTCATTTTTAAAATAAAACATTGGGACCCATATACAGAGTGAGCGCTGAGTTAGAGAGCGAGAAACCATGTTTTCAAACAGTTACCACGTCTCTTGCTTGCTTCAACAAAACATTTTCTCCTGTTCTCCTGAAAACAACAACTTCAGCACCCAAAAATACCCCCAAACAATATTACAGCCTGTCCTAGCTTGATACAGGAATCCTCTGAAGCGCAGAGTGAGCGGCACTCAATAACTGAGCGAGAGTGTGTGTGTGTGTGTGTGTAAGTTAGGGGGGCTGCCTTCTACAATGCATAGCAACTGCAGGAATTAAACCTAAAAAAAAAAAAAACAATGAGATATGCTAATATGGAACCCTTATTCATAAAAAAGACAGCAGTAGAAAAGATTGCTAACAGGAGCACAAAGCCATACCAAAACAGAACAACTCCACCTACTGACTAAACCAGAGAATTGCACTATTTTTTCATAATGTAATCCTACCCATTATAAAAAATGACAAAAAAAATCTACTTTTAATATATTTTTTATCTTTTTGTTTCTTTGTTTTACAATTAAGCCTTTGTATAATAGGAATAATGCACTCCAGGGTGTGTGTCGTTCTGGGCCTCTTGCCTAATCACCCCAGGTGTGACGTTATCCCAGCACAACACACACTTTCCCTGTCATGCATTATTTCTTTAGTAACACATGCCATGACATGGTTTATTTACTGGATACACACACGGGTCCGCATGAGAAGGGTGATGCATCCCCTACCCCACCAAAAAAAATTCTCTCTGTATCAGTCTGTCTGTTTCTCTCTTTCTCTCTGTCTATATATGTGTATATACACACACACACACACATATATATATATATATATATATATATATATATATATATATATATATTATGGTAGCATGGTAGTGCTACCATAATTTAGATTGAGAGCCATTTCTATGTTAAGCCAAACTTTTGCACCTTAATAACTTGCAACCATTTGACAGATTTACCTGAAATTTGGAATACAAGATCAAGAACCATAGGCCTTGGGATCTACCAAGTTTCTTACCGGTCAGGTATACAGCTGCGAGTTTAAGCGTGATCTGCATGCGCATTTACGCTTTTTCTGGAATTCTACAGTCGCGTTTTCACAGGTCGCACATTTTATGCGATCAGTCCAAAATCTTCAGGAAATGTGCAGCCAGGGTCCCTAATGTGCCTTTTCAAGATTTGGTGAAAAATATTAAACGGTTCTAAGTTATTCAAAACAATTTCCCATTATAAGTCAATGGGAAAAGTTAACAAAAGTTCTACAGTGTCGCAAATGCATTTTACTTTCTAAATGGCCCTGTTACTTTGCAAATCCACCATTTTGTTTTCAGTTAGTGATCAGAAAAATGCTTGACATTTAAATTTGGGACCCTCTATCAACCTAATTCTTTTTGTATTCACATAGTCGGACCCTGAGGATGCTAGCCATGTCTTTATTTGGGGGTAAAACACCCCAGGAATATTTTTTTCAAATTTCTGGAAAAAGTACTTTTGCAAAGTACTTTCGTGCTCACGAAAGTGTCGCAAATTTTTGTGAAAGCTTTTCCAAATTGCGACAGTAGTTTTCTAGTCTGTGGGAAAATGACAGCAATTCTTTGGCACTGTGCTGCAAAAGAAAGGTTGGGAGTTTGGGGCTGAAATTTGGAGGGTACGCAGCCGACATCTCACAGATGTGCCTTTCAGTGTTGTGTTGAAACAATATTACATGGAAGCAAAGTTACGGCACTCCAAAGTTGACGTATTTTCCCATAGGGTAACATTACAGCGCCTGATGCATTACAGGAATCCTTGCTGCAAAATAACGGTTTGGTCTTTTTTCCTGAAATTTGGAGAAGACAGCCAACAGCACAGATGTGCCTTTCTGTGGTTTGGTGAAAAAATATTACAGGGAGGCAAAGTTATGGTGCTCCGAACTTCTCTTTTTTCCCCATAGGATAACATTACGCGTTAGCCGCGCCTTTCAGGAGCCCTTTCAGCGAATAGTGCGAGATCGGACTTCCGTCGGAAAAATACTTAGCCCCTATAGGGGCTAAGTATAAACTAACCAGGACAGTCATAAATCATATGACTTTTAAATTTTTTCTACGCGTGACCGGTTCCTGAGATATAACCTATTTAGTATTCCAAGTCCTCATTTTCTGCTCCGATACCTATTATTATGCATACATTCTTTGTACTCACTGTCTTTCTTTATGCAGGTTTTGGGGAAAACCAGCCTGTGCGCTTACATTACTGTTACCGTTGCCCTTTTGCTTGCGGTTCCGTACCCGTTTCACTTACCATTGACGTCTACGCCACCATGTGCATTATCCTTTTCGTTTTCATTTGCACTTGCATTTCTGTTATTTTTGCCATTTGTGTCTACAGTACTATTTCTCTTTCTGTTTCACTTTGCGTCACATGCCCATTGACATTTCCGTTTGCAGACACCATGTTACTATGTGACAAAACATCACGTGGCAGACCGTTCCCGTCTATGCCACCGTGTGCATTACCCTTTCTGTTCTCATTCACGCTTGCATTACCATGTGCACCACTGTTAACACTTCTGTTTACGTTGCTGTTCCTGTTACTATGCCACAAGACATCTTTGGGCCCCGCGCTCCCGCCGCTGCATTACATTCACTATTTCTCGTTATCATTCTCAAAAAGAAGGAAATTAGAGGCATAAAACTCCATTTAATGCATTAGTTAGGGTTGTTCAACAGCGACAAAGTGAGGAAATTCGGTGTTAGGGTTGAAAACCCCCTTGGACCCTGCCCACCCCAACGGCATTGGAGTGTGCATTGGGTGTCGGTCCTAACTCTCACCCCATTCTCTATACTTCTGCTGTTTTACACATGTGATGGGGTGAGAGTTAAGACAACAACTAGCCACCCCAATGCCAGTTGGGGAGGTGTGAGGGTATCAAAATTTCAACCTAACACAATTTCCTCACTGTAGCGTGAGAGTAACCTTATTCGATAGCGGGATTTTGCCCTAATATATATATTATAGGTATGCGGTAGTACTACCATAGTTAGAATTGAGACCATTTCTATGTTAAACCCAAAATTTTGCACCTTAATAATTTTGCAAGTGTTTATGGATTTGGCTGAAATTTAGAATACATGATTAAGAACCATAGGCCTTGGGATCTGCAATGTTTTGTACCAGTCAGATACCAGCTGCGGAGTTAGTAAGCATGATCTGCATCTGCGTTTAAAGCTTTTCTGGAATTCTACGATTCGCGTGCACAGGTTGCACGTTTTCTTAACCGTACCTGAAATCTTCAGGGAACATACGGCAGGGCCCCGATGTGCCTTTCAAAGATTTTGTGAAAAATATTAAGCAGTTCAAAAGTTATTCAAAAAACAATTTCCCATTATAAGTCAATGGGAAAAGTTAACAAAAAGTTAGACAAGTAGTGCGCAAATGCATTTTACTTTGCAAATGGCCCTGTTACTTTCACAAATCGCCATTTTGTTTTCAGTTAGTGATCAGAGAAATGTGGCATTTAAATTTGGGACTCTCTAGCAACTAATTCTTTTTGTATTCACCTAGTTGAACCCTGAGGATGCTAGCCATGTCTTTGTTGAGGTAAAACACCCCACAAATATATTTTTCAAATTTCTGGAAAAGTACTTGCATAAAGTAATTTCGTGCTCATGAAAGTGTCACAAATTTTTGTGAAAGCTTTTAAATTAAGACAGTAGTTTTCTAGTCTGTGGGAAAATGACAGTAATTCTTTGGTACTCGCGGCTGCAAAGAGCGGTTGGGAGTTTTGGGCTGAAATTTGGAGAGAACGCAGCCGACATCTCACAAATGTGCATTTCAGTGTTGCGTTGAAAAAATATTACATGGCAGCAAAGTTACAGCACTCCAAAGTTGACATTTTTTCCCATAGGATAACATTTCGGCGCCCGATGCATTACAGGAATCCTTTGGCACCCTGCTGCAAAACAATGGTTTGGTCTTTTTTCCTGAAATTTGGAGGGAAGACAGCCAACAGCCCACAGATGTGCCTTACAGTGGTTTGATGAAAAAATATTACAGGGAGGCAAAGTTATGGTGCTCCAAACTACTCTTTTTCCATAGGATAACATTACGGTGTTAGGGCGCCTTCAGGGCCGTATCTCGGAAGCGGTGTGAGATCTGGACTTTTCATTAGAAAAATACTTAGCCCCCTAATGGGGCTAAGTATAAAACTAACCAGGACAGTCGTAAATCATATGACTTTAAATATTTTTTCTCGTCGTACGGTTCCTGAGATATAACCTATTTAGTATTCCAAGTCCTCATTTCCTGCTCGATATCCATTATTATGCATACATTCTTTGTACTCACTGTCTTTCTCTATGCAGGTTTTGGGAAAACCAGCCTGTGTTCCATTACTGTTACCATTGCCCTTTCTGCTTGCGGTTCCGTACCCATTTCACTTACCCGTTGGCGCCTATGCCACCATGTCGTTATCCTTTGCATTTTCATTGCACTGCGTTTCTGTTATTTTTTGCCATTTGTGTCTACAGTACTGTTTCTCGTTCTGTTTCACTTTGTGTCACCATGCCCATTGACATTTCCGTTTTCAGGCACCATGTTACTATGTGACAACACATCATGTGGCAGACTGTTCCCGTCTACGCCACTGTGTGTGTTACCCTTTCTGTTCTCATTCGCACTTGCATTACCATGTGCACCACTGTTATCGCTTCTGTTTGCATTGCTGTTCCTGTTACTATGCCACAAGACATCACGTGGCGGGAGCACCGCTGCATTACATTCACTATTTCTCATTATCATTCTCAAAAAGAAGAGAAATTAGAGGCAAAAAACTCCATTTAATGCATTAGTTAGGGTTGTTCACACAGCGACAAAAGTGAGGAAATTCGGTGTTGGGTTGAAAACCCTTGGACCCCTCCCTCCCCAAACCGGCATTGGGGTGTGCATTGGGGTCATTCGGTCCTAACTTTCACCCCATTCTCCTATACTTCTGCTGCTTTACACATGTGATGGGGTGAGAGTTGGGCCAACGACTTTAATCTTTTAATGCTGGTGAGAGGCATGAAAGAACTCAGCGGGTTTTCAACCTAACACTTCTCACTTTTTCGCTTTTATGATGAACAACCCGAACTAATTTTGCCTCTAATATATATATATATCTATATATATATATATATACATATTCTCTCACTCAGGGAACAAAAGACAGCCCTCAGCTTCCTGATTGCCCATTGTCACTTAATTCTTTATTAAGACTGTAGTCATGGAGAAAACTGATAGGTTGCAGACAACAACTGTGTGTAGTTAAAAACAGACATAGAGCAGAAACTCACAATGCATTCTCACGAGTCTGAGAGGTGTGATCAGTGTAGCTGAACAATGTAGTTCCTGGAGAGGACTACATTTTCAGATGTGCAGAGCGCAAACCAAGCAGTTCTCAAAACATTTCCTTATCAGCATACCAAGGACTTTATATGTTTCAGCAGACGTGTATATTGGTATATGAGAAGTAAGAGAACACAATAATGACTGTTCACAGGTGTTGGTAAGAAGCTGGAGAACCACATGAAGAAGAAACACTGAGGTGATATTTCGTTATGGATTAAATTGGTGACAAACCACATGTTCTGGTCAGTGACGACAAGAGGAAATGATTCAGAATTAGTGGTAGAGAAGTGGCAGAGTGTCCTGAACCTCATCAGTGATGTGCACAGTGGATATGGAACTTTATTTCCTGACTGTTTGCACGGTCCTCTAGAGGAGGACAAGTAATGGATCAGAAAATGTACAGCTGAAGCATTTCCTGTGTACACAGTAACTCATGATTTGTTTTTACCACAGTATCCTCATGTAGTGATAGCAACAGGTCATCTTATTCAATTTGTGACTTGTAACCTGTTTGAAAACATGTACTATTATGTACATCTTTTGTGGCAGCCGTCAATATATATAGTTATCAGCCCACAACTGTACATACAGAAATACATTTTTTCAATCAAAGTTAAGTGTTCATTACTGTTTATAGGTGCCAGGCAGCATAAGCTGGTAGCTGTTGTTGTCTCAAGCTCATACCTCATTCAGGACCTACAGCAGGTGTCTCCAGTTCACCAAATGTACGCATTAGAGGTATTCCACAGCATGGTGTGCCACTTTGCTCCGAAGTTCTTTCATTTTTTCCCAGCCATGAACACACGGTGAGATCATTACTATAAAACTTCAGTAGTAAGTCATGTGTTATGTGTCATTATAATATGGCTATAAAAATCCAGTAATCTGATTGGCTGAGTAGCTCAGAACCCAGAGCTGATATCCCATGATGCAGCACTAGAAAAAGGTCCAGTAGCCTCTTCACAATACAATCAATAGTACCATCCATTCCTGACTGCCATCACAAATGTGGCTATCACCTTTACTCAGTAAAAACCTTCAACTAGGCCCTAAAACTAACAGATCCATTGTATAATAGGAATAATGCACTTCAGGGTGGTAAAAGTGAAGGCATTTGGTGATGCCTCATGCCTCATGACACACAGGAAGTGTGCCACTATCCAACCACAGTACATACCCAGTCATGTCTAATTGCTTGTTTTTTCTGCTTGTTAGGAAAGTCTTCACTCATGTAAAAAAAAAAAAAAAGGAAGCAAAGACAGTAACCATATGGATGCCTCTGCTGCAGCATGAATGATCTCTTTAGGGACACTAAATGGGGCTGTTAATATTAATGTGTTCAATTCTGCAAAGTGAAAAATTAGATAAAAGCAGGAGTGTAAAAAATATCACTAAGCTCAAAGTAATAAAGTCAGATATAACCTAGTCAGTGCAAGCAATATGAATGGATGCAGTAAAGCTGTTTAAAGGACTATTTTACCTTGATTTTATGTCTAAAAGATTTATAATAAGGTTATGACTTCTGATTTGTTTCTTATGTTTATTGCTTAATCATTAAAGTCTTGTCGGAATTTTTATAGCCGTATTATAATCACAATAAGGATCTCCAGGGTGTGCGTCGTCACTGCATAGCGTCACAGCTAGGGTTGCTGAATCACTCGGCCTGTGGCCTCATGCTTCGACTCACCGTAGGTGTGATGCTATTCAGCAACGATGTATACCCTGTCATGCCTTATTGCTTAAGTCACTCACAGTGTAATGTGTCACGCTCCATAGATGATTTCAGCAATACTACATGACAGGGTGTGCATTGTTGCTGAATTCAAGACTCTGTTCAGTTCTGCTGTTAGAATGTTTACTCCCAGTAGCACACAACTGAAGGCCTCACATGGAACCAGGGCTTTTGTTTTATCTGTAACAGGTTGAACAACACCGATTACCCTAGTAAGCAGGTGAGGATAGGTGTTTGATTTTTCATGGTCAACAAAGAAACAATAAATTGCAATTAGGAGTACTGTAGTACTTCATAATGTAAATTATGTATGTGTGTGTTGCAAGACTATTATGAGGGCAAATAACATGTAATTGTTAAGTTTATAAATTTAACACACTTTACTTTTCGGGCCTAGTTAAAGTTTTTTAGTGAGTAAAGGTGACAACCACATTTATGATTATAGTCACGAATGGCTGGTACTATTGACTTTACTGCAATGATGCTACTGGACCTTCTTTCAGTGCTGCGTCATGGGTTATCAGCACTGTGTTACAAGCTCCTCAGCAAGTCACACTACTGGATATTTTATTAAAATATTATGACTATAATTATTCACACACCGTTGTGTATTGAAACTTATGAATGCTGTAGTTAGAGTACATGTTTTCTATGAAAAGTAGCAATCATACTACAAAACCAATTGCCAAAGTAATACACTTGTTTGTATATGGTATGTGCATGCAACAAATATTTACAATAAAGTCATGTCAGTCTGTGATGTACAATACTCATATTTCTATGACAGACACATGACAGTGGCATTACACTTCAATGAAAATGTTACTTGTTGCCAAGCTGTGACTTCGGAATGGTGTTCAGCAGTATAAAATTGCTTTCCCAATGGCAAAGAAAGGAGAAGAGGCAGTAGTAAAACCTATCAAGACTGCTACCACCTATTGTGAGTATCTTTAAAATAAGTTTTTATTTGATTTTGTAAACTATGTATGTGCACGGTAAATGAAGGCAGGTAATGACAGCATGGCCAGCAAACAGTGCAACTGCACCTTACTGACTGCAGTAGCGCACACCATAATTGTTATTATGTATACCCTCCCTTCCTCTTACAAGTGTACATTATTTATTTCCTCAATTAATAAATGATTTTTCATAAAAAGGTATTACAACAGTTGCTTCATAAAGCTTATTCTAACATACTATGAAGCCAGCAGAATAGGCACTATGGTCTATCGAGTCTGCTCAATGGTCAGTGCCTACACAGGGCACCAACTGTAGCCCTCACTCCCTCCCAACAAGGACCCCTACTTCCCAGCGGGGTTCCTGGATGTACCCTTCCCCTGCTCCTATCCCAGCCCTTCTTGAACTCCTCCACAGCAGTAACAGCCACCAGTTCTCTGGGCAGCGCATTACAGGGCTCAACCACTCTCTCAGCGAACTGGAGCCTCCTTTTTTTCTCCCCTCAGCCTCCCCCATCCAGCTTCATAGTGTGTCCCCTGGTGGCCCCTGGTTCCCTCAGCTGAAGGACCCACTCAAGTCTTACCCTATTGATCCCCCTGAGATACTTGAAAACCTCTATCATATCCCATCTCTTCTCTCCTCTGATGAGTATAGGTTGAGCTCCCCCAGTCGCTCCTCATAGGCCTTTCCCATAGCCCCAGTACCATCTTGGTCACTCTCCTCTGTACCCTCTCCAGTAATGGATTGTCCTTCTGTAAACCCCCCCTACAAATGGGGGTTCCTGAAACTCTTCCTTGGGTGTGCCTAAATGCCCACTGCTAGGCTGGTATCCTGTGTCTTAGCATTTTAAAAGTGTTTGCATGTGAGTGCCCTGTTAGTCTCCGTGCATGTCTCTTTAAGAGCTGCCTAGTTGTAGTGTAAAACTAATCTGGGTAGGGGCCGAGTAGTTTCAGGCTCGAGTCCCACCCAGGCTGCCAGATAATTGCTCCATTCTGCCATTGCTATTTGTGCAGAGGGAGCTCTGTTAGAAGCTGTACTTATTTGCCGATTATCTATTGTAATAGTAATGATATCGTAGTTTGTCTTACCTGCCTTCTTTGCAGCATGGACAGTTCTGTTTCTCACCACCATCTTGGTCCTGGACTGCTAGAATGGGCCAATCAGCATCTTTGGGGACCCTAAAATGGAGCCTGTCCCCAGGGGTCTTGTGGGAGTGAATTTCTGTAGAAATTGTAGTTTTGAGACTTTAGTGCCTAAATGCACCTGGAGGGGGAGCCCTTGCTTTGACAAACTGATGGATCTACCAACCAGAACCTTTTGGACCGAAGGAAAATTCCCAAGCTGCCTGCTGCAGTGGGTCAGCTGGTGTGAGGAGCTGAGAGAGTAAACAGCTTGAATGATTCGAGCAGCAGCTCCTGCGTAGTTCACACAGGAGATTGGTGGAAAGGCTGTTTGGCCTGTCTGCCTACTGTCCCTCTAAAGGGAATCCTTTGAAAGGCTTAGTAATTGGACTGTATCCAAATTGGAGTGTAACAAAGCCACTGAAGAGTGACCAGATTTAAACCTGAAGAAGACCAAAAGATTTGCTGAATGCGATCGGCCTGTCAGAACATCCATTCACCATAGAACTCTCGGTTTTGCTCAGAGACACTGATATTGTGGCTGGACTGCTATCCGTGATTGCTTTACTATAAATGTGCTGTTTGCTATCAGTGGGTCACGATTTGGTTCCCCACTGTTTAATTGTGCCACGCTTGCTGGAAGCTGCATCCAGCCTTCCCGGACTGATATCTGAACTGTCTTACTGGGCCTGGGCCCTGCCACACTGGCCCAGACAGCTACTTTAGGCGCAGAGAACACCATCGACAAGAGACCTGCCTGGGGATCAGCCCTGCTAAACACTACAAACAGGAACAGCAACACAGTGAATCATGTGGGCCCTGCTTCTCCTGGCAAACCAGCAAGTCATCCTACAGTCTCCATTTCATCCATCCTGTGTCCTGTACTGGGTAGCGCGAGTAAACACCAGGGTAGCTCCCGGCAACAACAGCTCAATCAAAGTGTGTCATCTGATTTAATTATTTTGCCTAATCTTCACGAACTGAGCCTCCTGGCTCTGGATTACAAATTGTGTGTGGTTGTGCATGCCTTTTCTTTTCATCACAGGGCCCCAACCAACTGTGACGCCGGCCTACCCTGGGCAGCATTCCAGGCTAGCCCATTTACTTCCAACTGGGTACCCAGAGCGTGTGACTGTGCAGGGACTAAAAGTGCATGCATAATTGCCTGACTAGATCAGTTATAGAATCAGTCAAACTGATTATGCCCTTCTCTTGTTCAATTCTCCTGAATAAATCAGATCTAACTCTTTGCATTTAATCTGACTGTGGTTCCAGTTTGTACCAAAAGCACTGTACTGTTTTTATATGCTGTGTCTAACCTTGTTTTACAGGGGGTCTCCAGGGTTGAACTGGTGGAACAGTGTGGGGATTTATATGCTAAACAGGGGCTATTGTGAAAGTGTTTGTTGCATATTGTCTAGGCCATTAGAGGGGAAAGATGGGGGTTACAGAGTCCCAGAGGGCTGTATCCAGGTTAGCCTTGCTACTAACAACCCTGTCCTCCAGGTGGAGGCACACGTTTTAGTACCCAGGCCCCTTAACCTGCTACTAGCCAAGCAGGCAGAGGTAGTAGCCCTTGGGATAGCGCCACCTAGGGGTTACACTTCTTTACGTAGTGATGCCAAAACTGCACGCAGTATTCAAGGTGTGGTCTAACCAGGCTATTGTACAGAAGAAGGAGTACCTCACTACTCCTTGAGGTTATCACCCTGGCTATGAACACCAGCATTTTTTTTGCTTGTGCCACTGCCCTTCTACACTGCTCAGAGTTGTTCATTTTGGCATCCACCACCACTCTGAGGTCCTTCACCCCCTCCGAAACCTGCAGTGTCTCCCCCCAAAGGTGTATTTATGAGTCTAGTTCTTGGCTGCCAGGTGCAGAACTCTTCATTTCACAGCTTCAAACTTTAGTTTCCAGATTCGTGACCACCTCCCTAGAGTCTCCAGGTCCTCCTGGAAATGCAACTTTTTTGTAGCATTAAATCCCTTTCAAAATAGTGTTGTACCACAGTTCAAAGGTCAAGGAATGTGATTCTGCCCTACTGCAGTTCAACAGAATTCTAGAAGCTGTGGAGAATGCATGAGTCAATTTCATTTTTAAAGTAAAAGAAGTGACTCACTAAAATTTTGCACAGTACTATACACAATAAGAAATACAGGATGGTCAACTCTTAGTATAACAAAGATCCATTGTATGATAGCAATAATGTACTCCAGGGTGTGGTCTGTGCTTGGATAACATCACTGAGGGGACGTTGGATGCACTCGGCCTATGGCATCATGCCGTACCAACCAGTCGTGAGGTTATCACAGCACAGCCTACAGGCAGTCATGCATTATTGCTTATTTCAAGTAGTACACACACATGTATGCAGCACAACATGAATATAGTGCTTCTCTTACTTTTGTAAACTTTATTTGCACAGGTTACATTCGTTCAGTGATGACGGAAGTCATGTCACTGCATCAAAACTTCCCTTCCTACAGCAAGGCATCATGTCTATATGACAAAGGCAGTGTATCTTCTCCAGTGGCATCTCAATTCCACCATCCCAGCAAGGCTGAACTGATGGAAAGGCATTGATCTCGCTTTGCATTGAAAGCTGGCGTCGACATTGACTCCCAGGAGTAAAGAAATGAAGTGATGCCACTGATACATATAAACAGTAGTTACAGGTATATGCAATCCAGTATATACCCATGTGCTGATTTCATCTTGCAGAACTATGTTAAACACCATGTGACAGTCCTCAAACATGATAAACTTTCAGTAAAAAACCTACCGGTATCATCTGACAATACTTTGGACAGATAACTGTCCACACCACGAAACAGAATACAATGGATTAGATACAGGCTTTCTAGACCACTGAACGTGAACCTGCATGTATGACAACATGCCAACACCAGTCAGTATCACGGCAATAATCAACCATACTATAGTTGGTAAAGTCAGAATTCAATTCACCTTTAATGCAATATGTGGACAGCATTGAAATAATCAACACCATACAAAGCTGTAATATTACATGTACTGATGCAGGAATACTCGATTAATTACAGAGCCAGAAGAAGTACATTGTTTGTAAAATTAATTTTATTTGGTTATATGTAGATTACAAGCAGTGCTAAATGGTAGTAATTGCAATGTACAGTCACAAACTGATTTAATTATGTGGTTTTGAATCAAAATGCTGTAATTTGTTTTGTAACTACAGCACATGTAAATAACTGTTGAGCTTAAAGACATACATGGTTACGTTATGCTCCCAGTATAAAGTACTCCTTTATAATATTCGTATAATCAACAAAACAGTTTTTGAATAATTCAAGTGTACACATTGAGACGACAAAAGTAACTAATGTCATGCAGTCCTCCACCACACCACACCACCATTGACTAGCCCCTGACTGCCCCTTCCTCCCCCCTGCAGTGACATGTGGTGTAACAGGTGGCAGTATTACAGCAAAGCAGGATATCCTAGCTCACCAGAGGATGACAGTGTGAACTAGGACATGCAGTCCTTCTCCACCAGCCCCCCTCGCCTAGCTCCTTCCTCACCACTGCACTATGTCATGTGGTGACTCGGGTGGCAATATCAAACCTACCTTCCCAGAGGAATGGTGCCACATAGGACATGCAGTCCCCTTCCCCCCCCCGTGTAGATCCTTCCTCAACACTGCACTATCTCATGTTGTGACTTGGGTGACAATATCACAGTGGAGCAGTGAGCCCTACCTCCCTAGAGGAAAAGTGCCAACTAGGACATGCAGTCCTTCTCCGCCGCCCCCACTTCTAGCCCCTTCCTCAACACTTCACTGTCACATGTGGTAACTCGGGTGGCAATATCACAGTGGAGAAGTGTGCCCTACCTCACCAGAGGAACAGAGCCAAATAGGACATGCAGTCATCATGAATGGTAGCCGTGTCACTTTTTTATTATGTAAGCAATAGCCCACATCAGGGTATGCAGTTATTGTGGATTAATCAGCACCCTGTGTGCATTTTGATGCACACGGCCCCAGACCAATTGTCGCCATGGGTGTTGATTAATCCACAATAACCAAACACCATGTCGTTGGTAATTGCACTTGTATCCGATGACAAAATGTTTTAGTGCCAGGGAAAACTGTGGCAGACCTTGATCGGGTGGGGATAACAGAAACTTGGGGTCATGGGGACCAAGACTGGGACATGGAAATACCTGGGTATACATTGTTCAGGAAGGACAGGGAAAATAGAAGAGGAGGTGGGGTACCAGTATATGTGAGGGAGGGCATCAGGGCAGTGGAATTACAGAGTAGAACTGGAGGAGTACAGCCCATTTGGGTAGCATTGCCTATAGGGAAGGGAAAGTGGTACGTCTTGGGTTGATTTATAGGCCGCCCTCACAAACTGATTCGGAAGATGAGGAGATGTTGGAAGAAATAATGAGAATGGCTAATACAGCTGAGGTGCTGCTGATGAGGGAAATAAATCTACTGGACATGAGTTGGGACACTTCCTCGGCCAGATCCGGGAGGAGCAGGGCTATAGTGGATTGCCTGCAGGCAGCCCTACTGAGGCAGCTGGTTATAGACTCCACCAGGGAAGCAGCCTTGCTGGACTTAGTCTTGACAAATGGGAACAGGATGGGTGAAGTTGAGGTGGGAGAACACATAGGTTCAAGTGACCACAGTATAGTCTGGTTCACTGAGCAAACAGCTGCGGTGGTTACTAGAACCAAGGTGAAAGTGCTTGACTTTAGAGGGGTAGACTTTACCAGCATGGGGGTTATGTGTGGGAGGCATTAAGGTGGGAATCTGTGGGAAGGGGTGGATGGTATGTGGGAGGGCATTAAACAGGCCATAATTGGGGCAATGAATGTTTATGTCAGAAGGGTTCACAAGACCGGGAGGAAGAAGAAACCTCACTGGTTTAGCAGGGATGTGGCAGGCAGTGTTAGGGAGATGAGTAGGGCATTCAAGAAATTCAAGACAACACAAAGGGGGGAGGACTGGGAAATATACCAGACGAGACTAAAGGAGGCAGGCAGAGAGGTGCGGAGAGCGAAGGCCAAAACAGAAGAGGAAATTGCCAGGTCAGTCAAGACCAGAGATAAAGCTTTTTTTAGGGATGTCAGTGAGAGGAGGAAAACTGGAAGGGGGATAAACAGACTTAGAACCAAGGATGAGGGGTCTCACTGGAGGAAGACAGAGATAAGGCACAGTTATTAAATTCATTCTTTTATTCAGTATTGAGGGTGGAGGGAGAGGGGGACTTTTCAGACATTAGTACAGGAGTTAAGGCACAGCTAGGGGTTGATACAAGCCCATTCAAGGAGAAGGCAGTCTTGAGATAGTTGGACCAACGATGAGTGTACAAGGCCATGGGTCCAGATGGGGTGCATCCTAGTGTGAAGAAGGAGCTTACGGATATTTTGGCGGCTCCCTTAGCAGCTCGTTTTAGCAGGTTACAGAAGACTGGAGGATGGCAAACATCATCCCTCTACATAATGGGGGGGTGATAGAAAAGGGGTGGGTAACTATAGGCCTGTGAGCTTAACATCCATAGTAGGCAAAATTAGGGAAAAGCTGCTGAACTGTAGGATTCAGCAGTATTTGGAGGAAAATTAAGTGATTGATAGGCATCAACATGGATTCACTAAGGGAAGGTCCTGTCAAACGAACTTAATAGAGTTCTTCAATGGGATGCAGTCTTGTTGTGCCTGGTGGTCATTTTCTGCGACCATTTTTCTATGTTGCTATGTTTCTAATCCTTCACCTCTTACAGCCTGAGCATTGATTCATTTGTGTACATAAAGTAATTAAGAAAGACAACCATAAGAAAATACATTCATAGTAACTGAAGTAGTAAAAATTGTAAGCATCGAACATAGCATTAAAGAAACTCACGAGATAAGCCCGTTTACCAAAGTTCATAACATGCACAGTTTGTTATTAATCAAGTTTCTGAAGTAACAGATTATAATATAATGTCTGCAGCACATGGTGATGCTAATTTGATTGCTGCTGATGGAGTTGCATATTGTGGTTGCCAGGAGGAGCTTAAAACCAGTATACTGCTCAGATGGAAGTGCATTTCTTATTGCTGTCACACAAGTGGGTAAGATCTTTTGGTTCCAACGGCCAAGGTGCAGCCAGATTATGCAAACAAATCTTCTGTATGCTGCATGATGATAGGACCTAAGACAAGTAAAAACAAACATTACAAAGTTTGTCAACACACAAAAAATCTTTATTACATTGTCATGGATAACATAGTACAAGTACAAAATGTTTACATGATACTCAATGTAGTTGTTATGTTACCAGTTCACATGCTCACCACCTATACATCAAAAATAATGGCTGCTGCCTTACATTGTAAGGTAATGTGACTTTCTTTTTGTTTTATCGTGGTAGTTCTTCCATGCTCTGGCGGAATGATTGCCTTCATCTGTCACCCTAGCGCCACACCCAGAGGATAAGACACCCTCCATTGAGCACCCATGACTTACCCTTCATGGCAGGGTGGTGGGGAGTGTCTTGACCCATCCACAATGGATCCTGCCAGGGAGGTGCCATCTCCTGCATGTCACCACATGAACAGCTTAATACTGTGAGGACTTTTCTGGTTTTCTCCCTTGTTTGGAGGTGGGGCATGCAACGGCACCTGTGGAGAGAGCACACATGCTTCCGCACATGCTGTCTCCAAGCATCTGCCCCATGTCCTCCCCCTTTGCTGCAGCATCAGCGCACTGCCCACCCACAACTGCTAGGGGCCAGTGGAATGCTGACTACTGATGGCCCCTATCCCTGGAGAAGGTGAGCAGTCCATCAGACACTAAATCCTTCTCCTCCCCTGCTGACCCATGGTGGCACATGCTCATTCCCAAACAAGGGTCGTCGGCATAGTGCAAGGTAAGGCATCCAATGCTTCAACCCTCAGCGACACCATGACGGCTTGGTAAAATTTTTAGGAGTCACTTAAACATCACACAGCCATGAAGGACTGGTGCATTAACATTTGCTGCAGTACAAGGAATGTAATATTAATTTTATTTCTGAAGTTCTATATTACAGAAGGCAAGATGCCCTCCACACTTGTCTATTGAGGACCACCACTGCTGTCACTGTTTTATTCTGGTGCCGACTGCAGGTGTCGAAAAAAACTCATACTGTAATTTACAGTAAACCCATATAAACTACTTTTGAATACAGGAAAGACCACTCAGTGTCCATTTATTTATATATTGATTTTTTAACTTTCTTTTTTCCTACCTCCCACCCTCTTGAAGAACTTTTTCCTTGGGATTCGACAATGGGTCATACACAGTTCCTACATAACCTACCTGATCCTGCGAGTGACCCACCATGGAGACATTGATATACATCCTATGCTGGTACAAGTTGGGGCACAGCAACCCAGTATCCTTCATGTATTGTCATGCACCCAATGGCAGGACAGGCAGGCATGACTCACGAGGGCCAGCAGCGCTCTCTCTCTGCTACACTATGACAGGTAGTTTAACTTTTTCTGTGTGCGTTGGTCAGCCAAACACTGAGTCTCAACCCCACTCCCTCCCAGAGAAGATGAGCAGTCACATGGATGCTCAAGTCCCCCCCCCCGGCAAGCAGAGCTTGTCGATGCATTGAACCCAGTTGACACATTCCATTTTAGAGGTGTGTAATGAAGGTTATGTTACAAGGATAGACTGAATTCAGAAAGATAGCATAAGTGCTTTGGGCAAGCAATATAAAGGTATAACCATCACATAAAGTACATCATGCTGTTCTAAAATGGCCATTACCAGTCACACGTAAAGGAAAACCGCAGACTAGGATCAATACAAGTCATACATTGCATAAGTTTACTGTCAGTGTTCAGTATGTACTCATTTAAAGGAATGTCGATCATCAAAAGGACCATTGGTCTCATTGTAGTCATAGAAAGTCAACTGCGATTACATTGCGGTTCAAACAATTGTCTTTGAATATCTCAAGCTCTGTTACACATGGCACATCCCCATCATCAAAGTAAGCTTGCACCTTAGGAATTTCAGTGCAGCACACACATTCGGCTGCTGACTGCATGACAGCACACCATCCACATTCAAACCTGAGGAATAAACAAAGTAAGAACATGTAACATCAGTGAATGATATATAAACAAAAGTTAAGATAACTTGCAAAGGAATGAAAATAAGATGTAAGTCAATGGAAATGAAGCAATGACGCAGTCACAGGGGTTATGGCAAGGGTCTTGTACTCGCCTTCATGGTGTGTAATTAAGCAATATGACATGACAGAGTGTGGGTTATGCCATGATTTAACATGCAAGGTGTGGTATAGTGACAAGGACGCAGGTTGAATATCACACAGTACAAGTTGTTAAATCATGGCATCAACCACACTCTGGATTTCTATCTTTCAATTACAGAAATTATACCTTTGTTGAGTGAGAAAATAATAAAGGAAACATATTTTTATGATCAGCTAAAACAGTTCCTTGTTGCTGTGTAGAATATTGCACGGTACTGTGGTTCTCGTAAGTATTTCACGCTGCACATGCAGGCAACACCAAGGGGAGCAAGTGAAGTGACACCAGCTATATGGTGCTGATGTGACTGCACTTGTTGGATGACCCCCAGGTGTTGTAAGACAACAGCGGCATGGAGAACTTTGTTGATAGCCATCATGAATAGGGCGAAAGTGATGCTTTAAACTAAGTTGCGCCATCTCGCATGGTGGTGTATGGCGTAAGTAAAGTCTGATGCAAGCAGCCTTTGTCATGTCACAGCCTACTTTGCAGACTAACAAATACCTCAACTGATAGTGTAACTTGGTAATTCCACCTTTTTTTGTGGTGTAAGTCAAGTTACGACAGGTGTATCCATTTCAGAATTCTGCAAAGGGTGTGTGATGTATTTCATCCCACTAAGTTACAGGTAGATAAGTAACATTGCATTAAAACTCAAGTTAATCAACTTAATCTCCACCTATGACACGCTGAACAGACAACAGTTTTATGCCACCTACAGACTCAAAACACCATGTGTTCCAGCATGCAGTTGTATGTTACCAGTACCCTGTCAATGGACAAGTTGAAGTACCTTGCTAGTGGCGACAGAAGTTATAAAATGGGTGGAGAAAATCCAGCTTTCAGACTGGTTATTATTTGTGCATGAAGTCTGTTCCATGCGCAGGTAATAACAAGTTCAGAAAAGCAGAACCACACTGAAAGTAACAGAAATCAGGGAGCCAGAACGTTGCTTTTTAAAATGCTGCCATTTTTTTTTTCCCAATTGTTTAACCAGGTGAGACACGCTAAGCTGAAAGCTTGTTTACAGGTGCAACCTGGGAACACAGAGAAGTTAAGTGACTTGCTCAGGGTCACACAGTATATGCAAGGGGGGGCTGTGGGATTCAAACCCAGATCTCCAGCTCAGAGCCTTAAACCACTGCGCTATACTGCCTCTTTCCCTTCACTAATGGAGCCCCTGCAGGACTTGCAGAACTTGCAGTGGATCATAGAAACTATTCTGCAGCCCCCCAAAAAATGTGTTTAAAAAGCCAATCCAGCTGTGTCACTGTACTGTCTCCTTACCGGAATCGCTGTCAACCACTGTCTCTTCTCTCCTCGATGCCGATCACTCAGTCCAAAAGTACTCTAGTGGGCCAAAAAATGACAGCTTGGTGCATTTAAAAAAAAGGTTATGACAGCTGACAGTTTCTCTGTTCATTCCCTAGCAGCCCGCTACTCGACCAATCACTTCTCACTCCTGGGACTCACTTTACGCTCTGTATAACTGAAATCTGCTCCAACTCAGCCATCGTGTCTCTCTCTCCCTCGTTCAGTGAATTAGGAAGCGGTACCTGCTGGCTGCCGTCCTCCCGCCCACGGACCCCTTATGGCTCACTATTTAGCAGCTCCATGTGCCTCCAAAATGTGAGGAAAGTTTAAATCCTGATTCGGGACCATTGCGAGAAAAAAAGCCAACTTTCCCACAGGTCCTGCTGCACTTTCTGACCGACGTCATTAAATGAAATGCGGAGCTCTAGCTGCACTTCCTGACTGACGTCATTAAGTAATATGCGGAAGGACTATTTTATGATAAATTCCTATTAAAAAAACTGCAAATTCTTAATAAAAAACATTATTTTTTACTGTAGAAATAACAAAAATAAGAGTCTATTTATAAGAGCACAAAGACACGACAGTGCATGGAACATATTTATTTGCATCAGCCAGTGGCTAAAGGTACCTGCCAAGGCCTTGTGTCTTATTATACTCTGTCCATGTGGTAAAATATGTTCCATGCAATCCCTGTCATGTCTTATTGCTTACTTAAAACATAAAGTCACAGAGAAACCAGGTGCTGTATGGGGTACAGAAACATAGCCTGGTCTAAATGCATGTACCTTAATTCATCACTAACAATGTACAGACAGAGCGGTTAAAAACACAACAACCATACCTTACTTGTCCTGTTACACTGTACCTATTCCTTCTCACTGTGCCATATATGTAAGCAATACACACAACAGGGTGTGCATGGAACATATTTTACCACAAAGCCAGAGGCATAATAAGGCACAAGGCCCCAGGGCAGAATGGCTTTAGCCTCTGGCGTGCAATAACACATGTCCCATGCACACCATAGACTGTCTAATTGTGATTATGAAATGGTCTCCTTGTTATCCAAAACTTTGTAGATTTATAAAATTCAACTGACCCATTTATAAAAGGTATTACTAAATTTCAACATCCTCCATATGGCCTACATTGTCACCATCTCCGTTGCTACTGCTGTTTAAGGCTGATGAATCCACATCACATGTTGTGGCATCACGACAGGCATGTTCAAACATATACGGCTGAATTGTCATTTGAAAGTTTAAGTTTAAATCGGCCAAGTCCTCAGCATCATGCTGACCATCTAGGAAGTACGCCGTGTGTCCAACCAATGTGTGCCTGAATAAAACAAATACATAGTTTTATTTTTAGTGCTTAGTTGAACTTTTTTTACAGTGTAAAGGTAGCAGCCATGTTTGTGGTGGAAGATCAGTTCTGGCTGTAACTGAAATGCCTGTGTCTCAGATGGGCATTGATCTGTGTTCCAGGCTCTTTACTGCTGAGCAGTACACTTTTTTAATCATGTGTAAATCATATGTTACACATAAATAAGAGCCAACCAGATTACTGGATTTAACAATGACATTTTATAAATAACCTCACTATATTGAAACAGTACCATAATAAGAAGTCAGCGGAGTAGGCACTATGGTATATGGAGTCTGTTGTCATATACATGCCCCTTTTTGGCACCGCATTGGCATCACCCCCACCGTACCTACGTGGTCATCCACCCTCATCCCAGGACAGTGTTCTGACATGAACCATACCCTGTACTGTCCCAACCTCTGTTGAACCACTGCAAAGTTGTTACATCCACCAGTTATGTGGGCAGACCATTTCAGGGTGCCACCACACTGTCAGTGAATTAGCCTCTCCTTATCTCCTACCACAGTCTCCCACCAACAAGCATCAATGTATGCTCCCTGGTGGCACACACCTCCCACAACTGAAACACTCAATATTGACCTACCCTATTTACCACCTTAACATATGTGACAACCTCAGTTGTGTCCCCTTTGTCCCGCCTCACCTACAGGGGGTACAAGTTGAACACCTACATTCTCTCCCCATAGCACTTCTCCCCCAGTCCCTCGACCATTCTGATGACCATACTCTGGACCATCTACAGGAGAGCCATATGAAAACTGCATGCAATAGTCAGTCTGCAGTCAAACCATGCAATAATACAGTGGAAGGACCACCTCACGGCATCTCAAGGTTATTCCCATGGATATGCATCCCAATAGAGTATTTCATCTGCTTTGGCATCAGCGATTCTAAACTAATCTGAGTTGTTAATTTTGGCATCCACAACCACACCGAGGTCTTTCTCCAGCACCAAAGCCTTCAGTGTATCCCCTCCCAATGTGTGCACATAAGTTGGGTTCATGGCCCCTAGCTGGAAAACACTGCATTTCACAGTATTACACATCAGTATACCGGTGCGTGATCACCCATCAACACTCTACAGATATCCATGATCAGCCCCTGGTAAATCCATGCTGGTTATGATACATAAAGTTGTTTTTCTCCAAGAATGCATAAATGTCTCCAAATGTTTTACACCATTGATGTCAGGCTATTTCCCTATCACCCCATTTGTGCACTGGAATTACATCATCTGCCCACCAGTCTACAGGCAACACACTTCTTACTATTGATTCCCCATAGAGGACTGTTAGCAGTTCTGCCAGCACCTAATATGTTTCTGGTAACACTCAAGAAATTCTGTGTGGGCCTGATGATTTATATTTAAGTTTTCAAGTCCCTTTTGTACCCCTTCCTTTGTAATTCCTCCCATCCCAAACTTGTCCCATGTATCACCCATGAATTTTATGCTGTCTGAGAGTGTCTTTGACTTCTTGACTGCTAAAATGCAACAAAAAAATCTTAATTTAGTATTCGTGTTCTCTGCAAGGCACTGCATACCATGTCTCACTGAAGACATATTGTGTAAATTAATGAAAAAGCAAAATCAACATCAGCACATGGCAGGGACAGACATTCATTGATAAATCTACATGGACTCTGTGTGTGTGATGGGGGGGGGGCACTCTCAAAAACAAAACTATTGCAATGTACTTTGAAACAGGTAAAAACATGTCACCTTGAAGACCAGCAGCACACAATACCATTTAGAACATTTATTTCTTTTTTAGTACAGAGGCAAACAAACATTTCCACTGACACACACAGACAAAGGAGTTAAACCTTGTGCTGCTAAGTGAGCACTGTCACTCAGATGAGATAATCATATTGTGTTTGACCCGGACGCATGGTGACACACTGCCACACACTAAGGTCAGTCTTGCATGCACGCAGCACAGAAACCGCCCACTTTCAATGCTGAAAATGTTGCAAACAACAACAGTTATGAGTCATGCAACGAGAAGCAGAGTGCACAGCGTGTCAAAAACTACTCCAATGGAAGCTAAATAACATTAGCTAACTGGACATAAGATACAGTGATCACCATTTATATGTTTAAAAACCTGTTTAGGCATCCTTTAAGCTCAGTCCCACTTCCTTACTAGCGTTCAGTCTCCGAGTGCCTACTGCAGCCCCAACCACACAACTGTGTTTAATGATGCGAGGTAGGGAAGGGGCTGCAGTGCTAAAGGTAGGGTTCCAATGTGATTGGGGCAGTAGTGGCCTTTAGACAGTATGTGCTTACTTTGTAAGCAACTGTACATGTTTATGGGAGCATAATAAGTTTCAAGTTTATGTTTATTGGGACATTAGCGATTGAGCCTAGGCTTATTCTCAGCAGCATCCCAGATAACTTAAAACAGTGTATATAAAAATCTCATACTGAAAATATGTTTGAACTACATAACAGTTAGAAAAATATTTATCAATACTGGCATCATGCTGGCCTGGTAGCACTCAGGGATGACCTGTTGGCCACCACACCTCATACCACACCGGTAACCAAGGTGCAGACATGGACTGGGGTTGCCAGAGTAAGAGAGGCTTGAGCATCTGAGGGACTGCTCTCCTCTTCAGGGAGGGAGGGCTTGCTTGCTCACTTCTGACTGCCTGGTGGTAATGTAGGCATGGATGGCAGGGAAGGCAGGGCTGTGGCTTGTGATGTGTGCATACCTCTGCACACATGCGTTCATGTCGGCCGAATCAACAGGGTCAAAAGTGGAAAAGGGATCTGGGGCTTAATGAAACCCTGCCTATATAACAAAATTGTTTATGAAGCAGTGTGGGCTTGCTGATAAATTAAGAACTCTAAAGGTATTAAGCCTTTTACTCTCAGGAGGTATTCATTTAAACCAAGGACCAGGTGAAAATCTTTTTACGGCAGATATCATGAAAGGCAATCAACTCAGCTTAGTTCACTTCAACGCTAGAAGTGTGCTACCAAAGACTGATGTTATCCAGGAATGGGTCATAGTTTATAAACCAGACATAATAATTATCACAGAATCCTAGTTAAGTAAGAATATATCGGATGAAGATGTCCAAATTCCTGGTTACTAATTATGGAGACATGACCATGGGAAAAGGGGTTGGGGGGTTCTGGCATATGGGGCTTTAGCTTTGGAAACTAAAAAATTAGATTGTGATATATTAACACCAGGCATGGAAAAAGTAGCTCTAGAGCTAAAAATTCCATATTGTAAGCCTATGTTGATAATGGGATGCTATCTTCCACCAAAGGAGATGACCATAACCTTTTAGCTCTACAGGATTTCCTATTCCCTTTTTGGGATAGCCACAGACTTACTGTCCTGGGAGATTTAAACATGGATTGGGCTAAGATATTACCTACAAGTAAATTAATGGATTTTCCAACATCCTTGGGATTGACTCAATTAATTACTTCTTTCACAAAACTTAGTCCTAAAGTTCCAAGTTCCTCCACCATCTTAGATTTAATACTTACCTCACTCAGTCCCAGACAAGTTCTCACTACACAGTGTACTGCCAGACACTTTTAGTGATCATCAAGTCATTTTTTGTATTAGAGGAAAATACAAGAAACCCAGTTTGTCTCAGGTTAAAACATATTGAAATTTGAAAGCTCTAGATTATACATCCTTTACAGTAGAATAGAAAGGCAGAAAATAGGATAGATTGGCTTTGATCCCTGACATTGCTAGTGCCTGGCAGTATTTCGAAGGTCAGTTCTTGACTGTGTGAGATACCTTTTGCTCCACTTTGTAGTAAAAAAGTTAAAAATAACAACTCCCCTTGGTACACAGCTGACCTAAGAAAATATTGTAAGGCTAGGGATATGGCATCGAGGTTGGCAAAAGCAAACAATGAAAAAGTATCCCAAGAAAGATACTGTGCTGAACGTAGCCTTTATACTAAGAAAATAAGGAAGGCAAAAGCAGACAACTTTCTGGCTGGTTTTAGGTCAGAAAGGATTGGTAAACCTAGGGACTTTTGCAGCATGCTAAAAAAATTATAGGGTAATAAAGCTTCTGATCTACCAAGTGTGTTCACAGTGAATGGTATCTCTCATAGCATCTTGGATAAATTGGGCAATATGTTTAATGAGATGTACATAGATATAGGCTCTCTTGGTGCTGGTGCCACTTCTGTCCCTAGGGTACAGAAACAAGGATTGGTTCAGGATGTAAGGGCTGAAAACAAGCCACACCTTTCCTTTAAAAGTATAATTAAACCAGGTTTTAAGGAAATAATAAAAAATAAATACTAACAAAGCACACGGTTCAGATGGGATTCTATCTTATTTACTTAAGATTGCTGCCCCTGTGGTTGTCCCTTTACTAGCTGACCTTTTTAACCTTTCCTTGGAAACTTGTGGCTATCCTTTAGCATGGAAACAGGCTGAAGTAACACCAGTTTTCAAGAATGGCCAGAAGAGTGACATGGGGAATTATAGGCCCATATCACTGCTTCCGATTATCTCCAAGATTTTCAAAAAAATTGTAGTATTTAAATTAAATAGTTATTTGGAAGCCCAGAATATATGTAATAGTTATCAATCAGGATTAAGGGTGCAGCACAGCACTACTACAGCATTAATTAGTGTCAGATATTCAGACAGCCATGGATAACAGCCTTCTGGTTGGGGCTGTATTTATAGACCTATTGAAAGCATTTGACACCTTGAACCATGATAGGATGCTTGAAAATTTAAGATCTGTAGGCCTCAACCAGGATGCACTTGCTTGGTTTCATGGCTATCTGACTGGGAGACAACAGCGAGTTATACTGAACAATAACTATAAATCTAAATATTTAAATATCAAATCTGGGGTACCTGAAGGGTCAGTTTTAGGAACTGTACCATTCAACCTGTATACAAATGGTGCTGGACACCTACTGAGTGGTGTCTGGCACCATTTGTATGTGAATTATACAGTAATTTACATAGAAGGTAGGTTTGCTAGTCAAATACAAGAAAAAATGCAAAAAGATTTCAATAAACTGCAGACTTATTTTCAGAATCTTGGGCTGGTCTTAAATTCCTCAAAGTCACAGGTTATGCTGTTTTCAAATAAACAACTACAAAATCAATCGACCCTGACTATAAAAACTTTTGATGACAGTAGTCTAACTCTTGTTGACTCCTATAAATATTTAGGAGTCTGGACAGACTCTCACTGTAAATGGGACACACATATTGATTTGTTGACTAGAAAACTTAACAAAAATTTGTGGGCCTTGCATAAATGGAAGGTTTTTAGACTGAAGTTTAATGGAGGGGGGGATAGCTCATCCCACGTCCCCTATTTAAACGTCAGGCTTTGACCCTACTTAAACTCTGGAACTACCTAAGACAATCCTCCCCTTTCTTCCTATATATTCATTAGCCTACCTCCCTCTAATGCTCTGTTGTTATTTACAAATATTTGTTTTCTCTGCCTGCCTGCACTTTAATAAAATGTGTACAAATCTGCCTGCACTTTATGAAATGTTTAGAAAGTATTCTGTATGGCTACTCTATCCTGATCATGCCGCTAAAAATTGTCTCAAGACTTGCCTAATTACTTTAATTCTATGTATAGTATCCTGGTTTGATATTACTATGCTGTATGTCTAAAATCGTTCCTCTTTCTGACTCTATGTATAAATTAGCAATAATCCTGCTATTGTTTTGATACTCTTTTCATCCTACTGTGTTGCACTAAAACATATGTTTTACTTATTGTAAGTGGGTACTGGTCCTTCCTGTTCCATCTCCACTCCTGCTTGCTCCCCTACCCCTCTGAGCCCTGCCGGATTTCGGTTCCATAGCCCCGGGTCTTTTTTGCGCGTTTCCCGCTAAAGCCGTAATTAGCCGTACTTTGCCGTAAGCACCCTCAGGCTGGCTGCTTCCCCCGCTTTCAGTTCCATAAGTACGGGTCTTTTTTGCGCCCTTCCCGTTAATGCCACACTTTGCCGTAAAGCACCCCCCCCCGTTTTTCCACTGGGTCCTTGTTTTGCTAACCTGAGTGCTGAACCACACTTTCCCCTGCTCTCCTGCCCATCTATGGCCATCCTACCTCTATGGTAGGTACTTGTCCCTTCCCTCTCCCCTGCCTGTTGCTCACCCCTCTTTATTACCAATCTCTCATATCTCTCATACCTACTATAGTCCTAATCCTCTGTTTCATCCTCTCGCCTTTTCACCTAAACCGTACTCCTCTCCCTACCTACCGACCATCCCCGTCTTGCTCTGCCGCCCTTCGGTTCCACAAGCCCAGCTGCAGATCTCTACCGGGCACCACTAAGCCGTCTTCGCCATAATTTTTCCTACTCATTTTCTGCCAAGCCCTTCACCCCTCATCAGAGTCTCACACCCTCCCTGCCTGCTTAATCTCCCCCTCACCTCCCCTTCCCTCTCCTTTCCTTCCCCCCTCCCATCTAAATATATGCTCCCTCCAGTACCCTCTGCCCTCTGCCCTTTGCAATTGTATGCCTGTACTTGTACCAATGTATCTTTGCCTGTATTGTGTATACCTAAACTGTCCTATCTTGTACTGTAACTGTGTCTCCCAGGTCGTGCCTGAAAATAGTCACCTGTTGGCTAGTGCACCTACCCGGTTAACAAAAACTAAATAAAATAAATAAAGCTTCCACTTGCTCTGCTTCGAGTGTTTCAAACCTGCTGGTTGCCTCCTGTCACTGTGGCTGGCATGGCTAGGTGTTTCTTGTTGATTCTGTAACCCTGTTCCTTCTCTTCCATTTTGTTTTTCCTCCTCTCTCTTTCCCTCCTCGCCCCCATGCCTCTGCCTCCATCCGTTTGTCTTCCCTGCTCCCTCTGCCTCCCCCCTTCATTGCTTGTTCCCCTGGTGGTTCCTGCCACCCTTTGTCTTCCCTTCTGCTGTTCCTCATACCTTCTGTTGTTCTTGCCTCTTCTTTGTCTCATTTCATTTCCTTTTGGGGTATTTTCTCCCTCACCAGCCACCACTCCATCCCTGCCTAGTCTTCTGAGTGTATTGCTCTGCCACTCGACTTGTAGATCCTTCGCCTCTCTGTTCTGATGCTCCAACTCTCCAGTCTCTGTCAGCTAGCTGCTTTGGGGCTCCCTTTTCTGTACCCAGTGATGAGAGACCTTTCAGTGAGATTTCCCTGCTGGTACTGTGGTGTCCACCTGACATATTGCTTGGGAGCCCCATATGCTTCCTCCTCATCTTCTGGAGGACTCGTCTGCACTGCCATCACTTCAGACATCCAGCCTGCTGCTTGTACTGGAGCTGCTCTTGCCTGAACTGCCAGCAGTTACAGTATACTGCCTCACTCCATCACTAATAAAACAGCAACAGCAAGCAACAGGAGAATGGCAAGAAATAGTAAGAATTATAATCTTATAGTATGGTATTTGCTGCATACCTGTGTATCGGACCCAATTTCATCATCAAGAATTTAATGGGTAGCAGCTTTAAAAATCAAGCCCCAGCTCCTGACTCTTAGGCTGCTAAGCCTGAAACTCCATGGGCCCAAGATCACTACCCAAACTATAGTAAGCCCATCAGGTTATTGCTCTGTAACTAAAATCCTAGTAACACAAACAAGTGCAACACAAACTCAGTGCTAATAAATACAAGCATAATAGGCTTTTCTACAGCTCAATAGGCTTGCAACTTCAATGCTTAGCATTCTTTCATGCTTACAATCCCCACTGTTAGTTTCTGACCGTTAATCTTACATGTGATGGTGTAAACTTTGAAGCAAGTTGGAGACGCCCCTTCAACTTGAGGACAGTTAATAATAATAATAATAATAATAATGCTTAATTTATTATGCACCTTTCAAAAATCAAGGCGCAATACAGTAAGACAATAGAACACGATAAAAACAAAATCATCTTCATAAAATAACAATACAAATCAGCAACCAACACTACCATATGCTTTGACCCAGAGAAAAGATTTTAGGGCCTGTTTAAAACTCCCCACGGCCGTGCACTCCCTAATCCGATGGGGTAGAGAATTCCAGAGGGACAGGGCCACGAACATAAAAGCACGGGCTCCAGCAGATTTTAAGGTCACCCTTGGAATCTCTAGCAACCCCTCGTCGGCCGAGGTCGAGGCCGAGTTGAGGTCGAAGGTATGATCCAGTCCTGCAGAGGGGTCCCAGCATCCTGTCAATCATGCCTGTGAGGAAGCATTGCTTATCCTTTCAATAATGCGACAATAGCAGACCACGTGGGGTCCCACCATCCCAACACAAGCAGTCTTGCTCTTTTGTCTTGGACCATATGGCAGACTTGCATCTGGGTCCCATCTCCCTACCTCAGACCATTCATTAATATGGCAATGGTGGGCCCACATAGGGGTCTTGCCATCCCAAATGACCATGCCCCACAAGGGGGCATCGCTCATTGCTCTGACCCATTACCATATCACTACAGCAATCCATACCATGGTGATGGTGGACCACGTGGGGTCTTGCCATCCCAAACATACTCTTCTCCATATCTTGGTGATGGCAGACCACATGGGTCCCACCATTCCATTCATGCTCTCCCCAGTGATACGGTGATGGCAGACCATGTGTGGTCCCACCATCCCTATCACGTACTACTCAATGGCACATGCAATGGGACCATGTGGGGTCCACCTCTCCACTCCCATTCTATTTAATAATACAGCGATGGTAGACTACATGGAATCATGCCATCCCTGTCTCGCACTACTCACTGGAACAAGCAATGGTGATTATGTGGGGTCTCCATCCCAACCAACCGTGCCCACGACAGGTCATCCACTCTTTGCTCAAACCTTGTTTACATTCCTACAGGTGGCTTAATTTGGAATCTCATCCTCCTACATTGGACAATGCACTAATACTGCATGGTGGACCATGGGGGTCCCTCCATCCTTACCTCAGCCAGTGCAATACTATGGTGATGGCGAACCATGTGGGATCCCCCATCCCTAGGCAGTCCTGAGAACCATACAATGAGGATCTTGCCCTCTTTGCCTTGGACTTTTCCAATGAAATGTGATGGCAGACCACGTGGGGTCCCGCCATCTCAATAGCTGTACCAAGAAACATACCTATCCACTAGGGGTCTCATTCATTGCTTTAACGACCTTCCATGTCATTACAGGCAATCTCATGTGAGCTTCTCGTCCTCCTTACCTTGGCCTACTCGGGCCTATGGTGATGGCAGACCCCATGGGGTTCTGCCATCCCAACTATGGTCTTGCCATTTTTCCTTGGATTAGGTCATCATTCAGCAATGGCAGACTCATGGGACAGTCCTGGCATTCCATTACAGACATGCTGTTATGGGCATTGCTTCTTACTCAAACATATTTCTCTGTCAGCAACAAGCAATCTCAGGTGGGGGTTTCACCTCCTTACCTTGAATGATATCATACTTGGTGATGGCGAACCCACATGGGGGTCTCACCATTCTAAATCTGTCTTGCCCCACGAGGGGGGCATTTCTCACTACTACAATGCATTTTCATCTTTACTGTGGCAGACCCATTTGGGGGTCTTCCTCCATAGTTTAACCACCTGAGACCTAGTCTATTGCCCGAGCATCGAACCTTGCATACACGGGCCTACATGATAGTCCATGCTCCAGCTAGCCTGCATCCAGGCCTACCTTATTTCATTGAGTCTTTCACTTCTGCTACTGCTACCTTCCTTCTGTTTCAGTTCCAACCTAGTTTCTACGTCAGAGATCTCCAGGAAGTACACCTCAGTTACTTGAATGTCCTAGGACAATTCTTTCTTACAAGGTACTCGATCATACCCTAACATTATCGTGGATGTTCTACAGCCATTCATGCCTCCCAGATTCGCATAGACTCATGCATCATCATTATTCCCAGCTGGGCTACACTCCTACCTTATTTTCATTCCTGGGCATGCAGTGCTCCCAACCACTTCTTCATCTGTGATCTAGGTTCTTCAGATTGCAATTTGACACACTCTCCTAGCCATGCTGACTGTATACATACACTTCAATTTGCTTCCTTACAGCTACCTTGGACACAGATTAACCATCATCTCATTTGGACATCGCTCTAATCTGGACCTCTTTTTTCGTCCAGAACCTTCATCTTCAGCGTTTACATCCCTGCTCATCATCGATCTTGGAAACTGGACTATTCAACCAGCAAGATTCAGACTTAATTCCTGGTCATGCCATAACTATAACTGCAGTCCACATTTAGGATTATTCTCCTCTTAGTATGCCCAGAGAACAGGCAGGTCAGTAGCCATGGCTCCTTGGAGGTTTCCCTCTATGGTTTCTTTCCTCTACTGCTTGCTACTGCCCACTCTCTCCAGAGTTGAAGGAGGTAATCGTTCACCATTTCTCTCTTTTTTGGGCCTTAAATCTTACACCTACCCAGTATCCTACAGAGGGTGGGATACAGAGAAACACCAAAGCTTAAGTTATAAACATCAAACATTGACCATTCTGTTCACAAGTATACACAAGCACTGAGCTATGTACTGCACTTTGAAATGGAAAGCTTTTAGCCTGAAGTTCAATGGGGGGATAGCTCCTCCCATATCCCCTATTTAAACTTCAGGGTTCCGCTCAGTCTGCTTTGAGCATTTAGAAAGCACACTCCATTCTCCTCCTTCTCTGGCATTCTGGTCTCACCCTCTCTGCTGGGCCTTAAATCTTACACCTACCCAGTAGAGAAATGCCAAAGCTTAAGTTATAACATCAAACATTGACCATTCTACTCACAAGTATACACAAGCACTGAGCTATGTACCACACATTAAATATAAAAACTGTATACCACCAGATATCAGATTAAAAATAATGAACTCTATGGTAATCCCTCTGTTTGATTATGGTGGTGTTGTTTTTGGTGGTACTGCTGGAGGTGTTTTGCACCAGCTCAATGTGTTATACAACAGATTTGCACATTACATCTTGGATGCACCCTGGCACACACACATACACACCACTGTTCCCTTTATAGAGCTCTGAACTGGATAGAACTAACAGAGTGACAAAAATTATATACATTACATTTGATGTATCACTGTCAACTTCAAAAAATGCCTAACTATATGTTAGCCATTATAAGGAAATGGCGCATTAGGGAGGGTCTACGTACAGCAGGGGTAATAGAGTACACTGTGTCAATTGTGAAAACTGTGAGGGGTAATTCTAGCTTTGTTCATATGAGCCCTAGGCTTTGGAATAGTCTGCCGGGTCAATTGAGGCACTATAAAAGTACGATACCTTGGAATGCCATAAGATCTTTGTTTGTTGATGCTGCTAAATCTCCCAAAACTTGCTGTGACTGAGCTATGTTTGTTTTTCTGCTGTTAAATGTAAGTTTTTGCTGTATTTGCACTGTATGGCTTTGTTATATGTTTTGTAAATTTTACTGTGGATTTGTTATTTATTGTACCATGGGACCCCATTGAAAATAAGCTTCAGCTAAATTGGGTTATCCCTTTCTGATGCTCAGAATAACAGTTTTACTACTGCTACTGCATGTTCTTCTGCAGACCCATGCTGTTGCCTGGGACCTTCTCAGTCCAAACTGGATTTGAGTCTCAGGGGGAGGATGGCCCTCTCTCCCCTGACCCTGCTATGGTGGGTAAACTGTGAGGTGCCTTGACTGCAGGTATTTGCTGGAGAAGATACATGCTAGTCTGTGGGGATGGGGACAGGGCATACTGGTTGCTCCCGTTGTCCCACAGGTGAAAAACCTCTATGGAAAAAAAATCCTGGCATCCAGTGCCATTTGTTAAAAAGTGCTCCTTTAACTGCTTAGTTGATGATAGTGTGCCAGGTAACAATCTTAACATAGTGTATAGTGGGTCCTTTTTCAGTATGGATTTCCATCCTTGCTGAAATGTTGTTGTACCACAATTCAAAGGTCATGCAGTGTCATTGAACCTTCTGTGGTACAACATATCAGCTAATTAGAAATCCATGTGCCACCTATGCCGAGCACCGCCATGTACACAGTGTTTGTTTTAAAGCCAAGCTGTCAAGCCACCAGGTGTGGGAAAGGAAGACCTGCCAAGCACAAACTTGGCACAGAGCAAACTCAGATAAGTCCTGTGTTAACTTTTCCTTTTTTTTTACTTGCTGCTTTTAAAACATGACTGTTTGTTCAACAGTCATTTCAGCATGAGTCTTGGGACAGCTCCGCTTTCACTTTTCAGGACTCATAAAGATACACAAAGTGTGCAGTGTGATGCATTTTATCAAACTAATTTGTGGGTTTCAGTACACAAGCTGTTGGGTGTACACGTGACCCTTCTTTAGCAATGATCTAAAGGACATTTAAATATGATAGTTATCATAAAACAATAACTAGAGATTGCTGTAACATTCATTAAATAGCAGCATATTCATGGCAAATATAAAGTTGGAATTATCATAGTTTCATGGGAATTAGCTACATTACATAACTGTACTAAATACGTGTCCCTGTGAGGGAAAATATAATTCATCATTATTCTTTTGCTAATCAGATTCTCCACACCATAAACATTACATGGCTTGGATTTGTTTGGTTTACAAAATATTTTCTGTGCTTTAATGTTTCTTGAGTGAACAAAACCAGCAGTCTATACTGGTCCGAACATCCTGTACGTGTTCCTTTTTATTCTATTTTAGATCACACTTTTCATCCAGAGGCACATTTAAATACCTTTGCTTTTTGTCTACTTTCCTTACGAACACTGCTTATATATTTTTGTCTTTTAAATACCACTATAAAAGAATTTCCTATGTTTGACACCAAAATATAATTTCTAACTTTTTATAAATAAAATTAACAAGAGAAAGAGAGAGACTGAGAGAGAGAGAGAGAGAGAGAGAGGCTGACTGGCTGCCCCTGTCATCCCACAGCTGAAAAACCTTTATGGAAAAATAATCCTGGCATCGAGTGCCATTTGTCAAAAAGTGCTCCTTTAACTGCTTAGTTGATGGTAGTGTGCCAGGTAACAATCTTAACATAGTGTATAGTGGGTCCTTGTACAGTATGGATTTCCATCCTTGCTAAAATGTTGTTATACCACAGTTCAAAGGTCATGCAGTGTTGTTGAACCTTCTATGGTACAACATATCAGCTAATTAGAAATCCATGTGCCACCTGTGCTGAACACTGCCGTGTAAAAGAATTTCTCATGTTTGACACCAAAATATAATTTATATCTTTTTATAAATAAAATTGGAGAGAGAGAGAGAGAGAGAGAAATGGAAAGAGACAGAGTTAGAGAAAGTCAGCAGGACCCATGCCTACTTACTCATGAATTTTGTACTAATTTCATATTCACTTGAATGTTTTACTCAGATGTGCTTCTTCTATAGCCAGTAGTAATTATACCTGAATTTCATACTGTAGTACAGTAGTTGTTTAAATAGAGAATAATAGATAGGCAACTGTGTGTTATGGATTTTTTTTACACACCCAAGGTGTGTGATAACCCATAAACTTCGAGAGCGAAGCTCGAGAGGTTTATGAGGTAATCACACACCAAGGGTGTGTTAAAAAAAAATCCACATACACACAGTTGCTTATTTTTAATTTTTTATAATTACTGGCAACCCCCTTTATAAAACATGCAGAGTATCTGCTATTTACAAACACACACACACTCTCTCTCACACACACTGTCTGTCTCTCTCTCTCTCTCTCACACACACACACACACACACACACACACACACACACACACACTCTGTCTCTCTCTCTCTCACACACGCTGTTCTTTCTCTCTCACGCACACACACACTTTCTCTTTCAGACTGACCTTTTTTCAGCGACGGCATCTCCCGATCCGAGACACGGGCGGATAAACCAGATAGTCCTTTTCTATTTGGAAGGTGGGATCAACCAGATAAAACATTTAAAAATCAAATCGAAATGGGAGGGTAGTAAATAAAAGCTCGCCGGCAAGCGAGAAAATGAGCAGCCATTTTTTAAAGCTATTCAGCCGCCCACTCACAGAGCGTGAACCAATGAAAAGACAGAATACAGATGAGTGACACACAAAGGAGACGGGAGTGAGTAAATGCCGTGAATAATTGTTTTTTATTATTACGGCATTTTAAGGTGCTTGAAAACCGTTTGTTAAAGGGGGTTGCCAGTAATTATAACATTTTATTGAGCCTTTCAAAGAAAAACACAATGATACAGTATGTAACACTACGCTGTATGACTTCACCTATGGTAAGACAGAACATGTGTTGTACCTTCTATGTTATTTTAACATACATATATCATATGGAAACAGAAGGTTCAGGATATAATGACATGAATAAAGGTGTTCAATGTAAAGACAGTTCCATAGATGCATACTGTAGACTCTTCTGCCAGGGAAATCTAACAGCATACTCTTAACTCAAGGATGGAACTGTGATAAAAATTTAGACTGATAACAGTTCTTGGTAAATTGAAAAAGTATACAGAAAAAATATAAGAATATGCACAGAAACTGTTGTAACAGCAGTTCTGGGTTCCATTGGTTTATTCAAGTGCTGCAACTTACCTACAGTATGTACAGAACTGCATTTTTGTGGCTGCAGTGGGCGAAGCCTGCAGCCATCTTGCTGTAGCTGGAAAAGGGGACACTGAAGCACAAATCTGGAGTTGCAGTAGTTCCTTCTGCAACTCTAAATCACTGCTCTCATCCCCCCATTGGCGCACTACTCTTTCTGCCATTACCTGCTGAGCTCACTGAATTCACAGCAGTACACAATAAGTCCGCAATGTCAAAGATGGCCACCGGAGCTCAGTGCACATGCGTGAGTTGTTGTGCTTGTGTGACTTCACTTCCACAGTTTCAGTGAAGTTGTGCATGTGTGACAACTCACACATAAGCACTGTGCTCCAGTGGCCATCTTGGACACGGCAGACTGCTATGCTCTGCCATGAGTTCAGTGAGCTTGACTGCAGCTGTATCAGCTCTGGCCAGAGTTTGTTTCTGTTTAGGTACTTCAAGATATATAATCCCATGAGATGTTCAGATCACACACTGTTTGCCAGTATGCCAGCCCTGCCTGCTGTATATGTGTGTGTGTGTGTGGGGGGAGCATTGCCTTCTCCACTATCCCTGTGGATTTATGAGCCCCATGTCACATTCCTATGCAACCACTAAGAACCAGGGGTTCCAGACTCAGTGGAATTTAGAAATTCTGTAGAAAAGCATTTGTGCTGTGTTTTGCCTACGTTTGATGAATGCTGCAGTCTTGGACACAGAATCTGTAGTAATAGTAGTATCTTTATTTATAGGTTGCCCTTCTCTGAAGGCTCAGGGTGCTGTACAGAATGAAAGGAAATAAGTAAAAAACATCAAAATAACTTAGATAATACTCTAGAAACAGAATATACTGTATGCAGTAGCTAAAAGATGGGAACCATAATTCTTTACTCCCCAAATGCCTGGTTAAACAAAAAGTATTTAATCCCCTTTTAAAGGCCTCCACCAAGAGGGCCCCCCACAGTCCCCCTAGGTAATGAGTTCCCTAGCAGGAGACTGGCAACCTCAAATGTGTGATCCCCAGAGGACTTAAGCCAATCCCTAGGGACAGAGAAGAAGCCCTAGGAGGAGCAGCGGAGGGGATGCAAGGACTTGACAAGATGCAGGAGCTCCACCAGCTAGTCAGGGCTCAACCCATGTAGGGTTTTATAGGGAAGAAGACCAACCTTGAAGTTAACTCACCACTTAATAGGCAGCCACTGCAGATAAATGGATAAATCTTAACTAATTGGAGTCCAAGTTCTAAATGTATTTTACATTTTATTTCTGCAGTAACCACAAAAAACAAGATAAACATGTAATTCAATGGTAAACATGACAGAAAAATGGTTGTTTTAAATATAAAAGCAAAATGCAGGCCAGCCCGCTGGGACAGCAGTGGGATTTCTGCTTGTGACGCCGGTGACCCGAGTTCGGGAACAGACCCGGATTGTCGGAGGGCCGGCCGGGGGGAGAAGGATTGAGCGTCCAATGGGCAGCTCTCCTTCTCTGGGGGAGGAGTGAGGCAACATCCGGGCACTGGGACTCCTGGCGGAGGCGGGAGAACTCACGCTGCCGGCGTTCAAAAAAATGGGTGAGGGAGGCGGGGACGCTGGCATCATTGCACGTCCCCGCCTCCTCGGGGGAGGTAAAAATGGGAGTAAAATTCCCACGCCTAGCGTCTAGATGACGCTCTGCCCCAGGAATGCCCTGATTGGCCACCGGAGCCATTCCCCCAACCAGTTACAGTTCTACGGTCCGATATAGGGGGTCAGAACCGCGGCCCCACTCTCTGGGGGGTAAGCCAGGGATGACCGGGGGAGTCGGCGATATCCGGTGGCCGGGGCTCCGGGGGTCCGTGACCAGAGTGGAGGGATGACGAGAGGCGAGGGGTAAAAAGAAGAAAATAAAAAAAATAAATAAATAAATAAAAGCAAAATGCAATCCACAGTGCTAACATTTACGAGCTGACAAAGGATCCTAAATATGTCATATTGAGCCTGCTCTTTGTAGTTTTTAGGGTCATGATATTTTCAAGGCTCAGAAGACAGACCTTTAATTCTCTGAGCTTATAGAAAAATAGGATTTGATGGCAGAAGAATACCAAAAGTCCATTGATTCTGCCCTTGAAATTCTTGGCCACCACTAGTGACACTTTCTGTGTTGAGTGCTAGTCTGATTATGGTGCTATACATCTAACAAGCTCTAACAAAAAATTAAAATCAAATGAATATCAGTCTTACGTAGATTCTGAAAGTTTATGGATCCCATATTCATTTGCTTATCCTTGGATAAATCTTGAGACTTCCAGATCACATAAACTACAGTATTTCCTTGGTCTCAACAAGATGGCATTATTAACCAATAAGATGACTGTTTCCATAATTAGTGGACCCACTTTCAGTCAATGTTAGTGGCATGTTTGATTCTGCCAGTCACTGGATCACAGGAAAAGCTTGAGATTCAGGGAGCCAGTGATGCTTTCTGTGTTCAGTCAGATGCCAAAAGTTAATTTTGGTTCCAATGTTTACCAGTAGATTTCACTCACCATTCATTGGCATTTTTAATTTGCTTTGTGTGTGTGTGTGTGTGTGTGTGTGTGTGTGTGTGTGTGTGTGTGTGTGTGTGTAACTGAAAGTGCCCATGCTCTGGCTTGTAATGGCTTTTTGTGTAGGATTTTGGTTTGCTTTGACCACCCCCTCTCATTTATCACAGCATGTATTACTGTATGAAATGTTTGTATTATTTCTGTAAGAAAACAGTTTGCAGTAGCAGGAGGATTCATTACCTCTGAGCTGTGATGCCTCCATCAGTCTTCCCCTGGGGTACCCTTCTCAGGTTTCTTGGTCAGGGATGCAGTTAGAGTATATGACACAATCATCTCCCCCTTTTCTTCAACCACCAGGATAGACAAAAGCTTCCATATCCCTCCAAGTAGTGTCTAAAACAGAGAGACAAAAATGCATGTAAATATTGGATGTCCTTGACAGTAATAATCAGTACAGGTACAGTACATTACTGTGCTGTACAAAAAAGAGACACCTCTCTGCAGAGATGATGCCCACTACCAGATGCTACTTCAGACTAATTATTGGCACAATAGATATGCTGGCAGTTATTTTGCTTACAGCTTAAATGAAGTCCTGGCAAGGCTTTGATAAGCAGTATCTATTTTAAAGAATTTGTTTCTGTATAAGCTCAGCAGTATCATTAAAACTATGAAGAAGTGAAAGTTAGCAAATCACCATTATCCTAATGAAGTGGAAAGACCACAAAATGTTGACTTGGAAGGCAGACGTTAAATAAAGATTATCTCAGCTGATATCGATGTGGAGTCACCCATTCTGTTTGGGTTTCTAGTGGTGGCCTGCCTTTGGAAGGACTTCTTCAAATGTACAATCAGAGTTAACCTGATTAGTGTTGTAGGCATCATGAGGCCCCTCTCAATTACATAAATATTGTATGACCATGAAACCAATATTCAGCACAGGTGAATAATTATTATTATAACAAGATGCTTAAGTCTATTCACCGAATTAAAGACCACTACTACTGCTCAACACATTGCATATTTCAATGCAGTGCAATGTAATGCAATGCAAAGAGAACAGGTGGTAGTTAACTCTTGCACTACTACTCTTCCCTGCTGCTCTTGTGCTCTTCTGCAGGGGCAGGGGGAGATGTGTCCCCTGTAGGTGGAGTCTGAAATGTATATGATGGGAAGCATACTATATGTATTGTACTGTAAGCTGCTGGGTGTTTGTACTACATTAAGCAGTACTGTACAATGCTTTGCATCCACAGTACACATCAATGAGGGTGCTCACTGAGATGGGATGGTAAAGTGTCAATAGCTTCTGTGGCAGTAACTGTACCAATCATTATCCCAGCTAGCTTCTGATGCTCATGCAGGAATACCGTTTCACCCCTGCTGCTACAAATGACACTCTCCAGAGGACCACCCCACAACTCTAGAATTATATAAAAGATAAGGCATGTATCACATTCATGTCCCTGTGGACGTCTTCATTACACTGCAAATGTAATGTTACAGGTGTTGTAGTACTGTTTATAAAATGTCCCTACTCAACTGTGGCAGGTTTATTATACCTTCCTTTGGATCCAGGTAGTTCCCTCCTCATCCAGCCAGGAAGTAGATGGCAGAAGTATGTGCTGACACAAAGACCCAGAACTGACAGGGTGCAGTGAGGGGCATGTTTACTGTGGCCTATTTTAAAGTTGCACATCTACAACATACAGTACTATAACTACCATGCATAATATGCTTGTTAAGTGCAGAAGGAGGCATTGGTGCTAATAATGACTGCTCACCCACTAATTTAGTGGTAGTAGTCCAGCTGTGTTTTGCCTGCCCATGTATCTCTTCAAGCTTTTCTTTAATTCAAGTTTATTCTTACAGATAATCACTTTAAGGGGTAAGTTGTTCCACATGCCAGTCACCGTCTGAGTGAACAAATGCGTTCTTTTTTACCTTTAAAAAAACTTATTTTGATTTGCAATGGATGACCCTTTGTGCCATTATCATCAGGCTTAAAGTACATATTTAACAGGGGCATTACAGATGGGTCATTAACTATATCAACTATTATAGAAAACTGGATCATCCCCAACTAATCAGATCCCTCCCTTCAGTTGCACGTGAAGTACTCTTATTATCATAAGAGTGACTCACACACTAAGCCACTGTAAAAGGCTTCTCACTGACTGCTCTTGCCATCATCATTTTTAAATAAAATAGGATTTTTTTAATTTTATGCAGCCAGTTAGAGATCTATAATAATTGTATGGATCCATTTGGAGGGCCTCTAATGGATCTAAGAGTGTTGTCTCTTGTTTCCCTAGGATCACAGAAGTGTTCACCCTCAGTTCACTGTCCTCTGATCCTAAGAACACACGAGGCAACACTCTTACAGCCATCAAAGGCCCTCCAAACAAACCCATAAACTTATAACAACAAATCACCCCTTTTTCATCTTATATGAAGGGGCTTGGGGTTTAGGTTTGCTAACCTATTCTGATAGGACAGACCCAAGAACCCATGAATTGTTTTTGCAACTCTTCATTGGACATTTTCAAGTTTGTCAAATCCCCCATGCTTATATGGTGTCCAGCGTTGGGAACATAATCAAGGAGAGGGCAAAAAAAAGAGCTATAAAGTAGAACAATTATTGTAAGACTATTGCTGCTGATATGTTTCTTAACCCTTAGGCTGCCAACAGAATTAGAATGCATAGTAATTCTGAACTGATATATCAATCTGTGACACAGAAAGGGTTAATGGTCAACAATTCCCTATTTGCTTTTGCAGTAACTTCTGTGCATTATTCATCAAAGTCAGCTTTATTAGTAACAATGACCCCTACATTTTTTTCATAGTTTAGAGCTTTCTGGGGCTCTCCATGGAGTCTGTAGCTATGTCTGGGATTACCTGCACCAATATACACCACACCACATTTTTCATAATTAAAATACATACCCAATTTTCTGGTTGTGTCTCCTACCTTAATAACATCTGGCTGAAGGGAATCAATGTGCGAGGAATAGAAACATGACCCTCATATTTTTGTATCATCTGCATATTTCTCAAATCAGCCTTCTAGGCCACTGATGAAAATCTGAAATAAAACTGGGCCCAGGAATAAACCCTGCAAAACACCAGTGGTAATGGACCTATCACTCCATAGATGACCATTCTACTGTACTTTCTATGTTTCCTTTTCTAACCACAGTGTGATCCAATTAATAAGTTGGGTCAGTGGATTAAGCAAGCAATAAGACATGATAAAGTGTGGGTTATGTCCTGGTAATGGCATGCCCAATGTACTTTAGGAGGCACGAGGCACTTGTGTCGAGTACCTTTAGCACCTGGGAAAAGTTCTTATCAGGCCATATCCCACACCTCGGAGTGTCTTACTGTGCTTATAAAATGGGCAAAGCATTCTTTGCAACACTGTGGATAAAGTTTTAACAAGTTTATTTAGTCTTTTTAAAGCATTTTTAAATTCAGGTTTGAGGAAAAATAGTCCTTTAAACTGTTGTACAATGTATTGGAATGAACTGTAACAAATTACAGTATATCTGTAACTCTGTCTGTAACTGTGAAGAATTGTTATGAACTGTAAAACTGATAGAACTGTAGTATTAACTTATTTCTGAAATAAATAAATTATTTTTAACTCTTTAAATGAGTTGAGTTGTTTCTGTTATGAACTATAATGGAATTTGTAATTTATTTCTCTTCTGAAGTTAATAGATTCCACGTTGTGTATGTAGCAGTTCAAGTTTATAAGTGATATATTGGTTGTTGTTCCTTTGGTGAAGTTTTGGATGAGTGTCATGTTTTCTCAGTTGTCCTTTGAGTTTGCTTTGGCTTTTGGTACTGTAACAACTGGGTGCAGGGAGTATATGCTCATTGATGACTGTGCTGTGGAATGACAGTCTCCGGTACTCATCGATGGTTATCCTGTGGAGTGACTGTCTCTGGTATTTTGCTTTTCCTTTTCAAGCTTTTCTTTCAGAGCTAAGATTTGATTCCAGTGCCATCTGTCTTCTTGTGATGCTGCCCAGTAGGATCTGAGACTTGATTCATTCTTGTGCCCATAACGGCCATAATTTCCCCAAGCTTTGAGTTCTGTCTCAGACAGGAGCTGTACAGCGGTTGCCCTGATTCTGTGGTTTGTTTACTGGTATGACAGTCCCAGTTTGGAACTGATTTTTGGCATTAGGTTTATTCTGAGCAGCTCTCTAGTGTACCATATGTCTGTTGTGAGGTATTCTGCATGTACTATGCGGCGGGGATGGCAGCAGAAAGCCCAGGTGTTTGGCGGCAGTTTGGTCGGATATTTCTTTTAAATTATTTGACTGGACAAAGCGGGTTCTCCAGGAGGGCATATATGAATCATCTGTGTTGTTGTTTATCTGGCTTATTCTTTTTGTGGTTCTTTGTATATTTGTTAAATTTGAGACTTATGTACTCTGTGCCATTGTCTGCTATTTTGATGTCAAAGAGATCCAGCTTCAGTTGCCATAGACCTTCTCTGCCTTTCTGTACCATCTTCAATTTCACATCTAGCCACACTTTGTATAGCAGGCCTCTAAGAGTGTCCAGTGACAAGATTTCTGAAGTTCAAGTTTTCAAGTTTATTGCATGAAAGACTCCGTTGAGCAAGCTCATTCACAAGGAGGGCCTAAGGCACATACACATACAGTTCGCAATTACATAGACAGGAGATATAAAATGTATAACAACAAAGAAAAAATATATAATACAAGAGGTATACACAATAGAAGTCCTTATGCTATATATGCAGTACATTCCAGCTTTAACCTTGCCCTAAATTATGCAACACATTTCAGCTTAATAAGTAGAAGGCCAGTTGGTACCTAAGAAGTTGACTTGGCGTTGGGGGCCTAGTAGCACCTACATATGTTTTTAATTTAGAGATAGCTAGTGTTTTGTAGGAGTTCATTGATACGATGCTGGTTAGCTTCAGCATGGCTTGTAGTTGGTTCCAAATGTTTGGGAGGGTGTATGAGACAGCTCTTTGGCCAGCTGTGGTACGTGTCCTGGGAACATCTAGTAGGATAAGGTCGGATTTCCATAGGGAGTAGGCACTATATGAGATGTGTATGAGAGACGTTAAATAGACAGGCAGTTTGTGGAGTAGTAATTTGAGGGTCCAAATGCCAACATGCAGGAGGCGTCTGGTGGCAAGAGAGGTCCACCCAACTGCTGCATAAAGATCACAGTGGTGGATCCTGTATGCAGACTTAGTAATGAAGTGAAGAGCATGGTGATAGAGTACGTCCAGTTTAGATAGGCTCAAGGTTGGGGAGGAGTTAAAGATAATGTCTCCGTAGTCAAGCATGGGAAGGAATGTTGCTTGGACAAGTCTTTTGCGGGTTGCGAGATAAAAGAGGGTCCTATTTCTAAAGAAGAAACCCAAGCATGCATTAAGCCTCTTTGATAGATCCTCGATGTGGTCATTGAAGGAAAGCTTGTTGTCTATCCACATACCTAGATATTTAAATTTAGGTACGACTTCCAAGGGTTCACCTAGGGAGGTAACTATGAAGTTTTTAGGTAGGGTAGGTAGGGCACCAGACAAGGCAAGTCTTGAGAAAATCATTGTCTTGTTTTTTTTGGCATTTAGCAGAAGCTTGGCATTGATAAGGTTGCTTTCTAACTGGATAAAGTCAGCTTGGAATGCTTCTCTGACTTTAGTTAAGGACAAGCCTGATGCATACAAAACCGTATGGTCCTCAAAGAAATGTATACTAGAGTTCTTTATGTGGGAGTCAAGGTTGTTGATGTACAGGGAAAAAAGGATTGGTCCTAGGATGTTTTTAAAATGTCAAAGTCTGGCTTTGAAATCAGTGGATGATGTTGTGAGGTGTCCTTGATTTGTCATCTGTATCATTTACAGACCTCTGTAAAGACATTGTTGGCAGGTTGAAGGTATGGGTTGCAATGCAGGTTGAGGTTGTAGTTCAGTGACAGGCTGTTGAGGTGGCAGTTCAGTCACGCTCCTAGTCTGAGCAGGATAGATAAACTGTATCCACTGCCATTGTTCTGCTACACCTCCACGTAGAACTGCCTCAGGATTTGGCACAGTCTAGTGGCTGTCACTATTTCTAAATTTACCGAGATACTCTTGCAGCACACCAGTTATCAAATACTGTAGTTGTCCGGACAGTTATTTTTTGTGTGTTTATCTTGTCCTTTTCTCATTCTAGTCTATCAACTTCATCCGGTGTTAGTTCAGAGAACTTACTCACCACCTCTGATTTTTGTTTCTTTTTCTAGGTGGCTGCTTGCTTCCTTCATTGGCATCTGCAATTTGTTAAAGCCTGGTGAGTACTTCTTCAGTTTTTAAGTAAAAGCTGCAGTACTACCAAATCAGGAAGTGATCTATCAAAATTCTGCTTTTTGGCTGTAAGTATGCAGCCAAAGTTCCAGTTTCCATACCTGTAAATATTTTTTTTCAGTCATCATTAGTTTTTTAGATATTTGCAATTTATTTGAATTGTTGTGGTGCTACAATAATTATGGTGGCTAACTAATTTCCAGTTGAACTTTTCCTTCAGGTCGTATCATATCTTTTGACTACAGTAGTGGGACCCTCTGTTAACCATTCCCGATGTCCCTGCAAGTCATACACATGTGCAGTTGGCAGCAGAGGGGGTTCCGGTGCAATATGCTTGGTAGCAGAAATGTAAAAAAAAGCAGAGGATAACAGCAAATTACTCAGTGATAGTACAATGCCGGTGGGAAAGAGTACCAGGTGTATGATCAGCAGAGCACTGGGAATAAACTATCAAAAAAGCACACATTTATTTTCGTAGTACTGCTGCTTTAAAGTTGATTTCCGGAATGTCTGACATTTTTTTTCTTGTGAGGCTTCTGTGATATCGGACCACTCATTTGAGATTTCTGTCAGATCGGACCGCATGGCTCTATAGAGTAGCACAGTTTGAAAACACTCACACAGTGATACTACAGGTGTTCTGAGGCAGGCTGGCACAAAATAGTGCTGGTTGGCTGGTTATGTTCTGATAAGGGTATAGGCTAAAAAGCATTTCAGTCAATCAGGATACTGGAAATTTTTTGCCCATTTTATAAGGTCCCATATTTTTTTTAAATAATTGCCCAGTTTGGGACCATATCAAAGGGTTTGGTTTTTATCCTCCAGGGCAGACCAGACAGTTGTTCAGTCCTGTCCCTGGGTGCCATCAGCTGGTCTTGCTCCTTCTCTCTGTCTTAGGTGGTGGGTTTTTCCCTGTGGATTTTCCCCATGTGGCAGGCCCAGGATCAGGGTCCACCTTACCCCCTGTGATTCTCATCCAGATTTCTACGCTTACCAGCTTAATGGCAAAATAGGCCATGGCAACTCAGGCAGGGCTTCATGAAGCCCACTCCCCCTTACATTTTCTGATGTTTTTCTCCCAATATCCTGGAGCTGTGGCATGGTACAGAAGTGCATGCGCGTGGAAGCACACTTGTGCTCTGAAACTGCAGCCTCCCTCCACCCTGGCCCACTGTAGCATCGGTGCTATCACCAGGCCTCCACCTGGTGGCAGCCAAGAGACAGCTAGGTGAATCACCTCTACCCAGGAGAGGACAGCTGCATGTCAGCCGCTCACTTCATCTCCCAACACTCCTACCCCCCACCAGCCCTGCCCCCACCACCAGCCCCAAGCAACCTGAGCTCCTTCCCAATCTTGGGTCGGTGGTGTGGTGTGAGGTAAGATGTGCCACTGCACCTCAGCCATCTGCTCAACTGGGCCAGCATCAAAGGCCTTTTATTTTTTTTTTTTATTTTAAAAGAAAACATATGGACAAAATTGCTGCCCATTTTTATAGGTGATCCTTGTCAGTGTACATACAGACCCAGATATCACAAAACATTACATATAATTAACAACGTGGCAATAATTAAATTACACATCACAGCAATTTCAAGTGTTAGTTACACTAATATAGTTCATAAACAAACTAATAAAATGTTCTTGCTTCATTTCAAGTCTAATAATTTTGTAGTGTCAGTGGCACTGTTGGTTCAGTACTTGCCTCTGAGGCCAGAAGATTAATTGGTGGTGGTTTGTAACCCTGCACTATGAATTTTGGGTAAAATCCCAATACTGCATGTGGGGGGTACTGCACTCTTAAGGTACCATCTTTCAGATGAGTCATTAAACTGAGGTCCTGTCTGCCTGTTCTGGTGGTTGTTCAGGTGGATGTTAAAGATTCTATGGCACTTCTCAAAAAGAGTAGGGAATTTTATTGAGAAAAAAAGCAATCAAGCATATATACATAGCAAAAATGACACATGAAGAAACAGCACCTCTTTCTTACATCAGATTTCATAACTTTCAAATGAAAATTTTACAGGACATAAAAGGAATAACCAAAGTGAATAAGAAAAGAAATATTTAATTCTAAATCCATATAATTTAAAACAAATTCTGATCAGAACCACTATGGCTGCTAATGCATTAATATGATAAGATATGTATTTATTTCAAAGGTGTTATGAGGAAAGGCATAGTGAGTTAGTAACAGATCATTTTCAAATGTGTCTAGGGGAAAGGGAAAGGAGAAAAGATAGATACAAAAAGTACATAATACAAAGTTCATAGAAACGGAATAAATGTAACAAAGATAAAGAGGACAATTATGTCTAAGAACAAATTGACAACAATCAGTTACCAAGCAATAGGTTGTGGAACTGAGCAAAGAACAAAAGTAGTTATCAACTTATCAAAATAGAAACATGGGGAGTGACTGATGCAGGAGAAGAGATATAGAAATAATTTGTAACTTAGTTGTATTACTGTGATGTAAAATCTTTCGCTGGTCAGGTTGATTTCTCTTTCCACTTTCCTAAACTTTAAAATTCTCTCCCACTAACCTTCCATTCTGCCTCTTCCAAATACTTTCTGTCCTTTTTGCTCTATGTCCACACCACTACCTCCTGTGGCTGCCCTTGAGTCATAGTTCTTTCACACTCCTCAATTTACCATCTTCCCTCTCTTCCTCCTCCTCCTTGTCTCTCCACCCACCTCACCAACCCTTCTCCATCTCTTCTTCCTCCCACACTTGTCTGCACTCTCCCCCCCCATCTGCACTCCTTCCTTCAGTGCCCTATCCCCTAGTGCCCTCCCCATTTAAAAAAAGTACCATTGCTTGTACCCTTGGGACAGATTCCTTGCCATGTCCTTGTAAAATGTTTGCCTATAATTTTACCTTTCTAATGAACCTCATTCATGTTTGTTTTGTTCTATTTATTTAATATCTCTGTATCATGTTTTATTGTATAAGTTATTGTTCTATGTTGGTCTTACACCTCTCTTCCCCATTCCCTCAGGACACATCTAGAAATGAGTTATTTTCATCTCAGTATATCTTTCCTGGTAAATCTTTTGAAATAAATACATGAATGCATACATAAATAATGTAAAAGTCCCACATTTACACCACAATAGTAGAAAAAGCAAAACCATAAACATGAAGGTAATGCAGTGAAAAGTGTTTTTGGTTCTGGACACACATACACATCCCCATGGAAATGTACACAAACATACACACACATACAGCTGTAACAACAGTTGTACACACACACACACACACACAGGGTGTGAGTGTCATTAGTAGGCTAGAGCAGCTATAATATTTCTTTTTCAGTGGGGTCCTGCTTTCACACATTTTTACAGTGTATTTAGTAGAGTTAGCTCAGGTAAAATGCAGACTCTAATTTTTTGGGGTCCTACCTTCATACATTTTCACAATGCAGTTACCCAGGAAAGGTCAGTTAACATGCAGTATCTCATTTTTAGTGAGGTCTTGATTGTACCTATTGTAACACTAACAGGTCTGGGATGTCTTAAATGTGCTGCCTCCATTGTGTCTGTATGCTTTCAGTGACCAGATACTGCATCTCGCTTTGACCAGAAGGGGGATGTGAATTGTGCTGAGTGCACATTTTAGTAAGTCAATTTTGCTTTGGGGGCTATATTCAAACATGCTTGGGGCACTCGCACTTTGCTCTAGACATGTTTTAGAACAGCAAAGTTAATGAACTGTGCTAATCTGCACTAAGGAAAGGGACTCTGCAAGGGGCAGCCTGACACTTTTTAATATGGGGCCAGTGCTCTGTGTAGCTCTGGTTTCCAGATCTAAGTTTGTCTACCTATTTCTGTTTCAAGCTTTTAGCAACTGACTGAATTAATTTTAGCCACTGACTGCCATGCCAGCAACCTGGGTTCAAGAATGGACCCGGGTCACTTCGGGACTGCCCTGGAAGGGAGAATACATCTGCAGGACAGGAAGAGAGTCTGGAGGAATCTGTCTAGTTCTGAACTTACCGGACATCTGGTACAACTAAGATGGCGAGGGTGTAGGCTCACCACAACAAGCTCCATCCTCCTTCTCTGGACATGCACTGCACGTCATGCTTTGCCTACAATGCAGATAAAAACAAGTATTTAAACTTCAAAACAGTATTCAAGAGCAACTGAGTTTAAAGGAGTTACCTGACGCTATAGTATGGGAAGCGGGCAGTCAAAAGTGTGACATCAACCAAACAAACAGAGAAAAAGACAAAAAACCTGAATACATCCAAGCAAGTAATCAAATCAGTGAAGCACCCGGAAACACTAACAAGACAAAGGACAAATATTGGTACCAGAAGTAAACTCATCAAATCAGAGAAAAGAGCTTGTACAACACCAAAGAAGACAACACATGAGCCCCTGAGTATGCTTAAAATGATGGAGACAGCAACGGAGACCCCTCCCAGAGACTTATCAGCTAACACGGACTCCATTTTTTGGAAAAAATGGGATGGGAAGAAAAAGAAAGCCAAGGTGCTGATAAATAAAGAAATGACTTTGGAAAGTGTACCTGAGAAACAATTAACCCAGGAAGCCATGGATTTGAGGATGAACAAAGAGGGTTGGAGATTGTAAGTACAAGGGCGTGACAAGGAGAAACTGCAACTCACGAAGGGACAGAAAACAATAAAAAAGAAACCACAAAGGGAAAAGGAGAAATACAGACATGCCAACAGCATATTAAAAGTACCCAAGCAGTATGTCACTTGAAAAATTCTCAAAAAGCACAAGCTGATGTTAATGGGATGAAGGGTAAATGGGACTGTGCAAGAGAATGTGGAGATTTTGTGAGTGGGCCAAACCCAGGCTAAGGCAGAAACAAATGGTAAAACCCCTAATAGTACAAATAAGGGAGATACCTTGTATATCATGGCCAGTAAAAAAGCAAGTACACATGTGAGTGCCTCAATATTGGACTCAGTGCTTGAGTTAATAAATGCATTGCAACAAGATGAATTAGAAAATGCCAAAACTAGCACCCCACCTGGCAATACACAAATGTTTGAGAGAGGATACAGATCCTCAGTGCCTTACTCTGACTTATCTGATGAAATGGCAAGCCAGGATTGGGAAGGTGCGCCCACCCCATGGGCCAAAGCAATAATGGACCAGATAACTAATTTATCTTAAGAAATGGCTAAAGCAAGTAGAGTGATGGAGAAGAAGACAGCTATTGCAAGCTAGAGTGACAAAGTTATTTAATGAGAATCAAAAATTACAAGAAGAGCTAAAAGAAATGCAAATTAGAATTTCTGATTTCGAAAATGAGCAACTGCCACTAAAAAGAGCGCTATCTATGTTGGAGAAAACCATCAGAGAATTTAAAGAAAAACTAATAGATTTCGAGGCCCACTCCAGGAGAAAAAATATAAGAATTATAGGTGCACCAGAAACATAGAACCAAGAAAAACCACAACAAGAGACTTTGAAAACAATTATGGTAGAATATCTGGGAACAAAAAAAGAGGATTTATATCCAGATATAGACAGAATACAAGGCCCAAATATTCAGAAATGCACCAGAGCCCAGCGCAATTCCAGCACGGTGCAAGTCTGATGCGCACAAGTGCAGCAGGAGCAATATTCAGAAAGTGTGCATTCCGCAGAGCGCCAGTGCAACCCGGCTGAATATGGCACAGTTGCGCAATGGTGCAACTGGCAATGCACCATGGTGCAAGAAATGGTGCACCATGGTGCAAGAAGAGGTGCGCCATGGCGCAAACACACACACACAGTTGCGCCAGAGCAGCAGAACAATGGGGAGGAGGCATGGCACAGAGAAATGTCCCATGAACAGAACCAGGGAAGTAAAGTGACAGGCCACAGTAGGCCACCACCAGCAGGGCACAGCAGGGCATGAACAGACACCCACACCCCCACCCCTGAGAACAACAGTGGCACCGTAGTGAGGCAACAGGAGAAGCCAATGGCCCACTGAGGGCCACCAAGGGGACCCCTGCAGGCAGCATTCCATGCCCCCCAACACAGCCAGACCATAACAGGACACACCCAGGACCATGCAGCCAAGCACACACACACCCACAACACACCCCTGACAGGCCACCCATTGGCACCCCCATGACACACCCACTGACCGGGGGGGACACCACCACAGTGGGACACACCACGGCACACAGCAGGAACCCACAACAGCACAACAGGCACCCCAACACATGCACACTACATGGACAGGCACTGGGCCACTGCAGCATGGCACCGCACACCACCTGAAAAGCAGACACTGACACAGGTAGGTAGGGCATAACAATGTATTAAGTAACAGAACAGCCAACTAAGTACAAATCAGTGGGGGAGGGAGGATGTAGGACTGAGAGGGATGGGGACAGGGAATAGGGACTGGATAGTGGGAAGGGGGACTGGTAGGGGAGGAACAGCAGGGGACACAGGAAACGGTAGGGTGGACATCAGTGGTGGCCACGCCGTGCCACCCCACATCATCCATGGCATCCGCCATCAAACACCCACCGGTGTATCTGGATCCCCACCTCCATCATGGTCGATGTTATTAGAATTATCTGCCACAACAGCTGGCAATACAGAGGCATCCTCCTCTGCCTCTGGACACCTAGGAGAAGGGACAGGACAGGCCATCAGTGCAGTATCCCACAGAATCATGCCCAACCACTGTGTGCATAGGGCAGCAGGGACACCCCCCTGCAGAGGCCCTGCACAGGCCACCCACAGGGGGATGGTCCTACATCTGCCAGAAATGCAGAACACCACTACAGTGCACAATGGTGGCACCTGCCGCATAGTAGCCACCCGACAGCGCAATGCCAGTCATATGGCACAGTGCCCATGCAGCACCACAGCACCAACAGTGGCAGCTGGGCACACACCCACCCCACCAACAGCTGGCACACTTGTACAATGGACGTGCCAGAGTGGCAGATGCCAAGCACAGTGCAACACACACAGCCCCCACAGCACACAGCACAGGTGACAATGTCCAGACTCATGCCCCCGCCAACTCCCAATAGATGTGTGGACTCCCATGCCAGTGCCTACCTGCTCTCCATGGCCTCTGGGTCCTGAAGCAGCCTGCTGCCCTGCTGCAGTGGCTGCCGCAGCTCTCCGCCAATCCTCAGGGCCTGGGAATGGAACAAGGACAGGAACACATCAGTACACAGCCACTGGAGAGGCCCCATAGGACAGTGTGGTCCCCTGCCTGGTGCGGTCCACACAGCAACAAGGCAATGCAAGCAGTGGTGGGTGATGCATCCCTACAATGCATATGATGACAGTCCGCCACCCTGCGGGACATACCAGGCAGCCCACAGTAGACCACTGTACAGCACCAGGGCACAAATGCATGCTGGGCCTACTCACCTGGCTGCGGCACATGCCCACACCTGACACATGCCTCCAGGCATCGGAGGCAACCAGGATCCCTCTGCAGGAGGTCCCCTTACCGGTGCCAACACTGTTCACTGGTCCTGGCCACCCCAGTATGCTGCACTAGGGCAGCAGCAATACCGTCCCAAACAGCAACACGGGGCTGCTGTAATGGGGCCTGACCATACAGATGGTGTGCGTGGGGCTGGACGTAGGCCACGAGATTGGCCAGCTCCATCTGTGTCCAGTTGCTAGCATGAGTAGCCCTCCACTGTGCCATAACACTGCTGTAAGCCGTGGTGCAAAATGGTGCCCATAGCCGCACGTGATAACAGCATGCGCCAGATGCGCGGGCCGAGGGGATATACACTGTGCCCACCAATCGCACAATGTCGTGGATGCATGACATGGGCATGGCTGGCAGGGTGGGGCTATGTGTGTGGGTCGGTCAGGGTCAGAAGTCACTGCAGGGGTCAGGGCATGCCACGCGCAAAGTGCACTGACTGCGCAATAGCAACCATGGTGCAAACACTGCACCATGAATGCTATTGCGCAGTCATCGCTCTGTGCACAATAGGTGGTGATGCATCACACAGAGCATGCACATAGCACCACTGCACACCATGCATGTGTGCCCAATGCGCCACGCCATGCTCCGGCACATGCAACTGACTTGCTCCAGAGCACTTTCAATGCGCATGGCACAGATACACTATATTCAGTTGTCACATGCTAATGAGATCATCGGCCAATGTGTGGCATAATGGGGGAATTAGCATACCATTATCGTTGTGCAAAAGCACATTTGCATACGATGCGCCATAAAAGTGCAATGGAACAGCACAGGCCATGGACCGGTATTGCATCCTTGTGAGATAAGTTGCACATACTGCAGGAGCACACTGAGCACAGAAGGCACAGCATGGGGTAGGACACTGGGAGCTGCAGCCACTGACACACTGTTCTGTCCATTACCACAGGAAGGTACATGTCGGAACCTGAGGAGGTTGGGGAACGTGGGCCTGCCCGCAAGTATAGTCCCAACTTCACGAAAGCAGAGACAGATGCCCTGATAGAGGCCTACCTCAACAGGAAGCCACTCCTGAGCAGTGCCACGGGCACACCACAGGCCAGGGCTGGGGCCTGGGTGGAGGGGGCTGACTGCATCAACCAGCAAAGCAGCCACCAGTGGTCGGTGCAGGAGTGCCACAAGAAGGTGGGCACTGACAGGAGGTGGATAAAAGAGAAGGTGGTGGCCATCCGTGCAGCCCGGACTGCCACCAGAGGGGGGCCTGATGATGCACCACACTCACGGCACAGGAGGAGCTGGTGGCAGCTAACTTGCTCCACAGCACCATGGAGGGCTTGCCTGGTGGTGGATTCCAGACAGGTGGCAGCCCATCCCTGCATGGTATGTATGGCAGCATCGTACAGCATGCTGTGGCATGATGGGGGCACATGGGACCACTTCTTCACTGACTCACCTTTTTTGTCTTCCAGCACCGGCATGCCTGTGTGCTGAGGATGGGGTGCTGGCAGCAGCCATGGAGGCAGGTACAGCCCTGGATGACCAGCTGTCCACCTCCATGGGCATCTGGGGGCCTGGGAGGCCACAGCACACCACCAGTGTCCAGCCAGATGTCCTGGGCATGGTGTCGGATGAGGCCCTGGATGCGATCCTACAGGATGCCAGACATGGTGTCCTGTGCGTGCAGACACACATCAGGGTGGGGTCCGACAATGGTGACAACTTCACCATGAGCCTAGGCAGCATGGGCAGTGTTGTAGGGGAGACACCCATACCAGGCATGGGCAGCGTGTCCAGTGACCTGTCGGCGGGGGACCAGTTGCCTGCTGCCACTGCGGGTGCCATCATGTGCACTGCCACAGCGGTGCTGTGCAGTGGTGGTGGTGCAGTTGCACAGGCGCTGGGCATGGGTCAGTGGATGGAGGGGCAGCAGCAGCAGGCTACTGGTGCCACAGGGCAGCCGGATGCAGGATCCGCTGCTAGGGGGGGCCAGGTAGGGACACACTCCAAGAGGACACCACTGTGCAGCATCCACCTGAGAGAGGGGCTGAGCAGCATGGCTGGTCACCACTGGAGGGTTGGCATTCTGCTCAGATTCCCCAGGAGGCCTACCCAATGGCTGAGCACACCCGTTTGCTCTGGGCATCCATTAAGCAACAGGTGCAGGTCACCGCTGAGCTGCATGCACTGCACGCAGAGGTGAACCAGCTGGCCGAGCAGCACAAGAGGGGCATTGTACAACTCTTGGCGGGGATGCAGTGCATACAGGATGCCTCAGCGGCAACCATAGATTACGCTGCACACCTCATTCAGGCGGCCACAACTGCATCCATGTATCACATTGCACAGACAGTCTCGGATGGCTTTGCGCTGCTGGCTGCCACAGGTCATGGCCGGCCACTGCACACCCCATGCAGTGCATCATCCACCCCATGTTCCTGGCATTGAGTGACACCAACACTGTCAACACCGGGTTCTGCTGTTGGTATCCTAGGCACATCTGGAGTGGGCCTGTTTGGGCACCTATTCACCCCTGGTGGACCAGTCTTGCTCCCATGGGTCGACCTCTGGGAGCCATTGCAAACACCCCCTGTTGCCGGTGAGCAGCCATGGCTGCTGATCAGCCCTGGCATGGCCAGCCCCATGGCCATGGTGGTCAGGGATCCATGCAGCAGCCCTGAAGTGCAGCCCACCTTGTCCCCAGTCATGTGCAGACCACAGGCATGGTGCCTGTGTGCCACGCCACACACCACCTGTGTGCATGCTTGCCTGGCCACTGGACCATGTGTCGTGGGCATGATGAGGGTTGTTCTGTGCCAGATGTGCCTGTGCACAGGTGCTATGCATCTGATCCTCCCCACATACCAATGCCTGGGAGTGTGTCTGTGTGTGTGCGCGTGCATTGCTGTGTGCTGCCGTATGGTGGTGTGTCGCCATCCCCCGCTACCCTGCACCATGCCTCTGTGTGTGCTTGCCCATCGCCATGCTCACCCCTGTCTGTGTGCTGTACCTGTGTGTGTGGGTCCTGCATGTGTTTAGCGCCACCTACCTTGGTGCACCATACTGCTTCTGTTCAATGGTGTTGCGGTGTTGTCGGGCCTGCCTCATCAGCCATGGATCCCTCCACCCAGGGGGCTGTCCACTGCCCTCTGGCACATTGCCTCCATCATCCACACTACTGTCACCCTCATCAGCCTCGACAGCTATCCCATGGTCAATGGCCATGTTTTTTGCAGTATGCAGCAGGCCAGGAATAGGCCACAGGCTATCAAGGGGCCGTACTGTAAGGCACTGCCAGACCTGTCTAGGCAATGGAAGCATGCCTTCAGCATTCCAGATACACACTCTATGATGTTCCATGTGCTGGCGTGTGCCTCATTGTAGCGTTCTTTAGCTGGGGATAACAGGCGCCGGTAGGGGTTGAGCAGCCAGAGCCTCAATGGGTAGGCACTGTCACCTGTGTGGATAGGGACATGGTTAGATCTCTGGCTGCCCTTGCTGTGCCCCTTGCCCGCCCAGGTGCCCCCACCTGCTTGCCCACCCTGCCCACCATGTTCCACGGCCTGCCCTGCCCATCACCCCTTGCCTGTCTGATACTCACCCACTAGGTGGCCTGTGGGGATGTCCCCACATTCAAATCTGTGGCACAGCATAGAGCTGTGCCAGATGAATGCATCATGTATGCTTCTAGGGTGTGTGGCACAGACATTGGTGATGCATCCCGTGGCATTGCACACCACCTGGCAGTTGATGCTTGGGCTGCCCTTCTGGTTGATGTGTGCTAGGCCCTCAGGGCCAGGTGGCATGCCGATGCCCACATAGCTGCAGTTGATGGCCCCAAGCATGCCAGGCATACGCGCTACCCTGTGGAAGCCATGTATGGCTGCTGTATGATATGCCTGTGTGCTGGGGAAATGGATGTATTCCAAAGCACATGGCAGAAGGCCATTGAGAAACTGTGTGAGGAGGCATGATGTGGCTGACTGGGTTATGCCTGTGGTGTTCCCTGTTGGTCTCTGGAAGGTGCCCATGGTGAGCAGGCATATGACTGCAGTGACCTTCATCTCCACTGACATAGCATGACTCTGTCTAGTGGGTGTCTGCATCCCCTCACTGCACAGCTCACAGAGCTGCCTCAGAATTGCCCTATTTAGGTGGTACTGGCCCACTATCTCCATGTCAGTGAAGTTCTCAAATATGGTGCGGGCACAGTACTACCTGTGTCTGGGCATACCGCCGATGGGCCCTTCCTCGACCACATCGCTGTTCCACCTGCTCCCTCACACCCCTCATTACAGCCTCCATCATGTATGACCCATTGTCCATGGCCCCTGTTGTCTCATCACCCCCTGGATGTTTGGCTGCTGCTGAGTGTGTGGCACCCTGGTGCACCACCTGGCACTGTGCCTGCTGCTCCCTTTCACTCTTATTGCCCCTTCTCCCTTTCCAGTGCCACCTGTGTCACACTCCCTCTGTGGCTGTCTCTATCTGTCTCTCTCTCTCTGTCCTTCTTTCCTTCCTTCTGTCTTTTTTCTTTCTTTGTTTTATCTCTCTCTGTCTCTCTCTCTCTCCCCTTCCCTCTCTCACCTGGAGCAAGAGATGTCTGTGTGCTTGTGCCTGTTTTTTATAGGCTCACATCTGCTCAGTGTATCTTGGATTTTCTTCCCACATGCGCCATGGTTCCATGGTTCCATATCACACTGCGCTGGATATGCATGGGCATGCCCCCTGTGGTTGTGCCTGTATTCATTGTCATTTCACATTGACACACTGGTACTTGTGCTGCTCATTGGTTCCCACTGAATATGGTTCCATAGTGCAGTTCCATACTTGCACCAGCACAACTGCATTGTGCCATGCACAACTGCTTTGAATATCCAGGCCAGAGTATATAGACCTGAAAAAATTCAGCAGGATCCACCAAGATCAATTATAACAAAAGTTTTCAAATTCCTAGAAAAAGAAAACCTGATATCTGCTGTATACAAAACAAAAATTACAATAATGGGAGCAACAATATAAATATTTAGTGACCCCCCTCCCCCCAGGATATACTGGAAGAAAGAGAAAACAATTACTTCATAAGGAGAAGATTGTGGGACAAAGGACATAAAGCCACAATGCAGCATCCCACAAAAATGAAGGTGTTTGTAAATGGAATTCATTATGTTTTCACAATAGTATAGGAAGCAGAGAAAAAAATGACAGAAATCCTTGGAGAATTTTGAAGAAGAGCCATGCTATGCATCCAAGAATTGCTACTAGAAGATGAGTTATAAGACTGTTAATGGATGTCTTATTAAGCCACTTTTTTAATGAAAGGACCTAGATGTTACAGAGAAAATAGAAAACAAAAGGACAAAGTGGAAGGGGGGAGGGTATGGAGTAGAATAAAGATTGAATATTTGGGTTCCTTCCAATTAGAATGAGCCCACAAGGGGAAAATAGAGAGTATTTCATATGCTTTTTATGGAATGAAAGAAGGGGAAGAAGAAGAGGTATGCTTAATAAAGGGGAAAAGGGAGCAAATCAGGGAAATGATAAGGAAGCATGGAGAATATGGTTAGAACACAGTTTTTCAAGATGGAGGCAAATATGAATTTATTTAGATTAGTCTTTCTTAATATAAACAGAATACATTCTCCAATTAAAAGGGCCCAATTATTAAATTACCTGAAAAATGCAAGAGCTGACTATGTAGCACTCCAGGAAACTCATTTAAATAAAAAAGAAGTATTAAAACATAAACAAAAATGGATTTTGAATATTTACTTTTTTGAAGGTAACTAAAAAAAACGAGCAGGAGTATCTCTGCTGCTTGAAAAAATCACTTCATTGTAAAGTGTTACAACGCTATGCAGACTCAGAAGGAAGAATAATAATCTTGAAAATCCAATATCATGGATAAGAATTTACTGTAGCATCCATATACACACTCTTTGTGGACTATTCCTCCTAAACATAATTCTGATTGGAAATTATAATATTTTGATGGATCCAAAAATGCATAAAGTGTCCCAATCTAAGTTATATAATAAAAAGTACACAAGGAGCATGCACAGTTTCTTGGCAAGCCAGGATGTAGTAGATGCCTGGAGAACATTGTACCATTTGGCTAAAGAGTTCATACACCATGATAAGAAAAATAATGGGTTCTCCAGGATTGACTATATATTTGTTTCTAAAATATTAATGGAAAAGATACAAGAGGTTAAACATCACTCAATAATTCTGTCATATTGGTATAGACAGATTTAAAAGTCACCGATACAAAAAGAGTACAATCTAAAATATGGAGGTTTAATAATATGCTGTTAACAGACCAAGAATATATAAACAAAATGAAAAGCAATAAAAGAATATTGGGACCAACTTAGAACCTAACAAAAAACTAATACGTTTATGGGATACGCTAAAAGAGGTCATAAAGGAGTTACAATTTCTTATCAGTGTTATAAAAATAGGCAAGATAAGAAACACAAAATGAAATAAATAAAATGTGGCAAGAACTGGATGCATTGGTTACTCAAAACTTTCAGAAGTATAACAAAGAATGGTATAGGATTAAATTAGTGAACACAGAGCTGAATAATAAAGAAGTACAAAAGAATAGAGCTAAGCTTAGGAAAATTAGATCTACAGTGTTCAAGGGGACACATCTGGGAAATTGTTAGCATCTTTATTAAAAAAAAAAAAGAAACCAATATTACAACCTGCCTAGAGGATAGTGAAGGAAACCTAAAATACAAGGGCAAAAACTTGGCTAAAATAGTAATAGAAGCTTATAGAAATATCTATCAGAGAAAATATGATTATAAAGAACAAGAACTACAAAAATAAATTGAAAATGCAAAATTGAACCACATTACATGTAACTTGGATGCCATAACAGATATAGAAATTGCCAGGATACTGAAAGACATGACTAAGAATAAGAGTCCTGGAATGGATGGGTATACCACAGAATTTTAGAACACGTTTCAAGAAGAACTGACACCATGGCTAAAACAGATGTTCAATGAAATAAATGAGAGAGGTAAAATACCTGAATCAATGCAAGACACTATAATGATATCAATACTAAAAGAAGAGAAAGACCTTAAAAAATTGAAAATTTAGACCAATTAGCATTATTGAATGCAGATGATAAGATATTAGCAAAGCTACTGGTTAATAGAATAAAACAGCATTGCCAGAAGCAACACATCCAGATCAATTTGAATTTATTGGTGGTAGAAATATGGTTCAAGCAATAAAGAAAAGTTCAGGCTTTGATATACTTTGCTAGGGGAATGGAGGAGGAATGCTACACTGTGGTGGTGGATGCAACCAAGACCTTTGATTGCTTGAATAAATAGTTTATTATGATGTTTGAAAGGTTGGTGCATTTCAGACAAAATATTAACACCTATTACTCAAATGTATTTAAAGATAACGGTTAGATTCTCTATTAATTCTTATTTGACAGAATCCTGCCTGATGTGTAATGGAGTGAGACAAGGCTGCCTCCATCCCCTATTATTTTTTTATGTTTGGAACCTTTTTTGATTTATATAAGAGAAAATAGTAGAATTCAGGGAATATTAGTGGGGAAAGAAATGATAAAGACCAATGTGTTTGTGGATGATATTTTACTCTTCATGTCAAAATGTAAAAGAATACATGCCTTCCTTTCTGGGGGAAGTAATTAAGTATGAAGAACTATCAAGGTATAGTTTAAAAAAACAAAATCAATAATAATGTCCATAAATGAGGAAAATACTCAACTGGATTTAAATATAAAAGAAAATGTTACTATAACTAACAATTTTAAATATTTGGGAATAATTTTGAAAACTAAATAGGAAGAAACTATTAAAACCAATTATTACAATGCCTGTAATAAAAGTAAAACCTTGTTAGAAAATTGGGAGACGCTATTATTGTCATTGTGAAGAAGGGCAGAAACTATAAAAATGATGGCGTTACCCCATTTAATGTTTGTCATCTCAGTGGTAGTGGGTACGCCAACACTTTTTTGATGTAGAAAATTAAAAATATATTTAAGAAATTTTTATGGAGAGGTGGCAAGCCAAGAATAACTTGGGACCAGCTTATTACTCCTGGAAAGGAAGGAGGCTATAGCTGCCTGGACCCTCTACACTACTCAGAAGAACATCAGATCAAAGTGTGGTGCGAATGGGCTTTTCATGAAGGGGAGAGAATTATTGGGAATCTCTAATGTGGAATACAGAACCTAAATGTAACAGGGAGAATATTATTTGGGATATACAGCAAAAGTTAAAAATACCCAATATATGTTGTCCTTTAGTATTAAACATCAAAAGATCAATATCTAATTTGATAAGAAAGGAAGTAATACCATGGTTATATTTGAATATATGGAAGGGGTATTCCATTTGGAAAGGGGAAAGAAAAGATGTAATGAAAAAATTTAGTACTACAAAAATGTAAAACTAGTACCAGCTGATGGTTCCATGTCATTACAGCGAGGTAACATGGGTGACCATCAAATGGGCAAATACATATTAGCGATGCACAAAACAGTGATGCCATTTCACAGCTACACCCAAAATAGCAATGCTTCAGCATATATCTGGAGCTGAAAAGTGTATGCATGCCCCCTAAGATATTCATAGCAGCTCCTCACCCACAAACTGAATCACACACTCTGTAAGATACCAGAGCTGCACCATATTGGTCTTGGAAGCAGACAATTGCTGCTCCATCTGAACTTCTGCCAGCTGTTGCAATTAATTTTCCTCTGTATTGCATGTGGGGAGCTATGCCCCCACCTCCCTGTTTCAAATACTCCCACTCCATGTTGCACTTTGATCGTGGGGATATGTAGCATAGACTGTGGCCGCCGTCAATGCCAGCTCACTGTTGTGTGCTGGGCACTATTATTGCAGTCACTCATATGCAGTCACCCAAATGTACTCGCTGTTAAAACTTTGCTATTATTACGTGATACCCCAGTGGATTAAAGGAGAACAGATAGTTCCAATGTGGAGTTTAGACAAATGTTCTTGAAGGTCTCAGGCACTCATTTTTTATATTATATTACAATAAAAAAGAAATTTCAGGCATTGGTGGAAGATATAAAAAAAAGAAAAATAATTTAAAGAAAGAACTAAAACTACAACAACAAATCATTGAGGGGATTGAAAAGGAATGATACAAAAGATATATTATAAGAGTATTCAAACAATGAAGGACTTGTGGTGAAAAATAAATGTAAGATAGCAACAAGAAAGTAATACAAACCTTACATCACAACAAGGGAACATTTTAAGAATTAAAGCAAACATGGACTACCTGTTTGCCAAAAATAAAGCAATTAAAAAAATAAATAATGGGGCTTATTTTATCCCACAAATATTAAGAAAACTTCTTTTCTAGCAAAAAATAAGAATGTTGGCATTGGTGTGGGAATATAGGAAACCTAACGCATTGTGTCTGGGACTGTCCAAAAATAAAATCATGGTGAGGAAAAAACTATTAAAATGTTAGAACCCATAATCAAAAGAGATTCCCAATGATTTTTCCTGCCTTATTTTTTTTTCAGCTAAATGTTATATTAATTTTTCACAACATATGCAAACACATTATTACAACTTGGTACAGAAACAGCATTAATAGTCAGCAAAGGAAGCATACATACTGATTGTCACAGGAGCTTCACTTTTGGGCACATAGAGTACTATTACAGTATAAGCAATTAGCAGTTAGCACATACCTAGTGTGTAAATGAGTCCTATATTAAACCGTGCAGGTAAGGTTTGAATTAAATAGGTACTCACCCTTAGACCAGAAAAACATGAAAGAGTTATGTACATACCTGTATAAAAGAAAAGATGGGCTCCATGGACCAAGTAGGAGGTACCGCTGCTGAGTGCCATGGCTTCATATAACCTGAAAGATGTACCTTCCAGTAGTCTTTTCTGGAGTGTGCCTCTAGAAATAAAAATAAAAATAACACATAAAGTAACCATTGATATTGTGTCTTAATTTAAGTTGAATAATCTGATCATGTAAATAGATTATATACTGAGCTGCTTAGGGGAATGTAGTATAATGAATAGTAAACAACTTTATACAAAAAGAAAGACAAAAATTAACTTACTGTCATACATACAGAACAAGCAGGATACTACTTGTGCTTCTTCTGATATCTGGAAATGTTCATCCTAACCCAGGGCCTACAGGCCTAGCACCCCATGCCACAAAAAGGCGGAAGGGGTCCCTCACATTAGCCTCAATCAATGTCTGCAGCCTCCTTAACAAACTTGACATCTTGCAAACCTGGGTCCAGCAACATAGACCTGATGTACTCTCTGTTGTCGAAACATGGCTTAACCCCAAGATACCAGACGCTGCAGTCACCATCCCTGGATACTCTATATTCAAGCAGGACAATGTTTCCAAACGAGGTGGGGGCTGTGCCATCTACCTGAGGAATTCCCATCTGGGTCAAGTCTTCCCATTCTCAAACCCTAAACCACTCTTGTAGGTTCTCGCTATTAAAGTTCTACTCGGGGCTCACAACAAGGAGCTCACCATTGCCTCTGTGTACCTACCCCCTAAAGATCAGCCCAATGGATTTATAAGCATATTGGAAAGCCTACAGGGATTACACCATAACTCTGAACTCATAGTACTAGGCGACTTCAACATAAATTGGCTATTGCTGGAGGCCAGAAACTACAAGGATGCTGTCACATCACAGAACCTCACCCAGCTTGTTACCAGCCCCACCAGATGCAACTATAGGACAGGGTCGCACTCACTTCTGGACTGGATCCTTACTAATCACCCTGAACAAATCTCAAAAGTCTCAGTGCTCCCTGATGGGATCAGGTGACCACTCACCGTCACATGTACCTGGACAAACAAATTCATTAAGCCCCCTCCTAAAATAATCCACGCCAGAGTGTTAAAGCAGGGGTACCTTGAGCTACTAAAGACACACCTAAGCCACCTGGACTGGACACCAATCGACTCTGCCATTGATGTAAACCAAGCCTTAGACCTTTTCATCAGCCACTTCACTGCGGCCTGCAATATCTTTGCACCTCTCAAAAAGCTGAAGGTGAGGGGCAGAGCTAATCCTTGGATAACCCCCGGTCTAATCACTTTACTCAAACATAGGAATCATCTCTGGCACTGTGCCTGTGCAACATCCAAACCTGGGGATATTCATAAATATAAAGCTGCCAGAAATGAGTGCATGAGGGCAGTTAGGAGCACCAAAAGCAAATACTTCAAGGAAGCTCTCTCCAGCTCCTGGGGTGATGGAAAAAAAATTTTGGAATAACTTGAAAGACCTTACAGGCAAGGACCCTAAGTCACTACCCACCATGCTCAACATAAATGGAACAACAACATCTGACCTGTACACAATCACCAACACCTTTAACAATGCGTTCTCCAACTTGGATAGTGTCCTCCCTTCTAATTTCTTTGATGCCCCCTCTGGTAGTAACCCTCCTGCAACTACTCCTCTCCTACATCTTGCCCCACAATTCTACTTCAAGGAGATCCTAGTGCATGAAGCCAGAACCTATATTCGGAAGGCCATTCACAATGCAGGCTACAGCGGTGACTCCCTTGACCTGAAGTTGTTAGCAGTTGTCCTTGAAGAAGTCCTTGAACCCCTGGCAAAGGTCCTCAACCTATCACTAAAGATGTCTCAGTTTCCATCTTGCTGGAAACAGGCAACCATCACACCGGTACAGAAAAGTGGAGACAAATCACTGCACTCCAACTACAGACCTATCTCCATCCTCCCTCCATTGTCTAAGGCCCTGAAGCGCATCGCCTCACACCAACTAGACAAGTACCTGGAAAAATATGACATCCAGTGTCCTGAACAACATGGTTTCTGAAAAGGGCACAGTACCACCACTGCACTATTAGAATTCATGGACTTCATCCATACCACATTCGATCAAGGAAACTGTGAAGGGGCAGTATTCATCGATCTTACAAAAGCCTTTGATACTGTGAACCACCCACTCCTACTCAACCAATTATCAAACATTGGGCTCTCCAATGAAGCACTGCTCTGGTTTTCAAGCTACCTTGGGGAGAGGGTCCAGCGGTTTAGAATTGCCAGTGTCACCTCGAAAGAAAAGCCAGTCCTTTCTGGGATCCCACAGGGGTCCATCCTGGGACCACTACTCTTCAGCCTCTTCCTCAATGACCTTCCCAGTGTCTGCCACCAGAAATTACTGCTCTAAACCAACGATGCAGTCATGTTCACCAACCACCAAAACACAGAGCTTCTCGAGAAACAATTGCTGCTTGAATTCATGCGCATCAAAGAATGGTTCAAGTCACACAAACTGGTCATGAACTACAGCAAAATAAAGGTTATGACCTTCTACAACGCCAGGAGCAAGTACAAATCCCATGAACTCACCATCCTAAACCAAACAGGGACCTTACTTGAACACGTTCCTGATTTTAAATACCTAGGTGTCACATTGGACAGCTTACTCTCCTACCATCGGCATATAGATTCTGTTGCCAAAACCATCAACATACGTGTAGGCCTGCTGTACAGGCACAAACACTGCATGACTCCTGACACTCTCCAGTTGGCTATCAACAGCTCTGTCACCTCCATCATCGATTACAGGCTAGCAATTTATGGCTCTGCCTCCACCTCTGCCCTCCACAGAATTACAGTTGCTCTCAACAAAGCATGCAGGCTGCTAACTGGGGCTGACCGACTTACACACACTTGTGACCTGTACACTCGGGCAGGATGGCTTCCTCTCATCAGCCGGATACAGTATCAAACCTGCCTCTTAGCCAAAAAAGTCCTCCTCAGGGTCATGCCCCCGGGCATTGAAAAGCTCCTCATTGACTACCACAGCACCCAGAGAACTAGAAGTTCACAACAGCTAAACTTCCTTGTCCCCAGATGCTGGACTACCATGGGCCAGAGGGCTTTTGCCCACAGAGCACCACAGTGGTACAATACTCTCAAAAAGAAACTCTTACTGCTGCTGCTCTTGGCCTTTTTAAGAGACAACTCCAACTTCTTTTCATTTCAACTAGTCGCTGTGACTTCCTCGCCTAATCAGGGGCCCACCGCTCACTGCCCTCCACTTCAGTACATGACCCTGAACCCTCTGTATGCTGGTGGTGCTACCTTTGACAAATGCTTAAGATGGAAAGCATAGAATGTTGGTGGCTAAAACACTGCAAATTAAAACTGCAAACAAATGGGGAGTCAGGCTTCACCCTACACCAAAGAAAACAATAGAATATAGGTGCAAACATGATACAGTACAGTAGATGAAGCAGTTGTGGTTAATCATGTCATCTAGCCCCCATACTGTAGAATTCAATACATAATTTCACCATACAGCATACTGCAAAAATGTGGTCTCAGCACAATACACTCATGAACTTAGCTTGTGTCTGCAGCAAAGGGAAATCTTGTTCCCCCCACCTGTGATGGTGAATTGCTGCAGTTCAGGAGGAAATTCACAACCTGAGAGTAATATTTGACAGCAATTTGGATTTGTTATCTCATATTACTGCTATGATCAAAAGTGTGTTTTACCACATAAAAAACAACCACGTTGCGTCACTTACTTAATCCTGCTGATCTGTGCTCACTAGATCAAGCTTTATTTACCTCGTAAATCAGATACTACAATGCACTTTATTTCAGCCTTCTAGGTCTTCAAATAAACCATCTACAGCTGTTGCAAAATTTAGCAGCCCGATTACTGACCGAAATATCAAAATTTAGCCATATTACTGCTGCTCTGAAGGAGTTGCATTGGCTTCCAATTAGATGGCATGTTGAATTTAAAGTTCTTGTTTACAAGGCCTTAAATGGTCTGGACCCTCTCTACATCTGTGAATTGCTGACAACCCACCAGGAAGCATTTCCAGATTCCAGAGTTTTTCATTTGGATAACCAGGGACTTTCACAAGTCCCAGTATCAAGATTAAAATCTGCTGAGGACTGAGCTTTTTCTGTGGCTGCACCTAGACTCTGGAATAATATTATACTCATTATTTGCACTGCCCCCTCTATGGGACATTTCAAATCCCAGTTAAAGACCTGGCTGTTTAAACAGGCATTTTCAGGAGACTATTAGGTTTTAAATCTTGTGGATTTTTATCATATTTTATTTATTAGATTAGAACTGTTGCTGCAGTGATTTATTAATTGTATTATATTTATGTTATTGTTAAGCACTTCGAGCTTTGGAATAAAGTTCCTATCCTATCCTATCCCATCCTATCCAACCCTACCCTACCCTACCCTATCCTATCCTATCCTACCCTACCCTACCCTATCCTATCCTATCCTACCCTACCCCACCCTACCCTACCCTATCCCTATCCTATCCAATCCTATCCTATCCTATCCTACCCTACCCTATCCATTCCTATCCTATCCTATCCTATCCTACCCAACTAGCATAATAAGCAAAGGAATACCCATGCTACAGTGCATGACTACAACTATGCAACTAGTAGTCAAAGCATTTGCAGAAGGGTTAGCTCAAAATGCCACCTTCTGGTACAGTAGTACAGTGAGATAAGAAGAAAAGCAGATGAAAGATTAAATGACAACCGCCTGGTGCCATGATGGTGATGAGTCTGCTGGGGATCAAGACACATTCTGGCGTTGGGGTCCTGCAATGCTGGGTCATGGTAGAATCCAACATGCTGTTGGCCTTGACTGTAATAGGTATAATATCATTGTGGCTTGATTGAATTAATAAGAAGTCATAACTAAAACTAAGATCTACTTTCTTCATATAATGAGAAATTTTTTATTTATTTATAAATACTTTTTTTTACCAGAAAGGCACATAATGCACAGCAATAACTCATTTTCAGGTATGTCCTGAGGGCAAGATACATAGACCTACTGTATTTTATTCACAGTGGAAATGTTGGCCATGACAGGGATTGAAATTCATGCCCCCTCACCAAGCTCTGGCCATGACACTAGGGAAATTCACGTACTCTTTGCTAGGAGGTGCTGTGGTGGAAGCTGAGCGATCAGTTACTCACAGCTAAGCAATGGAGGAAGACATCCAGGGGGTTGAGGAGCAGGCCTCCTCCTCAACCTCTGTACCTTGAGAGGCTCCGATGGACACAGAAAATGCTACAGAATAGGACTTTGTTTTAGCAGTAGACACACTGGAATGACAGAAGGTGGAGAACCAACAAGAAACTGCAATTGCAGTACTACAAGGAGAGGCTGAAGAACAAAGGATTTCAGTGGAGGATATCCAACGTATGATAGCAGCTAAAGAGCAGCATTTTTTGGAGAAAAAGGACGTTTTGGAACAGGCTCTGTTATGGCAGACTATAGCAGTGGAGAAGGTGCCCATTTCGGTTTTGCAGGAGGCCGGAAGTGCATTGGAACAACCGGAGGACAATCGGCAGCAGGAAAATGGTCAGCAACTGGGAGAAAAGCGGCCTTCTACTCACGCCTCTCTGAGCCTGCAGGTAAAAAAAATTACGGTGGCAGTTGTCTTGGATGGGAGCCACAAAGTTTGTTCTAATCCCTGTAGTGAGCATTTGGTGGGGAAGGTGGGGACCTCTGATACACAACAAGAATCCTTACAGCCAAACTCACAGAGCACAGTGCAAGTTACTGATCATAACTTGCTACAGGAGAAATGTATACCTTTCGGTACTGGAGTGTCTACAGGGGGGGACTTTGAGAAAGTTTCCTGCCAAAGAAGGAGCTGGGAAATGGATAAAAGGAAAACTGAAGTTCCCTGATGTTCAACAGGAGCAAGTTATACCCCCCCTAGTTCAGCAGGCCTGGGTAGCTTATGCCTTGCAGAGTGCAGGTTGGAAACACAACTTGGATGGAGTGGGATGGGATGCTAATCTCCCAATTTCATTAGGGGGAGTTGTTAGCACTGACAATAATTCAGTGACTGGGGAGGGTCAGGAGGTTAGTGTACATGTTTCTACGGCATCCCAGATTACCGCTGGTTAACCACCAATAAATGTGACAGGAGTCCCCTCTGACACTAGTTTTAATCCTGTATTGGAAAACAAGCAAGAAACTTTCCAGTGACTAACTCATATGAGGTGTTAATGGAAGTGGAAGATGATGGCATGGGGGGGCTCTGATGTGTCTTCATTTACATAGGTGCATCAGGATGCCAGAGACTCTATGTGAAGGGAGAAAATGAAGCTGAAAAAATGGAAAAAGCAAAATGATTAGTAACTATTTGTTGAATTTTTGATAATTTAAGTCATCCTTAAGGAAAGGTGGAGTTTTTACTTCTCTCCCATGGCAGTGGGTATTACCATTATGACAGCAAATGTTAATAGTATTAAATCACAAGTAAAGAGAAGTATTACATTTGCTAGTTTGAAGGATGGGAAGGGGGGCAGGTTTTTTTGTACAAGACGCTAGGCTCCACACTGTCCAGGAGATGACGGCTGCACAAAAGGAGTGCAGGTGGGGCCCCTCGCTTTGGTCGATTGGTGAGGATCAATATTCCAGTTTTGGGATTATGTTTATGGGGCTTGAGATAGTGGTATTGAAAGTTTTAGATATTCACCCAGGGAGAGCCATGTTGATTGATATTCTTTTACACAAAGAGGCTTATAGATTAATTAACATCTATGCACCACAATCTAAGGTAGAAAGATCTACGTTGTTTTAGTCAATCACTCCTTATTTACATACTTCAAAGCAGGTTATATGGGGGGGGTTCTAATTGGGGGTTGGCACACAGAGATTGGGGGAGGCAGACCACAAAGATCTATAGTGATACCAACATTCTAAATAAAATTTTGAACACATATCAGTTAAGGGATGTTTATGATTCTCTTAATCAATCTCCAGATCATACATTTTATAAGGGATCACTCTCCATGAGAATAGATTTTTTTTCTTTATGTCCAATAGAGTGGAACCAATTATGGATTCAGTGCAGCCATTAGAGATTTCAGACCATCTAGCTGTGAAAACGATGACAGGGCATCAACCTGTGACTCCTATTGGTAGAGGTTATTGGAAAATGAACATGGACTTGTTACAAGAGGAAGAATATCGAAGGGAAATGCAGGATTTTTTAGAAGTCAGGGACAATATTAAATTTCTATACGACAGTCTTATTGATTGGTGGGAGGACGCTAAGAGAGATTTAAAAACGTTATTTGTAACACTATCCTGTCATAGAGCTAGGTCAAAATATTTACAGTATTTGAGTCTGAGGGTGAGATATTTGAAATTACTGACACAGATGAGATTAATAGGACAAGATCTTAGGACACAACTCTCTGAGATTAAAGTGCAAATGTGCAGCTATCCTAGAGAGAAAGAAGAGAGCACGCGAAGCAGCAGCAGTGTATGACTAGAGGGACAAAAGAACAGGTTAATCCTTTTGGCACAGATTCCCAGACATTATCTAGAGTAACCATGATGACCTTAACTAATGGCACAGGACAAATATTGCAGGATAGATGGGGGATGCAGCAGATAGTTCAGGAACATTTACAGGCCACTTTTCAGAAGGACAGAAAGGGAGATAGGAGTTCTTTACTCCAACATATAAAGGTACCAAAATTGACAAATCAGGAAGAACAGGAATTGATAGCTCCTTTCAGTTTAGAAGAAATTCAAGAAGCAGTTTCTCACTTATCGGCTCATGCTGTTCTGGGAAAAGATGGTATTCAGAATGATTTTTATAAAACTTTTGTTGATATATTAGCTCCACAGTTGCAGTTGGTTTTCTTGGCTATACAGCGGGAAGAGTGGTTAGTCCCCAGCCTTAATGGCGGGTGGTGACTTTCCTATGTAAAACAGGAGATCAGCAGGATATAAGGAACTGGATATAAGTAAGTTTACTGTCATCTGATTATAAGATTCTGACAAAAATCTTGACTGTCAGGCTGATAAAAGTGGCAAAAAAAATGTATCAATCCAGCACAAACTTGTGCAATACTGGGTAGGAATACTGCTCATAATTTGAATTATGTTAGGGAAATAATGTAACAAGGCTTGGAGAAACAGCTAGATGGGTACATTAAGACTTTGAATCAGGAGACGGCATTTGATGCTATGAGACAGGAGCATATATGGTCCACTCTTGAACGGGATGGCATTCCTGTCCAGGTGTGTCAGGTATTACAAACAATCTATAAAGAGGCTCAGGTACTTCACTTATTAATGGGCATTTTTGGGTCACCCGTTTATTTAAAAAAATGGGGTTTGCCAAGGGTGCCCTATAAGTCTACTTTTATATGTGTTTGGACTAGATCCTATATTGAGACTTATAGAAGAAATGGCAGAGATTAGACCACTTAGTAATACAGTAGGATTAGTATATGGTAAATTATTGCTTATGCAGATGACTGCACTATAGCCTTCTCAGATTTAGAGTCAGGGAGAGAGGTGATCACGCTTTCAAAAGGGTTGACAGACTCTACAGGAATAAAGCTAAACAGGGTTAAAAGTAAACTGATGGGATTGGGAAATGTACTTAGATTGATTTCCGTATCCCAATGATAACAGGGCAGATAAACATTTTAGGCCTATTTTTTGGCACCAGGGAGGCGGAGTTATTGAATTGGGAACTGGCATACAATAAAGCATCTGCCAAAGTCCAGAGATGGAAGTCATGGAAAAGGCCAAAAAGGGTATATTTGATAAGGACCTATATTGCGCCTTTGTTTTTGCATGTTTTGCATGTGTATCCATTGCCTTATGCTATGCATGTGAAGGTAATGGGGTTATTTTTTTCTGCTTCTATATGGCAGCCAACTTAACCCTGTAAAAAGAGTACACACTTATAGGTCATGGAAAACAGTTGGTCTGAATATGTTACACCCTCTGGTGTTTTTGTTTGGGAATTATTTTTATTCCACTATCAAGCCTGTAATACTGGAAATGGAAGCTAGGGGAAAGAATGTATAGAACTATGGGGTAGCCAGTTTCTTACAGCATGGGGGAGAGGGCAGTGGCATATTACAGATAAACAGTTACCAGGTTGTGTTCAAATCACCCTGAAGTATATTAGACAATGGAGCATTGAATTATCTGAGTTCATCTCTAAAGATAAGAAAAAATGTTATGCTTTAATAGTGGAGAAATGTTATTGGGAACAACCTATGTTTCACGGACAGGCTGGTGTTGTTTGTGAAGACATAATTAGTAGTATGACAAAACTACGGATTCCATTGAAAATGCAGGATGCGGCATGGCTTTGAGGCCACCAGAAGCTTAATGTGAAGGGAAACCAAAAACACAAGAAGGTGGAAGAAAGGATTTGTGGGGAAGTGCAGTGTGCAGGACAGATAGAAACATGTCGCATCTATTTTTTGCCTGTGTATATGGAGACATTTTTGGAGGGATTTGGCTGTTTTTTGGGGGTGAGAGGGCCTTTCAGGATATGTCATATGAAATATTAGTATTGGGACAGATTCCACTGGAATGGGGAAATGGAAGAAGAGTACGATCTATGTTATTTTGGCCTGCATTAAGTGGTCCTTGTGGCAAGTTCGGTGTTCGAGGATTCTTCATAATGTAGAAATTGGAAGACAGGATGTGTTTTTCAAAATACAGGTTGAACCGGATACAATTTAATCAGTATGAACACAAAACCATTGGGCAAGCTATACGTGATTATCTATGGAAAGATGTGACTTGGGTGGGATGATCAGCAGAGGTGGGTTACCATGTGTTTAATGGGTCTTATACTGGCCTCTTGGGTGGATATTGCCTTTCAGAGAGAATTATGGACAGTGGGGTTTCAGTGTGGTTTGTTTTTTTCTATCCTCTTATAAGATGCAGATTAAGGTTAGACAGTTCTTTTTCATAGTTATTTAGATACTGCACTCAGATGCATTTCTACATCCCTCAACAAAGCCTGTCAGCTCATCACTGGATCTCACCATCTTACACATGCATGTGACCTTTATGCTCAAACTGGATGGCTTCAACTCTCAAACTGCATAAAGTACCTAACCGCATTATAGTGAAGAAAATCACCATGGGCCTCGGCCTCCTGGAGTCCAATCTCTACTTCACCCAAGCAATAATCCTTGCCACACCAGGGGATCTGTAACCCAGCTCCTACAGGTCCCCCACTGTCATACCACACAAGGTCAATTATCTTTTGCTTATAGGGCCCCCAGCTGGCTAAATTGTCTCAGCAGTGACATCTCCTTCACTCCCAAACTTGGTACATTTAAATCCAGGCTCCTCCTTTTCCTCACTGCCTCTAGTTCCTGTGATTGCCTCAGTTAATTAGCCCAACATACCATTACCCTAGTCATATATCTGTTCCCTCTACCAAGCACTTATATCTCTATCTACCCCTTCCTCCACCACACCCTCCTCCCTCTCCCCTCCCTCCTCCCCCCCATACACCAGCACTTCTCCCTGTTTGATGTTGACAATGCCCCAGGCTGCTCCAACTTTCCTTTGTCCCCCCCCAGCCTCCTTTCTCCTTACCTTCCTCATTAATGCCTCTGTCTTTTGTTTTCCAAAATCACGTGTGATCAATTTCATATATCTGATTGTTGTTCTTGTTAATTGACACTGTTCTTTTATTGTTCTTATTTACTGTATTGTACTGTAACTGACGTGGAACCCTTGTGAAAGAGCCTTGGCTCAAAGGTACATGTAATCCTAGACCTAAATAAATAAATAAAGAAAATAATACATGTCTATGTGAATATGGGAAGGTTTTTTTTCTAACTATTCTGATTTAGATTTGTTAGGAAAAATTCCCCTGCTCTATTAAAGGGAGGGGGGAGGTTTCTTTTCCTGCTGGAGAAAAACTATATGGTTTTCTTATGTCTGAAATTGTTTTTTGTTGCACTACCTCTGTATGTTATGATTTCTGTTCTTTTGAGTTATGCTTTTGTATGCAGTAATGCTGTTATGTATTTTGTGTTTTTGTGTCTTGAATAAAAAAATCCCCTACTCTTTCGGTAGGGGGAGCTCTTGACTGCAGTTCTGTGATGGCAGTAACAGCAGAGAGAGGAGAAGAGGTAGGTTACACAGAGTTTGGAGACTGGGGGATCTGCCTCCTCCCCAGAAGTGGATTACCTGCAGGTGTCTTGTGAGGAAGTGGGACTCCGGGAGCAAACAGCGGGAGCCCATGATCCAGTATCGGCAATGAATGCATCTGTCAGCTATAATGTCAGTCACCCAGTGTAATCGACAGAGCTGTGGTTGCACCACAGCATGAGAAAGGCAGCCTTGATGGATTTACTGTGGGATGAGGAGCTCTGCTATAGTGCAGAGGTATGTGCTCTGGCTTCTCCCTCATGAGTGAACTGATTCTTGGTTGGGAACAGTGCACAGTGAAAGCCCAGTAGTGGCTTTTGACACCCATGTTTCTGTTCTGGGTGCTTGGAATGGTACAGTAGGAGCTCATATGCCCTGGTGCCTGCAGGATGGTGCAGATGTGGTGGAAGGGGAGCCTTGGATGTCAGAGAGAGCCCTGGCAGCAGCGAGATGGACACTGACCGATGAGGAGATTTGGATCCCTGATGAAACAGATCAGGAGGTCAAGAGATTTCAGGCCTCACTAACTGGCTTACCTGAGGTCCTCACTGGGGATTTCCTACCAGACAGTCTTTTGCACACCCCAGCTTGTACAGAAGGGGGGGATTCAGGGCTCCTCCCATGTGGTTTCTACTTCTAGTTCTGGTCCATCTGATGATACCTTGCAGAGTGTCAAGCCTGCTGTGCATACCATGTTTCACATGCAGCAACTGCTACCTCCTGACCCTGTTCATCATCTTGGGGCTGTTTTTCCTTCGATTACCACCCACATGGATTGTGAGGCCCCTCTCATGGATGCCCTGGCTGCTGTCACACAACCCCCAACAGCTAAAGGTTTGGCCACTGCTGTTCCATTCCCCCAGGAACAGCCTTGATCCCCACTCAACAGACCTACAAAATTCTCTGAACTTTTCCAGGCCCCTAGGGACCCAGACCCATGCCAGAATGTGGTAAGATTGATCTACAAAGGGGATTTGGAGTATGCCCCTGACTGTGTTTATGTGGCCAGGTAGCAGCTCAAAGACTACATCTTTCATGCTTCTGAAATCTATGCCCTGATCAATTTGGGGGATGCCAAATGTATTGCTGGACTAGAGAAGTTTGGGGCTCAATATGAAATGCACAAAGATACCCCACTGTGGACCCAGTTTCTTGTAGTTGCATTAACTAAACTGACTATTCACACTATCCCAGTCCTATTTCGTGATGAGGCAGTGAACACTGCAGATATTTTACATTGGTTATGGTGGCATTGTGAGGTCCTGGATCACCCAGAATCCTGACTTACTCAGAACAGATCTGGACTGGAGAGGGGGGAGTGGATCCAAGTTAAATTGCAGCAGTCTGAGTTTGGTGTTTTGCATTTGCTTAGTACCTTTTATTTAGGTAGGGATAGGGTGAATTTTCCTCAGAGACAGACCAAGACCTGCTTTAAGTGTGGCTTCTTTACCCAGTTCAGTAATGCCTGAGATAATGTCCACTATAGCCATTGCCTAGTGTTTGGTCACCTGGCCAAAGATTGTCCAAATGGGTTTTGCTGTAACTTATGTAACAGGTGGGGACATTCTTATACCTAAATGACCTTGGGTGTCTCACAATAAGGGGTCGGCATTCCAGGAAAATATTGTTTCTCAGGCTCAGTATTGGAGCTCTAACCAGAACACTGACTCTGCGCTGGTTTCATCACCTCCCATTCCCTAGGAGCCCATGGTGGTGACCCCTCCCCTGCTCAGCCGCACTTTTTACAGCTGGTGGAGCCCTCTGTCCCTAATGAGGTTACTGCTAATCCAGTAAACTAGTTAGAGACCCCAGACTAGACACAGCCTGATGACAGTTCTGCTGGAGTTTTTCCCGGTGTGGAACTTTATGCACCCCTCTACCTTTGCCTGATATGCCCTCACCACCCACCCTGGATGACTTTATAACAGTTCCCCACAAGGGGAAGAAACAGAGGTCCAGGTGCATTGACTCCCTTAAACTACAGGAGAAGAAGGGGGCAGTTGCTTTAATCCACAAGAATAGATTTGGTGTACTCACTAAGCTGGTAGCGTGGGGTGACAGATGTGGAGGATGTAGATTCGAGGCTTCCTTCATCCTCTCCTCACAAATGGAGTATTCCTCTGATACAGAGCACAGAGCATGCTCCATTGGACCAAGGCCCCCCCCCACTTGAGAACAGACCGAGAAGTAGGTCTCAGAATGTTCTTAAATAACTATTTGTTATGTTTTTCTATTCCTCTTTTGGCTCTTGATTGAATCCCTACAGGTGATTATTATGAATGACAATAGTATGAAGAGTTATGGTAAGAGGCTGCTAACATTCACATCACTACAAGCTCTTATGGCTCATGTAATTTTCTTGCAGGACACACTTATGAAATAAGGTTTGCATTGACACAAGCATCACACCCTTGGACGAAGGGCCCCTCCTTTTGGTCCATTGGTTTAGCTAGTTGTGATGGGGTGGGCATCTTGTTCAATTCTTTGGATATCAGTGTTACCAGATTAGTTGATATTTTTTTCTGACTAGGCCTTGGCTTTAGGTGTCTCTTTCCAAAAGGATAGACTTTCGTCTTATCATGACACATGCCCCACAGTCGAAAGCTGATTGAGTGTCTTTGTTCCAGTCAGTTCAACCTATTTTACATACTTTCCATCTGCTTGTGTGGGTGGGAATTTGAATTGTGGTATGACCAGAGCTGACAGAGGCTTACAGACAGATAAACTATTTTCTGACTCCAATTGCTTGAATTCAATCCTCCAGACTTCCTCCCTCATGGATGCATATAGAGCTCAGCACCCGACTGGGGACAGACGTATTTTTGTGAAACATTATCTACATGAATAGATTACTTTTTGTCTCATGACTAGTGATGGTGGTGGTGACATGCACTAATGGCATGGAGTATTCTAATCATCAACTGCTATCCTGTACCTTAAACTGATCTGGCACCCCAACCCATGGTAAAGGCCCCTGGTGACTGAAAATGGCAATATTGCAAGATCAACCATTGATAAATAAGTGGAAGTCCCTGTGGTCAGCCCATGCTTCTGTACACTATCTGTATGATAATCTGGCTGATTGGTGGATCTACAGTAAGACTGATTTTAGGTCACTGTTCAAACAATCTACTCATTCCAAGGCAACTGGTGGCTGTCTTAGGTACTTGTCCATAAGAGACCAATTGCAGAAGGTGCGTTCAGCAGCTGAGCTAACAGGACAAGACTTTGGTTCCCAAATTCGCTTTCTGCAGGTGCTGGGCAGATATGAAATTTTGCAATATGATCATGCACAGTCTCTGCAACAAGAAATGCATTTTAGTATGCAATGCTCTGCCCAAACATGTAACCCCTTTATTGATTGTCGTCGCCGAGTAGAAAATAGATCCATGAGGTCATTGTATAATAATTCTGGGTAAATAGGTCATACAGGCCGAGCCCTTTACTGAGTGGCAACAGCTACCTTTTCCTCAGTTCCCCTAACACAGTTGGATTGGTCTTTTCTTTCTAGCATGTTTTTTCCCACCTTGCTGAAGACCGATGTTCGGTCTTTAGAGGCTCCCATTAGAGCTACTGAGGTGCTTTGGGATATACCTCACTCTGGACAAACATGACACCTGGTCCAGATGGTTTGAGCCTCAAGTTTTGTAAGAGTTTTAAGGAGACTTTGGCACCTGTGCTGGCTGCTGTATTTAATGACTGCCTCATCTGAGGTGTTTTTCCTGCCCCAATGTCCCAAGCTATACTTGCTTATATTTTTAAACAAGCATTGTCAATGCCCAATGTTTGCTTGGATTAGCATTGGAAATGCAGAGTTAGACAGATGCAGAATAGGAATGGCAGTGAAGTATTGAACTTCACGCCAACCCCACCTCCACTCTGCAGAGACTGTTAGACATTGGGGCATGCGTTTGGGTCATCGCCCATAACATTCATGCCATTTCACCTCACCCTATCCTGCAGACACCAACAAGTGTTGAGGTGTGCCTTGAGGACTTCGGCTTTACAGTCACCCCATTCCATAAGAACATATGCTGAAATGGGTGCAGTATAAGAGAATGGGGTGAACTCTGGGGCCAAAGTGTCCAAGGCACACCTCGATGCATGTCACTGGCTACAGGGTGGGGGTGGAATGGCATGAGCATTGCAGTCGGCAATCCAAAGGCACACCCCTGATGCCTGTCAGTTTGTATGGGGTGGGACGTTATGGTTAGAAATCCTAATGCCCTGGGTGTTTGATGGTATGTGCACTACAAATTTTCAACATGGCTTTTTCGTGATCCCCATCTCATGAAAGCATTTGGGACCTCTTCTCATGAACAGTGGAACTGTGATTTTGTTAATGTGTCCCAAACTGTGAGTTCCCACAGCAACCATGCCATTATTTGCCAGATGTACGAAAACATAGATCGGGCATGATGTGAAGAATGACAGCTGTACCATTCATAGGGAGGTGTGAAGAGAGATAGCAATGTTGAAAATCTGTAGTGAAAATACTACAAATTTGTGACATTACAAGGGTGTGTGGAAACTGCACAATGCACGCTTGTAACACAGTCATTTTATGGATGTTTGTCACCAAATTTTCAACATAGCATTTTAGGACCTCTGCTTATGAACAGAGTCACTTTGATTTCTTAATCTGTCCCAAACACTGATTTCCCACAATGGCCATGTTATTCTGCGCCAGAAGTGCAAAAACACATTTCAGCCAAGAAGTGAAAAATGACAGCTGTACTGTTCATAGGGAGGTGTGAAGAGATGGCAATGTTGAAAATCTGTAGTGAAAATACTACAAATTTGCGACATTACAAGGGTGCGTGGAAACTGCACAATGCACTCTTGTAACACAGTCGTTTTATGGATGTTTGTCACCAAATTTTCAACATAGCATTTTAGGATCTCTGCTCATGAACAGTGTCACTGTAATTTTCTTAATCTGTCCCAAACACTGACTTGCCACAGCGATCGTGCTATTCTGCACCAGAAGTGCAAAAACACATTTCAGCCAAGATGTGAAAAATGACAGCTGTACTGTTCATAAGGAGTTGTGAAAAAATGCCAATGTTGAAAATCTGGAGTGAAAATAATACAAATTTGTGAAGTTACGAGGGTGCGTGGAAACTGCAGAACACTCATAACACAGCCATTTTATAGACTTTCATCACTAAATTTTCAACATAGGCATTTTAGGACCTCTGCTCATGAATAGTGTCACTGTGATTTTTCTTAATGTGTTTCAAACACTGATTTCCCACAGTGACCGCGCTATTCTGTGCCAGAAGTACGAAAACACATTTTGGCCAGGATGTGAAAAATGAGAGCTATACAGTTCATAAGGAGGTGTGGAAAAATGTTGAAAATCTGTAGTGAAAATATTACAAATTCATGAAGTTATGAGTGTGTGTCGAAACTGTGTAATGCACGCTCGTAAAACAGTCATTTTTTGGATTTTTTTACCAAATTTGCAACATAGGCTTTTTGAGAGCCCACCTCATGAGCAGTGGCATTGTCATTTCATTAATCAGTCCCAAAAGGTAATCCCACGCAGTGACCATGAAATCACCTTTTGGGACTGAATATCACCATGACAGTGATTGAATTCATGAGGAGGGATCCCAATAACCCCATGTTAAAAATTTGGTACCAAAAGTTGAAACAATGGCAGAGATATCCACATATGTTGAAAAAACCCTATTTATGCCATTATACAGCTAACCAGCATTTCTTCAGTTCGCGGTCAGCTTTGAAGAGTGCAGACATATTTCCAGTCCACCGAAGATCATCACGCTGGGCTATGGAGGTAAGTATGGGGTGAGGGAGGTGTGAGGAAGCAGGGTGCACAGAGGGTGTGTGCGGATTGGGGAAGGGGGCATGAGACACTGCAAGGGACCATTTTCTTGGTTTCAAGGAGAACAAAAAAAAAAGACATCATGGGAAGGTTTTTATTTTTCAGGCTTGCTTTGGTTACAATGGGGTGGGCTCCCAGTGTGCCACCTGCATTTTGGAGGAGGGGAGACTGGAGCCAATGGGGATTGGGCATCCCCGTCAGCAAAGAAAGACTGTTTGGGGGAGCATGATGCTGAGGGGGATTGGGCACCCTCTCAGCACACAACAAATGGAGGGGGGTAAACTATGCGATGGGAAGTGAACTCCCCATCGGCAAATGAACTGGGTCAAGGGCATACCGACAGGGGGATTGGGTACCCCCATCAGCTTTCATGGGGCTCTGAGGTGGATGGCAATGGCTGCCATGTTCATGAAACTGTTACACCAGGCAAGGTACTGCCCTGCAATGACGGGTCGCTCCCTCATTGCAGCGGAATGGTTGACGCTGCAATGACAAGGCAGCCCCTGAATGTGGGTGGACAAATTGTTTCAAGTTGGTGCCACTTCTGCAGAATCAATATCATCAGGACAGTGGGCCTGCATTGGTTGAACACTGCCAAGCACACAAATGCAGTGCCAGCATTGGCCTCCACAGTGCTGCACCTCCACAACCCGCTTCTCTCCTAATCTGCCACATAATGTTTCTTGTGCATGCATGCAAGCAAACATAAAAAGGGATAGGGCAGGTTTTCATAATTGGAGACTATTAAGTCTTCTGAATGCTGACTAAAAGATACTTGCAAAGGTCATGGCAGCCTGCTTAGGTAGAGTAGTGGCTTCCTTGATCAGTCCTTTTCAGAATTGCTCTATACTTCATTGACAATAACCTGCTCATCCTGAGTGAACATTTTGTTTGGGGACAAAGCACAGGCTGGATGAATATATACTGTACTTAGCTTGGATCAAGAGAAGGCCTTCGATAGGGCCTTACATGATTATCTTTTTTGGGTCTTGCATTTTTTTGGCCTACCCCCTTCATTTGTGCACTGGCTGCATTGTTTGTATAGTTAAGCAATGGTCTGCCCTTTAATTAATAGGTGGGTGGGACCACCCAGTGCACTACAGCACAGGCTATGTCTAGGTTGCCTCCTGATCCTGCTTTTTTACATATTTTGTTTGGACCCTCTCCTATGACGTATTCATAATTGTGCTTCCTTACGTGGATTGCACCTGACTCCTCAGGACCCCACCCTTGAAAGTTTTGGCTTATGCAGATGACGTGGTTGTCTTCAGTAGTTCTGAATCTGATGGTTTGGCATTACACCACCTACTTGATACATACTCAGCTTTGTCCTCATCTAGTATTGACTATGCTAAAAGTCAAGGACACCCGTAGGGTGGGATGGCACTTTCCCATCCATTGGATACCATATCTATCCCTATCCTGGCTTCTGACATCAAAATTGTGGATACTATGTATGGTGGTTCGGGCATGAATATTATTAATTGTGAAGCTTGCAAACAAAGAGCTTTACCTAAAGTGTCTAAATGGAATCAGGCCCATTTGTCAAAGTCAAAGTGGAAAATGCTGATCAAGACCTTCTTGGTGCCTGTCTTTTTATATGTTAGGTATGTCTCCCCCCCCAGCCTTGAGACTAGGCTTTACAGTGTTTTCTTTAGAGCAGTTTGGGGGAGTAGGCTTAACCCAATTAGGAGGGTCATTACTTACTGGACAAAGCAGAAGGGTGGGCTTGACATGTTGAATCCCTTTATGTTTTCTTCGGTATTTTTATTTCTACTTACACTTCCCCAGTTTTATGACAAGTCCCTTCTCTTTGGGTAATGGCTATGAAGGTGTGGGTGTATCTCCCTGACTGGCAATCCACGGGTCTCTGGGTTATCCATAAACCCACATTTCTACCTTGTTATATGCTTGTGTGTTTCTAGAAGATTGAAAAATGGAAACTCTTTTGGTGTAGTGTTGATGGCCACCAGGAAATCACTTTATCAGTACATCATGGTGGAACACTTCAGTGCCAATTTTACCGTTCCATAATGTCCAGTGTCAGCCTTGAAAATGGTGTTGGACACCCAAAACCCCAGATTTCCTTCTTTGTCTGGGATCTGGTTTGGCTAAGTAGTCTTAATAAGTTGGGTGTTCGAAATTCTCACAAGCATGAACGGGTCATGGACCATCATTGTCTTCAGCCTGGATGCAGTCCAAGGTTGGAAACCCAAAAGCATATGTTTTTGGAATGGAATGTCCTTATGCTCAACAGTTTTGGTCTTATGCTGTAGATAGATGGAGCAACTCTCATTTGTTTTCCCTAAACCTCATTTAGTTGACGCACAAAAGGTTGTTTCTGCCACCCCATTGTATACTTTTTATAAAGGTTCCCTGTCTACTCACATTGATTTTTGGTTTGTTTCTGTTGTTTTACCCATTTCACAGGTGGTGGTGGTGGTCCCAGTTGAACCTTCAGATCATTGCTTGCTTATCCTGCACTTATCTAATTTTTCTCAGGTTACCTTGGGTCAAGGCTTATGGAGATTGAACATTAGTTTACTGCAGGATCACCGGGTATTGTTGGAACTTTTGTGGGTTTTTAAAATAGGAAATCAGTTAGTCGACTCTATGACTCCCCAGTTTCCTGGTGGGTAGATACAAAGCGGGATTTTAGATCCTTTGTAAGGACTGTTGTGACATGGCAGGGCTGCCTTCAATTTGACACCTACCTACATAGACTATTTTCCTTGCAGTCTGAAAATGCATCAGATTTTTTCTGCTCAGATTTCTAAGGTTAAGGCTGAAATGACTGACTCAATATAATAGATTACATTCCTTGGAATTTGAACATAAATTTGGTATGCAGGGTAAACAGTGTCAGTTTAATCTATTTGACAGCTGTCATGATAGAGTTTCACATAAATGTATTCGTGCCTTACAGGATGTGATGGGCTGCCTAGTTACTGAGAAATCAGGTTTTTCACAAGTCTTAGAAACCCACATTATCAATACCTTTTCTTGCTCATCAGACATTCTGTCTCAAATGGATTTGTTATTGAATGAAAGTCAGACTCTTTTGCTTACTGATTCACAACTCGCAACATTGGTGGCTCCAGTTACCGGGCTGGAATTAAAACAGGTTATCAGTAATTTGACAGTAGATACAGCTCCTGGTTTGGACATCTTTCCAGGGAATTTTTATAGATTGTTATGGCCGTATTTTTCCTCTAAATTATTAGAACTTTTTATTTCCTCCTTCAGACTGCCAGATTGCTTGATGATATGTATTCCAGTTTAATGATTTTGTCTTCAAGAATGGTGATCATACCCACATTTCTAAGTGGCATCCGATCACCCTCCTCAATACTGGCCTTAAGATGTTCACAGAATTGCTAAATGAACATTTACAAATTGTATTGGCTGACATTCTTCACCCTACAGTTTTGCTTGGTTCCTGACATGTCTATTGTAGATTCATTACTACTCCTGTGGTAAGTGGTTGCTCTGGGCCACATGGTTCTTTGGAGGATTACCTCCTAGATTTGAATCAGGCTACAGCTTTTGACCATGTCTCCATGCTTATTTATGGAAATGTGTATTTACCTATGGCTTTCTCCCTGCTTTTATTCATTGGATACAGATTTGTTACTCTTTTGTTTAAGTTTTGCCTTATGTCAATGGTTGGCTTGGAAGGGCTTGTGCGATTCATCATAGGATGAGACAAGGGTGTCCACTTAGCCCCCTTTTGTATGTTTTATCTTTGGATCCCCTGGTACATTTATTGACTTTATCTCCTCAGATTTGAGGCCTTACTTTGTCTCCACTTTTTCCTCGAATCACCACCATTGCATATGCTGATGATTCAAGTGTTTATTTCGTGGTTGATCGTTCTGGCTAGCAGTGGAACATCTCCTTTGATTCTTTTCAGATGCAACTGGGGTTGTGATTAATTTTCAGAAAAGTGTTTGTGTTTATATTGGGTCACTGCCTTCTCATAGCTCCACTTAGTTGGGATTTCTGTAAGCATGTGAACCTTGCAAAATTTTGAAGATTTGCTACGGTCCCCATGATATGGCTCAGTTTAATTGGGAAAAGTTTGAGACAGGTTTTGCCAAGAGTTTACATTGGAGATCTTGGAATATGAGCAAAGCTTGTGTATTTGATTAAAACTCCTTTACTGTCACTGTTTTTGCATCTCAGTTATGTTTATCCCCCTCCATGTGAGTTGGAGGTGAGACATTTTAGTCGTTGTTTTTTTCAGTGTTTATGTGGCCTTAACCCAGTGAAATATTGTATAACGTACTTGGATATTTCATCTGGGGGTCTGGGGATGATTAATCTGGTTGTTTTGTTTTTTAGTGTTTTTATTTATGCTAACCTTCACCCTCTTTTGCTTTCTTCTCCCCATATCTGGATGTGCTGGTTTCATCTCCAGATTTGCTGGGATTCTTCAAGAGTGGAGAAATGATGTCTTTATACATATGAACAGGTGGCATTATTGGTTGTCCCTGTCCTTTTGAGTTTGTTTTGATAAACTTGAAACAGTGAAATGTTTCATTCAATTCTGTCTGTACATTATCCCATAAATCCTTTTATGGATCAGTGGTAAGTTCTGTTTTTACTGTACCTCTGGATTTTTTGAGGTTGTCTCTGCATGATCAGACTTTTGATAATCGTTTATTGATGGATAGGAGAATTTCTACTGTATTTCTATATGGGATGTTGTATGGTTGTGCCCACATAAAAAACTGAATGTCAATGGAAATTTGAAATATAAAGATAAAGTAGAAAGATTTTATCCTAGACCTTATTCTAGTGTGGTTGAATTTCCTTAACATGTATATTTATATTGCCCTTTTATTCAGGAATTTTGGTCGGTGGTTTTGGACCATTGGAAACATCCTCTGTTTCATTCTTTATTGCCGGAAATTAGGTTTTGGGGTATTTTTTTCTTTGCATTGGCATGTTTATAATGCAAGTAGCCTTAGGGTCATATTTGCTTGTTTTTTGTACTGGATTTGGCAAGACATGTGTAGACTGGTGCTCCAGCAAAATTTGATTACTCTGGTTGAGCTCTTACACATTGTTCTCTCTGCTATTTCCCTAATCTGGACTAAAGACATGCAGTCTATTTCTCAACAATTTTTGGTGGGGCTCCCTATTGTGGTTACAGTTACTTTTGTTGGGTTATACAATGTCTTTTTCTGAATTTTATATTTGTTTTGATAAGACAATATTTTGACTTTGTAGTGTGCACTGTCATTTTTTGGCTCTTTAATAAAAATGTCCCCTACTTATCATGAGGGTAATCATGACAATCGGTAAATTCTTGATATGGCAATAAGCCTGAGTCGAAGCTTGACCCAATGATTCAGCAAAAGCAAACTGCAAAAGACACTTTCCCTATTTCTCTTGTGATTGACAATATTTTCATTAAAGAGTGGGAGTCCACAGAACCAGGATGACTGTCTGAAAAGAGAAATATGGACAGGATGTACCCAGTTCAAGAAAGATAAAGTGAATCTTGGCGCACCGTTGTAACCATCAACCCACAGATAGCAACTCTTAGCAAAAAGACCATGCTGCCCTGTGGCACTATTTTATTGAAAGACCCTATTGACAAAAAGGTGGCACACATGCTGAAGAAGCTGTTTGAAATCATAGGAATGGCGGCGAGAGCAGCTACAATGGCTATCTATGCTGCTAGAGCACATATCCAATGGGTGGAAGAGCTATTGGACAGAGCAAACCCAAAATCAAGAGATTCTGAGCTGATGGAATGTACCTTAGACACAGCTAAGTATCTGAGAGACATGCCTATAGACATCATTTAAACTCGAGGCCAGAACATCAGCACTAACTAATAAAGCTAGAAGAGTGGTGTGGCTCAGTCTTCAGGAAATGGACCATGAATCGAAATCTCTGTTACAAAACTACCATTAAAGGGAAAGCATGTATTCAGAGATGGTCTCCAGAAAGGAGGAAGGGAAGGGAAGGATTTAGTCAAGAACAAGAGTAGAATGACCAATTTACCTTCCGGTCGATGCCGGTTTCAGGTGAATAATAAATTCCAACAAAACAGGAAACAAAATCACTATAATGGCAGCAGTTCTTTCGAGGCAGAGGCTATAACAACAATAATTACCAATCCTCCTACCAGGCCAACAACTCTTCCTCCTTCAGGGAAAGAAATGCCAGGTTCAGAGGTAGAGGCAGAGGAAAAAGAGCTAAGCAGCAATGACTACAGCCATGCAATCACACCAATACCACCCAGGAGCAGCAATACCCTCCAGTAGGGCATAGACTTTCACTGTTTTGAGACCAATGCTGCCACACCACCTCAGACAAGTGGGTCCTAGAAGTAGTCTCAAAAGGCTATGTTATAGAGTTTTCTCAGACGCCAGACAGACACAGACTTGTTCTGTTCCCTATAGCAAAAAGAAGAGCATCCACTCACCAAGTACAGAATATTGTATGAGAACTAATTCAGAACAAAGCCATTCAAACAGTGCTAGACAACGAACAAAGTATGGGGGTTTATTTGATTTTTTTTTCTGGTGCCCAAAAAGAATGGGGACCTACGTCCCATACTGGACTTAAAGTTTCTAAATGAGTTTGTCACCACCAAGAAGTTCAAAATGGAGCCCTTAAGATCCACCCTAAGGAGCGTTCGGTTAGGTGACTATCAGACCTCTATCGATCTGAAGGAGGCATACCTCCACATCCCAATCAAACCAGGCCATCATCAGTTCTTAAGATTCCATATTCTCAAACAACACTTCCAGTATCAGACATTACCCTTTGGACTCGCATCCACCCCAAGGGTGTTCACTGAAGGTTTCCATAGTCCTCATAGCCCATCTACGGGAGCAGGGTGTGGACATCATACCATACCTGGATGATTGGCTGATATGCGCTCACACCAGTGTGAAGTCACAGAAGAACACAGAGTTAGTCCTATAATCCCTGCCAGTGTACAGTTGGGTAGTCTACCATGCCAAGAGCTAACTTCTGCCAACCCAGCTAACAGAACATCTAGGGGCAGAAATCAACACATCCGAGGGAGAGGGCAGGGCCATCCAGCAAACAGATAGAAACCTTATAAACTAGTGCTGAGCAGAATTTTCAAATTCTGGTGGAACAGAATTCTGCCGAATTTCATGAAATTCTGCCTATTTCTGGCAGAATTGCAGCATAGGCAGAAATTATGAAATTCCGCCTATGTTTCATGGAATGGTTGCGGAAAACCTTTTCCACGGATTATGTTTCCACTGATTTCCACTATTTTCCACGGAAAATTCTTGCAATTAATTACATGGAATTTTCCACTGAAAAATGTTTCTGTGGGCAGATATTCCGTGGATTATTGCTCTGCAATAAATTCCCACTTTGATTTCGACTTTTGAGATTGGTTAATGTTAGTAAAAAAAATACATATTACAATATTTTATGCCTGATAATGAGCCACCTGAACAGCAGACACGATCAGTGTGTACTAAAGTATGTTTTCAAGCTGTTTACTTTTTTGTCATTGATGTGGATTCTATTGTATGGAATATAATTCCGCAGTACATCAATCCCCAGAATAATATTATGCAGAAGCAATTATTTTGGTGCCACTTGGCTTCCACAGTCATGTGACAGCATTCACTTAGTAATGTGACACCCTCAGCTCCATGTAGATTAGTACTGGCATCTGAGGGAGAAGGATCTACTCTGCTGAGTGCTCTTTTGTTATACAGACTACTTCTATTCAAAATACTCCAAAAATTAATTTGTGGCCTAGTATTCTTACTATATATTTGTAGTAGATGTTGTGTTAGGGTGTACCGTATGTGTGAGAAGTGTGTGTTAGGTATATAGTTCCTTACATAGTCAATTTTATTTGTGGTGGTGTATTGAGAGCTTGATTTTCTGTTTATTTAGCAAGTTGCTGTGGGAGGTATGCATTTGTTGAGTGAGATAGAGAAAGATTGGTAGACTGAGGGAGACATGTACAGCACAGATAAGTAAGACAGCAGTGAAAATTACAGCTTAATTGTTTTTGTCAGAGAGTCACAGACTGATTTGACAGAAATCCTTTTGTTGTATATACCATTACCTACCTATTTCAATTTCTACATTATTAATCTCAGTCTCAAAGTAAGATGGAGATTTAGGGAAAACAAACGATGAGTGTGCAGAGAAAGAAATATTTTTTTTTTTTTCGTCAGATTGAATTTAGATCTGATTCTGACCCATTTTCTGGTTTTTGTCATATATACTTCTAAACACTTGTTGGATATTTTTTTTGTCGGATAATAATCTGGTAGAGTAAGAAGAGGCATTTGTTGTTTTTTTGTGTGCCCCCCATAAAATAGTTGAAACCAAAAGTGGTGTTTTCATTAAAGTAATTTTTCTTCTGTGTCTACGTAAAGATGAAGAAGAGCAGCATTTCCAAATATGTTAGTGTGGGCAGTGGGAAGGGTAATAAAGGAAAAGGAAGAGCTGCAGGTGGTGGACAGCCTAAAAGCACAGCAGCAGTAGCATCTGGCAAGCATGCTGCTTTACAGCAGCCCTCTGTCACATCCATGCTGGTCAATTCAACCTGAAAGCATAGTCGTGATGTTGTTGCATCTGTTGAAAATGTACAACAAAGTGTTGGTGGGGTACATGTGACTGCACATGTGCTGCCTAAGTGGAGCAGCAGACAGTCAGCTAGCGATGTAGCAGCCATTATGATGTCACAATCTGATGTTATTGATGAATCTGAGAGCCATGCAACATTGGAATCAAATAGTTTTACTGAGAATATTTTAGATCTGGAAAATTGTCAGCGTGAGATTTTTAAAGCAAATGATGATGTTTTACCGGAGGCAGTTTCAGATGTAGTGGACCTGGTCAGTGACTCACAAGAATCTGATCATAATGACTCAGATTTAGAATCAGAACAAAATAATATCGATACAGGCAGTAGCGAATTTTGTTCAGACTTGGATGATCCAGTCCTGGACACAGACTGGATGCCGTTGATTGATTCTACCAAAACTGGTTCTAAGAAGAAACCAAATAGGAAGCATGAGCTTGAGGTGGAGGAGGGGGAGAATTTTGATGGTGATAATGCAGGGTTGATGAATTTATCTAGTGCCAAAGCTGCAAAATCACCATCTTGTTTTGCAGGTGATAAACCCAAGGGGGACAGTTCGACCCTAGTTATCAGTTCAGTAATGGTTGGAGGAGGTGACATAGGCAGAATAATACTAGTCAGTACAAGTCATACTGTGGGAAGTACTCCTTTTGTGCGGCCAAAGAGACTGGCACATAGCCAAAGTAGCAGCAGAACCTCCCTGATATGGGATGTTTTCATAACAGACCCCAAACATTCAAGCATTGCAATTCGCCAGGTATGCAAAGCTCGTGTTAACCGTAGCAAACCTGGTGGATGGCTTGGGACTACAGGGCAGTGCAGCCACATGAATCTAAACATCTTATTATGTGGCAGAAGTATGAGTGTGAAGCAACTATGGGGCTTAGGAGACAGATGTCATTTGGGGGCCATTGTTGGGTAGATGTTGATGAAACAGAGTATGATGACTCCATGCTTTTGATCAGTAAAAACATCAGTGGTACTATCACTACTAGTAATATGAGTAGTAGCAGCAGCATTACACATCAACCATTAATAACCAGCACCCCTATTTCACAAAATAGTTGTAACCCAGCTACTCTAATTGCTGGTTACTTCAGAAAGGAGAAAACCATTAAACCATGTGTAGGTAGTATCAGTTCTACACTGCCTCAATTAAGTTTAATGCCAAGCACCACAGTCACATCCCCCCCACTTGTTCAACCCAGGATTTTGTAAACACTTTAAAAAAAAACTCAATTCCACCATAACCACCCAGTCCTCATGAACTTAATGCCTATTTAGCCCAAATGCTGGCAGTAGATATGTTGCCCTATTCATTTGTAGAAAACCCTGGTTTCCGTCACCTGATGAGCAGAGCAGTTCCAAAGTGGAAAATTCCATCCTGGACATTTTTTCCACTAAGGTTGTCCCTGAACTTTTTAAAGATCTAAAGACTGTAGTCTCCCATGCTATGTAATTCTGCAGTAGACAGTGTTCATCTAACAACAGATATGTGGAATAGTAGGCCTGATGCTTCCTCCTCATACATGTGTATAACATGCCACTGGGCTCATTTCCCTAACTCTTCTTCATACAGTTCTGTTACTTCTTGTAATTCTCCTTTGCAATTTACCACTTGGTGGGGGTGTATGTCAACAGGCCACACTAAGCACTTCATGCATGGATACTGTGCAATACAAATCAGAGAAAATACTGAGTGAGCTTCGGTCTCAAATTGATTACTGGTTAACATCACTTGGCATCAATGTGGAGTTTATTGCCAGTGATAACGGCCGTAATGTGGTAAAGGCTATTGAGGACAGGTCACATTGTCATGTTCCTTGTTTTGCACACTGCTTCAATTTGGTTGTGCAAGATTATCTAAAGAGTAACAAGGACATTGATGATATGGTCTCAGCTGCACGTTGCTTGTGTGGGTATTTCAACCATTCCACCAAAGCCAATAATGAACTTAGAAAGCATCAGGTCAAAAATGGAATTCCACAGCATCGCCTTAAGCAGGAAGTTGCCACATGGTGGAATTCCACTTTGTGCATGCTTGAATGCCTGTTTGAGCAATACAAGGTGTTAACTGACTTCACCATGCTGCACAAAGATCATGTGATATCCTCTCTCTCCATCAGTATGGCTCAGTGGCACTTAATGGATAGTGTAATTCAAATCCTGCAACCATTTAAGCATGCTACCCAAGCGGTAAGTGCTGCAAATGCCTGTATAAGCCAGGCAATACCATTTATCCGTGTCTTATTACAGGCACTTAAAAACATAAGGCAGCAGTTGGAATGCAATAGTGATAGCACTGGCAATGAAGTAGCCAAATGTATGACACAACATGTGTCCACTGACCATCGTTTGTGCAGCATGTTGGAGTCAAAAGTTTATAGTGTTGCCACATTGTTGGATCCATGCTGCAAGCATAGCACTCGAGCCCTGCTCAAGCCTGGAGATGTTGAGAATACCACTGATGCTCTTACAGACCTGGTTAATAAACTGATGACAGTCATCAGCAGGGCAGGCAATGACAGCAAGCAACAGCAGCTGGTCATTCTGTGATATCAACATCATCCACTTCAGCCACAGGCAGTAGAGCATCAACATGCTTCAGCACCTCCAGTGTCAAGCAGGTTAAAGAAAGTGACACAAAATTAAACCCCTTGTGGTCAGTCCTTAATCAGGTGGGTGTGTCAAGCAGAAAGGTACTGCATCCTGACAGAGAGAGCAAGATCTCAGCGACCTCGCTTGTGCAGGCATGCATGGAGGACACAGAGGAGTTTGGTCCAGATGATGAACCACTGTTGTACTTGCACGGTAAACTCACTGTGTGGTCTGCACTTGCCAAAGTTGCTATTAAGTACCTTTCTTGTCCATTAGCCAGCGTCAGCTCCGAGAGAGTATTTAGTGCTGCAGGAGCTATTGTAACAGACAGGAGGACATTTCTGTTGAGTAAGAATGTGGAAATGCAAACCTTCATTAAAATGAATTGTGACCATATCCCACCTGACTACAAATTAAGTGGCACATCGAGCTACCATGATGATGACAGTGGACAGTCATCCAGAAAGCCTTCAAAGTCATTGATGGAGGATGATGATGATGACAGTATCATACTTGATGACCCCTCAGATGAGGATAATGCTGAGGGGCATTTTGATCACACTTAGTGTAAGCCAAAAAGTCATAGGGAACAATGGCAACATACTCACATAAGTAATGAGACATTTTGTTCTAAATTTTGCAATTTCCAGCACAAACAGTGCTGCACTATAACATTCAGTCATTCTCATATCTTAAACCAAGTACTCCCTAAAAGTGTCTTAAAGGGACATTGTCATCCTGTCAGTAAAACTTCAGCGAGTAATACTGAAGGTGCCAGGTGCAAGCTTTCATAGTGTAAAATACAGCCATAGTGCCTAAATCACACAGAAGTGCTTAATATACATTATTTTTTTTAAACTAACTTTTCTGCAGGACCACTGGTAATCTCTGCTCCACATGTCCACTTAGTAGAATGTCCAAGAGCCAAGCGTGAGCTTGTTCATGACAGAATCAATTATTTTTGGTCCTTTAGTCACTAAATGTCAGATCTTGTACAGTTGCCAGTGTATGGTAAAGAGTCCAGACATTTATATTCAGAAATGAGCACTCAAGGTTGATGTATTATGTGTGTAACAAGATAAAGTATGACTTCTATGCATGCAAAGTTTTGGCTACAGTGATGCGCATGTCCTGAGGCACTTCACTGCTCCATCTTTTCACACACAAGATACATCAGCTTCTAGTGCTTGTTTCAGAATATAATGTCTGTTCCATACACTCTGTTGGGAACTGTACAACATCTGACCTTTAGCAACTATAGGACCAAAAACAATTGATTCTGTTGTGAAGGAGCTCATGCTCAGCTATGCTCCATTGTGCTCTTGGACATGCGGAGCAGAGAATACTGGTGGTCCTACAGAAAAGTTAGGTTTTTTTTAAATACTGTATAGTAATCAGTTCTGAGGGACTTAGGTACTATGGCTGTATTTTAGGCTATGAAAGCTTGTGATCCTGGCACCTTTGTTTTTACTCGTTGCATTTTGACTGACATGCTGGCACTTGTCCCTTTAAATGAATAAAGTAATTAAACCAATTAAAATTATTGTTGTATGTCAGTCAGTTATCTGTATTTCATGATATACTGACTGTAAATTGAGTGATTAACCATATAAAATAATAAATTACATTCTGCATTATTTACAGTAGTAGAATCCCCCATGACACCCACCCACAGTTATGTAATTGTAATATGAAATAATTGAACTCCAATAATTTGTTATGAGCTATTTGTTATGTACACACAGATAATACATACATAATTTATGCTGATCCATATTGTCAGTTTTATTCTTAGCTATCTCTTTCTAATCTGTGCAGCATTGACTTTGATAACAAAGCATGTTCTACGTGGATGGTTGTTGGTCTTGTGGTCAAGGTCATTACAGAAGAAGCAGTAACTAGTTTATATCTCAGTATTAAATAGCTTTCTAAAATCTTTGTATGTGTATACAGAGCAGTACTAGTTATTGAGGTAAAGTAACAATATATTAATTACTTTCAATAATTTAGTGTAATGTACTTTCATTTTCAGTGCCTACTTTAACGTTTTATCTGAATACATGCTGCATTGCAGATATGTTTGTATTGTAGATTAAAGAGCATATATGATAGCTGACCTGCCCCTGTGTTGATGGGTATTAATAATACCATTTTGTGATGTCTAGCTATAGTACCATGAATGTGTACCCAAACACCCACAGAAACACACACAATTTCATTTTGTGATGTAATGAAATGACTGCGTGCTGAGTGTGCACTCCATTGACCTGTAGAAAGATTGCACCCATATAGGACAATGGAGAGTACATGCACAGTCAACATGCATTTCCTGATGTTTCAAAATGAGCATGGGTGTTTTTCTGTTGGTACATATTCATGGTGCTATACCTTTTTTACTGTACTTAACCGCATGGTATTAATAATATAATAATACCCATCAACGCTGGGGCAGGTCTGGTCAGCTACAGCATCATATATCTTTGGTGTGGGTTGAGATCTCACAGCATGCAATTTTACTTTGATCTCTATCACAAACATGCCTTCGCTGCAGCATGTGCTCACATAGAAACATTGATGTCAGCCCTAGAAATGAAAGTATACTACACTAAGTTAACCAAGTACAATAATATGATTTTAGTTTCCCTCAATACATACTCTTTATACAAATCTGCTGATTTTTGAGACTCTAATATTGAAATTGTTAAGTACTGCTTCTTTTGTAATTACCTCCTCCCCTGTGCTCGTGCCCCCACACATGTAGAACCCACTTTGCTATTGAAGACACTGCTGCATAGAATAGCTAAGAATAAAATTGACATTATGAATCAACATAAATTACGTGTGTATTAACTGTGTGTATGCCCTAACCATTAGAAATTCAGCCATACAGCGGAAAGCATATTGAGTATGACAGCTCTATTCTGCTACAGGGCACCGTCCACAAGTGTGATGATGCTGAGCTACAAAAGCCAAGCCACTACATAGCTGGCATGATTGTGCCGCTGATGCCTGTGGCCTGTTTTCCTGCACCTGCTCATACACCTGACAAGATGTGTGAAGTTGGTGCTGCACTAAAGTACCAAAGACAAATTAAATGACTGCTGCTCTGCTGGTGAGCTGATGCCTGTGGCCTTTGCTCCTGTGCCTGCTCCTATGCCCCCAACACATGTGATACTGCACTACATTAATAAAGTCAAACTCCATGATTGCTGCCCATGCTTGTGTCATGGATGCCTGTGGCCTGTGCTCCTGTGACTGCTTCTATACCACAAACATGTCTGAAGATGATGCATAAGGAACCAAAGCCAAGTGACCTGACAACTGCCCTGTGGCCCGTGCTTCTCTGCCTGCTCTCATACCACAAATGTGTGCTAAAGCTACAATATTAAAGTGACAAAGTGAAATGACCTGGCTGACACCTCCCCTGTTGGTGCTGCTGATACCTGTTGCCTGTGATTCTCAGCCTGCTCTCACACCACAAACATGTGTGATGAAGCTTGATAATAAAGTGACCAAGCTGAAATGACCTGATGACTGCCCTGATGGTGTTGCCAGCACTGATGCATGTTGCCTCTGCTCCTGTGGCCTCCAGTGCATGCTCTGCCTCTGATTTGACCCTGGTTTCTGAGGTTATGACAATGACATACATGATGCATCTGTGTAAGTACAGTACTTTTCTTTTAATTTGGGTGTGGTATGTCTTTGATGATGCATCACAAACTCAAGGTATGCTTCATCCCCATTATCTTGACAGGTGTGAGCCTCTCTGTCATTCACCCCCAGCATTATGGTGATGGACTCAATCCAATGATGGTACTTCTGTTACTGCACAGTGTAGTGGCATGAGGTAAGTAATGTTTCTTTTTTTTCATAAATTTCCATTATTTAAGGTTACCATTTTGTGATGTTTGCTGAGCTGGTTTAAGTTCTGATATCAAATTATTTCAAAGTATATTTAGTATATAAATTGTACTACACAAAGGTAAGTAAGTATTTTTTTTTCTTTCCAGTATTATGTTTCATTATGATCACCCGCATGCATCATATAAATGTTTTGAGTGCAAAACTTTCAAAGCGTCAATTTCAGGGAAGCTGTCAGAAGATGTGCCCCTTTTTAGGGCTTTATAACTACACATAGTAAACAAACAAATGTGGTATAAATATAGTTATACAACATTTGCTGGTTCACTCTGTGTAGTATTTCCACTTTACAAACAGGTTAATGCATTGTGGCATCTTACCTTAAATTGGCTCTGTGAATGTTTATTGTATCCATATTGTATAATTTTTAATTTTAATACTTTGTTATTTTTTTGCTGAACAAGTTTCAGTATTGCATACTGTCTATTGATTTAAAAGTATATCTGTTGAATGTTTTCACAATTTCTATGTGCATTTTGAGTTCAATAATTATAACAACTTCATTTTAAGAATGGTCCTACACTGAATGGATGTATTCTAGATTAATACAGTACATTGTTCTTAGTGATCATAATTATGTTTCATTATGATTACCCTTATGCATCATAGAAATGTTTGTTCCCCGAAATCTTTCAAAGAGTCAATTTAAGGGAAGATGTCTGAAAGTATTCAACTGTTTGCATGGTGGTACTAGTACAAACAGTAAACGTTCAAATGCATATATACCCTTACCGCAGTGCTTTGCACTGTGGTTCTTTGTCTTTTAACTCTTTGTTTTTTAATTGGGCTCTCCACAACCCAAAACCATAAGACCAACTTCGGGCTGCTTCATTTCTCCTGGGGCATGATACAGATAAGGCATGCTGATGAGTCCTAGTAGGACAAAACAGAAACACGTGTCTGTGCCTTTCTTTTTGCACCATTTGCAGATTGTGTGAAGCCAATTGGCACCATGCATTCCTGCTTAAGGCTGAATCAGCCTAAAATGTTGTGGTGATTTGCATATACAGCCCATGATGCTTTGCATTATGGGGGTATGTGTGATTTTGTACTTCAGTATTATATTACATTATATGATATCACACATACTTAATTATGCATTAAGGTAAGTATTTCCTAAATATACAGTTTGATTTCTGGAAGGGTATAAACCACCTATTCAATACCATTAGTGGCCCTGATGCTTCTGCTGCTGATTTAGGCCCATCATCATGTGCTTCTCCCACTGCTGCCATATCATATGTCTGGTGATGAACCTCAGCTGATTGAACTGATAGTGGTCTTGATATGCTGCTGCTTTAGGCCCGTTCTCATGTGCTTCTCCTGCTCCTGCCATCTCATATGTCTGGCGTTCATTTTATAAGTGCAATAACCCACTCCAGACAATGGATGTATCAGGGCATTAATGCACTTCCCGGCTGGTTGAAGTCACTCGGGCAAGCCCTCGTGCCTCACAACTCACCCGAGGCATGCATTAATGCCCCAATACACCCATGGTCTGCCGTGGGTTATAGCATACATAGAAATTATGCATTCGGTATAAATAATGCTTGCTCGTGATTTGCCAACAGCAGTTTCAAACTGTGCCTTCATTATAGCACAATGTCCAAGCTGAAAGTAATATGATTTTTTTTTTTTAAATTCTCTTTTTATTAATTTTCAACTGTACATACAATAGTTTAAACAGTAACTTCTGAACGTAGTACATACATTCCATAAATTCCAAATTGAAAATACTATGTTACTAAAGTAATATGATTACAAAAGTGAAAAAATATACTGTCCTGATAATGACCCATTTAATAATTTCAGTAAGGTACTCCATGTTGTATTACATGGTTGGGTAATGGTAATGCTCCTCCTCTGATGGTTGAAGCACTCTGCTACACCTCATGCTTCAACCCACCAAAGGTGGGCTGCTAGCACTTCATAATACACCACCTTGAGTGTATTAGGATTCTTTGCTTAATGAAGTTGTTCAACCATGTGCGGGATATAACATTAAATGTTATCTCATTTTTTTTCCTTCACAGGTCTTTTTTTCTGGGTTATTGTAACTGTGCCTCTTCATCATCCCCAGCTTGCTACATCCCATTTGAGATCTGCCCTGTACCTTCACATTCTACTGCATTAAGGTAAGTATTTTTTCTTTCATCATTATATTTCATTCAGATTACCCTGCAGTCCCCCATGCAGCTGAAATAACAAAAGTCACTCTTTCAAAGACAAAACATTTTTAATGTAACAAAGAAATGAACAACAACAAGAACGACAAAATCAACCACAAGACGATAAATACCAAATAATAATGTCAACACTAACGTCAATAATATCACCACTATAAAAAAATGTGAAACAATTGCAAATTTAACCATATACAATATTTGCAATTGTGGAACAAAACAGTTGTCCGGCATCTGCACATCTTTATGGTGCAGTTGGGACCTCTTGTCCCTCACTCATTGTGGGAAGTGGGGTATCGGTTGTGGGCTAGGCCTGGCACTGCCAACAATAGGTTGTACTTAATATTTTTTTTATTTTGTTATCCACCCCCTATATAGTTCCTTTAATCTCCTTCATTTCTTTTTTAACTCAGCCATGTCCTTTTCCAGGTGTCCCATTGGCTTATTTGTTGTCTCCAGTCACTCCCTTTCAGCCACTCCTTGTTTGCTTGTCCCATTTGCCCCACTGCTTCTGGAGCCTGGCTCTGGTCTTCTGCCTCTGCCCTTTGTTTGAAAGCAGCCTCGATTTCCCATAACTGTTTTGATGCCCTCTGGCTAAGAGTTTTTTCTGGGGGTGCCGTAATTTAATAATTCATAAAATAACATTGCACTAATTATATGGCATGCAATGTGTATACACTGACCACCCACCCCTCTCTCCTGTCCTCCAGGGAGCATATAATGAGAGCTCTGAGTCTCTCCTCATATGACTTATGCAGCATCAGGGACGCCATTTATTTTGCCCCCACCTCTGTAGCCCATCTCCATCCTATGTATTTATGGAAATGGGGACTCCATAGCTGAACACAGTACTCTAGATGAGGCCTTGCTATGGAGTTGTACAATGGTACCACCACTACCCTACTTGTAAGCTACAACCCACAACAGACCGTGGGTGTATCGGGCATTAAAGCACACCCCAGCTGCATTGTGAGGCACAAGGGCTTGCCCTAGTGACTTTAACAAGACAGGAAGTGCATTAATGCCTCATTATACCCACTGTCTGGAATGGGTTATTGCACTTATAAAATGACTTGCTAATTGTAAAAAGCAAAAAATCAAAAGCTTTTTACAGTCGGCATGCCAACTGTGCATCTACTGGGGCATTAATGCTCGGTCAGGTGACACTTTCCGAAAATGACAAGTAGTCATTTGACCAAGCATTAATGCCAGTTCTAAAAGTAATTGTTATACACATCCCTATGCACCCTAGTACTCTGTTAGCATTTCACACTGGTTTGTCGCACTGCTGCTCTAAAGTACCAAAGCCAAATAAATTAACTGACAACACTGTTCCTATGTTGTTATGTTCAGAATCAACACATCTGAGTGTTATGTTGCATGAGGCATGGCTGAGTGACATATTGCCCATTATGTGTGATAAGGCTAACTAACATAGAAACATAGACTTTGACGGCAGATAAGGACCACTTGGCCCACCCAGTCTGCCCATTTCCCTACCTACTGGATAAGCTGCAGATTCTAGTTAACCAACAGCCTACTTCCTGCAACCCCCACTATAATTGTCTTGTGTCTGTCCCATGCATGTTTGAATCCCCCCACTGTTTTAGACCCAACGACCTCCTCAGGAAGGCTGTTCCATGTATCCACCACTCTCTCAGTGAAAAACAATTTCCTCACATTACCTCTGAGCCGTCCCCCCCTCTATCTTTAAATTGTGACCCTTGTTCTTGCACTTCTCTTTTTCTGAAAGATGCTACCCTCCTGGACTTTGTTGATTCCCTTGAGGTACTTGAACGTTTCTATCATGTTCCCCATGTCCCTCCTTTGATCAAGAGTATACATATTAAGCTCTCTCTCAGTCTCTCTTCATATGGTTTCTGCTGCAGACCCTGCACCATTTTAGTTGCCCTCCTCTGGACTGCTTCCATCCTGTCTATGTCCTTGCATAGATGAGGTCTCCAAAACTGCACACAGTACTCCAGATGGGGTCTCACCAACTGTCTGTACAGAGGGATAACCACCCTTTTTCTACTTGTGACGCCCCTTCCTATGCATTCCAGTATCCCCTGGCTCTCCTTACCGACTTTTCACATTGCTTACCCACCTTTAGGTCATCTGATATGACTACCCCCAGGTCCCTTTCCATTTTTGTTGTTGTTGGTACCTCCCCTGCTGTTGTGTAATCTTCTCCTGGGTTTTGTTTCCAGGTGCATTACTTGCACTTCTTTGCATTGAATCTAAGTTGCCATATGTCTGACCATTCCTCCAACCCTTGCCAAGTCCTTCTCATCTTTTCTACCCCACTGTGTATCAACTCTGTTACAGATCTTTGTGTCATCTGCAAAAGGCATACCTTTCCCTCAGACCCTCTGCAATGTCACCTATAAAGATGTTAAAAGGACTGGACCCAGTACTGAGCCTGAGGTACTCCACTAGTAACCCCTTTCTTCGGAATGTGTTCCATTCACTGATTACCTTCTGTATCCTGTTGTGCAGTCCGTTTGCTTACCAGGCTACCACCCTGGGACCCACTCCCAGGTTGGCTAACTTGATTATTAATCTTTTGTGCGGGACTGTGTCAAATGCCTTGCTAAAGTCTAGGTAGGCCAATCCACAGCCCTCCCTGGTCTATTACTTGGTCAACCAGTCAAAGAAATCAATTAGATTTGTCTGACATGACCTTCCTGCTGTAAATCCATGCTGCTTTGGGTCCTGTGCCCCGCTGGCCTCTAGGTACTCAACAATTCTTTCTTTCAGAAGTGATTCCATCATTTTCCCTTCCACTGAGGTCAAACTTACAGGTCTGTAGTTTCCTGCTTCTGCCTTGCTCCCACTTTTGTGAAGGGGAATCACATCTGCCCTCCTCCAGTCCTCAGGCACCGCTGCATCCTGCCATGATCTGTTAAAAAGCATGGTCAGTGGTGTCACTAGGTCCTCCCTTAGTTCTTTAGGATTCTGGGTGAATCCTCGTCAGGCCCCATTGCTTTGTCCATTTGAGTTTTAGGAGTTCTTTCAGGACTCTTTCTTCTGTGAATGGACTGGTGTCAACCCCCTACCCAGAATGCTTCTATTGTCTGGTTTAGGTAACTCCTCCTCATCTTCTTTTGTGAATACTGAGCAAAAGTATTCATTCTGTATCTCTGCCTTATCACTGTCTCCCTTTGCCCACCTCCCCTCTCCTTTATTAATCTTCACTATCCCTCCCTTAACCTTTCTATGCTCCCTAATGTACCTATAAAAGGTTTTATCCCCCTTCTTAACTGAGCTAGCTATTTTTTCCTCGGTTTGGGACTTTGCTAGTCTGACTGCCTTCCCCACTTCTTTCTGCTTTAATTGATACAGTTCCCTGTCTTGCCCCTTCTGTGATTCCTTATACTTTTTGAATGCAGCCTTTTTCTCCTTAACCTTCCCTGCCACCTCTTTTGAGAACCATAGTGTTTTTTCACTCTGCTTACTGTGTCTAGCTAAGTCCTGGTTATGCCTTATAAATATAGCCTATGGTATTATATTCTATTATTACAAAAAATACAGTTAGGAAGTCTAACAAGAATAATCCATGTGACTTGACAACTGTACTTAACCTGCACAAGTACCCTTAAAATAATACTAACCATCAATGCCATGTTTCTGTAATTGTTAAACTGTACTGCATGAATAGGATGTGGTATTATTGTAGTACTTACATTAAGTTCCGTAATTAATCATGGTTTGAACAGGAAAAATGGACTGTCATTGTCTCAGTTTAGCAACACAATAACAATAAATCAAATATTTAAACAAATAACTAAACACCTCTCACTTGTTATGTGTGATCATTGTCAGTGTGAGTGCATGTCTAAAACCAAAAAAAATACACACTAATTAAAGATACAGTGGTGTATCCCTTTGTACAGGGACAAAAATGTATTTTGGAAAACTGTTATGTACATGCTTGGATTTCACTATTCATGTAAAGTAAATGGTTTACACGCACATTGCTGTCTTGTGTCTTGCAAATAATTAAGCAATAAGGCACAACAGGGTGAGGGAAATTTGGGGATTTATAAACAATCTTGTTGCCATGTCAGGTAAAAACCAAATGCTAACAAAGTTTAAATGTCTTTTTCTTTATTTCAACATGTGTGCTGCTGTTCCCCAACAGTTCACCAGCTATATGGCTTCTTCTGGGGGACTGGTAAACAAATATAGAAAAAAGTAAAATTATTTCTAGTCACATATTTACACAATTGAATTTACAAAAAAATGTGTTATTCACCACAAAAGTGTTTTACACAGAAACGTTAAGAATACCACCACCACATTCTTATAAAATGTCCACAATTAATCATATTCCAATAGGTGCTGTATAATGACCCCATCAGTACACAGTACTCATGCCAAACCTGTCTTCACTAGCCCAAATGGATATCTACTAAATCACTGGCCATGCCTTGCCTTTATCTGCCAATCCTTGTATCAGTATCAAATATATATATATATATATATATATATATATATATATATATATATATATAAATATGCTGTATTCAATTCTTGAACAAATATTATAATACTGAAAATTAGAAAAAATTATAAGAAGACATGGGGCTAGATATTCAAAACTTTGCGCAGGGCAAAAAATGTTTACGTGGGTTTAGCGCGGGATTAGCTCGGGTCTGCTATATTCAAAAGGCTGAATAGTGCAGGCAAACAGCATCAGCGCCAGGCAAACAATAATTATATGTAAGGGGCAAAGTGACCATGAATACAGGTGCAATGAGATATTCAGCGACTAGCACTGCGCTAAGGTGTTTAACGCGACATAGCGCGACCCATAGCGTGGTACAATTTAACTCCCAGAAAAAGCTGGTCTTAACCCTGGGCAAACAGCTTTGCATGCTTTGCATGGTGCTATCTCAGCATTAGCGCAGCTTGAGCGGCCCTAACATATGAGTATGACACTTAGAAACTGCCAGATATGGAAGACACATGCTGCATATTGATGGCACCACAATGATGCCATCAGCTGCCACCAGTCCGAGCCAAGCACAAACAGTAAGGGGTGATCTGACACAAAGGGGACAGCATGGTAGTGTGGCCATATAACACACACCCACAGACCATACGTCTGTGGTGTGTAACAGATGCCAGTACACACATGCAGCACTGTGGGTATGGTGGCAGTGAGGGGAGGGTGTATGGGTGGCCAGACCTCACCACAGCCCAGGTGTGGCCACAAGGCTGGGAAATATCGCTCAGTGCACATGTGCCAGTAGTCGGATTATGGCACCACCTGTGTGCCTGTCGGATCCTACATGCCCCCCCAGCCACCTACCACACAACTGTAGAGATGTCACAGCACACACTGCCAGCCATGTGCATGACACTGTGTGCATCCCATGCCACAGGTGCAGCATCTGTGTGATAGTACTGTCCACTGTCAGTAATTACCTGCATGTTGGGCCTGTCACTGTGTACAGTGCAGTCAGCATCCCTGCCCTACACATCATAGGCAGTGCTGTGACCCTCACACTACTGGCCCCCTTGCTACTGTAGTGTCTGCTGTGCATGTAGCATGCCCCACAGTGTGACAGTTGCATGCAGCACCACCACCACCTGTGCCTATGCTGTCTTGTCCCCTGGGGTACAATATGCTATTCTATGCTGTACTGATTACATGTAGCCTGCAGCTATCATCATGCACTGCCAGACTGATCTACAGGTGGAGCTGCGGTTGGACCTGGTCAGCCCCTGTACTTCCACATTGACCTACAGGTGGCTCTGTGGGACCCTGCAGTAACGCTGGGAAAACTGCATGCAAATCAGGGCATAATGAGATACTAATCCTGTGTTTGCCCAGACACTACCTAAGTAGGCTCATTTGCATGGCACTTTTGAATATGGCACATTTTAGCTCCGCGCAAACGTATTTGCACCGGGCTAACGGCTTAGCTCTGCTCTAGTGCCGCGCTAATGTGTTAGCGCGGTGCTAACGGTACAGGGAATATCATACAGTTTTGATCACTGTTCTTTCACATCTGCTGCTTCCTGCAGCTCTACTGGGTCCATGCATTTGCTGGCACACATATTGGCCACGTAGTTCGTCTGTACCTGCCCTCACGTTGCTGTGCACTGTGTTGTTGTTGTGGGTTGCACTTCCTGGTTGCTTTATTCAGTGTTGTCTTATTCCAGGGCTACGTTTGCCTGCACTCCCAGCCCAGTTTGCATGGCCTCATTACCATGCTATATTCGGAAGCTGTTTGCCCTGGTCTATTCCTTTTGAATATAGCTTGCTTTGTGCTCCGGACTATGTTTGCCTGTCAGGCAGTGCTAATTTAGCCCCGGGGCAAAGTTTTGAATATCTGGCCCATTGTCTCTTTAAATAGTGCAAACTGTGTAAACATGGAAGTTTCCATTCACCTGTTATACTCTCAATTGATTTTTGTTCTTTTCAAACCGCAATTTCTTGTGTTCATGACAGAAACCTTTTCTAAAAAAAGAACATATCATTTATTATTAATCAGTAATCCTGACAAAATTGTTATTATTTCAAGACTATTATCGAAATCTTGATTTACCTATTGAGTTTTCTTTTCTCAGTCTCAATTTAATTTTCATCTTAAATAGACATATTAATGGATATAGCTGCTCCAAATCTAGAACACATATTCCAAGTTTTAATCCAAATATTAAACTGTTGTCAAAACTTGTAGTACTATTGCTTTGCTTTCACTTATTAGTCCCTAAATTCAGGTTTTCTCAAGAATAGGCACTTAATTCACTTCTTCCTATGTTCAAATTTATTTGAAAATAACAGCATAAACAGTGTTTTGCTCACTATTTCCCATATTTAAATTCAAATGAATAAAACAATGTAAACATAATAAATTCCTCTTTATCTTTTAGAGTCTATACACCGAGATATTGTCTAGGCATTCAGCACCATTATTTTGCTCTCGCTCGTTATTCCTTGTAAACAAGTTTGCTCAGATGTAACAGCATGTACAGTGTTGCACTCACTATTCATTATATTCAAGCTTTCTGAGATGTAAAAGAACATTTCATTGACTGTATTAAAATCAAGTCATGGCACAAGCATAATATGTTCATTATTCTTTATCCTTCAAAGATAAATACAAATATTTTACTCACTTAGTTTCAACTTGTATGAAGCTTGCAAATTGTCAGTGGCAGCAAGAGGCTTGGCGTTGGCCTGTCCTCTTATACCTGTGTGGAGAGTGCTGTGATGTCATAAGCCGGCACATAGGGCGTCGTTGCTTGGCAACTAAGTGGCCAAAGTAATCTCTCTTCACACGGGTATTAATGGCACAAATACCATAATGATTTTATTCATACCATAATTGCTTCTTCAACATGCATACAAATTATTTACTGTATGCCTAGATCTGGTTAACTGAGGAGATCCTTCTGCTTTATATCTTAGTTTTAAACCATGCCTCCTAAATTTTAACATGTCAGAAACAACAAAGAGTATAAAGGGATAAAACTAAAAGATGGGGAGGGGGGTGGGGGTTATGTCAAAGCTGAGTGGAACGGGGGAAGGGGAGACATTTAGACATATTTAGCAATGAAAATAGCATATAGGAATTACATTTCCAATAAGCCATATAACTTCATTAAATTCATATTCTACTATACTCAGTTAAGATTTTTACCAGCGTGCTTGCCATTTTATTTCTTCATTTAGTCCCCAGTCTTTATAATAAGTACCAAGTTCATATATCCACCTTGTTTCCTTCTTTTCAAGGGCTTTTTGATAATCACCCCCCGTCTGGTTTTAGAACTTTTTCTAGTCCCCAGAACCTTAGCTGCATAATGGTGTGACCTCTCTCATTGAAGTGTCTGGCCACTGATGAGCTTTCGTTTTTCATTCTGATATTACTTTTATGTTCAGATATGCGCTTTTTAAGCTCTCTAGATGTCCGGCCACCATATAACTTGTTGCAAGGGTATTGCAGGACATAGACAACCCCAACTGAGTTACAGTCTTTGTGCTGCTTAATACTATAAGTCTTCCACATATGTGGGTGCCTAAATGCTTCTTTTTTGGAAGTGTTTCCACATGCAATGCATTTGTTGCATGGGAACATTCCATTTTTTAATGGTCCTAGTAATAATTGTCCAAGTTCTGGTTCTTTATGAATATGCACAGCCCTGACTGATTTCTGTCTAAAGTTTGGTGCCTTGTTAGAGATTACAAATGGCTTACTGTTAAATATTTATGATGGGAGAGTGCCTTAGAAAAGCACTAGCAAATAGGCTTGAAGGAGGGGTGGAGCAACAATAGGGAAATATCAAAACTGCCATCACAGAGGCAACAAGCCTTTTTTGTGAAGCAAATAAACAATTCAAAATGAAAGAAAACCCCACTATGGTTCTCAAAAGAGGTGGTGGGGAAGGTCAGAGAGAAAAAGATAGCATTCAGGAAGTATAAGGAAACACAGAAGGAGCAGGACAGAGAGCTGTACCAATTAAGGCAGAAGGAAGCAGGGAGGGAAGTCAGAATAGCAAAGGCCCAAACTGAGGAAAAGACAGCCAACTCAGTTAAGAAGGGAGATAAAATCTTTTATAGGTACATCAGGGAGAGTAGAAAGATAAAGGGAGGGATAGTGAAGCTGAACAGAATGAACAGTGGGTGGGCAGAGAAGGACAGTGAAAAAGCAGGGATACTGAATGAATATTTCTGCTCAGTATTCACAAAAGAGGAGGTGAGGGAGGTGCCTAATCCAATTAACAGAAGCACTCTGGATGGGGTGTCGATCCCAGTCCTTTCACAGAAGAAAGGGTTCTGAAAGAACTCCTAAAACTGAAGGTGGACAAAGCAATGGGGCCTGATGGAATTCACCCCAGAATTCTAAAAGAATTAAGGGGAGAACTAGTGAAACCATTGACTACCCTTTTTAACAAATCATGGGAGGATGGTGTGGTACCTGAGGACTGGAAGAAGGCGGATGTGATTCCCCTTCACAAAAGTGGGAGCAGAAGAGGCAGAAAACTGCAGGCCTGTCAGTTTGACCTCAGTGGTAGGAAAAGTAGTGGAATCACTTCTGAAGGAAAGAATTATTGAGTACCTAGAGGCCAGTGGGGCACAGGACCCAAGGCAGCATGGGTTCACAGTGGGAAGATCATGTCAGACAAATCTAATTGATTTCTTTAACTGGGTGACAAAAATAGTAGACCAGGGAGGGGCTGTGGACATGGCCTACCTAGACTTTAGCAAGGCATTTGACACAGTACCACACAAAAGATTAATAGTCATATTAACCAGCCTGGGAGTGGGTCCCAGGGTGGTAGCCTGGGTAAAACATTGGCTGGACAACAGGAGACAGAAGGTAATTGTAAATGGAGTCCACTTTAAAGAAAGAGGGGTTACTAGTGGGGTACCACAGGGTTCAATACTGGGTCCAGTCCTTTTTAATGTCTTTATAAGCGATATTGTAGAGGGACTGGAAGGAAAAGTATGCCTCTTTGCAGATGACATAAAGATCTGCAACAGGGTTGATACACAAGGAGGCATGGAAAGGATGAGAAGGGACTTAGCAAGACTGGAGGAATGTTCAGAAGTATGGCAGCTTGGATTCAATGCAAAGAAGTGCAAAATAATGTACCTGGGAAACAAAAACCCAGGGGAAGATTACACAATGGGGAGGAGGGAGTAACAACAACAAAATGGAAAGGGACCTAGGGGTAATCATATCAGATGACCTTAAGGTTAGTAAGCAATGTGAGAAGGCAGTAGGGAGGGCTGAGGGGATACTGAAATGTATAGGGAAAGGCATCACCAGCAGAAAAGAGGAAGTTGGTATCCCTCTGTACAGACAGTTGGTAAGACCCCATTTGGAGTACTGCATCCAGTTCTGGAGACCCCATCTCTGCAAAGATGTAGACAGAGTGGAGGCTGTTCAGAGGCAGGCAACCAAAATGATGCAGGGTCTGCACCAGAAGACATATGAGGAGAGACTAAAGCAGCTTAATATGTATACCCTTGAGGAAAAGAGGGAGAGGGGAGACGTGATAGAAACTTTTAAGTACCACAGTGGAATCAGCAAAGTCCAAGAGGGTAGCATTTTTCAGAAAAAGAGATGTGCAAGAACAAGGGGACACAATTTGAAGACAGAGGAGGGGCAGTTCAGGGGCAATGTGAGGAGGCTGAGGGGTCTAAAACTGTGGGAGAATTCAAGAATACATGGGACAGACATATGGCAATTTTTGTGGGATGGTAGGAAGACATAGGCTGTTGGTTAATTGAGATCTGCAGCATATCCTGTAGGTAGGGAAATGGGCACACTAGGTGGGCCAAGCAGTCCTTATCTGCTGTCAAAGTCTATGTTTCTATGTTTCAGGTGCATTTTGTGAAATCCTCAAATGTTGTAGGATGATATGCCTAATTTTAAGCATTTCCATGCTATGTGTAGTACTAAAAATTATTTATCTGCTTTGTGTTGAGGCATCAATCCTTACTTTCTCTGTCAATAGTGTTTCTCTAGGAATTTTTGCAACTTTTTCCTTTGCTGTCTTAATGGTTTTTGTGAATACCCTCTCAATTTAAACCTATCTGAAGCTATTCTTTCTTCTTTTTGATAGTCCATACTGCAGTTTCTTTTTGTTCTTAATAACTGTGAGAAGGGAATCCTTTCTTTTAATTTTGTTGGATGAAAGCTCCTGTTATGGAGGGTGGTGTTCCCATCCATAGGTTTTTGGAAAACTTTAGTTTCTAAATTGCAATCTATTTTAAAGATCATAATATTTACCTACGCCTTCTGTGGTATGTCACGAGACATAGCTCAGTGACTTAACCACACAAGAAGTGGGTAAATCCCACAATAATTACTGGTGACCCCCTTTATCAACTGGAATTCAGATACCTGAGAAATACTGAAAAGACCCCAAATCAGGTTATTACGGCATTTCAGCACCTCTCAGTCACTTTCACTTTCCTCGAGCAGGACTCCGCTCGTGGCAACTTGTGTGCTTACTTTCAGATTTTATCCTCTGAAGCACCGCTCCTCACAACTGCCACAGTTCAGTACAGGTCCCTCCATGTGTGACCAATTATCTAGATACCTATAAATATTACCCACTTTGGACTATTTAAAAAACATTTTTCAAAAATTATTTATTTAGAAAAAAGTAATACTGTTCTTTGCCTTGTTTGCCATTTCTCTCTCGAAGAACAAAAATCACACTTCAGCAACAGGACTTCTGGTATTTATAAAATGTGACAGCTTACATTTTAAACAAAAAAAAACTAGTTTGTTAGTGTTCTCTTATATTTCTGCTGCAATCTGCACCTCCTAAATGGTGTTTTGAATGCAAAAGGATGAATGTCATTCTGATCAACAAGTGTATTTTTCTTGGGTACTTCAAAAGTGCTGGCTAAGATTCATTGCACAAAGTAATTATGAAAAATAACAGATAGGCAAGTGTGTGCCTATGAATATTTTCACACCTCAGTGTATTGATCACATAAATTTCTCGAGCTTTGCTCGAGGTTTATGGGTCATCACACACCTCAGGTGTGCAAAAAATATTCATAACACACACTTGCCTATCCATTTTTTCTCTATATAACACACACACTGACTGGTTCACATTGTCATTTCTGACTGTAGAAGCATTAGCAATGTATCAGCATAATCCGACCTACAGGTGCAAAGGTAGCGGACTAGCGGTACTTAGAGGCAGATCAATTGTCCCATGGATTGCTATATTTCTGTGCTTGTGGGTGGGGTTTGTAGGAGGAGTTCAGCAAACCTCTGTGTGATTGTATGAAACAGGCCCACACTTGTGTAATATCATACCACACATATGCTGTATGTTTAAGCAATAAGGTGCAACAGGGTCTTGATTATTGTGGATTTTCCCTTTTAAAAAGGGAACGTCTCTTGGGGCCAGAAAGATCCAGTGGCCTTTTTGGAGACCTCAATAACCAGAATGGAGGTTTCCTTGGCAGAAAAGGGTGGAGCTGGTGTCAGTTTTTGATGTACTACCACCAGTAACCTCATCCTGTGCTGCACTGCCAGTGCACACAACCTTGTCACTAGTTGATGCAGGAGCAGTATCCATTATTTAGAAAAGCAAAGAACTTGCAGAAGAAACAACATTTTGAAGGCAAGAACTTGCCAGAAACTTGTACCAAGCACAAGTGATGATCCGAGGAATAAAAGTTGTCGGAAGCAATCAAATTTCGGGCAATATATGTGACCGCAAGGAACAGCCGCGGAATAAGATTCCAGCAATTTTTTGAAACATCATCAAATATGCGCCTCGGATTATTATTCATCGGAAAGTAAAATTGATGGATTACATTTCTTCGGAATAGTATTCCGCAGACAGATGGAAAAAAATATAAATCTGGGTATCCATATAAGATAAAAGCAGATGTGTGGTCATGACAGCGATGTGATGCATGCATTCATGTTTGGTGATTATTATTTAAAATCTCGTATTAATTTGTTCGAAAATTGCATGTTATGCCTGCAGAATTTATTTCCACAGAACAATCAGGCTTCTGCGGAATATTATCCCATCGATGGTAATTCAGTAGGTTTTGGTTTTCATTTACAGTGAGGTTCTGCTTATGAAATAGTAAAAAAATTGTAATTATCTAGGATCGAGAACTTACAGTAAGAATATGGTATTATTGTTTATTGATGTAATGGGTAGGTAGAATGTTGAATTCTGATTGGTGATATCTGCTTATTTTGCTGGGACATTATAGCAATCCAATGACCAAGCTATAATTAATCTGCTTTAAATGTGCATACCAATTCCTAAACATAACCAGTGTCATAATCATACCAATGCACTGTAGGAGGTGATTTAAGGTATGACAATGGCCATAATCTGCTATGCCTCATGCTTCAAAGCACCCGAGGTGGACCATTATGACAACATGTAGCCCACCACTGCCATGCAGTATTGCTTGGCTCACACATTTGTTATCTTATAACATTTTCAGAATTGCTGTATTGCTTGTGCATACAAAGCCATTTAAACATTAATGTTTCTACGTGTTTCTCTTCACAGGTCTTATTCTTCTTGGATTTCATCACATACGAATGGGTACATGTCCATCTACTGTGGGTGAAACTTTGTCTTCTTCACACCTAGTTATGGATTAAAGTAAGCATTTTATAATAATACAATTTGTTCATGTAAGGTTAAATTAACAGCCTTGTCAATCAAATTAAATTCCTGACAAACTGCATTTACTGCTATGGCAATGTGATTTACAATTTATATTTTCCCATTCTTACATAGAAACATATAAACATAGAATTTGACATCAGATAAGGACTGCTTGGCCCACCTAGTCTGTCCATTTCCCTACCTGATGGATAAGCTGCAGATTCTAGTTAATCAACAGCTTACTTCCTCCTACCCTCCACTAGAATTGCCTTATGCCTGTCCCATGCATTCTCTAATTATCTCACTGTTCCAGACTCCACATCCTACTCAGGAAAGCTGTTACATGCATCCACAATCGTCTCTGTGAAGAAATACTACCTGACATTACCTCTGAGCTGTCCCCCCTCTATCTTCAGATTGTGCCCCCTTGTTCTTGCACATCTCTTTTTCTGAAAGATGCTACCTTCTTGTACTTTGTTAATTCCCTTGAGATACTTGAAAGTTTCTATCATGTCCCCCCTCTCCCTCCTTTCTCAAGGGTATACATATTAAGCTGCTTTAGTCTCTCCTCATACATCTTCTGGTGCAGACCCTGCATCATTTTGATTGCCCTTCTCTGAACAGCCTCCACTCTGTCTATGTCTTTACGGAGATGGGGTCCCCAGAATTACACGCAGTACTCCAGATGGGGTCTCACTAACTGTCTGTACAGAGGGATAACAACTTCCTGTTTTCTACTGTCAATGCCTCTTCTTATGCATCCCAGTATCCTCCAGCCCTCCTTACTGCCTTCTCACATTGCTTGCCCATCTTTAGGTCATCGGATATAATTACTCCTAGGTCTCTTTCGCTTTTTATTGTTGTTATTAACTCACCCCCATTGTGTACTCTTCCTCTGGGTTTTTGTTTCCCAAATGCATTACCTTGCACTTCTTTGCATTGAATCTGAGCTGCCACATATTTGACCATTCCTCCAACCTTGCCAAGTCCCTTTTCATCCTTTCCATGCCTCCTTGTGTATCAACCCTGTTGCAGATCTTTGTGTCATCTGCAAAGAGACATACTTTTCCTTCCATTTGCTCTCCAATGTCACTTATAAAGACATTGAAGAGGACCGGTCCCAGTACTGAACCCTGCAGTACTCCACTAGTTACCCTCATTTCTTCACTGTGGAATCTGTTTACTATTACCCTTTGTGTCCTGTTGTCCAGGCAGTTTTTTATCCAGGCTACCACCTTGGGCCTACTCCAAGGCTGGCTAACTTGTATATTAATCTTTTGTGTGAGACTGTGTCAAATGCCTCACTAAAATCTAGGTAGGCCATATTCTTTTATTCACAGATCAGTGTCTACCTGGTGTTATTCTCATCTCATCTCATGCTGCTGCTGCTTTAGGCCTGTCCTCATGTGCTTCTCCAACCCCTGCCATCTCAGATGCCTGGTGATGAACCTCAGCTGACTGAATTAATAGTGGCCCTGATATGCTGCTGTTTTAGGCCCGTCCTCATGTGCTTCTCCCACTCCTGCAATCTCATATGCCTGGTGATGAACCTTAGCTGACTGAACTGATAGTGGCCAGAATATGCTGCTGCTTTAGGCTGCTGCTTCGGCCCTTCCTCATGTGCTTCTCCCACTACTGCCATCTCATATGCCTGGTGAGGATACCTAAGTTGACTGAACTAATAGTGGCTCTGATATGCTGCTGCTACATCTGTTACTTTAAGCCCGTTCTCATGTGCTTCTCCCACTCCTGCCATCTCATATGCCTAGTTATGAACCTTAGCTGACTGAACTGATAGTGGCCCTGATGTGCTGCTGCTACATCTGTTACTTTAAGCCCGTTCTCATGTGCTTCTCCCACTCCTGCCATCTCATATGCTTAGTTATGAACCTTAGCTGACTGAACCGATAGTGGCCCTGATATGCTGCTACTGCTGCTGCTGCTTTAGGCCCATCTTCATGTGCTTCTCCCACTCCTGCCATCTCATATGCCTGGTGATGATACCTAAGTTGACTGAACTGATAGAGGCCTGGAAGCTGCTGCTGCTGCAGGCCCATCCTCATATGCTTCACCCACTCCTGCCATCTCATATGCCTGGTGAGGAACCTAAGTTGACGGAACTGAAATAGGCCCTGAAGCTGCTGCTGTATCTTTAGGCCAGTCCTCATGTGCTTCTCCCACTCCTGCCATCTCAAACGTCTGGTGATGAACCTAAGCTGACTGAACTGAAAGAGGCCCTGATATGCTGCTGCTGCTGCTGCAGGCCCATCCGCATGTGCTTCACCCACTCCTGCCATCTCACATGCCTGGTGATGAACCTTAGCTGACTGAACTGATAGTGGACATGATATGCTGCTGCTGCTGCTGCTGCTTAGGGCCCTTCCTCATGTGCTTAACCCACTCCTGCCATCTCATGTGTCTGGTGATGAGCCTCAACTGACTGAACTGACGGTGGGCCTGATATGCTGCTTCCGCTGCTTTAGGCCCATCCTCAAGTGCCTGCTCCACTCCTGCCATCTCATATGTCTGGTGATGAACCTTAGCTGACTGAACTGATAGTGGTCCAGATATGCTGCTGTTGCTTTAGGCTGCTGCTTAGGCATGTCCTTGTGTGCTTCTCCCACTCCTGCCATCTCATATATCTGGTGATGAGCCTCAGCTGAGTGAACTGATAGTGGCCTTGGTAATATGTTGCTGATGCATCTTTAGGAAAAAGATAAACACACTTGGGCAAGATGAACTAGTAATGTGTAATGTCTCACTCCGTCAACTGCTCAGACTGCTGAGAAAACCAGACCTGATTTCCAGAACTGGATCCACAGAAGCCGGCCCGTCAGTGCAGTGGTTGGAGTTCCACTTGCAGTGCCGTCCACCCAGGTTTGGGAACTGTCCCGGGTCACTGGAGGGGCAGCCAGGGGGAGTAGGTTAGAGCATCCCAAGGACTGCTCTCCTTCTCTAGAGGGGAGGGCGGGGTGTGCGCCTGGTGCTCAAAGGACCCCTGGCAGATGCTGGGGGATGCGCACCTACTGGTGCCAGCAAGACCAGGGGGCAGGGTGGACACAGGACATCATTGCACATCCCCACCCCCCAGAAAATCCAGGAAAAATGCTGGCTCCAGCATGACGACTCATCTCGCTCCACCGCCCACTGCTGCTGATGCCCGTCGGGGGGTCCCGCTCTCGTGGTCCCGAACCGGGGGTAATCTGGGGCTTGCCCACTATGTCCTTTGGGAGTGGTAAGCCCCCTCGGTGGCCCCGGCCAGGGGGGTAAGCCTGGGCATGGGGGCAGTGGGCGGACGAGTGCTGAGGAAGGGAGCAGAGGCCAAAAAGATGAAAATAAAAAAAAAAAATAACTGGATCCATGGAATAACATTACACTGAAACAATTATAATTCCACCGATATGGATATGCGCAATGAATATCCAAGGAAAAACAATCAGACAGCTATTTTAAACAGCATCAATGTGGGGAGGAATAGTATTCTTCTGAATGAAACATCAGTGGTACAGTATTTCGCTGATCGTCGCTATCATTAAATTAAAAACAAGGACACCATTATGATACACTGCACAGTGTATGTACATGTGTCCAGTTTAGCAGGAATCAAGTGAATGACATTTTATTTAACTTCATCAACTTGATTCTATGGAAACTGAGTTTTAATCTTGCGGAAATATGTTCCATGGAAAATTATGGACATCCGCAGAATATATTTTCGCATTTAAAATACAGGCGGAATTCCGCCAGAACACAACGTTTTCCAGCGGAAATTCTGCTGGTGGAATGCACATTCCACCAAAATTCCACCGACAGAATTTTGTATTCTACACAGCACTATTATAAACCTTGTCCAGGCCCTAAAGACTGACTCACACCCAATGGTGGGACAGATAGCCAAGGTCTTAGGATGCATGGGCTCATGCATCGACCTGGTACCATTTGTCAGGTGGAACATGCGGCTCCTCCAGAACCGCCTTCTAACTCAAAGGTCGCCATCCAGGGAGAACTTGGGAGAGAAAGTCTGCCTACTACTGGGAGTGAGAAAATCTCTGTCTTGGTGGACTCAGAGACACAACCTAGCATGGGGTACCCCGCTGGAGCTGTCTTATGAAATCACAGTGGAGACCGATGCCAGTCTGACAGGGTGGGAGGCATGCATAAACAATTAATCCACTCAGGGCCGCTGGACAACATCAGAGTCTGGGTTATCCATAAATGTACTGGAGATGAGACCAGTGTACCACACTCATTGGGCCTTCTAAAATGCCACAGTCGGTTGATCAGTTCTGATCCGATCCGACAACAAGGTTACACTGTGGCATACATAGCCAAGCAGGGTGGTACCAGAAGCAGGGCCATGCAGAGAGAAGTGATGAGAGTCATGTTATGGGTCCAGACCAACCTTACTCACATCCACGCCATCCACCTGGCAGGCAAGCTGAATGTCAGAGTGGACTGGCTCAGCAGGCATTAGGTCCATCCAGGGGAATGGCAACTACATCCAGACATTTTCAGGATGATCCACAGGAGATGGGGACCAATACCCATAGATCTGATGGCTTCCAGGTCAAATTCCCAGCTCAGCAGATTCTTTTCCAGATATAGGTAAAAACAAGCCCTATGGGTTGAAGCACTATCCCAGGACAGAACACACTACTGGGCATATGTGTTCCCTCCCATTCCCTAAATCCCACAAGTTCTGGCCAAAATCCATCAATCATGGAGAATTACCATTCTGGTGGCACCCTATTGGCCACAAAGAGTTTGGTTCACAACTGCAGTAGCCATGACATTGGACAGGTGGAGCCTGCTGTACAGACAGGACATGCTGATCCAAGGTCCAGTGACCCATCCTGCCCCAGGAACACTGTAATTATCGGTCTGGCTCCTGAAAGGTAGAGATTGCTCAGGGCGGGGGCACGGGGTCATAATGTTGCAAGACATTATGCCGCATGCATATATTAGCTGCCAAAACAGCTAAATATATGCCATGCTGCAAAGTTCTTTTTTTCTGGGGCCTCTGCCCCCCACCCTGTGTTTACAGGATGTGCCCCAAACCCCCCAACTATTATAACTAACTCCAAGGAGGGTTTAACACAATATCGCACAAAGTGTGAAAAAGGAAATTTCCATGCGTCTAGGACCGGGGATCAAACCCAGTCCCAGACACATTGCTTCATTTCCTTGCTGCCAGTGGCTCACTGCATCGAGCCACGGCAGCTGCTCAGCAGAACCCCATCCCAGCAGAGGTGTTATCCTCTGCCTGGGACAGTGAAAGGGTGCAGTATTGCGTACAGACCCATTCGCAGTATTGCACCCTATTACTCAGTTGTACTGCGCTGTTTCAGTTATGGGGGCTAGTCGTACACTATTAAGCAGATGACATATTGACCCAGTAGGAAGGGGGGGGTTACCGTGACTCCATCACCATGACCATACTGCAATCCTAGAAGTCTTCCACCATTTCCACAGACAGCCGGCAATGGGATATCTTCTCAGCTTGGTGTAGAATGAGGAACATGGAATAGGGTTACCACCTGTCCCTATTTTCGCAGGACAGTCCTGATTTGGGCAGCTGTGTCTTGCAAAAAAACATGAAAAATGCTACATGTCCTGACTTTATAGTAATAAAAATATTTTCTAATTTTCCACTAAATGTTGCAGAAAACTACCATACCTTAACTAAAGTACCTTAAAATGATAAGAAACAATAGAAGAAAATAAGAAACTACAATACTTAGCCTTAATTCTGATTTTGTAGAGAAAACAAGTCTGTTGTATTGGTTGAGGTTATGTACTGTCCTGCGAAAAATCATGTTTTAGTAAGAAATGTCCCACTTTGGGCTTCTTAAAAGGTGGTAACCCTAACATGGAACCAGAAAAGTTAGACATGTCTCTGATTCTACTTTATCTACAATAAGGTCTGGACAAGGGCCTGTTGCCCTCCTCACTCCAGGTACAGCTCTCAGTCATAGGGGTGGCTTTGGGCCAGGTCAGGCAATCCTGTCTGGGTGCTCACCCAGGCACTGTCAGGTTTCTAAAAGTGGCTGAAGTCATCCGGCCATGAACACGGTCTGTGATAGCCCCCTGGGACATTACACTGGTTTGCGATTCATTAGGTTCCCCCCCTTTTGAGCCAATGCATGAAACTCAACTGTACTGGGCAGGTCTGAAGTCCTGTTTTCTGCTGGCCATATGCTTAGCTCACAGAATCAGTGAACTGGGAGCTCTTTCCTGTAAGGAAACATATACTGTCTTCACCCCAGAAGGGGTATCCCTCAAGACAGTACCAGCATTTCACCCTAAGATTGCCTAACTTCCATAGGGAGCAAACAATTGAACTCCCAACTCACTATGGACAGACACAACAAGGGGACACAGGGTACATTCGGTCCCCTCACCACTTAGACCTAAGGAACACACTGGCAGTGTATATTACAAGAACTCAGACAATACATAAATCTGAGGGACTGTTCGTCATCGCACAAGGCCACAAATAAGGTATGGCCACCACCAAAACCACGATTTCAGGATGGCTGAAGAAGACCATTCAGGAGGTGTACAAAGCAAAATGCCTTACCCCACCGTAAGGCATAAAAGCTCACTCCCAGGGCAGTGGTCACATCATGGGCAAAAAAAGCCAAAGTTTCAACAGCCAAAGTTGGGAGGATGGGGGCTGCGTGGAGGATGACAACAGTAAAGCTGACATATTGAACAGGTATTTCTGCTCAGTCTTTACTGAGGAAGAGGAGGGCAATGGGACTGAAGGGAGTACAAGGGGTGAGAATGGTGCAGAAATGGACACAAATCCCTTTACACGAGAAAGGGTCCTGCAGGAACTGGAAGTAATAAGAGTTGATAAAGCAATAGGGCCAGATGGGTGCACCCAGGTCCTTAAAGAACTAAGAGAGGTGGTGGCTGAACCTCTGGCTATCATGTTTCACCGATCACTGGAAACAGGAGGTACCCAAAGACTGGAGGACAGCAGATGTAGTCCTCTTTATACAAAAAGTAGGAACAAAGAGGAAGCAGGGAACTACAGACCAGTCAGCCTCACCTTGGTAGTGGGGAAGATCATGGAAGCACTACTGAAGGAGAGATTGGTGGAACATCTGGTTGTCAATGGACTACAGGACCCAAGGCAGCATGGTTTCACCAGGGGGAGGTCATGTCAGACCAACCTCATTGAATTTTTTGACTGGGTGACTAGGGAGGTGGATCAGGGGAGGGCAGTGGACATGGCCTATCTGAACTTCAGCAAGGCCTTTGACACTGTGCCACACAGAAGACTATTACACAAACTGGGGAATATGGGTGTGGGCAGGACAGTAGTGTGGTGGGTAGGTAACTGGCTGGGTGGCAGAACACAGAGGATGGTGGTAAATGGCTGTCACTCCACAGAGGGAAGAGTGACCAGTGGGGTACTACAGGGATCAGTGTTTGGACCGGTCCTATTCAACATCTTCATCAGTGACATTGCGCAGGACCTAGAAGGCAGAATTTCACTGTTCGCTGATGACAAAAAGCTCTGTAACAGAGTAGACACACCAGAGGGTGTAGACAGAATGAGAAGGGACCTGCAGAAATCTGAAGAATAGTCAGGGGTTTGGCAGTTGAAATTCAATGCAAGGAAGTGCAAGATAATACATATGGGGCACAAAAACCCTGGCACAATATATCAGTTGGGGGTGAGGATATAGCATGCACCAAGCAGGAAAGGGATCTTGGGGTTATCATCTCTGATGACCTCAAGGTAGGGAAACAGTGTGACAAGGCAGCAGGTAAAGCAAATAGGATGCTGGGATGTATAGGCAGGGGCATCACCAGCAGGAAAAGGAGGTCATAATTCCGCTATACAAGACACTAGTGAGGCCCCACCTGGAGTACAGTGTACAGTTCTGGAGACCATACCTACGTAAGGACATAGACAGGGTAGAGAAGGTTCAGAGGAGGGTAACAAAGATGGTACATGGATTGCATCACAAGTCCTATGAAGACAGGTTGAAGGAACTGAACATGTACTCCCTGGAGGAGAGGAGGGAGAGAGGGGATATGATAGAGACATACAAGTATCTTACAGGGAGGAACAGGGTGCAGGAATACACTATTTTTAAGCGAAAAAGATGTTCCAGGACTAGAGGGCATGGGACGAAGTTGGAGGGAGGACTATTCAGAGGAAACCTGAGGAAGAATTTCTTCACAGAATGGGTGGTGGACAAGTGGAACAACCTGCCAGAGGAAGTGGTGGGGGCTGAAACAATCATGAGATTTAAGAATGCATGGGATAGACATAAAGGAATTCTGGAGGTCAGGGGTAAGGGACAACAGACTTCTAGGAAAACATAAACTGAACTTGCAAGCTCAAATGGGCAGACTGGGTGGGCCATAGGCCCTTATCTGCCGACACTGTCTATGTATCTATGTAACAGAAGACATTTATAGAGTGGCAACGTGGAATTCCATCCACACCTTTGCAAGACACTACAGACCTGCGACATTGTACAAGCAAAGAGTCACTTTTGCTAGCAAGATTCCATCGGCAGCGTGTTCCTCAGGTTCCTACACTGACCACTCTGACCTGCCCTGATGGGATTTGTACTGCTATTTGGGCTACCCATGAAGTAACATCTGGAGTGCCATGGATATAAAACATAACACAGTGGGTGTTTACTCACCTGGTAAAGGTGATTGTGTTAGTTTATATCCATGGCACTCCACAGCCCTGCCATCAGAGCGATCAGTGTGAAATGGACTGTTTCTTGCTTGGAACTTGACTGAAGTGGTTTCCCAGACCATCTCGGCAAAAGATTACTGCCATGATGATATGAATATATATATACATATATACCATTCAATCATAAGTAGAGTGTGTAAAGTAACTGTCGGTCACATTAGGTTACTTGAGACTTAGAATTGTTTCAATAGGTTAATAAACGAGGTGACTGGTTTCAACTACAAAATAGCTTGTTTTCCATAGGCTGTGGTTCAAAAGTTAGGATTGTGATGAGTAACCATTTATTTCAGCTATGGAAGAATCAAACTGGAGAGCAGGGGCTCCTGGGACCTAGGGATACTACTAAATTTCATCCAGGGTCACTTGTACATCATTAGCCTATCAGGTGGACTGTAACCCATGATATAATGTCTGGAGTGCCATGGATATAAACTAACACAATCACCGTTACCATGCAAGTAAATATCCAGTTTCATGAATCTAAGTAAGGTCAGCTGCTGTAAGAAAAATATTGACCCTTGCAGTGCCGCGGACTGATCCATCAGTCCAGAATTACTATGCGTTCTAATTCAGTCAGCCATCTAAGGGCTAAAGCATACCTTGCTTATTAAATTATATATGCTTTATTCGCCAGACTAAAAGTACAGCATTTAAAGAGCTAGTGAAGCCAAAATAGGCAGCCAGGAAAATGTTACAAATTTTTAGTAGTCAGCTGGTAATTTTTTATTTCTGAAGTATTTTTTTTCTTTTTCCTTTTGCACATGTAACCCCCCTGCAAATGGGGGTTCCCAAAAGACTTCCAGGAGCTTGCTTGAATGCTCCAAGTCTGAATGGTGTTTGGCATTTAAGCCATTTATCAGTGAGTGTTTTAGAGCCTCTGGTACTGTCTCTTTAAGAGCTGTCTGCTTGCAGACATAATTAGTTTGTATGGGGGACTGTGTGCTTCTCTGTTTGAGTACCACTCGAGCTGCTGCCAATTCACTCTATTTTTGCAGTGACTAGGAGTGCAAAGGAACCTATCTGAAAGATGTAACTGTTTGCCAGAAATCATGTAGAGTAATAATGAAAATACAGTTTGTCTAATCTGCTTTCTTTGCAGTCAGAACTGTATCTGCCTAGTTCCCCATTCTGGTTTGAACTGCTGAACTGGACCAATCAGTGTAGGGTAAGCTAGCTCTAAAATGGTGCCTTGGACGAATCAGAACTTGGACTCATAATCTGAGCCAGCCACAAGAGGATTGTATGGGCAGTGACTCTGGGAGATGTAGTTTAGACTTCGGCGCCTTTTTGGACCAACAGCAGCAGTCTATTGTGAGTGACAGCCAATCCAGTCAAGAACTGGGAGGAACTCAAAGGAAGTGCCCGGTTTTGTCTTTTGGAGTTTCAGTTTTAGTTCTGGCAGTGAAGGGGAAAGAAACCCTGTGCTCCTTCAGTGCACAGTTTCAGTCAAAAAACGTGTGTAAGGCCCAGAGTTCCGGTCTGCAGCTTGTGTAACTGCTTGTTAGGACTGAATCCGTCCTGTGAAAAGAATCAAAAGGATCTCTGAAGTAGAAACCAGGCTCACCCTGTAGAAGACTGGAGAAATTGTTGAATTGCACTCGGTCTGTCAGGAACTGAATCTGCTGTGTGTTCTCCCGGTATTGTGCAGTAATTGCGATCGGATAGAGAAGCAGCCTGCCTGGTATAGTACTTTCTTTTTGCCATATAAATGTGTGAGGAGTTTCGTGGAGCTCAAGAGTAGCCCTGCTGACATTGAAGGACCCTATCTCGTTTGCAGGTCGTGAGTACTAATTCAGGGTCGCTCCCTGTTGAATTGCCACATTGAATCCAAATGGAATAACTGTACTGCAGACTGTTTAAATAATTTTTCTTTTCCCTGTGTGAAAGGGCCCCTACCAGCTGCCACGGTTTGGACTAGCCACTAGGGCTTGGGTACCCAGGGACAGTAACTGGTAGGGATAGGCCTGTGCACAGAGCCATAGGTAAATGAGTAAAGTATAAGCTAATTAACCTGATTTCCCCGTCCTTGTTATATCCCTAAATAAATCAGAGCTGCTTGTTTCAGCAAAGTTATACTGCCTGAGGTATTTGTCCATGTTAAAGTACTGTACTGGATTGTTGCACTGTATCTTATTTCACAGGAGGTCCCAGTGCGGAACCAGACCTGGGGGTAAGTGTATACTGTGAAGGTAATTCTGATATATTGTGTGGGCCACTAGTGGGAAGAAAGGGGGTTGCAGTGTCCCAGAGGGCTGTGACCAAGTTAGTTTAACTATTGCAAACCCTGACCTCTGGGTGGAGGCACCCGCCATTGGATCCAGGCCCCTCAACCTGTTAGTGGCAAATCAGGCAGGGGTAGTAGCCCCTGGGATAGCGCCATCTAGGGGTTACACACATTTAGTCTTCTATGTGATAATATTGTGCTGGATGTGTGGAACAGCTCTAAACCTGACAGCTGACATATCTATTTTTATAAAATGGCAGAGAACAATGGAGGAATCTTATTGGTTATTTATAGTGCAATATAGGACAATTTTGCACTATAAATAGCTAGTGCCAGTAAAACTGCCAGAGAACAGAATTTGATGGCTCAGTGATTCATTTTTGAGTTCGTCATGGCACACAGGCATAGACGAACTCATTGATATGAGAGGTGCTATACAGGGTTGTGAGGGGGGGTGCGCCCAATGGACAGCTCAGTAGCAAGTGGCAGACCAATGGGTAAGCCATCTGGGGATGACTCCGTTTCTGTTGTTGGGGTGGAGTTGGCCAACTTTTCAAGGGACAGAGCCACACCAATAGTGGTGCGTCTCTGTTCTTTGATGTGTAAAGCACTGCATTGACTTCCTGTTTGCGTGTTCACACTGCCGTAGTGATTACAGTGTGAACACACTGAGCCTGCCCACTGCTCCAGTCTTCCTTGCATTCCCATTCAAGCCCCCCACCAGCAAATCACTCCCTCCCACTGCTGCTATCCTCCCCACACCTGTGTTCTGTTGAAGGCCTCCCGGCCAGCAAATCACTCCTGCCTGCCTCCTCCCACTGCTGTTATCCTCCCCACACCTGTGTTCTGCTGGAGTCCCCCACACCACCGGCAGCAAATTGCTCCCTTCTGCTTCCTCCCACTACTGCTATCCTCCCCACACCCACGTTCAGTTCCAGCCCTCCAACACACACAGACACAGCAAATCCCTTCCTCTTCCTCCCACTGCTACTATCCTCCCCACACCCATGTTCTGTTGGAGGACCCCCCACCAGAAAATCACTCCCTTCTGCTTCCTTCCACTGCTGCTGTCCTCCTTGCATATTCCCTGCCCCCCTGAACACTGAGGAGCACACTCCCAGTGTCCAGAAATGCTCACATCCTTTCCCTATCTATAAAAAAAGAAAACCGTCCCCAGTGTCTTATTTCTATAAACCTGGGGAGAAAAATCTGTCCATCATTGTCTCCCCATCCCCATTCCCCTCCCCATCCTGACCCTCCCACTGTGCACCCACCTGTCCACACCCTCCCTTATCCATACTTACCTCCAGAGGTCAGGAGCAACAATCTTCTGTGGACCAGGACACGTCGTCTACACTCTTCAAATCGACCGACCAATTGAAGATTTCAGGGTAAGCAGTATAATGGGAATCAATGGGGGGTGGCAAGTTAGGTTGATATCTCAGCCATTTTTAGGAATTTTGGCCCAAAATTTTCAACATGGGGTTCTTGGGACCCCACCTCCTGAACGCTGTCACTGTAATTTCATTACTCAGTCCCAAAAGGTGATTTTGTGGTTGCTGTGTGGAATCACTTTTCGGGACCAATTAATAAAGAGACAGTGCCACTGGTCGTGAGGTGGGGTCCCAAAAAGCCCATGTTGCAAATTTTGTAAAAAAATTCCAAAAAATGACTGCGTTATGAGTGTGCATTGTGCATTTTCTACACACACTCCTAATTTCACCAGTTTTTAATATTTTCATTCCAGATTTTCAACATTGCCATTATTTCACACCTCCTTATGAACAGTATAGCAGTCATTTTTCACATCCTGCCTGAAATGTGTTTTCGCACCAGTTGCACAGAATGGTGCATTTGCTGTGCAAAATCCACTTTCAGGATGGAGTAACAAAATGAAAGGGCCACTCTTCATGAGGGTACATTCCAAAAAGACCGTGTTGAAAATTTGGTGAAAAAACTACAAAAAATGACCAAGTTACGGGCATGCGTTACACAGTTTCTATGCACACTCGTAACTTTGCCAATTTCTCATATTTTCACTCGAGATTTTCAACATTGCTATTTTTTTCACACCTCCTCATGAACAGGACAACTGTCATTTTTTACATCCTGCCCAAAATGTGTTTTAGCACCAGTGGCACCAAATAGCACAGTCGCTGTGCAAAATCACCTTTTGGGATTGAGTAACGAAATTATATTGCCACTGTTCTTGAGGCAGTGACCTAAAATGGTCATGTTGAAAATTTGGAGTGAAAATACCAACAAACACCTGGGGTATTAGGGTTTCCAACTGTAACACCCCCCCACCCATCCTGTAGAGACTGACAGGCGGAAGGTGTGTGCCTTGGGGTTGTCGGCCATAATATCACACCATTCCACTCCCACCCTGCAGCCAGTGACAGGCATCGGGGTGTGCCTTGGAGTCTTTGACCTAAACGTTCACCCCATTCTCCTATACTGCACCCATCTCAGCTTATTTCATTATGGAATGGAATGTGTGTGAGGGCTGAAGACCTCAAGGCACACCACAATGCCTGTCAGTGTCTGCAGGGTGGGGGTGGAATGGAGTGAGTGTTACAGCCGATGACCCAAAGGGACACTCGCAGTGCCTGTTAGTCTCTGCAGGGTGGGGGTGGGGCATTAGGGTTGGAAACCTTAATGCCTCATTAAGAAAGCAAATCAGGGAAAGATGTTTGATGTCACCTACAGTCAGGGGTGTAGTTTGTTATTTTTACAGGGGGGGCAAAGTAACAAAAAAGTCCTGATTTTCGCGTTTCACGACAGTGAAGAGGGCGGGTGGCTTGCGTAATGCAAACAAATCAACTAGCATAAAATAATGCCCAAAAAACATTTAGGACTACAGCTGAATAACTCCTGGGAGGGACCAGCCCAGGCCAAGTCAGAGCACTTCCCCACCCCACCAGTTTTACTGCAGCCTGCTCTCGGCCCAACTCCTCCTGAAACCAGAGTCAAAAAACTGACCGAGATCTGTTTTGTATTCAGTTCTTCATTCTTCTGCCTTGGGAGTGAGGACTTACTTGTAAAGTTGAAAATATGTAAGGAACTTAACTTCCTTCTCAAGAGGACAGGACCTCCCCTCAGCTTCAATTCAAATCAGTCCTGACCTAATTTTGCCTCCACCTGAACCTCCAGGTGGATAGCTCACTAGTCTTTCACCCCCCTTTGCTGCTTACACAACCTTTCCAAGTCCAGCCCTTATAGTGGATCCTGAACTTCTTGAAATGTCTGCTTGAGCGAGCCCTCCCACCCTTGAGGAGTGCAAAAAACATGTTTCAAGGAAGTTCAGCAAATGGCTGTGCCACCTCAGTATACCTATCAACTTGGATGGTATGGGAAACATCCCAGCATGTGCATCTTCACAGCATGAGCCCTTATTTACAAAGATTACATAAAAAATTGTGATTATACAATGACAAGAATGAATGCTGGCCTCTGATTGGTCAGTCTTGGGCTAGACCCATGATGTTATCCCAGTACATCCGATTCATCACAGGTCTAGTCTCAGCCTCACCATGAAGCTTTTGATGATTGTTAGCATTAGAGTGGTTTTTTGTATCTTCTCTTAAAAATAATTTTCCACACCAAATAAAACATCTTTAAAATTATTTTTCTAATTTTGTATAACAACACGCCATTGTATAATAGCAATAATGCCCTCCAGGGTGTGTGTCATGGCAGGATAACGTCATGCCTTATGTATTGGATACACTTGTGCCCAACCACCTGAGGCATGACGTTATCCCAGAATGACACACGCCCTGTCGGGCATTATTGCTTACTTGCTCCCAGTGTTAACACTTTTCTTTGTTATAACCAAGATAATTCATTAGTCTCCCATCCCATCCAATCCCATATTATTCAATGTCACATGCCTGAGTCTGGTTAGGTAAGGTAAGCGAAGAGGATAATGCTCTCCTCAAGCAAGCAAGCATTGCATACACAAGCATGGGACTTGCTGATATCCCTCAGGCGGTGCTCTTAACAAGCATGCTGATGTACCTTGGACAGTGCAACAGAACAATGTAAATCCCCTAATTGTTCAAGATGATCATGGGCATGGTGTGGTCACACCACAACCCCTACCACTCTTCTCCCCATGGGCTCCTAAGGAATATGCATCTCTGTCCATGCCCAGGGTTACACAACCCCATCCAAGCAAACACGGACTGCTCTGGCACAAAAGTGGTTGCATCACATAACCTAAGAGAACAGACGCCACAGGAAGTTTGCTGGAACAACGACTCCAGATACCTGTGCACAGCCTCGCAGGATCCATCCTGAAAGGTAAGTACTTGGTTGGTGTTTTTTATTAGCTTAGCATCACCTATGACAGTGTGTGGTGGGCAGGTTGTGGTAGCCCAGGTTGCCGTGGATGCCCCACAGACTACTTCAAAATCGTCTCATCTGACAGTTTTGAAGGGCACAAATGAAACATGGTTGCTTCAGTCTGATGTGGTTTAATACAGTTTTTTTTGTCCGAGCGTGTGTCTCTATTCTTCTACACACAGACACAGACAGACACACACCACCAAAAAATGAACTTTTTTTTATACCATGTTTACATTCAGGATAGAGACAGGGTAAAGCAGGTCCAGGCAGTACAACACAGTAAATGAAACAATGCATTTTACAATGCCCAACAAACCACCAAAAGACCACAAAACAACGGACCTTCCCCCTACCTGGGGGGGATGGCTAGGTCACAGGTCAGGGTGCTAAATGAGGAGGAGAGACCACAGAACATCTTGTCGAACCACACAGTAAGGTGAAACTACATAAACATGCACAATTTTTATACTGTAGGATTTAATACTTTCCAACAGTTCCTAATTTTGACACAGAAACTTATCTTTAGTGCTCAGAGGCCCCTTGTACGAGGGAGGTAAGCATGGCATGGACCCAGCAGACTGGCATACATGTTGAAAAAAATATTTCTGTGCCAGTATGCCCATCCACCCCTCCCTCCTCCATCACCAGTGGCCAGAACTATTTTTTTCAGCATGTGTACCAGTCCGCCCTGGTCAGCACAGCAGCACAAAGCTGGCAGGGCAGCAGAAGGCACAGCAAGCAACAGTGAATTAAATGTCCATGCAAAAAGCTACAGCCCACTCTCCCCACCCCAGACCTGCAAGGCCACTATCTCCACCCAGACTGGCCAGCTCAGCTACTCTCTGCACCCTGATGAACTTGCACAGCCACTCCCCACACTCTGTGTCCACCCCACAAACACAGCCCCTCTCCCCACCACACCAGCACAGCCACTCTCCCCACCCCACCCATCCAACACCATTTCCAGCTTCATTTATCTGGTATCCGCTCCAGGCAACAAGGTCCGTGCCTCCCCATCACAGGCACACAAAAATAAATAAAACCACATTTTATATGCATTTTGTTTATGTTTCTTTCTTTGTCTGGAAAGAGAGATGTTGAGCTACCGCTCAGCACAGTTTGCCTGGTATACAATTACAACCCTGCCCCACCGACACAATGCCAGTGCCTCCACCCACCCACACAACAGTGCCCCCACCACACCCACACAATGCCTGTATCCCCAACCCCACCCACACAAATGACCAGTGTCCGCAACACCACACACACACACACACACATATATGACCAGCAGTGTCCCCAACCCCGAACACACACACAACCAGCAGTGTCCCCAACCCCACACACACACACATGATCAGCAGTGTCCCCAACCACACACACACACACACAACCAGCAGTGTCTGCAACCCCACCCACACACGCGACCAGTGTTCCAACCCCCCCAAAAAATTCATGGCCAGTCAGTAGTTGCTATAACAATAGCCAGGTAGTAATATAATCATTTCTTTAGGGTGCATGTTTTAGTGCAAGATTTTTTTTGCTAGTCTTGTAACACTGTACGGGGGAGAACACAAAAAGCTACCACTTTGGTTGTGTTTGCCAGGCAGTGAAGACAGAGACAGCAAGGCCAAGGAATCTGTCTGTTTCACCCCCCACAGTGGACGATTGGAGAAATCAAAAAAAGTGAAAGATTACTTTTATAGCCAAGTAAAGGATAAGGGGGAAATAATGTTTCAACATTTGCTAATGTTCGTATGCTAGCTGCAGGCACAGGTCAGTGAGATACATCCCTTGACAGGTAAAGGATGAGGTGGAAATTACGTTTTACCATTTACTTATGTTTATATGCTAACACCCAGTCAGCAAGCACAGAATGTCCCCCCTCCTAACCAACACGGACAGTCCACCAGAAACCCAGTCAGCAAACATGGACAGTCCCCCCTTCACCCCACCTACAAGGACAGTCCCCCCAGACACCCAAACAGTCCCTCCCTCCCCACCAGACACCGGACCAGTGAGCATAGAATGCCCCTCCCAATCAACAAGGACAGTCCCACCAGACACTCAGGCAGCCAGCAAACATGGACGGTCCCCCCATATCCCACCAAGGACAGTCCCCACCCCACCGACACGCAGCTAGCAAGCACAGAATTTCCCCTGCCCCACCAACACGAACAATCCCCCCAAACACCTGGCTAGCAAACACGGAGAGTTCCCCTTCCCCAACAACATTGATAGTCCATCCTAGACACCTGATCAGCAATCACCGACATTCACCCCACCATAAGCCAACATGGAAAGATCCCCCAGACACCCGACCAGCAAATAGTCCCCCCCCTCCCCACAATACACCCAGCAGGCAAACATGGACAGTCCCCCTTTTCTACCATCATGGACAGTCCCCCCAGACAAATGGCCAGCCAAGTCCACCAAACAATGGCTAGTGTCACCACCCCACCATCACAGCCAGTGTCCCCACATCACCATGGCCTGTGTCTCCACCCCACCAGACCCCAGAATAGAAAACAGACTGTCCCCCAGCCCCACCAAACACTGACCACCCTTCCAGTCCCAAACACTAACCACCCCAACCCCAAACACTGATTGTCCCCCCCAGCCTCACCAAATGCAGGCCCTCCCCCAGCACCAAACACTGACCGTCCTCACAGTGAGTCAGCCCCAAAACACACAGACTGTCTCCCCCGACCCCAACCCCACAAAACAGACCATCCCCCCAGCCCCACCAAACACAGACCGTCCAGTGAGTTTCCCCAACCAACCCCACCACACCAGTAGCACAGTAACCTGAGTGCCCCACCCCACCAACACGACCAGTGTCCACATCATACCAAACAAATAGGCGCCCTCACCCACCCCACCAACATGGACAGTCTCAACAGCCAGCAAATCCCCTCCCGCCCAAAGAAACACAAGCTGACAGCAAACTTTCCACCCACCCTCCAAGACACATGGCCATGGCCAAGACAGCCCCGAAAAACACATTTCTGGGATGTGAACGGTATTCATTTCCAACAACAGGCTTGCAGCACAGTTACTCACCAAATCAGTAAGAGGCACAGACAGGGCAGCATGCAGCAGGGCAGCAAGGCCAAGAAGGCAGGTCAATGGCGAGTCTCTCCCAACAGTCCGTTCCTCTCCCGATTAATCCCCCGACGAGACAGTAACTAATTTTTTCTGACACCAGATGAACGTGTCGCATTATGGGTCTGCTATAGCCTGCATGACGGCCGGCTTCTTCACTGTTCTGGGCCTGGCTGTTCACTGACCTGAATAATCCCTCTTAGTGGACCGTGGAACTGGTGGGCAATGGGTGTGGTGTGGGACTTGCCGACAACACGGTAAATCTTTTTCTGGCCTGCTGGACAAAGGAGCTGGGTGTGCAGGCAAGCCTGGCCATGCCTCAGACTCGCTGTAATTGTACTACTCACTCCTCTGCCTTGTCTGTCCAGTGTTAGAGGCCTTGTGGCCGCAGGCCTCCTAGGGTCTCGGGGATGGGAGGCTCAGGTGGCAGCAGGAGAGCCCAGAGCACAGCTGGCTGCACTGAGAAATCAACAGTAGGTAGTCAGAGGACTCGGGTGAGGTATATTTAGATTGGGCTGTTCAGGACAGGAGGAGGGTGGGAACACTAGACTGACTGAGACACTGGTGACACCTGACAGACAACCAGTGACTGCTGCTCGACATCCTCGAATAGCTATCTCTCCTCAGTCCTACGCTATATATGGATGCTGCTGCTGCTCCTTCATGGAAGGCACACAAACAACTAAATGGCGCCACTAACGGAGTACTGCTCATGCGATGGCGCCAGCTTGCAGCACTCTCTGATTGGCTGTAACATGCAGGCTACTATGGTTGCAGGCTTGCAGCCAATCAGAAAAGGGAATAGTTTTTTGTTTAAGAGACATGGCACTGCGCCACCACCCCTCCTCCTCTGGAGAGGTGCAGGCAGTCCAGGCATAGCCCTGAGCCCATTCAATATTAAAAAAAAAAAAGATAAATGGAGAATGGTGGCTGGGCTCCTAAAAAAGTCCTGGTCCAATTTCTTGGGTGGGGGGGCAGCTTGCCCCTCTGCCCCCCCCCCACAATCTACGCCTATGCCTACAGTACCTTGATTTCAGCAAAGTCTTTGACAATATCCAACGCAGAAGGATGATTAACAAGATGAGTAGTCTGGCAGTGGTGCACAAGCTGATAAACTGGGTTAGAAACTGGCTGATGGACAGGAGGCAGAGGGTGGTGGTAATGGGATCCAATCTGGTGAGAGGTGGTGGCCAGTGGGGTACCTCAGGGATAAGTCCTGGGACCAGTCCTGTTCAATGTCTTCATTACAGACATTGCAGAAGGGCTAGAAGCAAAGGTCTGTCTACCTGTTTGCATATGACACCAATATCTGTAGCAGAGTGAATACTCCAGAAGGGGTGGAGAAAATGAACAGGGACATGGAAAGGCTTCAAAAATGGCCTTAGGAGAGGCAACTGCGGTTCAATGCAAAGAAGCCTAAATAATGCACCTGAGCAGAGGGAAACCTGTGGAGAGTTACAGGATGGGGTGCAGGTGCTGATGATCACCAAGGAAGAAAGGGACCTAGGAGTTACCAGTTCTGATGACCAAAAGGTGTCAAAGCAGAGCACATATGTTGCAATAATGGCCAGTGGCATGCTGAGATGCATAGGCAGACGTATCACTAGCAAAAGGCATGAGGTGGTGATGCCACTGTATAATGTATTAGTGAGGCCTCACCTACAGTACTATGTGCAAATCTGGAGGCCGTAAATGCACAAGGCCATTGACAGGGTGGAGGCAGCCCACAGAAAGGCAACCAAGATGGTACATGGCTTGCAACACAGAACATATCAGGAGAGATTAAAAGGACCTCAATATGTACTTACTGGAGGAAAGGAGGGAGTGGGGGAACATAACAGATACATTCAAGTACCTCAAGGGCATAAACAAGGTGCAAAGGTAGACATCTTTCAATACATCAAATGTTCAACATTGACAAGTGCTTGTTTTTTTTATCCCCCAAAATACGAAAACTATCCATCATTGTCCACTGTGTAACCCCCCTTCCTAAACAGTATATAGATACTGGGAGTGCCCAATCCCCCAGTGTCCTCATCTGTCTGTCCATTGTTATGCGTTGCGTAAACCCCCCCAAACAGTATGCAGACATGGGGGTGCCCAATCCCCCAGTATCATCTGTCCGTCCATTGTTGTCCACTGTGTAACCCTCCCCAACAGTATACAGACACTGGGGGTGCCCAATCTCCCCATGTCCTCACCTTTTCAGCAAACTCCCTGAAAAAACAAAAACTGTCCCTCATCATTTTTTTCCCCTGTAAAAAAAGAAAACCATCCATCTTTTCCCATTCCGCCATTATCCAAGCCCTTACTCTCCCACTCAGAACCCACCGGCCCACACCCCACACACCCCATACTTACCCACCCAGAGGTCTGTCACCATAACCTACCTTGGACTGCAGGCATGTCTTTGCTCTTCAAAGCCCAACCACGAACTGAGGTAAGCACTTTAATGTATTTCAAAAGATTTTCAGCTTAGTGGCTTAACTTGCCCATTCTTAAATATTTTTGCCCAAAATTTTCAACGTATATTTTTGGGTACCTCCCCTCACGAACAACTTCACTAAAAGCGTGACCCTGAGCAAGCCACTTAATTTCCTTGTGCTCCCAGGTCACACCTGTAAACAAGCTTTCAGCTTAGTGTGTCTCTCCTGGTAAAAAAAAAAAAAAAAAATTTAAATGAAATTAAAAAAAGCAATTTTCAGACATCCCCCATGAGACCAGTGTACATGATGAACATTCGGCATTGACAAATGCTTGTTAAGACATTCCAATTAGAATCTTGCAGAAGTTTTAAGTTGTCATTTTGTTTAGCTCACTTTCCATTGTTCTCTGCCATTTTATTCATACCCTCCCCCAATCTCTGTTGTGGCAAAACTAACACAATCAACTTTAAAAACATTGGCAAAACACTTACAACTTCTCCCAGTAGTCATTAAATTCCTAATTATAGCAGACAGCATCTCTCAGTGATACCAGCTCCTGTTTCCTCACCCAGCCACATCCTCATTCCTGGTCTCGCTGAACAGAGGCAAAAGAAAACAAAACTCCCATTTCAGCATTTTCACTCTAGTTTCTTCATCGTGCAGTTACCATAACTGGGTCACATAAACAGAAGCCACTGTCTCCCGTTCATAGTATGCACCCATTGCTGTCCTCCCAAACCCGGAAGTAGAACACCTCTAATTAAAAAGAGTTTTTTTACATACTGCAGCAACCTCTCAATGAAACTTGTTAAATAAATAATTGTTGTGACCTTATTAAGCATAGTTTCTTTTTCCTGTTTTGTATTTATTTATAGTGTATGTGGGAAAGACAGAGTAGAAAGACAGCGCTGAGCTGCTCCACCAGGGAAACCCGCTCCACGTTTAGCCAGGTTTGCTGCTTTTAAGGTTTACCTTTTAATTAAACAGTAGTTTGTAATGCAAAAGCTGCTTATAGCTTTCATCTAAGCTTTTTTTGAGTTCAGTTTTATTGCTCTGCGATTGCTTTCCTTGGTAGAAGTGTGCCATTGGGTAGTAAGATCAAACTGGCATTCTACAGCTGTGTTACTATTTGCGGGCCGTACAAATTTACTGGCCAAAGATTTGTTGGAATGTTTTTGCAGCACATGGCTATTTTCCATGCTGATGCCATCGGTAAGTTTGGCGTAAGCACTGGAGCTGAAAGGAGGAGAACACTCACCTGAATCACACAGCAGTTGGAAAACAGATTTACATTAATAGTCTATATTTAATTTTTGGGGGCGAGACAAGCTAAATTCAACAAACACTTAAAAAGAGGAAAATAAAAATGTAGCCTGATAGCTTACTGCTTCAGTGAGCAGAAAGGGACACACACGGAGTATAAAATTACCAAAGTAAGACAAAACGACAAAAATAGTAGCTAACTAAATGTAATCAATATTATTATCATTATCATCATTACTATTACTAATTTAATGTAGCACCAGTAGGCAAAAGAACTATTTTATGTTAATAACACATATTCATTTACATTTTTACTTATTAAAAAATCTGTTTCCAATTAAAAGACATGCTTCTAAGAATAAAGGGTAATATTATAAGCATAATAAGACACTCCAGGGTTGTGCATTATGGTGTGATAACTGCACTCCTAGAGGGAAACCAGCACCCAGCCTTCAGCCTCATGCCTAACTACACCCCTAGTAGTGCGGTTATCACACCGTAATGCACACCCTGTTATGTCTTATTGTTTGCCTATCCCTCCCAACTATATCATTAGCATTGTGATCTCACTAACAATGGCATTACAGGTTACTGACCTGGCAGCTACTGAGTGGCTGTTGCTAAGCAGCAGTGATGTCATATTCAGTGAGGTCACTATACTGGAAATGTAGTTGGAGGGAGGGGAATAGATATGTCTGCTGCCAGGCAGAGTGCTGTCCCACAAACCACATCTACTAACATCAGGTAAACAATCTTCTAACTAAACAAAGGGAAAAGAAAAAGTAACTCGGATATAAAAAGGTAATGCATGACTGCTTATGAAAAAACTAATATTATTTTTACACAGTACACTAGCTCTTTAAGAGAAAAAAACACTTTTTGATAGAGGTCCACATCAGGCTTGTCTCCCTACTCCCTTCAGAGTGGAATGGGAAAGAGCTGCCTCGTTTTCCCCTTCAATGTACTACATATTGCTTAGTAGGTGAAATAAGGTTAATGGACATGACAAATGATGGATGATGCCACTAGGATGAGTAGCTAGCTACTAAAGGCAAATACCCACCATATGACAGGCTAGCAAAAACTGTAACCCATATAAAAGATTTCCCTTATCCAGTAATTCCAAATTATATGCACCATTAACTCCCATATGGACTTGTTAGACTAGAGTAGAAATATGAATAACCATAAGACACGCCATATTTTTTTCTTTGCACTTTAACTTTTTATTAGATTTTTCAACATACAGAGATATACAAATGTGATATCAGAATGGACATAAACAAGGAGCATTTGCTGATATCCATAATATGGAGAATAATGCATATGAAGCTATGCTCAGCAAGGCTGTGTTTCCATCAAAAGGTACTGATGACATTGTAAGGACTTCAAGACCGACATCTGCGATGCCCCTGATGTCATCAGACCCCTGTAATTGAAACATAACCAAGTTGTCTATGGCTGCATGTCATCATTTGTATAGTACATTATTTGAAACATAAAATGAAAAACATGCTTTTTTTCTTCCCAAAAAATCTTCATTTAAGTTATTTATTATTTAAAAAAAAAAACAGATAACCAGTCTCATCCAGCTGCTGGAAACCCACCCATGTGAGATGTGGGTTCCTCTTTTCCAAACTGATGAAACAACAGAAGATTTTGTTTTAGGGAAGGGTCTCAGTTCTGTGTGATACTTGAATCTTTGGGGCAAGTTGGCATTGTGAAGGGAGCAGTGTTTGTTAGTTTTGCAGCATGGTGCCAGAATAATGCTAAATAATGAAGCCAAGAGCTGAATCCCCACTGTCTAAGAAGACTAAAGCAAAACTGAAGTGTCAGTTAGCAGAAAGAAAAGAGACATCACTCTCTAACAAAACCAGTCCCATTAACAAATTTCTTTCTCACGGGAGCCCTGTCGCAGGTATATGATCAGAGGGTGGTAAAATGGCTACAGCATCTACTAATGGCTCCAACATGAGACCCCCTGCTCACAATTCTCCCAACCATCTGACCACTGTCCCTGCTGTTGTAGCTGCTAAATTGCAGACTTAACCTGAAATAGGAACTGCCATCCAATGTCTTCATCATGTTTGTGTTAATACTAATGAACATCTGGGTAAACTTATCTCCATAACTGATACTCTGGAAAATCTACATGACAATCTACGGGCCAATTTGAGTTCTGTGAGAGGTAGCACCAAAGATTTGAGACTCAGTATAGGAATTCATAAAGCTAAGGTTATATATTGTGATGCTGTTGTCTCTGTAAACACTAGGGACTATGGTTTAAATGAGAAGGAAATGGAAAGCAATTGAAAATGCTTTGCATTACAAAAACATTCAATTTGTGGGAATATCTGAATTACTAGAAAGGCAGTTTGCTACCTAGCTCACTGAAAGATATTTTTATTAATGCCCCACAACTGCCAAAAGGCAATTTGCCTTTTGTTATGAAAGTCTATAGGATCCCCATCAAGCAAACCAAACTTAAAGTAAAAATAACAATATTCAAAACACTGCAGCGATAGATAAAGCTAATAGCAATGATAATGTGTATGCTTACCTTTGAAATTGATAAGGAACTTCTGATGAAAATAGTCAGACTATGAGGAAATACTGAATACAAGGACATTAAATTTCAAATGTTCCATGATGTTTATTGTAATTCACAACATGGAAAAAACAATTTCTGGTAGTCAAAAATGAGGTGCTGGAGATTGGAAGGACATTTTCAGTAAAGAAGCCTGCAAAATGCAGAGTTAGACTGGAAGGGAATACCCAGGTGTTTTTTGATGTGGGTCAGCTTTTTTGATGTGGGCTTTCTAATGGGAGAAATGAACAACCCTCTTATGTGATTGCTAATGATGATGATGTCTCTGCTAGGCATTATGTGCAGCTGCAGGACCTTCTGATGGGAGAACTAAACATTCCACTTATACAATTACTGCTGTTGCTGATGTTTCTACTAGGCATTATGTGCAACTCAGAGTGTTCAGAAGACTCTTCTACAGAATCTGCAAAAATGGTTGCTACCACATCATCAGAACAAGGAAGGATAAAGTGACTTTGATTTTGGTTTATGAACATATAATCTGCATAAGTTAGCAGTGGACTTCAGTGATTAAATTTTTGTTATGCATTTCTCTTTCCTGTTTTCAGCAGGATAAAAGGGGTAGTTGTTTAGCTGGACCGCATTAAGAGATCTGAGAGGTGTACAAAAAATGCATTGCTACACCTTCACATTTGATGCCAAAACTGGGTTGAGAGACATAATTTCTTTCAAGCCTTGTAGATGGGACAGGTGATGTAACTTTGGTATGATTTTGCTGAGGTTGCATGTAAGCCCACTTTATTTTTTGGGGTGAACTAAGTGGAGGACTGACTATGGGTGAATGGAACTGGTCAGCAGAAGAGTTTCTCCCTGTAACATATCGAAGCCTGTATTTCTCTAGCCCGGTGGTGCATAATTAATTAGTTTGTAGAGCATTTAAGTTTAACTCTTGTCCCAGCTTACTTGTTGTATTGATGTTCTAACTTATAAATTGCAAGTTTATTCTTTGGTTTAAAATTACATCTCTGTTTACAGTTTGAACGTAGAAGGAAGAATGAACATGTATATATCTTGCAATTTAATTTGATAAAAATACCAATGAAGTACAGGGAAAATTAAAGAAAAACAGCAGGTAACACAATGATCAATTCTAATTAAAAAATGCTATTGTACCACAGAAGGGCACAGCAGCATTATGTGATCTTTGAATTATTGTACAACAGCTTTTTATGTAGGAATGAAATCAATGCGCAGCACAGGGTAACCATATACTATATTTACAGTTAGTGTACCTCTAGTGAACTAGGAAAGGAAAAATAAAAAAGCAACACATATACCTACTGAACCAAAACAAGCAATATACAGAGGTGCCAATATTTTTTTTTCAATATTATTCAGTGTTGAGGAAAATACTAATAGTACTGTGCATTAGTATTCTATTAGACTTCCTATATGGCCATACATTTATACTAATGCTATCTGTGAAAACATTGAATGTCCTGCAACCATAGGATGTCTGCTCTGCATTGTGCTGTCTTTTTCTGTGCTACAAACATTGAATTTGTTGGCAGAAAACCACTTGGCCCACTCCGTCTGCTTAGATGGTCCATGCCAAGTATGCCTCCACAGACCCTGACTGGTATTTGGTGAAGATCCCTCCTCCCTGCCTATTCACTTATATTGCCTTATGTCTATCCCACACATACTTGAAGCCTTCTACTGTTTTTACTTCTGCCACTTCCCCCAGCAATTGATTGCAGGCATCTACCACTCTTACAGTGAAACAGTACTTCTACACATCCATCTGTAACCCCCACCCAAGTTTCATTGATGCCATCTGGTCTTGGTACTCTGTCTCCTTTGAAAGAGACACTCCTCTTGTACCTGGTTCATCTATGTGAGGTACTTCTAGGTCTCTAACATGACCCCTCTTGTTCTCCTCTCTTTCAGTGTGTACATATTTAGATCCCTCAGTCTCTTTGGATAGGACTTTTGGTGCAACCCATTCACCATTTAGTTGTTCTCATCTGGACTGCCTCCACTTTGTCTATGTCCTTTCTTAAGTACAGCCTTCAGAACTGGAAAGAATACTCCAGCTGGGGTCTCACCAATGAATGATACAGTGGCAAAACCACCTACCTCTTCTTGGTGGAGATACCTCTCCCAATGCATCCCAGCATTGCACTGGCCCCACCCACTCCTTTGTCTCACTCCTTTGTCTCACTATGCACTTTGAGGTCATCAGATTTGATAACCCCAAGGTCTCTTTCCTGCTTAATGACTGATAGTACATAATTTGTACATTTTGGCATTAAACCCCGCTTACCATGTTTTTGACCACTCATTGAGTTTCCCAGGATCCCTATGTATTCTTTCCATGCCCTCCTGATTGTCCACACTATTATGCATTTTGGTATCATCAGCAAAAAGTCATACTTTCTTTTCTAGTTCATCTGCAATGTCACTTATGAAGACTTTGAAGAGAACCAGTCCCAATACTGAGCCCTGTAGCATCCCACTGGACTCACTTCCATCTTTAGAGTAAGTGCTATTAACCATCACCCTTTGCCTCCTAACTGTTAACCAATTTCTAACCCAATTCACTATATCAGGCCCCATTCCTAGGCTAATACATTTTTAATTAGTCTCCAGTGCAGCACAGTGCTGAAGGCCTTGCTCATTTCAAGACTGGCCACATCCACTGCCCTTTCCTGATCCATTCCCCTGGTCAGCCAGTCAAGCAAATCAATCCAGTTAATCTGGCATGACTCCTCCCTCTGAATACTATCTCAGATAGTACCAGCACTGGCTCTGACTGTCTTGAATCCAGGCTCCTAGAAATTGCAGTTTCATTTATATCCTCCCCACTGGCTAGAATTTTCACTCTGTCTCTGTGCCATAGTTAAGTCCCTGATATTTGGAAAATCGCCAGTCATCCCAGTTTTTAAAAAAGGTGATCCCAAAGACATTTCTAACCACTGACCTATTACTATCCTCTCTGTCCTAAGTAAGATACTTGAGAAACTCATTGCCTCACAAACAATTGACTATCTACTTAAACATAACCTTCTCTCTGACAAACAACATGGGTTCCATAAGGGTCAAAGTACCTCCACCGCATTGCTCAAATTTACGGATGATACTCTCTCAACCATGGATTCTGACCTTCTGAAAGGTGTGGTCTTTATAGATTTGACAAAGGCTTTTGATCTTGTTGATCACCTGCTACTTCTTTCCATTCTTCAGTCCATGGGTATCTCACCGCTTGTTGTAGCATGGTTCTGCAGTTATCTCTCCAATAGAGTTCAGGTTATTAAATTCAGTTCTGCCCTCTCTGATCAAACTACCATTAATATTGGAGTTCCCCAGGGGTCCATTATGGGCCCCCTCCTCTTTTCCATATTTATCAATAACATTACCATGGACACCACCTCCTGCTCTTTCCTCCTCTATGTGGACAATCTCGTCTTGTATGCTAGCTCCAAACATGCATCTGACATCAACCTACAACTCTCCTCTGACTTCTCACATATCCAAGCTTGGCTCTCTGTGCACAAACTCATTCTAAATATATAGGTAAAACTCAAGCCATGATCTTTGGCTCTGCCTCCAAGCTTAGATCTTGCCCAGACCAACTTAAGGTATTCTGCTCTGATGGCTTTCTAATAGATACTGTCAGTTCATTTAACCATCCTGGAGTTCTACTGGACCAGTCCCTTGACTCTGACCTCCATATCCAGTCCACTTTCAAATCAGTGAATACTAAACTTGGGATTGCATAGAGAACCAGCTATGCCCTAACCCTTTCCACTAGAATGGCTATTGCCCATGGCATCCTGCTGCCTGCCCTCTCCTATAGTATTGCTACCTTTGCTGCCATGCCCAAGGCTACTCTTCTCAAATGGGACATCACCTACAACAATATCTGTCGCTATGCCTCTGCATCATAAACAACGCTGCCAACTCTATGCAGATATACAGTAAATTGGATCCCCCCATCTGCCATCAGACTCCTCTCCCTTGGCACCTTGGTGGATAGTGTTATCAGATCTCAAACCCCTTCATCTCTTGCCTCCTTGCTGCTCCCTCAATCCTCCTTCTATGGCTTATGCTCTGTCTAATAATCTCTCCTCCATGTACCAAGATGTAAGATCCCTAAGGGAGCATGCTCCTTCTCTCACTCTGCCCTGCAGCTCTGGAACTCCCTTCCCTTAAACATTCAACAATCATCGTCCCATGCCATCTTTAAAAAAGAATTTCATATCTACCTATCCAAATCAGTCTTCTGCTCATGCTTTCATCCTCCATAACTCACCATAGCCAGCTGCCCACTCTCTGCAAACTACTTAGCTCCCCTATTCTTACCCTCCTCTCCTTACCAACCTGACCCTGACTTGTTCTATTTCTGCCTTATGGCTATAAGTTTCCTTTTACCCATATGCTTTCAACTGTTTGCACTTATACTGTCCTGCATCTTTTATGACCTTTCCCATGTCACTAGTTTTGGACCCTGGTCATTGTTTCCCCTCTACATGGTCTTTTGTTATCTGCACTTATATGTAATAGCCTAGCACAAGTTATAGCCTAGTATGTTTTGTTTTTTCCCTATCTTGGATTATTGCTCATCCCTTTTGTTTCAAAATACCTCTCAGTGCCTTCTTGCTACTTACTTTGTGAACCTCATTTACCAGATCCTTACTGCATGTTTTGATATGGAATTATTTCTGCTATCTATTGAAACCTATTGTGAAATTTGTTCAGTTTGTTGTAACCTTTTGTGAACTTTTTCCTGTTATTGTATTGCTATGTTGATGGCTTTGTAACCTCCTGGGTCATGCCTGAAAATAATCATTTTATGGCTAGTGCACCAACCCAGTAAACAAAAACTAAATAAATAAATAAAATAAATAATTCACGCTGCCTTTGATCTTACAGCCACTTTGATTCAAGATACTTTATCAACGTTTCCTTTAGCAGTGTTTCCATTAATTTTCCCACCACTGAGGTGAGGCTCATGGGCAGGGCCACTGGAAAATTGTGGAAAATGTTACCCAAAAATGCGGGGATTTTTTTGCAGAAATTACGGGAAAATTGCAGGGGTTCACTATACATCCCCACTGTCCCCTAATAAATCTTTTATTGTCTGCTGCAGCTTGTATTGATCACATTAGATAAATGTATTGCCACTTGTAAATGCTTTTAATATGAAGAAAGGTGTGTGTTTTTGAAATGCACTGCAAATTAATTGTTATGTAGCATATCTTCTAAAAATCAAGACATCTAAATCATACAGTGCTAACTAGATTTTATTCAATAATTTACAGTTAGTCTGTACTGAATACATCCTGAAACAACATATTTTACCAGTTTCAATATGTTAAATAATGAAGCCTATTTAAACTACGTGCTTTGGTGCAAGAAAACACTAAACAGATAACCAGGGTGCCTAATAAAGGTCTAGTAAGAAAAATGTGTATTTTGTTAAAATAATTACTGTTCTTAATCAGCACTGTAAGTACATTTTAAAATCACATGATAAAAATATCAAATCATACCAGTAGCTTTTCATTACATCATGCAATAGTTTTCAGTACATTGTACTTTTGTTCTACTCAGTTTGCAGTGATTTTACTTGGGTTGCAATTATTTTGTCTATTTGAAGATAACTGTTTAACTATACTTAACCTGTTCAGCGTGTTTTCAGAAATGTTTCCTTTTTGTGGGTTTTGCATGTGAGTATGCAGTTGCGGCAGACTGACATATAAGGAATCACTGTCACCAAACCCTCAGAAGCACATTCAAGTTTATAATTAACAAGGCCATCCAAACTCCTGACACATTTGAATCAAAATCCTTTCAGATTGAAAGTATTTAAACAAGGAAAATCTACCCTACCATTCAAAAACAAGCATTGTGATCAATGCTTCATTTAGGTGAATGGGACACTTTGCACCTCTTCTCACACCTCTTGTTTCAGTCTCTGTGTCAGCAAAAAGTTCTCTGATAGTCTGCTTTAACACAGATTTTTAAGTGTTCAAGTCTACCTATGCATGACCAGAGGATTTTGAAACCAAAGCAAGGAAGTGAATCACATGAAAGCAAAGTTACATTTGATCCCCTCTTACCTCACACTGTACTGTTTTGGATAAATCCAAGTTTGTGTACTAAATTGTTAGCATATCTGAGTAGATTTCCTTGAGAATTTAAATATTTTTATACAATTACAGTCAACAATTCCATAAATGTAAGAAAGTGCAAGAAATTGTCGATTTTGTGCGGAGAAGGGTCGAAATTGTGAAAAAATTATGCCCGCAATTTTCCAGTGGTCCTGCTCATGGGTCTATAGTTGCTAGCCATTTCACTGGCAGCTTGGCAGAAGACACCAGGAGAAAGGACTGCTGTGTGACTGAACTTCTCTGCTGGGACTATATTGCCCTCCTTCCCTCCCTCCACCCCCCCACCCAAAGTTAGTTCTATTTTTATAGGCACAGGATTTGACTGACAACAGGAACTTCCTGTTTAGGGGCAGGAGTAGTGATCACAGAACCACCAAGGACCCACCATCCTAGAAGGGCAAGAGTAGCCTCCGGCCCCCTCTAGCTGCTGGAGGTCTGCCTCTGAACAAGTAAGTGGTCTACTGAGAAATATAGGATATTCTTGTCTCAGAACAGGACAATCAGGAGCTTAAAGGGCACACAGGCAGAAAGTAAGAGAGAGAAAAAAAACAGAGGAAAGAGTAAGGATTGCAAACAGTTAAGGGGCCAGAAATAAGACATGATTGGAGTGGTGCAGTGCAGTGGCTGTGGAGCAGCAGTCTTCCGGGAGATGTTCTGGAGGATGCGGTGTTGTCCCATCTGCAGGCACCTCTCTGGGCTGAGGGAGGAGGTTGCTCATCTCCAGGCTGAGTTGGCCAGAATTTTTGGGACCTCCTCTTCCATCCAGGGACCACCAGTGCCACTGCCGTTGCCTCAGAGGTTGCCAAGAAAGAGGAGCGGTTGGACCACAGTGGGCTCAGGGAGGGTGAGGGTGGTGGAACAGAGGTGCATCCCTCCAGTTGTACCTCTCCACAATTTCCTATGCCATTCTGGCAAAGTGTGGTTCCTCTATGGAGGCACCTGCAGTGGAGACCAAGGAGGATGCTGGGAACCTCCACAAAGGAGACCCACAGGAGGGTGGCAGGGGACCCTGCAGGGGAAGGAAACAACTCTTGGTGGGGGACTCCATTGTTAGGAAGGTAGAACTGGGCAAGGAAGGGGAGAGGGAGGTAAGGTGCCTGCCTGGCGCCATGGCTTGGAGGGACAGGGAGCGAATCCTCAGGATTGCCAGAGCAGCTGCACAGGGGAGGGAGCTGGATGTCATTGTCCACCTAGGGACAAATGACCTGGCTAAGAAAGGGATTAGAGAAGTGCAGGAAGAGTTTGTGGAATTGGGAGGGGGTCTTAGTCAAGTAGCACTTACGGTAACCTTCTCGGAGGTGCTACCCATCTATGGCATAGGAGAGCTAGGGTGTTCCGTGCCATGGGATTCCAATAAGTGGTTGAAAACTAGTGTGGAGCTCAAGGGATTTGGCTTCATTGGGGACTGGGGGTCCACCTGGAGTGATGTAAGCCTATACTGGCATGATGGGCTGCATCTGTCCGGGAGGGGAACCAGGATCCTAGGTGATAGGTTTAAATGCTTCATTGGCAAGCTTTTAAACTAGCCAAGGGGGAAGGCACTGGAAAGAAGCAGGAAAATCCTAGCCTCCCCCAAACAATCACAGTAGTAAGTGTGGCAAACACCAACTTGGAAGTGTCGATAGGGAGAAGGGCAGGGGTAAATGGAGAAAGTGACAAAGGCAAGAAGGACAGGGATGGCGCAAAAGGGGGTAAGACCATCAGGAAATGGAGGGTAATGAGTACCAATGCCCGTAGTCTGGGCAACAAGCTCCCTGAGCTGGTGGCCTTAATGGAAGAGGGATGCCTGGATATCAGTAGCAGTCACAGAAACATGGTACACAAAGAACCATGACTGGGATGTTAACATACCAGGGTACATAACCTACAGAGAGAGGCAGGCAGGAGAAGAGGGGGAGAGTAGCTCTCCATGTAAAGGAAGGATAAAAGCAACTGAACAAAAGAGTAAACAAGGAGGAGAGGAGGCACTGTGGGTCACCTTGGAGACTGGAAAGGGCACCACAATCTGCACAGGGTTGTGTACAGACCCCCATGTCAGGGGGAAGGAAATGGACAAGGATATGATGGAAGGCATTCTTAGAATGGCAGAGAAGAGATACTGTTGATGGGAGACCTGAATATGCCAGATGTTAACTGGAGCACATTTGCTGCAGCCACATCCAAGAGCAGGGCCATTCTTGATGCCCTACAGGTGGCAGGCATTAGACAGCTAGTTTCGAACCCTACTGTGAGGGACAATCTTTAGACCTCATACCTCAAATGGGGCAGTGAGAGGATCTCAGATCTAGAAGTGGCTTGCCATCTGGGGACAAGTGACCATCAAACAGTGTGGTTCACATTAAACTCATCTACAGAGTCAAGCCATACAAAAGTGAGGGTACTGGACTTTAGGAGGCTGACTTTGGCAAGATGGGAGTGCCTCAGAAAAGCATTAGCAAACAGGCTAGAAGGAGGTGAGAGCAACAATGGGAATTATCAAAACTGCCATCACAGAGGCAACAAGCCTTTGTGTGAAGCAAATAAACAAATCAAAATGAAAGAAAAGCCACTATGGTTCTCAAAAGGGTGGCTGTGAAAGTCAGGAAGAAAAGATAACATTCCGGAGTATAGGAAACACAGAAGGAGCAGGACAGAGGCTGTACCAGTTAAGGCAGAAAGAAGCAGGAGGGAAGTCAGAATAGCAAAGGCCCAAACTGAGGAAAAGATAGCCAACCCAGTTAAGAAGGGGATAAAACCTTTTATAGGTACATCAGCAGCGTAGAAAAGACAAAGGAGGGATAGTGAGGCTGAATAGAATGAACGGTGGGTGGGCAGAGGGACAGTGAAAAAGCAGGAATACTGAACGAATATTTCTGCTCAGTATTCACAAAAGAGGAGGGGGAAGTGCCTAATCCAATTAACAGAAGCACTCTTGATAGGGGGGTCGATCCCAGACCTTTCACAGAAGAAAGGGTTCTGCAAGAACTCCTAAAACTGAAGGTGGACAAAGCAATGGGTCCTGATGGAATTCACCCTAGAATTCTAAAGAATTAAGGAAGGAACTAGTGAAACCACTGGCTACTCTTTTTAATAAATCAAGGGAGGATGAGTGGCACTGGAGGACTGGAGGAAGGCGATGTAATCCCCTTCACAAAAGTGGGACCAAGACAGAGGCAGGAAACTACAGACCCTATCAGTCTGACCTCTGTGGTAGGGAAAGTGATGGAGTCACTTCTGAAGGAAAGAATAGTTGAGTACCTAGAGGTCAGTGGAGCACAGGATCCAAGGCAGCATGGGTTCCATGCGGAAGGTCATGTCAGACGAATCTAATAGATTTCTTTGACTGGGTGACCAAAGTAGTAGACCAGGGAGGGCTGTGGACATGGCCTACCTAGACTTTAGCAAGGCATTTGACACAGTACCACACAAAGATTATTAGTCAAATTAACCAGCCTGGAAGTGGGTCCCAGGGTGGTAGCCTGGGTAAAACATTGGCTGGACAACAGGACACAGAAGGTAATTGTAAATGGAGTCCACTCTGAAGAAAGGGTGGTTACTAGTGGATGCAGTTCAGTAATGGGTCCAGTCCTTTTTAATGTCTTCATCAGTGACATTGCAGAGGACTGGAAGGAAAAGTATGCCTTTTGCAGATGACACAAAGATCTGCAACAGGGTTGATACAAGGAGGCGTGGAAAGGATGAAAAGGTTTGGCAAGGTTGGAGGAATGGTCAAACGTATGGCAGCTAGGATTCAATGCAAAAAGTGCAAAATAATGCACCTGGAAACAAGAACCCAGGGAAGAATACACAATGGGTTGGGAGGTAGTAACAACAACAAAACAGGAAAGGGACCTGGGGGTAATCATATCAGATGACCTTAAGGTTGTAAGCAATGTGAGAGAAAGGCAGTAGGGAGGGCGGGGTATACTGGGATGTATAGGGAGAGGCATCAGCAGCAGAAAACAGGACGTTGTTATCCTCTGTGTACAGACAGTTGGTGAGACCCCATCTGGAATACTGTGTCCAGTTCTGAGACCCCATCTCCGCAAGGACATAGACAGGATAGAGGCAGTCAGAGGATGGCAACTAAAATGGTGCAGGGTCTGCAAGAGAAGCCGTATGAGGAGAGACTAAAGGAGCTTAATATGTATACCCTTGAGGAAAGAAGGGAGAGGGGGGACATGATAGAAACTTTCAAGTACCTCAAGGGAATCAACAAAGTCCAAGAGGGTAGCATCTTTCAGAAAAAGAGACTTGCAAGAACAAGGGGACACAATTTAAAGATAGAAGGAGGGCGGTTCAGGGGCAATGTGAGGAAATATTTCACAGAGAGGGTAGTGGATGCATGGAACAGCCTTCCTGAGGAAGTTGTGGGGTCTAAAACTGTGGGAGAATTCAAGAATGCATGGGACAGACATAAGGCAATTCTTGTGGGGGGCAGGAAGATATAGGCTGTTGGTTAACTAGGATCTGCGGCCTATCCTGTAGGTAGGGAAATGGGCAGGCTAGATGGGCCTAGCGGTCCTTATCTGCTGTCAAAGTCTATGTTTCTATGTTTCACTGCTGCCACTCTTATGCAGAAGGACCACAACTGCTCTCCTCCAATCCTCCAGAACCATGTCCAGTTCCAGTGAGCTGTTGAATGAGACCATCCCTGAGTTCTTTTAGTACTGTTGGATGTATCCATCTGGACACATAGCCTTGTTCACTTTTAGAGATGCAAGTCCTTTCAGAACTCTTACTTTTGAAATGGACTTGAGCTCACCTCCTCCTTCCCCTTGTTCCTGCTGCTCCCTGGTGGCCCATCCTCCCCCCCACCTCCACTGCAAAGATTGAGCAGAAGTACCTGTTTAGGACATCTGCTTTTTCTTGGTCCTCTTCTGTGCAGTCTCCTTCTGCTGCCCTCCTTATCCTCACTATCCATCCCTTGCTTTCCTCTTCTCACTTATGTACCTGGGGAGCACCCTGTTCCCATTGCAATCACTTTTGGTTATCCTCACCTCAGTCTGTGCTTTTGCCCTCCTCACTGCCTTATCTGCTTCTCTTTGTTTCACTTGGTACATCTCCCTGCCTTCCTCCTCTTCCTCCCTCTGTGTTTCCTTATATCTCTTGAAAGCCACTCTTTTTTTCTTCACCACTATGGACGCTTCCTCAGAGTACCATAACAGTCTTTTTTTTTTCTTTTGCTTTTATTCACTTCTTTAACGCACATGTTGGTTGACTTAATTATGACCTCACTTATTTTTCACTACTGTTCCTCTACCCTTCCCTGGCAATCCCCCCACACACACACACACACTAGGCAGTTTCTGAGGCAGTCTCCCATTTCTTTAAAATCTGCACTCCTAAAGTATGGGACCTTGTGCTCATGTGACCCCCATCTTAATGTTAAACCACATTGTGCGGTGATCACTGATACCCAGAGCACTGTCTACAGTGATGTCTGCAAGGCTGTCCTTGTTCCTACTCGAAGCCCAACTGTGATTTTAGAAGAGAGGAACACAAAGGGATCACATACTGTAGTAAATATTTGAATATGCTCCATGATAAGCTAGGACATGTGCTCATGATGGATAGATGGACCCCAAAAGGTCTAGACTTTTATTATCAGGACCAAGAGCTAGGTCAAAATCCTGATTAGTACTGATGTATTCTCTTTTAAATCAGAACCTTTAGGACATTAATGATAGTACTTGAAAACAATCACTAAATGCAAAAGTATTTTTCTAACCTGAGTGCACTGGACTTTGTTTCATCTGACCCCATTCAGTACATTCTTCTACTATCACAGAAGCAAGGTTTCAGCTGCAGCAGGACATGGGTTTGGTGCTGATTAAAATTCAAAGCACAACCATAAGGAAAAAAATAGCACCAAAACAAAAGTTCTTTGATATGAATAAGATATTTTTGTTTTAGTCCAAAAATAAAGTACTTTAATCACTTCATGACTTAAATAGATAGTATGTGTATTCCACTGTGTTAAAACTCATGGCAAGCAATTGCCATGCTCAATTATTTAATAAATACACAAACTTTGCTGTGCCCCCCTCCCCATTATATATATTTTACAGAGAAAGCTCAGAACACATTAAGTTTCTATCGTGATAGTACATATTCTATTAAGGGATGAAAAATACTCTGTAATGCCAATAAATATTGACTATTTAGAAAATGGGTTTAAGAATAAAAGAAATCTCATTGGCTGGCAGGGGGTACATTAACTTACAGTGAAAGCACTGTAAGTTAAAAGTACCAGCCATGCCAACCTTGCCAGCCTCAAATGTGGTATCCTACTGCCCAACCTCTTTCATCATTGGCTAAAACACAGGACAAAATTTTTTCAAATGCCACCATTTTTTACCCTCGCTAAGGGAGCGACACATATTCAATTCCTAACATGTTATGCGCCACCCCCCCCCACCTGCCGTGCCACTGTACAGCTTCAAAATGAATTTAAAACAGTTCTTACTTCAAACTTCTATCCCTCACACTCCCCCGCAATTTTTTTTCCTCGCTTTAACTACCACGGCTATCACCCTCGCTCGCTCATTTTCTGACTTTCATCTTGTGTCTGTGTGTGCACGCTGCGGGGAAGGAGCGAGTCGTATCATTCAGATTTTAACATGCAGGACATCTACAAAAAAAAATCACATCAGTGGGCTGTAGAAAGAATGGGTGAAAATAAAACATGGCAAGACAGACACAAAGCTGCATTTTTGTAAAACAAATTCAGTGTCTTCTCGCAGATTTGGTGGAGCAGTGGGGGAAGGGTAGAACAAGATCAGAATAGCTCTGTAGGAGGTAGCAACTGCACAAAAAATTAGGGACTACTCTACAGCAAGACAACTTTAACTTCATCTAGCTAAAGTTTAAAATTTCTTTTTTAATTTTTTTTAAATCCCACGTATAAATAACACACCTAGACCATTTTCTAAGCGCAATAATATCCTCCAGGGTGGGCGATATGGGCAATATCGGACCTTCCAGGGGCTATAAGGCCCTCCCCCTGTGGTGTCAGGCCTCATTTCGCCCCTGTGCGGCCCAGTATTGCCCAATACTGCCCACCCTGTCAGTATTATTGCTTGCATAATGATACCAGATACTCCCAAATGATTGAAATGTGTTTGTGGTTAAATCTGGTGATACCGTGACAGGCGTTCAGACTTCAGAAAGATGGAAGAATGCCTAAAGGAAGCTCTGACCAGAGTAGGGGATAAGAATGATGTAGAGGAACTGTGAGAGGTAATCAAAGCAGGGATTGCAATGGTGGCTCAGCTCTGTGTCAAATAAGTGAGTAAGGGGAAGAGAAAGAAGAGACCACTATGGTTTCCTAGAGAGGTAGCAGAAAAGGTAAAAGCAAAAAATAAAAAAACAGTCCTTTAGGCAATACAAAAAGACTCAGGAGGAAGGGGACAGGGATTTGAATCAAAAAAACAAAGGGAAGCAGAGAAGGCAGTTGGGGAAGCCAAGGCACAACCAGAAGAATGCATAGCAAATTCAGTGACAAAGGGAGACAAAACCTTTTACTGGTATATCAGTAAAAAAAGGAAGGCAAGGGTGAGATTGTGCGACTAAAAGGGGAAATGGGAACAGTGTAGAGGATGACCAGAAGAAAGCAAATATATTGAACAAATATTTCTGCTCAGTGTTTACAGTGGAGGAATGAGGGTGTAGGCTAACATGGGCTAGGGGCATGGTGGGCACAGAAATGGACACTGGCTTTTTTTCGAAGGAAAAGGTACTCAGGGAACTGGCAGAACTGAGAGTTAATAAGGCAATGGGACTGGATTTGGGATACACCCCAGGATTCTAAAAGAACTAAGGGAAGTGTTGGTAGAACCACTGACTGCCCTGTTCAATTGGAAGGCTATAGCATGATGTTCAATGGCTGGGGAATAGCTCCTCCCTCATCTCCTACTTAAACATCAGGCTGCCTCTCACTCTGCTTTGATCATTTTGGTGGCGCAGCTGCGTGGCTGGCTAGCTGTGGGCTTCTTCCCCTGCTTCTCATTCTGCTGTCTGTGCCCCCTCATCATTTGTTCCTCCCTTTGTTCCTCCTGCTTCTGTTTGCTTTTCTCCTGCTCTCATTCCATCCTGTGCCCTCCCCCTGTGCCTTCCCCTTGTTGTGCTCTCCTCATTCCTCTCCCCCACCTGGTTCCCCGTCCCTTTTCTGTTCTCTGTTTTCTTTTGGGCTTTTTCTCCCCAGTCAGCCACCATGCTGCCTCACTACAGTTCTCCCGCTCCTTCCGCACTTTGATTTGCATCTCCTTGCTTCAGGTCTGCACCCCTAGTCCTTTCATTTGGCTCATCCAGCCGCTCTCTGCCTTTCCAGTCTGCCATTCAGTCTGCTGCATTCTCGGTTTCATTTTCTCTTGTCCTGGCTTACATCCCAATTTTTTTTGCTGCAGCAATGTACCTCGGCTATTGTAGACTCTCCTACAAGCTACCTGCTTTGATGAATGGCTGTTGTTTACTCCATGCTCACTACCCTATACAGTGGGCCCACCTGCATATTGCCTGAACTGACAGCACCTGAGTAGACTCCTGCCACGTCCGCACTTGGATTTGCATCTCCTCACTTCAGGTCTGCTCCCCTAGTCTTTTCGTTTGGCTCATCCAGCCGCTCTCCACCTTTCCAGTCTGCCATTCAGTCCGCTGCACTCTCTGTTTCATTTCTCCTTGTCCTGGCTTACATCCCAATTTGTTTTGCTGCAGCAATTTACTTCAGCTGTTGTAGACTCTCCTACAGGCTACCCACTCTGATGAATGGCTGTTGTTTACTCTTCACTTGCTACCCTATACTGTGGGCCCACCTGCACATTGCCTGAGCTGACAGCATCTGAGTAGACTCTGCAGCAGAGAGGAGGAAGTCAGACGTTCTGCTTTGTAGTTATTACTCACATGTCTCCAAGAAGCAGGGGTTTGATGCTTTATTCACTGCCTGAGTGCTTCCTACTGCTGTATCACCGCTCCAGCTTACTGTCATCATTCTATTCACCAAGAGGACATCAAGTTACAGAGTGCTTTGCCACACTATCTGGGATAACATCTGTCATGCCTCCTCGTTTCCTGCTCCTGCAATGCATTTGGTCTGGAAAAGCATGTAACTCATCTCAGGCCCCTCTCCATTTCTTCCAGTCATCAATGTCCCTCTCCCTAGTATTTACTTGGACTTGTCCCCCTACATGGTTTATGTTTAGTACCCCACTACCAGACTGCAGGGGCCCTCGTTCTGAATATTCTGCCACTGCCTCATAGTGATGCTGGACTTCATGGGGTCATCCACCCTGAACATTCTTCATGCTATACAGACCACTACTGAGTTTTGCATTATTTTACAGGACTATGCCTAACCTATTATCAGCTTTAGCATTTATAACTTTTCTCCAGGATCATATGACCAGACTTCTACTATGTATTCCATGTTCCTCACTTCAGCAGCTCTAAGTGCATGGATAACTTCGGCTATGCCAGACCTAGTGCATTCCCATACCATACTGCCATTGTCCACTAGGGGGCCACTCTCATAGCACAACTGCTTCTACTCTCGCACTCAGCCCCCGGGGTGTCCCCCTCCTATCCTTGGACCAGCCATCATTGGCAACGATGAAGGCATTTACGTAAGGCTCGATCTCACTATTTAATTTCGGGTGGACTCTTCGAATCTTGCACCCCCTTCCATGGCGAAGGCGAACCATGTGGGGTCTCGCCTTCCCAGTCTTGTACTGTTCAGTGATATGGTGATGGCAGACAAAGTGGGTCCCACCGTCTCTATCATGCACTACTCAATGGAAGGAATTGCATTACTCAGATATGGCGATGGCAGACCACGTGGGGTCCCACCATTCCTATCATGCACTATTGCATACTATAGCTAAGGTGAACCACGTGGGGTCTTGTTTTCCCAAGCTCACACTACTCAGTGGTACGGCGTTGGCAGACCACATGGGGTCCCGCCATCTCTATCATGCACTACTCAGTGGAACTAGCCGCATTACTCAGATACGGTGATGGTGGACCATGTGGGGCCCCGCCCTCCCTATCATGCACTATTGCTTACCATAGCGAAGGTGCTACACCATGATAGACACTGGGAGTCCCGCCATCCACTCAATCTCTAATCGATGGATTCAACTCATTGTTCCATCCAGTTCACTTTACTGCAGAATGGCTTACTTCGGGTCTCATCCTCCTTACTTGGAACTATACTATTACCGTGACATCCATAACTTATTCAGCCTATTCTATGGTGATGGTGGACCATGTGGGGTCCCGCCATCCCTCACATACTCTACCCCCTATCATGGAGATGGTGAACCATGTGGGGTCTCGCCATCCCTAGCATGCACTTCTCAGGGTTATGGCAATGTTGGACCACATTGGGTCCCACCATCCCACACATGTATGCCCTGCAAACAGACCCTACCATAGCTCAAAAGTATTTCCTAATCACTTCAGGAATGCATATGCAGAGGTATCACCTTCTTTTCCTTGGACTGCAATAGCCTCTCACTCACGAGCATACCCCCTTGACACCATAATCGTTTTACTCAACAGCAATGGCAGACCACATGGGGTCCCACCATCCCTTTTCTACATTCCCTTTGAAAGCCGTCCTCAGATTCCTTATCTTCCAGTCCAACTTCCGTGACCCTCTCTTTACCTCGAACTATGTATACAGGACAATGATTATGGACTTATCAGACTGTTTAATCAGCAATTCAGGTCTTGCAAGTACATCCCATTATTTCTACTCAATGCACCCTCATGGGGCCCTCCTCAACTGCATCCATCTTCTTGTAGTTTTCGGTAGACTTTCACCCCTCACCTCATAGTCATTGTTCTATGGCGATGGTGAACCCACATGTGGGTCTCACCATCCTAACAGTTCATATTTGCCCCTAAAATAAGGGTTATCCTCTTCTACTCAAACGTACTTCTCTTTGCCCTATGGCAGACCTTTGACGGGGTCTCGCCTTCCCTGTCTGGCCACCAAGACTTTCCATCACTCACATAGGACTACTATATGCATCAGAAATCCATGGGAATTTCAGTCCCCAGCTAACATATCTCTGAGCCTACCATCGTCATTAATTCATTAATGTCTTCTGTTACAATCTGCCATCTTCATGGCAGTTCCAACGACTAACAGTTCCGTGGCAATGGCAGACCAAATGGGGTCCCACCATCCCATTTACGTATGCCCCACGACAGGCCTTACTGGTACTGTCAGTTCATTTCACTCAGCCTCATGCAACTCTCATCCTTCATACCTTGCATTATTCTATACTACCACAATGGTGGACCATGTGGGGCAACAAATGTTATTGCCCTTTCTGTCTCGGATTATTTATTTGTTTAATTCAAAGGTTATTGATTTTCCAATATAAGCATACGGGAAACAGGAGAGATAGTTGCAAACAGGTTACACAAAATCTCCTTCCCCCACCCACTCCCCCAGAACTCCCGTCCACTCCCCTCACCCCTCCATGGCACCACTCTAGAGGTCAAAACGGTAGAAGTCTGTGAAAAATCTGCCTTATAGCCTAAAGTATAAAAGTCACAGGCCCAGATATTCAAACTGCGCTCAAAACTGGCGCAACAGCAGGAGCAAGCACAAACCAGTTGCGCAAATGCGCAACAGGTGCGATATTCAAACATGGAGCAGAGCAAATTGCGCAAGCAACCAACGTCTGAATATCGCACATACTGCGCCATCGCGCAACCAGGGGGAGAAGTTGAGCCAAATGCTGCGCCTATGGCGCAACCATGGAAGCTCAGCTGAGCAGTGCAGAGCTGCCATAGCGCAAGCACAGCCCCCAGAGCAATGGAACTGCACATCCAGGGAGGCAGGCTGGGCCCACCCGCCAGCCATGCCACACATGGGCACAGGAACTCACTGCAGAACCCACACCACACTGGCACACCCCAAGCACAGCATCACTGGGGTGGGACGGCTGATCCACGTGCCCATGGGGACAAACCAACTAAAGCATAGCAGAGCCATGGCGCCCCAGCACAACCACTGGCAGGCAGAGGTGCCACACCCAGGGGTTGACAACCCACAGTGCACATCAGTCCCCCTGTCGCACAGCACTGGCGTGCACCCGTGCCCCAAGACACCGCTCATGTGCAGTGACAGGCACTGCAGGAAACACCCATGCACCCCCGTCCACACGGCCAACCCCATGCTGCAGAGAAGCAGACCACCCAGACTCCACCCTGTGCACCCAGCAGTGGGTGGCAGCAGATGGCGAGAGCAACAGAAAGGCAATGCTATGCTGGTGATACCTCCCATGGACACACACACACACACACACATATATCCAGGACCATAGTAGCCCAGATGGCATGTACACCCTGCAACGGAGCACCCAGAGCCAGTTGCAAAGCAGACACCAACACAGCAGTTGTACCAAAATAGAATTTTATATTCAAACAAAAAGAGGTAACAAAACAGCTAAAACTATGTACAAGTTGGGGGGACGGGTAAAAGGCAGGGGTGTGCAAGGGAGGAAAACAACTTGGAGAGAAGTCAGGGTGAAAGGGATGGGGAAGGGCAAATAAAAGGTGGCTCTGGCCCAGCAGGCTCCTTCCTCCCCTGCCGCCTTCCCTCCTGTGTCTGTGCCGCCTTCCCCTGTTGCTGTAGGGCTTGCAGGAGCTCTCTGTTGTCGCCGGCCAGCTGTGTCAGGCGCCGGACATCGCTGCCATGCGCGCAAGCACACTGAGGCCTAGGAAAATGGGAACACAGTCAATGGCTGAGACTGACCACAACCCTGAACACCACCCAACCTGCAACCCAGCTAACCCAATGTGCTGCACATGTGATGGCATGCACCCACCCACAGTGAACATGCACATGGCCATCACAAACAGGCGGCACCAGCCATGCGCACCACCGCCCACACACACTGCCCACGCCAATCACAGGTACAAACTAGGGCTGTCATGTGATGTTGCAACGTGGTGCGATGCCAGTCACACAGCTATGTGCCCAGTGCATGCCTGGACCACCTGTGATGCATACACAGCGTGTCGTGATGCTGCACTGTGATGCAGGTCACCTGTGTCACACCTACATACATGGATACATAGACAGTGTCGGCAGATAGGGGCCTATGGGACACCTAGTCTGGCCATTTGGCCTTGTACGATCACTCATGTCCTATAAGTCCATTCCCCTCACCCTGACCTCCAGAAGTCCCCATGGCGAGCCCACACATACAGATCTCCTGTGACCAAGTCAGCCCCCCACCACATCCTCTGGCAGGGTGTTCCACTCGTCCACCACCCATAATGTGAGGAACACATTTGCATGTTTCCTTAAACGAGCCCCTCCAACTGCATCCCATGCCCTCTACACCTGGAACATCCTCTACGCTGACAAATATTGGTTCCTGCACACTGTTCCCCTGTACAATACCGTATGACCCCATCATATCCCCACACCCTCCTCCCTCCAGGAGTACATGTTCAGTTCTGTCAACCTGTCTGCATAGGACATGTGATGCAATCCATGCACCATCCATGTCGCCCTCCTGTAGAACACTCTCCACCCAGTCCCTGTCCATACGCAGCTATGTGTTCCGGAACTGTACACTGTACTCCAGTGTGGGGACTCACTAGTGTTACGTAGTAGTGGAACTACTACCACCCATCTGGTTGTGTCCATCATGGTTGGTGGTCCTGCCCCCAGCATGCAATAGCATCCATGACGTATGATACTCACACCCTCCAGCAGCTCAGTCTGCCGCTGCTGCTGCTGCTGTTGATGCTGCTGCTGCGCCGACCCGACGGCCTGTGGGACTGGGGCCCTGGCATGGCCCACATCAGCCGCATCCGCGCCATCACCATCCGCCTGTGGGAGACATATGGTGAGACAAACATCAGTGTGACTCAAAAGCAGAGTGCCCCTGCCCCAGTAAGACTGCCTGCCCACAGCCATAACCATCCATCGCACATCACACACTGACACACCGATGCACAGCCACCCAGGCACACACACACCCCTACAGAGAATATAGGTGAATAGATGGTACACTCACGTGGCCCAGGCACCAGGCCCGCCTGGCACGGGAACGCAGCCGCTTAACAGCTCCGGGTCCCTCCGGGCGAGATCACTGAACCGGTGCCGGCACTGCCCGCAGACCGCCCCGCCAGTGACCACCACCAGGTCAGTGGCCACTTGCCGCCACACTGGGTCTCGGTCCGGTGAGGGGCCTCACCATACAGTTGGTCATAGTGGGCTCCACTAGGGCCCAGGTTGGCCACCTCAACTTGGCTCCACGGCACCGCCCTCCTAGCCATGGCACCAACTTTACAGCAGGCAATATGGCGCCCGCTGCGCTGTGACCCCAATGGAGTTGTTGCGCAATAGACCAGCACAGGCACCTGTCGCTGTTGCACAACGCCATCACTTCCATGGCGCTGTAGCCAGACAGCGCAATGAGACGTCACATGGCATGCACTCAGCCCAGGGTCAGAGGGCATACCCAAGGTCACGGCAATGATGCAACGCATGCACAGCGCCATAGGATGCGATAGGTATCCTGCGCGACTGCGAAGCACAGCACCAGTGCACAGGGACTATCGCGCAGAGGTGCCACAGCACCATATAGTGCCCAGTGCTGCAGGCGCCACTGGCACAATGGTGGCCATGTCCAGAATAGCCTATCGCGCCAGCAGTTCTGCAGCGCGACGACGCATGCGTAACCCGCCTGGGCATGCGCAATGCAGTGTAGCACACAACCACAAACATGCACCATCGGCTCAGCCGGACCTTCCCTTATTGCGCTAAGCGATTTATGCGATATTCAGCCGACATGCAAAGCAGGCGATCAGCTCATTCAAAGCGCAGTGGCGATTAGCATGTCATTAAAGTTGCGCCACACCTCATTTGCATGTGTGCGCTATAAAATACGACACTGGGTTGTGGCGGCCAGATTTGGTTGTTGCAGCTGAGAGGTGAGTTACATGCTGTGTGATGCTCAGGACAATGCACATGGACAGGGGTGCTGGAGGGTGTCACGGGATGAGAGGGCTGAGCATGATGAGGGCACTTAGAAGGGGGCAGAGGGCACCCTTTCCATCAGTATCTCCCAGGCAGCGAGGAAAGGGGCTTCTGCCCCCCCCGGCCTGCAGCTATGCTCATGGGGAAATGCTGTGGACTGCAGAGTGACAGGTGTCCACTTCCACCCATACAGATCAGCATGACTGACGAGAACCAGGCCGAGGGTGTGGACGGCGGGCGTAGGAGGAGGCCGAACTTCACCACAGCAGAGACCGAGGCCCTCTTCCAGGCCTACCTGGAGGATGAGCCGCTTTTGAGTGGGCGGAGGGGCACCCCTCAGCAGCGTGCAGCTGCATGGGAGGGGGTAGCTCTGGCCGTCAACCTGCACGGAAGCCACCAGCGCTCCGTGCAGGAGTGCCGCAAGAAGATGGGGACTGACCGCAGGAGGCTGAAGGAGAAGGTGGCAGCCTTCAGGGTGGCACGTGCTGCCACTGGTGAGGACCACCAGTGGTGTTGCAGCTGACCCGACCGAGGAGACACTGGTCACGCCATGCAGCCGACAGTGCCATGGGGTGTTCCTGGCGGAGGATTCCAGACAGGTGGAAGCCCATCACTGCACGGTATGTCATGGTGATGTTGTGGGGGGCGGCTGTTTCACATGCACTCACATGTACTTTCATTCTGTTTCAGATCCTGTTCGTCTGCAGGAGACGGTGGTGGTGGGTGCTGACAGTGAGGCAGACCTGCTGGACCAGGAGGAGGGACCTTCCACCTCCGCCAGCAGCCTGCACGCACTGCAGCAGCAGGCCGGCTGGGCTGACAACTCCGCCGGCAGTGATACGGGTGCAGGGGGTGCACAGTCTGTGTCACAGCAGTCTGGTATGTAGGTGTGCCAGCATGCTGTGCCTATGGCAGTGGCACGCACTGGCACTATTGATGATGGCAGGCCTGCAATGGCCAGTGAGAGGTGTGTGTCCCACGAGGGACACACGGCGCGGCCAACACGTGCCCCAGGCCGTCCAGCTCCACACCTGTGTACCAGCATGCTGGCACAGTCACAGGCTGGGCCTGTCAGCACCGGTGGGCAGCACCGTGGCTGAGCAGGTGTCTGGCACTGTTGACAGCACAAGGGTGGAACAGGTGGACCTGGGGGCTCAGCAGTTGGAGGAAGCAGCAGCAGTTGCACACCAGGCCTGGGGACAGCGTCAGGCAGTGGCACTTGTCCACCGCCCTTGGATCAGCCCATACCTGGTCCTGGTGAACAGCGGCCACCCTCAAGGGGTGCTGTGCACCAGGACCATCCACACCTGGGGTCACGATGCCATTGGGGCACAGTACCCTTTGGACGTGCACACCTGCTGCTGCAGGAGTCAGTACAGCTGCAGGGGCGGGTTGCAAGGTCCGTGGAGGCACTGACTGTGTCCGTGGAGCGCATAGCAGGGAGTGTGCTCGGACCGGCCGAGATGGTCCATATGCGGACGGATGTGACCGCTGCCATCGACAGGCTGACCCAGCAGTGGTCTCTGTGGCGACTGCATTGACCACACTGTCTGGTGACCCTGTACCATGCACCCCACACAGTGCACTCCACTCCCGTTCCGGCGTCGTGCGACACCAGGCCTGTCGATGCCGGGTTCTGCTGTGGGCATCCCGAGCACCCCTGGTGCAAGTTTCTTTCGCGGGATGCAGACCCCTGTGCGGGCAAGGTCACGGTCACGCACTGGGACCCCTGGTGGTGCAGTAGTGCCACCCGATGTGGCCCCTGCGCAGCCTGCCAGTGCTGCTAGGCCACGGCGGGGCCGCCCACACATCCGTGGTGGCCGTGGGACAGTGCTCCCTGACTGAGCTGTCTCCCAATGCAGGCCCTGTCTGGTGCTGCCCTGTGTGCAATGTGTGTCATGGTGGGCAGTGCACTGCTGGGTGCTCTGCTCACCAAACTGACACACGGACCACCTGCACACTCTCCCAACTGCTGTCCACAGGTGCGTGTGGATGATGATGCCTGCATTGCACTGTACACCAAGGTGCAAGGTTGCCCAGGTCCTGACACACGTACGTGGACAGTCCAGGTGGTGAGGGTGGTTGGTGGTGCTGTGTGATAGCGTGTAATTTCCGCATTGCTGTGCTACTGCCCCTGTATGCTGCCTGGTGTGTGTGTGTGTTTATTTGAGTGCTCACCCCTCTCTGCTAATGTGTTGGTATGCGTAGACCCTTCAACTCCCCTGACCTTCATGCACGGTGTGTTCCCCTGTGTGCCTGTGGTTTGCGCATAGACAGTGTTGCCTGCACATGTCCCCTTGACTTACCTGTGTTGTGCGTAGTGCTCTTCTGCAATGGTGTCCCGGTGCAGCTGGGCCTGCCGGGTCAGTCGGGGGTCCCTCCGTCCTAGGGGGGGCTCATCACCCATATCACCGGCGCCACTGGCGTCCCCATCGCTGTCCCCCTCTTGGACCTGTACGGCTATCCCATGGTCTTTGGCCATGTTGTGCAGGATGCAACAGGCCAGGAATATCCCACAGGCCTTTTGGGGGCTGTACTGTAGGGCTCCGCCGGAGGTGTCCAGGCATCGGAAGCGTGCCTTGAGTATCCCGAACACCCGCTCTATGATGTTCCGTGTTGCAGCGTGTGCCTCATTGAAACCATGCTGCGCTGGGGTTGTGGGGCGCCGGTATGGTGTGAGCAGCCAGGGACGGAGTGGGTATCCACAGTCACCTGTGTGGAGATAGTGGAGATCAGTGTTAGGTCAGGTAAATATTGCCCATATCCTTGTGTGCCACTACCATGGCACCTGTGTCATTCCACCCTTGCACAGAGTTTGCATTCCATACATGTGTACTCACCCACTAGATGACCCGTGGGATGTTCCCACTCTCAAATCGATGGCACAGTGCAGATTGGTGCCATATGAAGGCATCATGTGCTCCGCCAGGGTGTGTGGCACAGACATTGATGATGCGCCCAGTGGCATCACACACCACCTGGCAGTTGACACTCGAGTAGCCCTTTCAGTTCCGATATGCTTGCCCGTCGGGGCCAGGTGGCGTGCGAATGGCCACATGGGTGCAGTCTATGGCACCTAGCACGCCAGGCATTTGTGCTACCCTGTGGAACTCCTGCATGTTTGCTGTACGCTCTGCCACGGTGCTGGGGAAATGGATGTACTCCGCAGCATGAGGCAGCAGTGCGCTGAGGAATTGGGTGAGGATGCGTGACGTGGCCGACTGTGTGATGCCTGTGGTGTCCCCTGTCGGCCTCTGGAAGGTGCCCGTGGCGAGCAGGCACATGCAGGCTGTCACCTTAGTCTCCACGGACAGAGCGTGACTCCGTTGTGAGGGTGCCTGCATCACATCACTGCACAGCTCACTGAGCCGTCTCAGTATTGCCCTGTTCAGGCGGTACCGGGCCACGATCTCAACATCACTGTACAGCTCGTAGCTGATGCGGGCACGATACCGCCTGTCGGGGGCATACCGCCGACGGGCCCCTCCACGGCCACGTCCCCCTGCAGCATGCTGTCTCACCCCCCTCATTACAGCTTCCATGTGGAAGCTGACACTGTCCATCTCCCTGGCTTCTGCCCCAGCTGCTGTTCCTGTGTTACCCCCACTGCCCCCACTGCTGCTTCCACTGCACCGGGCACCCCCACTGGCCTCTCTGTCCTCCAGGACCCACTGTCCCTCTCTGTCCTTCCTGCTCCTGTCTCTGTCTCTGTCTCTCTCTCTCTCTGTCTCTCTCCCCCGGTTTGCGGCCTGCTCGAGTTCTTGCGCCGCTCCTTGAGCCGCTTTTATTTTTGGCTCAAATCCGTACCGCGCAACTTCCGCTGAGCCACTCTGCGCATTGGGCGCAAGTGTTCAAATATCGCATTGCGCACTTTATGCATGGACCCGCCCCCTTCGGTTGCGCATGCCTTCATTTCCATTGCGCTGTGGCTCAGCGTGTTTTCGGTGGCGCAACTGGCCCCTTCTCAATATCGCAGAATGGCGCATTTTTGGAGTTGCGCACGCGCAACCCTGTTGCGCATGGCGCAACCCTTTTGAATATCTGGGCCACAATGTGTATAATGTATAAAGTTTATCCCACATGACTTTGTGGTTTTTACCCTGATGAAAAACACTACCAATAATTTTTTCGCTATTAAGATTAAACAATCGTTCTTGCAGCCATTCAATATATGATAAATACAGATTATCCCTCCCGTGGCAGAGACCATGCATTTTAACAGAGAGGGCTATTAAAGCCATGAAGTATTTCTACTCCTTAATGGGAACCCCATTGTAGTCACCTACTAAACAGATCTCAGGGGTGAATAAACCTTCAAGCCCTAGGAGTGGGTCAACCTTCTGTTGTATACAGTCCCAGAGAGGTTGTACCTTGGGGCATTCCCAAAATATGTGAAACAAGGAGCCCTCTGCAGCATTGCATCTGACACATTGGGATGAGTCAGAGGCCCCTATGTTACAAAGTCAGATTGGGGATAGATACATGTCATTGAGAAAATGCAGTTGCAGAAGGTTCAACCTATCCTGGGTTATATATCAGTGGGAGTCCCTCCACACTACCTGCCACTGTGTGACCATTTTAGGGAAGAGCTCGGACCAGTATGGAGGGAGCCCCTCAACCTTGGGGAACACTTTGGGATATAATTGAGTATAAATCATACAGACTGCATGGGGGGGTGGAAGGCAGTTGATACAGAGCTTGAAAATAATCAAGCTCCAAGGAGCATGTTAAACTGGTTGAGCATGATTGAACTAGCATGTGCCTAAGCTGGAAGATTTTGAAAATTTCTCTGTTACCTATACAGAACTTGGCGAATGATTTTTGGGGAAGTGAGCCATGATCCTTCTGGCGATCGCATATGACCCAAGTTACTCTTTGCTAAGTATGGTGCCCAGGACTGGGATATCATTTGACCTCCTATTTTGAAATGTGGATTGTTGAGAAGGGGCTGCAGAGGCTCTCGAAACGGCTTATATCCTATGATAGAACATAGCTGGGAGTAAACTGGTACTGAAGTTTCTATAACTGAGTTACGGAGATTGGGGGGAGCTCCTTGGGTCTAAGATGGAGCAAGACAAGCAGGGAGAGACCCACTGATTCCACTTGGGTGAGTTCAATATTGAGCCAGAGCGGGACATAGGGGAGGTAGTCAAGTTCAAGCCTAGGGGTGAGCCATCAGAGATATTTACTGGCCTGGCTGGCCCAATAATACAGGCCAAAATGTGGGAGTCAACACCCACCACATGTTTTAGGAGCTGCCAACTTGTTCTAAGTCCTCCTGGGCTGTTTGTCAGCCCAGATGAAGTCAGAAATCAAAGAGTGCATTTTCATGAACCATCCCAAGGGAAGGACATTAATCTTGGCTAGACTTACACATCCCCGGAGGGTCATGGGTAGAGATCTCCATCTGGTTAGATCTTGGTGTATTCTATTTAGAGTGGAGTCCAGATTTAATTTCTTGAGCTGGGAAACACTGACCATTAGGTGCAGTCCCAGGTATTTGAGGGATTTTTGGGACCACTGGAACCCCAAAAGCTGCACATCACTCTTAAGGGTTCTAGAGTTTAAGGGAAATACTTCTGATTTCTCCATGTTCAACTTATAGTTGGCACGGTGACTATAATCCTTGATGATGCTAAGAGCTGCTTGAATGGAGGTAATGGGTTGAGCTAGGTGCAGTAGGATGTCGTCCACATATGCAGAGAGTTTGACTTCCTGAGAACCCAGCTGAATACCATGTACATCAGGGGATATTTTGAGCAAGAGAAGGATAGGTTCAAAGGTATAAATTGAACAAGAGAGGAAACGAGGGGCATCCCTGTCTCGTACCTGAATGAAGGGAAAAGTTTGGGGAAAAAAAAATTGCAATATATGTGAGCATTAAGTTGGGTGCACAATGCTTGAAGCCAGCTTGCGAACCGGGTAGAGAAACCGAAGCGGAGTAGGGTACAGAATAGGACTTGCCAATCCACCCGGTCAAAGGCTTTCTCTGCATCCAGGGAGACCAGAACTGTTGGGGATGTGGCATCCCTGGATTCAGAGAAAACATGAGGCAGTTTCCTGAAGTGGTCCACAGAGGACCTGCCCTTCATGAAGCCTACCTGTTCAGGCCCAATGAGAGATGGGAGGACAATAGCCATTCAATCTGCTAGAAGCTTGGCCAGGATTTTAATATCACAATTAAGGAAGGAGATAGGCCTGTAGCTCGTGATGGAGCAGGGATCCCTCCCAGATTTGTGAAGCAAGACAATGAGGGCCTCAAAAAGGAGGAGAGTTGAGTATATGGTGAAACAACTTATGGAGCCAGAGGACTATCTTAGGTGCAAGGACCTAATAAAAATTGGGGAAGAACCCATCTGGACCTGGCACTTTGTCTGGGGTAAGGTTCTGGATGGTTTTGAATATCCCCACTTCCATGATAGGTACCACTAATAAGCTGTGCTGCGTGTCACAGAGTGTGGGTAGCGGTATCCAGGTGAGGTAGTCATCAACCTCATGCTGGGAGGGTTTGTCCAATATTGGACTATATAAGGTACGATGAAACTCCTCAAACTGACATGTTATGGCCCTGAGATCTGTCAATAGGGATCCAGACGTGGGAGACCGGATCGCTGTGACAATTATGGACTCCTCTTGCTGGCGTACTCGTACAGCAAGCAGTCAACCTGCTTTCTCCCCCTGTTCCACATATGTGGCCCTGGTTTTCAAGATGGCCAGTTCAGCCCTTTCCCACAGGAGTTCACTATATTGGGCTTTAAGTTTGACTAGATGCTGACTCAGGCATCGACGGTGAGAGCTGGGATTCTACCTTCCTAATCTGCGATAAAAGATTTGTGGCTTTTGACTCCCTCTCCTTTTTCCTGCTGAATGCAAATTTGATTAGTTCTCCCCTTATGAAGCACTTGAGAGCACCCCACTCCATATCCCGTCAAGCAGTTCCTCAATTATCCTGAGTGAACTGGTCTAGGCTCCTCTACAGGTGCTTGACTAGGCTGGGTTCTTTCAAAAGCTGATTGTTGAGCTTCCAGATGGATTTAGTAGGACTGATGGGGTTCAGCCAAATCTTGCACATGACTGGCTGGTGATCCGAGATGACCCCCGCTTCTACTCCACAGTCCAGGACCCCTCTCAGTAAGGCTCTGCTAAACAAAAAGTAGTCAATACAAGAAGCCATACCATGAGCCAGAGAGTGGAATGTGAACATACAGGTAGTGGGATGCAGGATTCTCCAGGGATCGCAGAGGCTGAGGAAGTCTACCAGTACCCTGAGGGCTCTCTGAGCTGGCGAAAGGCCAGACCAGCAATGTACCGATCTAAGGCCGGATCACATGGTAGGTTCTAGGGTTGTCAGAACCCTCTGAAGTTCTGGGTTCTAGTCTAGAACTTTTGAAAAAGTTCTAGGGTTCTAATCTTTTTTAGAACTTTTTAGAATTCGAACCCTGTTTTTTAATTGTGCTGCCAGTAATGAAGATAGTAATGAAATATAGGTAAAGGAAAAACTGTTTAATATAAGGGGTTTAATATAAGGGGGAGAGAAAGGATCATGTGTGACATTGATAGGAATACAACTAGGTTTAGCTATGGTTTCTTCTGTTTGCTAAAGCCAGCAACTTAATACGTAACAGGCCCACCCACCCACCAATATGTTAAAAGTTTTCCTGCTGCAGCTGCATCATAGTTCCTTAGTGAAAGAAAGTGGCACATTAGTCATTTATGTACTCAGTTATATATACTCATCGTCATTAATTATTAGAAAAAATAACTGATATTACCTAATCTCAGCTATTTGCTGCTTTGTGTTTTAAATGAGTAAATCAAAAGTTGCTATGTTTAAAAGAAAGCTTTTATAACAAAGTCAAGCCAAGGTACTGTAGCCGCAGCACATGGAACTGTTGCAAAACATATTATGTCATAACGTAGTCAGTCAAGACATTTGAATAAAAAAAACATGCCAGTCATTGTTGCTGGCAAAAAATGCATGCAGTTTTCTAAGATAATGCATACATATACCAACATTCTTGTTGGCAAATTGAAGTAATACATACAAATTTCTAAGATAATGCATTTTTCCAGCTGATACATCAATAAAATCTGTATTTCAGTCACATGAATAAAAAAAGTGGTTTCCTCACCACATACTAACATAAGGAACATTTAATGTAGCAGCAGCAGTTGGCATGTGATGTTTAAGGGACAGTGTCTGTCAACTCCATTATGTATCAAATTATCACTACTTGTAAAGCAAAAACACTTTATGATAGGTCACATTCTGTGAAAACTGCTGATGCAGATTTTCTTTTATTTCTGATTCCTTTATTCTTTTTTAAAGGGGACAGGACACTTGTGCTAGGTGGCAGCAGTTTGCAATGTGTTTAATAAGGAAAAAAAAAAATATATATATATATATATATATATATATATATATAGTGGAGCCATGACTCAGGCAGGGTACACGGTGATACACCGCCCGAGATTGGACCGCAGGGGAGGGGGGTTGCAGTCTGTTTTAAGACTTAATTGGGCCTCACGAATGTAGTAGTAGGTGAGGCTGAGTCCTTTGAGTGTACAGTTGTAGCAGGTGTAGGTGTTCAAATTGTTCTCATCTACCGTCCACTCGAGATGGGAAACGCTTCTTACAGGAAGTAGCAGACTGCCTCGTTGACATGTCGTTTGAGTCGCCCAGATTGATGGTTCTGGGTGACTTCAACGCCTGGGTCGACAATGAACTATCACAATTTGGTAATCACTTCCTCCAATTAATGTCTTCTTTGTGCCTTACATAGGTAGTTTCCATTACTACGCATAAATCTGGACACTCTCTGGACTTAGTCTTCCTTCTAGGGATTGATGCATCTGACGTGGGGGTGGAACCAGTTGCCTGGTCTTACCACTACACCATGAGGTTCAATTTTTGCACCCCCCCTTAGAAGGCCTTCCCCTGTGGAGATGGTCAGGTACCACCCATTACGGTGTATTACTTCACAAGGCCTAGCGGCGGTCCTTGACCTATCATCCCCTGTGTTGGTGAGCGGTAATCCAGAGGCACTGGTGTTGGCCTATAATGAGGCCATCACGGTTGCCCTGGATCTTATTGCTCCTGTTCATGAGCGGCCCTTATCCCTTCACCCCAGGTCCCCTTGGTTTGATGGGACACTGAGGTAGATGCGGAGACAGGGGCAAAGGTTAGAGCATTGTTGGCGCAAGTCTGCCCTTGAAGCCAACCACCTTAGATTGCTAGAACATTACTCTATCTATCAATCTGCAATCACCCATAAGAAGGCAGAATTCCTGTCCAGGGAGATTGCAGTTGCTCAGAATCGACCGGCTCAGCTGTTTCGAACTGTAGACAGACTGTGCAACCCAGCCTGTCTGCAAGTTCGAAAAAGCCTTTTCGCAAGTAGAGTGCAAGGAGCTCGCTCATTACTTTGCAACTAAAGTGGCTGACATCAGGGCGGACTTGTGTCAGGCAACCTCTAAGGGTGATGTTGTAGAATAGTGCGAGATCACAGTGTCTCAGTTCTCTTGGAGTTCCTTTTGTCGACCTGAGTTTGTGGATATTATGAGGATCATCCATAGTGTGCATCCCACAAGCTGTGGTTTGGACCCTGGACTGACTTCCCTAATTTTGGGTTGTTCCGATATCATTGATCCAGTCCTGGAGCAAATAGTCTGGTGCTCCTTGGAGTCAGGTGAGTTTCCTAGCTCCCTGAAAGAGGCGGTGGTGACACCTCTCTTGAAGAAAGCTTCCTTGGACCCAGACTGTTTCTCAAACTACAGACCTATCTCTAACCTTCCCTTAATTGGGAAGGTTATTGAGAAGGTTGTGGCAGCCGAATTGGATGACCATTTAACCATCCATAGTATCTACAAATCCTTCCAATCTGGTTTCCGTAAAAGACATAGCCGCGAGCCTGCGCTGGTTCGGGTGCTTAATGATCTTCTGAGGATGAGGGATCAAAAGAGACATTCCTTTCTGGTTCTCCTTGATCTCGCATCAGCTTTTGACACTGTGGATCACATGGTGTTGTTAGCATGCCTGAGGCAAATTTGTGGAATGTCGGGAACTGTTTTACAATGGTTCACTTCATTCCTCACTGGGAGATCACAAAGAGTTGTGCCGGGGATCTTTTCCTCTGGCCCAATCTCTTTGTTGTGTGGAGTGCCTCAGGGTTCTGTGCTGTCACCCATGTTATTTGCAGTGTATATGCTGCCCCTCAGAGACATTATAAGATGGTATGGGCTGAGGTTTCACTGCTATGCAGATGATACCCAGCTATACCTGTCTTTTGCACCTGACCAGGATGAAGCTCTCTCGGTGTTTAACAACTGTCTGGTGGGAATCCAAGGTTGGATGGATTCTAGTTGGCTAAAGCTGAACTCAGAGAAGACAGAGGTTTTGGTGGTGGACCCAGGTGGTCAGATCGAGAGGTCACATATTGGCACGCCTTCTGGAATTTTTCTTGGCAGCGTGTCACTCCCGACCTCTGAACAGGTGGGGTTGTCCTAGACGACAGGCTGACTCTTCAGTCTCAAATGTTGGCCATTGTCAGGACTTTCTTTTACCATCTTAGGAATATTGCCAGGGTTAGGCACCTTGTTCCGTCTGACTCTTTGCCAGCGTTGGTCCATGCCTTTGTGTCCTCGCACTTAGACTACTGCAACGCCCTTTACTTTGGGCTTTCTGGGGTAGAAATCCATCGCCTACAGCTGGTGCAGAATGCTGCAGCCCGGGTTTTGACTGGGGCAAGTAGGTCCTGTCATATTACCCCGGTGCTGCGCGAACTGCTCTGGCTTCCTATACAGTGGCGGATCACCTTTAAAGGCATCTTGTTGACTTTTAAAGCCCTTCACGATCAGGGTCTGACCTATCTGAAAGACCTTCTGGTGCCTTATTGCCCTGGCCAATCATTCCACTTGGCCAACGTGGGGTTGTTAGAGATTCCAAGAGTAAGCCTAAAATCTTTAGGCAGCAGAGCATTCTCTCACGCTGCACCCACTCTTTGGAATTCTTTGCCACGCCAGTTATGGGAGTGCACCTCCGTGGAGATATTTAAGAAAGATTTGAAAACATACTTATGGCAAATGGCCTTCTTTGATAACTAAGCTAATTTTAATATGACTGTATTTTTATTATAAGTTATTATGTTTTAATATCTGATGTTATTATGGTACATTTTTATACATGTTTTGTAGATTTGTATTTGAAATTTGAATTTGTGATCTTAAAATGTTCAGCGCCTTGATACACTGAAAGGTGCTTTATAAATAAAATTACTGTTATTATTATTTATTATTATATTATATCTATAGTAGGTTCCACAGTGGGCAAGCAGTACAACCCTGTCATACCATCGGTCTGTCATCATCTTTTTCCTCACCATCCCCAGCTGAACATGAATCTGTAAATGAAAGGACTAAAACAACACCCACCTTTCACCCCAGCACCCATTCCACGTTCCTTTCACCACCCTCATCTATGCAGTAGCACCCATACCACCCTTACACCCATGTTAAAATCAACCCACAACCCTCAACCCCTCAAACACATATTCCACCCTCCTCCCTCACCCAAATGTTTAAACTACCCCCACACTTAGTCATGAACTACCATTCATGTCACCCTTCTCTGTCCCTCACCCATGTTAAAACCCACTACCCCAACCATCACCCATGTACCAACAACTATGCCATGTTTCTCCCTCCTGCATCCATGTTAAAACCAACCCCCAACCCTCACCCATGCACTAGCATCCATGCCATCTTTCTCCCTCTTGCATCCATGTTAAAACCAACCTCCAGCCCTTTCCGACCCTCCAGCACCCATTCTACCCTCCTCCCCCTCTCAAATGCTAAAACTACCACATGCTTACTCAAGAAAAATGAAACTCTTGCCTCCAAATGAGCCATACTTAATTGTTCCTTAATAAACAACACTTATATGAAAAACTGTCTTTTCAAATGCTTCCTTCTTAAGGACAACATTCTGTACACTAGTCCTCTTCATGGAACCAGTAATTTGAGAGTTGTTGCTATTATGCCATGGTCTGTGTACAACAGAATGTTAAACATGAGGTACAGTATTATGGTATGAGCCCTATGCTTACAGAATGATATGTGCTCAACCATGACATAGGTAAAACTCCAGATGACTCTGTTTCCCAGAAGAGACTTGTAACAGGATGCTGCCCACAGAAACATAACAACACAAAATAGTGTTTTTCTTATAATTTTTTATTCAGTAAGATAAGTTACATATGGATCATTTTGGTTTATGGCTAACATTTCTGTAATTGAGAAATAATAAACAGCTACCAATTAGAACTCATTGTTTCGTCCTCTTTAAAACTGAAAAATAGACTACCCCCGGTCCCAGCCCATACTGATGCATCACAAAGTCACAGAAGGTAAATCCAAAAATACATGTTTGCACTTTAACTATAAATAATATGATACAGAAATGATTGACATGACAGTGTCCCTTTTATGCCAAATTTGGGCCTGTTCCCACTGATGTTAAAATTGCCCTGTATATAAAACTTATAGACTTTAGACCCTAGCTACAAAGCAGTTTGCCATGAAATAGTGAAAGTTTTTTGGGGTATATAGTACAAGGTAGTAGATCGAGAAAGGAGAGAGACAACCAAAGTCATCACAGTTTGTAAAAGTTTCCTTTTTGGTGCAGAGAGACTCTGTTTCACACAGTATTTACCAGCCATCACCATCTGAGTTGTCATCACCATCAACATCCACAACATCAATCACTTCAGGATCAGTTTGTATACTCTTGAAGGGATATAAAAATCTTGACTTATTAGCTTTAATAAAAGTTAACGTGTGTTCATTTTCTGGCAGCAACCTATTTCTGGTTATTGTCACAATATTGCCAGCTGTACTAAACATGCATTCTGAAGAGACACTTGTTGCAGGACAACCAAGTTATTTACAGGCTTCATCATACAGCTCTGTCCAAATTGACTTTTTTGATCTCCAGTATTCAAAACAGCATGCATCAATAGGAATAGGCAGTTCTTGCAGGTAACTGTCTACCATGATGGACAGAGACTGCTCAGAAGAGGAATCAGCATAAGCTGGTATGGCAGCAATTTTGGAAAGGTTTTGCCACAGATTTAGCTTGCTACTAAGGGTTGAAGAAGTGGCAGTTGTGGAACAACTACTGTTAATGTTTGGTGACTTTTCCAGTTCTGTATCCCTATGTGAAGATGAACCTGCATGTTGTGGTGATGACAACCTGAGGGTACTGTGCGTGTCTGTGTTTGACTCCAGTGAGTGCTGCAGCTCATCTAGCAACAGACATTTGTACTGCTCTGTATCATCTGTTTTTGGAAGATGTATAGCCTTGAACCTGGGATCTAAGAGAGATGCAAGGATGTAGTGTTTTGATTTCATCATTGCAACTAATTTGTCATTGGTTTTGAAGCGCTCGCTCATTCTCTTTACAAGATTCCCATGATACAGGTGACATGCTGTCTGAGCTTCAGATCTGTCTTTTTCTATTTGTAGATTTAGAACACTAAGATGATGTGAAATCAGTATTATGAGTGGGATAACCTGACTCAAAGATAAGCCTTCAGAAGACATGTCCCTTGTAGCTGTCTCAAAAGGAGCTAGGATGCAGCACGCTGTCTCCATTAATTTCCACTGCAGCACAGACAGCATAATGCTATCTCCAATAATGTAACTGGAGCAATACTCATGTACAGCTTGCTTTTGCTCCAAGAGGCACTGCAACATATAAAGCGTTGAGTTCCAACAAGTGGAAACATTTTGAAGGTTGTGTTTTTTTTTTGCAGTCTGGACAATGTCTGTATAGCCTTGGTTGAATGTGAAAAGTGAGTCACAATTTTTTTGCAAACAACAATCATACCATCCACTTGTGTTTCACTGCTGAGAAATCCCATGACAATTAAATGTAAGCAATGTGCAAAGCAAGAAGCATGCATAAATCCTCCATCCTGTACTGCTTCCAAGATGTTGACTCCATTGTCACTTACTATGAAGCCACATTTTAGGCCCTGAGAATAAACCCATTCATCAAGGAGGTCATTTAGTTCCTGCAAGATGTTTGCAGCTGTATGACTTTGCCCAAACTTCTTTATATTCAGCAGCGCCATCTTTTGGGTGTCTTTGTTTTTGAAGAAGCACAAGAAAACGTGACCCAATGAGCAGTAAGGGACATGTAATCTATGTTTTGAGTGCTGGTCCACATATCTGTTGTGACATGAATAACCCCACCCTCTGCAGTTTTAAGTCAAGCATCACTGTTGCTTTTAAAGCCTGATAAATGTTTGGTATTTCAACACAGGAAAAGTACCTTCGATGAAGAATATTGTAACGAGGCTCTGCTAGTTTCATGATCTCCCTAAAATCCTCATGATCTACCAAAGAGTATAGGAGAAGGGCTCCAGCTAACAGTTCACAAATTCTGTGATTAAGATGAAGGGTCTTTGGATGATTTTTAGTAAAGGTATTCTTCCTTTCAAATGCCTGAGACTGTGTTAGCTGTTTACAACATGTCCCTGCTGGTTTATTATACACCGTGCTTCGATGGGCAGATGGACACTGGAATGGTGGACTAGGACTTATACATTCAGTGCCATCACTGGATGTGCAACTGGTACTAATGGTGCCGGCACTAGTGGTAACAGTGATCCTAGGGCTGGCAGTGGTTCTGTCTGCATCAAGTTCAGACAATTCAGTATCCATTTCAGATTCCTGACCCTTCTCATGTGTGGTCTGGAAGATGGAGGACATGGGTTTTGGATGATCAGGCAAAACTGAATGCTTTTTCAGATGGTGTTTAAGAGCTGTAGTGCCAAAGCATGATACAACTTTACCGCGGCTTACATTCTGTTTACACAGGGAACAAATTGCTCTGCATGGATCAGTTTTACTGACAGAGAAATAATTCCACACCTCAGATGTGACAGATTTTATTCGAGTGCTAGGAAGATAGCTAAAGACTGTTTGTGTCTTTTCATCTGTCCTAACAGAACCCGAACATGCTCCTTGGTGCTAGAAGAGTGGGCAGAAGCCTTTAATGGGTTTTCATTGCTGGCCGACACAGAAGTGGTGGATTTAATGGATATGTCCTTTTCATTGCCAACAGTGCTGGATGTATTTGCAAATGCACTACCTGATTCGTTGTCAGCAAACTTGCTCATTTCACTTTGTTGAGGAAGTAATGATACACTGCAAGACACAACAGTGTCGGACTGAGACAAAGCTACTGTCTGAGTCAGAGAGGGACGCAATGTCACTAGCATTATTACTGCTAGTCATAGGGATTTTAACAGCATGAACGGCATACCTTATGGTGCCTCTCCATGTGACCACAGCAGCTGCACAGGTTTCCTTAAAAGACCCCCCTTTACCACACTTCGCTGTTGCTCTTTTGCTGTTTGTTGAATTTTTATCACGTGAAACATTTTGGTTATTTCTGCTAGCACCAGGATTACCACTACTACCAACACCTGCTCCAACACCAGCACCAGATGCTTCATCTATGTTGGTGTCAGCCATCACTGTACCAGTATACTGCAATGAACATACCCCCACACCTACACAATTCCTGTGTAAGAAAGCAATATGATCTGTGATCGCTGGCTACAACTCCAAAATTTTATTTTTGCTGTGTGACACCGTGATGCAGTGGACTGAAAGTAATTGAAAAATATGACGGTTTGCAACTAAAGGATCCCAGGTTCAAGGTTTACAGAATGATTGGGCTGCTGGGCATAGGCATATGCATAGCAGTCAAGGGGCACACAGCAGCAGGGTGATGAACTGACCACAAGAGATGGAGTTACACACACAAACCGAGGAAAGAGATTTTTCTGTCTCTGCTCCCAACAGGTAAATATATTTTTAGGCTTCTGTCATGTATTTAAGGATAATGCCACCACACAACTGGCCACTGGGCTTCACACGGTAACACACACTGGATAAGGTACAGTGCAGTCAAGGGGTGCACAGCAGCAGGGTGATGGGCTGACCACAAGAGACGGAGTTACACACACAAACCAAAGAAAGAGATTTTCTGTCTCTCCTCCCAACAGGGAAATATATTTTTAGGCTTCTGTCATGTATTTAAGTATAATGCCACCACACAACTGGCCACTGGGCTTCACATGGTAACACACACTTAATGTACAGTGCAGTCAAGGGGCGCACAGCAGCAGGGTGATGGGCTGACCACAAGAGACGGAGTTACACACACAAACCGAAGAAAGAGATTTTTCTGTCTCTCCTCCCAACAGGGAAATATATTTTTATGCTTCTGTCATGTATTTAAGGGCTGAACACAAGAGACAGAGTTACACACACAACTGGGCTTCACACAGTAACACACTCTGGGTAATAGCCGGGTAAGTGCAGTCAAATGGCACAGACAGCAGTAGGGTGACTTGCTGGCCACCTCACAGAAGATGCAGTGGAGACAAACACAATACAGGAGTTTTTTTTTAGGGAGAAAGTTTACTGAAGCCCCCCCCAGCACAGTCCTGGCTGAGAGACCCCTGTCTTCCAGACAATTTTTGGGTGGGACTGATTATTTTTTCCTTTTTTGTGGGCTTAGAACATCAGGTTTCACACAGTCAGTAAAGTTTTAACCTCCTTTTTCCCTCTCAGGAAAAATCCAAATAATATAAGAATATATTCACCCTTCCCCCAGCCAGGGAGATCTCCCTCCTGCCCAAGAGTGCTAGGGCCCATGAGTCACAATTGTGATTTGTGAAGAAATGTGTTTAATTCAGCAAGCAACTAGAGGACAAGAGGTATGTGTGCACTGCAGACTGAGCACTCACAGACAGGCAGTCTCCAGGCAGCAGTCTACTAGCCAACTAATTAATTCCATATTCTAACACTCAGTTCTCCTGACAGTACTCCCAACCGTTCTTAGCTCCTTTCACGGTTCCACTTCCCGCCCTAGTTTCTTTCCTCATTTTCTCAGTTCCCGATCCTGACTCCCCCCTTCCTTTTCCCCACCTGCTCATTTAACTTTTTTATTTTTATTTTCAGGCACATATCGTATAGGACTGGGTTTAATAACAAAAACAGTCATCAGTCACACGCACAACTGAGAGCACACAGACGCTGCGGCTCCTTCTCCACTATAAGTCTGAATGGCAATGGAGCCACAGATGCACAGATGACTTCAGCACGATCCCTCAACTTGTGAGACTGACTTGAGTTGCTCTACCACTACCGCCTGACTGCATAGCAGATGGTCAGGTCGTTGGTATACAGATACACTAGCGTGACAAACTGACAACAGCTGCCCCCCCTCCCAACAATAACACTGATGGGAGAGGATGAGGGGAGCGAACTGAGCTGCATTATTCAGCTGGTGCCAAAATCTGTAAAGGGAACGGGAGGAATGTAAAGCACACAGACAGAAGTGAGATTTGTTTGGATGATTCAAACCCTTTTGCGAAACCCTGTAGTGTTCGAGTTCTAAATTAGAACTCGAACGCCAGGGTTCAAGGAGGGTTTGAATCTTTCTCAAACTAGTTTTGACAGCACTAGTAGGTTCCAGTCTCCTCCCCAAGATGAGTGGAGTCTGACTAAAAGGGGAAAAAATGGAAACTAAGTCAAAGAAAAAGGAGGGGGAGTCGACATTGGGGCCATAGATACTACCCAAGACAATATCAGACTTGTCTAGGGTGCCACTGACTAAAATATACCTGCCTAAGGGGGTCCCTGATTCACTGGGTGCTTTGAAATGGGAGATTGCGAGGTATTAGTATTGCTACCCCCCACATTGTGTGCTATCGCCCATTGCAAAAACTTGTCCTATACATTGTCTCTGGAACTGTACCATTTTGGGCTCCTGCAAGTGCGTCTCCTGGAGCAAAGCTATATCCCCTCTAAGGTTCCATAAATGTTTCAGGATTTGGTAATGTTTCCCTTTCTGGCATGCCCCTTTGAGATTCCAGGTAATACTATTGACTGGTCTAGCCATTCCCAATTGGTCTATAAATGGTAGCTAAACAGGGCTATAGGGTCCATAGGGGAGTGACAACAAATTATGTATAAGAAAAGCCCATAACTGTGGTGCCAACCCTCCCCCACCCCAGCAAAGTACTCTTCCCCCTCCAACCAGACCTCTGAATTAACTCCCAAAACAGAGCATATAATACTGAGGAAGAAAAGTCTGTAAGAAACCCCAGAGTCCCAAGCCCCTCACCAGCACAGTGTCATAGCTCGTGATTAACAGTCCACCAGGTTTAAGCCCTCCCCCTGACCATCCAATCCCCCAAAACAGTATGAACCTGAATTTCTAAACATGAGACAAACTATAACTCGCTAAACAGGTGTAACCAAAATTGGAAATGGATTGGCATATAACAGGTCTGGGGCACTAGCCCAGAAGTCCCTTCTCAGCCGGTGGTAAGCAGAAATAGGCAACTGAATCTAAAATATGTTATCCTGCTCAAATAACCCCTTACAGCAACAATGACTATGAAGTATAGCCATCGTACATATATATATAAATCTGGCCTTATAGGGATTAAAGAGGTGCTATAATAAACAACAGAAAACTGGAGTGGCGGTAAGCCAGTAACCAACAAGGCTGGCCCAGCAGTGTATGATAGAGTAGGATGTCTTAATTTCTTGGACTTTAGTAAGGAAGAATTGCCTCTCTTGATAGTTAAGGAAGTGAAACAGGAAAGGATGTGGTGGGGCTTCTTGTTGAGGCATAGGGCAGAGTGACCGATAGGCACGTTCAGTAATTTATTTGGGCCCAAATGGAGAAGGGCCCATGATCTTCTCAACAAACTTCTGCGTAAAAACAATAGGCTACAACCCCTCTTCTTTTTCCGGGAGGCCTATCAGAACCACGTTGTTCCTGTGACTACGGGCTTCCAGATCTTCCACTTTGGCTTCTAGCTTGAGGAATCTTTGTCTGAGTGCCACTATGTTTGGTTCCATCGTAGAGCACCTTTTTCAAGAGATTGCAGTCTCACTTTGTTTCTGAGGTTCTTTTAGTCACCTCCTGAAGAGCAAGTGAGAAGGATTTCATTTCTGTTGTGAGCGGCTAAAGCTCTTCATGAAAAGGCTTAAATTCAGCCAGAAACCTAGCTACGGTGAGGGTCTCTTGATCCTGAATAACTGCCGTCGACGTGTGGGTGTTCATTGCCGCTGAGGCCTTAGGCTTTTTGTTGGCTTTTTCTGGGGTTTGCAGCAGCATTTATTTCAGTAAAGCCTTATGCATCTCAACATCCATCAGCACAGAAACCACTATCAGGAAGTGCAGCAGGGTCAATGAGCTAATGAGAGTAATGTCACCAGGAGAAAAGGGCAGAAATAGTGAGTTTGTAGTATAATTTGGAGTCAGATGGTCGAAGCCACGAGAAAGAGCTGCTAACCCGAGTACTGCATCATGTGGTCTCCCTCTGTCTCAGATTATGTCACAATACAGTGATGGCAAACTTGCTCAGGTTCCAGCCATCCCAACAAACAGCCTCACTACAGAGTCCTATCTATTACTCAAAGGCAGTGCTATGGATTACAACAGTTATCTAACTCAGATGTGGATTAACTATTGTCACAGTAGCTGAACATTTATTTATTTAAGTGTTTTACCAGGGAGGCATGCTGAGCAGACTACTCCTTGATTCCAGATGTGCCCCGGGGGTAGGGGGGGAATAGGAGAGCATACAAACATATACAGTATGGTCAAATACATAATATACATAAGAGAATGGGAGAGCATACAAACATATACATAAACATCATTTCAAGTTGGATATGCCATCTGCCCAATCCTTTTTCCGCTACATCGACTTCCGCTTCTCTCATCCTCGAACATGACTCTTTGACTAGCAACATTAGACTGAACTCCTGGACATAACCATATCTAAACCTAAGTGCTTTTTAGGATTATTCTCCTCTTAGTATGCCCAGAGGACAGGTAGGTCAGTAGCCATGGGTCCTCGGAGGTTTCCCCCAAGGGGGGTTTTCCCTCTCTTGCATGCTACTGATCACACTGTCGGGGTTGGAGGAGGTAATCACTTCAACATTTCTTTTTGGGCCTTAAGTCTTACACTTACCCAGTATCCTACAGAGGGTGGGATGCAGAGAAGTGCCAAAGCTCATGTCATACACAACAAGCATATACCAGTCAGCTCATAAGTATACACAAACACCAAGCTATGTACCCCACATTGAATTGGAAGGCTATAGCCTGATGTTCAATGGTGGGGATAGCTCCTCCTCCATCCCCTATTTAAACATCAGGCCACCTCTCATTTTGCCTTGAGCGTTTTGGTGGTGCCCTCCATCCTCCCCTGCCTCCTCCTCCTTCTCCAGCACTCCTGTCTCTCCCTGTCTTCTGGGCCTTAAGTCTTACACCTACCCAGTATCCTACAGAGGGTGGGATGTGGAGAAGTGCCAAAGCTCATGGCATACACAACAAGCATATACTAGTCATCTCATAAGTATACACAAGCAGCAAGCTATGTACCCCTCATTGAACCTGTCTTTAGAAACAGGGGAGGTTCCCAGGGACTGAAGCAGGGTGATGTGGTAGAAATACAGGTGTGCTGCGTACATGCAGAATGCATGCCAGATGCTTAATTGTGCAATGTTTGCATGCGGTTCACATACACAAAGTGAATCCAAGTGAACCAGGTCTAATAAGCAAATCAGGTTTGCATGCTGCAAACATGACATATGCACAGTAGGTAAGCTGGTGTGAACATCTTCTAAACTTACATCAGGTTTGCATGTTGCACACTTGACATGAGTGCAGAAGTTAAGCTGGTGTGAACATCATTTAAACATCACATCAGGTTCACCTGCTGCATGATTGCCATGTGTGCAGCAGCTAAGCTGGTGCAAATTTCATCTAAAAAAAACACATCGTTTTCTATTTCTTATACTACTGCTAGCAATTAGAGCCATTACAATATATTTTTATTTGAATTCCCATAAAATTAGATAAACTCATTAATTCTGATCCATTTGCCACTTGTTTAATGGCTTTTGATTTTTGTCATTAAATCGCCATTAATTTGTAAATTATTGTTTGCTTACTGCATTAAATACATAGGATATAGCAAGCCAACATCCCTCATTCCAGATGTACGAAGAGGGGCCTCTGGTTTGTGAAACCTGTCCTTTTTGTTTTGGACCATGCAAATCCCTTATGCATATTTAGTGCTACAAAAATGTTTTTCCATGGCTGTTTCAGCTCACTTACTTTCGCTTTGTCATTCTGTATTGAGCTTATACACTATGGCCATGCTCAGCCCTCTTTGTGCTGAGTAGGGTCTTGGAAGCATGCATCATACCTCACATTTAGTCACTAAAATGAGGGACATGGACACTCAAAATGAGGGACACTAACCCACATGATGATCAGGACACATCATGAAACATGGAGATACAGTACCTCAGAACACAATGGAAACCATTGCATTAGCATCTGGGAATGAATTTCTACCATAAAGCAGGGTGCCATTTAGGTAGGGCAGAGGGGAGCAGTTGCCCCCCTGTATTTGTGCCTAGGTTGTTCTTGTGGTATGGCAATACATAGATACATAGACACTGCCAGCAGATAAGGGCCTACGGCCCACCCAGTCTGCTCATTTTAGCTTGTAAGTTCACTTTATGTTTTCTTAGAAGTCTGTTGCCCCTTACTCCTGACCTCCAGAATTCCCTTATGTCTGTCTCATGCATTCTTAAATCCTGTGATTGTTTAATGACATTAATTTTTGGATTTAATCTTTTGCACAATAAGTGCCCACCTGGCTTGTGTGTGCTTATGCTGCAGGTATTCTTCAGACTCGACTGTGTCTGTGTTGTGTTGTTCATTCTCTCCACCTGTTAGTGGTGGCACCATCACATGTGATGTGGATGAGCTCCATTCAAGAAAGAGCACATGAGTCTTGTGAGTGCAACACTATCTTTCCTGTCACAGAGTAGACAGACTGCACACTACAGCTTGGAGGAGTCGGTGAGCACTGAACTCTCAATAGCAGTATTGTGGCAGCATATTTTTGTTGGCTTCCTCTTAGTGAGTCTCTGTCTCCTCTGGTGGTTGAAGGGGCAGAGGGTGAGCTAGAAGCTAATTCAAGACTACGCTACCTACTAACTCTACTAGGCTCACCTTGCAAAAAAGAACAGCACAGACCCCCATGGCAGCAAGCTAGGCTTAGCAGCAGTGGTGATAGTGGTGTGGGTGACCTTCATAGGCCTTGATCAGTGCAGTACTGCAGCAGCCAAAGCAGCAACCAAGCAAAAAGCCAGCAATCCAGGTTGGGAGGATACAGTTGGTGAGGTGACTTGGTCATGGACCATGTTGGGAACCTGTGATGGTCGGTTCTAGCATCCAGCTTCTGGCAGAAGGAGAGAGGGGAAGCGGGCTGAAAACTGAGCTGGTGGCACACTGTGCCAGGCTGCAGGTTCTGGCCATATGGCTGGGTAAGTAAAAGTAAATAATTATTTTACAGGGGGATTGGAGAAGAAGGAAGAACTGAAATATTGATGTTTCTTCACCTTTGGATGGCTTCATGATCCATAGGGAATGGGTATTGTATGGAATGGAGTTGGGGAGAAAAATCAGGACAAATTTCTTTTTGGGGGGGCAGAACTTCAGCCAGGAAAAAAATTGGTTAGTAACTGGCTGGGTTTAAGCCCAAATCGCATGCACTGCTTCAGGGAATATACAGATGAATCCTATACATTTGAATTTTTCCTAATTTGCAGATCACTTTTCAATCAAAACAAATAAGTTTAAACTTTTAGAGATGTTACAGACATTCTAGAGCTGACCCTTGCATTCATGGTCAGTTGAGCAGTATGGTATGCGGAGACTATTGGAGCCCTACTATAGTCAAGCTTATGCCTCCCCCACCAGTGAAGCTGATTTCCACATCCCTTCGCTCAGGCACATTATGACAAAGGGCAAAGGAGACTGCAGGGGTGTGCACCATTGAAAGGAATGGGGGTATTTTGTTATTACTATTTTATACATTATTGATGGAGAGTTTGAGATTAATGAAGGCCACCGCTCTACTAACAAGGGCCTTGTTAGTAGAACAGTAGCCTTCATTATTCTCCAACTCACCATTATAATGTATAAAATTGTAATAAAAAATAACTCCATTCATTTCAAGGGGGTACGCCACAGCACTCTGACCCATGGACATCATCTCTTAAAGACTCCTGCCTCTGGCTCTCTAGTACTCAAGTAAGAGACTTTTTACTTATATCTACAGTATACTTGGTGGGTTGTCTGTAGCAGCATGGCTGTACCCACTACAGTGTGTGTGCATGGGGGTGGACTGGGCATGTGGGGGGGGTGTCAAGTTATTGCTACTTTTATGTTTGCACCTTAAAGTCTGTTTGTGTGGAAGCATTCAAAACTATGGAGAGAAACGGTAGGAGTATAGGCCAGCCAGAAGTAATTAAGTGGTTCTGTGGGTAAGTGTGTGTATTGGGGTTGGGAAGAACCACATGTGTTTCCATTGGTATGTGTGCTACAGTTCAACTGTGAAACTGAGATGAGGGAGACAAGAAAACTGAAAAGTAGAACAGTGGTTACAAGCAGGCTGCATGCGTGCAGATGTATTCAGGTATGTATTGAAGTACAAGTGAGCCATATGTGTGCAGAAGGTATGGATTAGTGGTTAAAGGCACTGAACTGCAATCCAAGAAACTTGGAGGCATGAAGACCTGGGTTTGAATCTCATCAACCCCCACTTATGTATGGTGTGATCCTGAGCAAGTCACTTAACTTTTACGTATGTAGTTATCAGTGACCACTTGCTTTTTGCATGCATGCCACATACATGGAGTCTGTTCCAATTTAACATAAAAAGTATGCTTTCTACACTTGCTTGCTGCACGCATGCAACATGCATGCAATCAGTTCCAATTTAACATTTAAATCATACTTGCAGCGCACATATCACTTGGGTAATTTTGTGTGTGCAGCATGAAAACATTTTATATAATTATTTCTGTAAGGATCTACACAAAAGTGGGGACAAGGAAGAGGCAGGAAACTACAGGCTGATCAGCCTGTCTGCAGTAGTGGGGAAAATCATAGAAACACTACTGAAGGAAAGAACCATGGAATACCTGGCTGTCTACAGTTTACAGGACAAAAGGCAGTACGGTTTCATAAGGAGCGGGTCGTGCCAGACTAGCCTTTTGATAGGATAACCAGGGAGGTAGATCGGGGGGGCAGTGGACATGGCCTACCTGTATTTCAATAAGGCCTTTGATACCGTGTCACATCATAGGTTGATAAAAAAGCTGCAGAATATAGCAGTAAGAATGAAGGTGGTAAAGTGGGTGGAAAATTGGCTGGATAATAGGACACAGAGAGTGGCGGTAAACGGCATACGCTCTGAGGAGGGTAAGGTGACCAGTGGGGTGCTGCAGGGATCAGAACTGGTCCCAGTCCTCTTCAATGTCTTTATCAGTGACATTGCAGAGGGTCTGGAAGGGAAGATCTGCTTGTTCACTGATGACACTTAGCTTTTCAACAGGGTGAACATGCCGGGGAGAGGGGTTAGAAAGAATGAAGAGGGACCTAAAGAAACTGGAGGAGTGGTCAAGGGATTGGCAACTAAGGTTTAATACAAAAAAGTGCAGGATAATGCACATGGAGCACAAGAACCCAGGAGCATCATATCATCTGGTGAGGGAGGAAATTTGAAGGCTCCAAGCAGGAAAGACACTTAGGGGTGATCATCTCTGATGACCTCAAGGTTGGGAGACAGTGTGACAAGGTGGTAGGAAACGCTAGCAGAATGCTGGGATGCATAGGCAGGGGATCACCAGTAGAAAAAGAGAGGTAATAATTCCACTGTAGAGGACATTGGTAAGGCCGCATCTGGAGTACTGTGTCCAGTTCTGGAAGACCCACCTGCATAAGGACAATGATAGGGTGGAGGCAGTTCAGAGTGGGCAACCAGAATGGTGCAGGGGCTATATAACAAACTTTACAAAGCTAGTCTGAAGGAACTGAATATGTACTCTCTAGATGAGAGGAGGGAGGGGGGGTATGATTGAAACATTTAAATACCTCACATGAAGAAATAGGGTACAGGAGAATACAATTTTTAGAGAAAAAGTTGCTCAAGAATGAGGGGCTACAACATGAAATTGGCAGGAGGGAAATTAAGGGGAAACATGAGGAAGTACTTCTGCACAGAGAAGGTGGTGGACAAATGGAATAGCCCCCTGCCGGTGGAAGTGGTGGGGGCAGAAACAATAAACAGGTTTAAAAATACTTGGGCTAGGCATAGGGGACTACTGGTATGCGGAGGAGGGGGACAACCTAATACAGGCTGAGTATAAAAGAGAACAGTTATTGGAGGTATTAGAATAGAGTAGATGGGCCAAAGACCCTCATCTGCCAAAACATTTCTATGTTTCTACAAGTTAAAATTAAATTGTGATCTGCACTGAAATGAATAGGTTCACTGAAACACAGTTCTCGTTGTTCTGTTAAATGACAGAACCTGGTAATTACTTGCCATGTAGTTTTAACACAGTGGAGTACATGTACTATGTATTTAAGTCATGAAGTTATGTGAAATGTCAATTAGCAAGTGTTTTAAATCATTATTTGGCACTGTGTATTTAGGTATCTGGAAAAGAAGAGCTAGTTATCTCTGATGAAGCCAGGCAGCATAACTTGCAAAACATAAGCTTGTACACGTTGTTTTTTTAGCCTGGAGCACTACAACGCTTTACTATTGGAATAAAACAAATGTATCTTATTCATATTGAAGAACCTTAGTTTGGGTGCTATTTTTTCCTTACAGTCATTCTTCTACTATGGCTACTGTTTTGCTGTTTTAAACTGCTTTAGAGAATCTGCTTGGGCTCCTTCTCCTTCTGTGTAATGTAAAGAATAGCCTTCAGCCTGAAAAAAATTAAACACCTTTAAGGTTTCTTTTAAAACACAGTATTCCAGCTTGTGAAAAAATCCCTGAAAGATTTATTTTGAAGGTCAGCTACAATAGCACCAGGTAGATAATCAATTCCAGTATTCCTGAATAGAAAGAGACACTTAAGGGATAAGGTTTTGTATTCTCGGCTTGTGTGGCACTATTGAGTATAGTCACTTAGTTCAATAGCTGTTGCTTCAACCATTTTTTTATTCTAAAGAAATCATTCAGTTTCCAAACTGGTTCAATTCAATTTATTTAATTAGCTGCTACATAGGGCAAATGAATTCTATCAAAAATCCAATCAAGACGACCCAGAAACAAAGGGAGGCGGAATAGTATTTCAATTATGAGTGTCCTACAGGGAGCAGAAGGAAAGATTATGAACTTCTTGACTATCAGGGGCCTTGGCCTCTTGAAATCGAGAGAACACACTGGTCCCTATCCTGCTGCCCACAAGTAGGAGTTAAATCTGGAGCCATTACAGTGAACTTCCTCAGATACTCTATTATAGATATAGTTTTAAAATTGGCAAGAGACAAGAAACATTTGACTTACAGGGTAGAATTAATTTTCTTTCCCAGGACTTTTCTGGGGAGGTAGTGGATAAAAAAAGAACATTTACTGATGTCAAAAGAGCCTATGGATCCATACTATTTTAAATAGCCTGCTCTGCTTGTAATAGAAGATCTTAGGAATCACCTTCAGTATTGTGAGATCCTGACTTTGCTTGTGTCATAATTAATAAAATCACTCATAGAGCACCATTGCAAACTGGCATGGATTTTTCAGCCCCACCCCCACCCTCACCCTCAGAATTCTAACTCAGTACAGGCTACCAAGACATCAAGCTTGAACATCTCAAATGTTACAAAAGGCTCCCCTCCCTCAGCAAATAACTCTTAATATAGCTTAGCACAAAATAACTCTCTAAAAATGAACCAACCTTCAACCATCAATCAGAAACGTTATTGCTTATCACCAAATGAAGCCCAGGTTTAATCCAACAAAAAAGGAACCGAAGTAGGAGTAGAGACAGCTGCAATACCTCCTCTTGTTTCTCATCCAGAATATCCCTAGAACTGATCTTAAACTTGAATCCTTAACTCACAACACATGAAATAGCTTCAGCATAGTCTCCTCCTAGAGTACACTGCAAATAAATCAGCATGCTGGGAAAATTGCTGGTAGACACACCCACTTTCATCCATGTCTTCAACTGTAATTAACATCTGCTTTCTCAAAGATCTCTTCAAATTTGCACCCATAATTGCCCTTATGCAGTCCTTCCGTATATGGATGAACTCTATGAGAGCCTCCCCCAGGTGCAGTTGGTAAGTGGAGATTTCTGCTAGCTTCCTACAATAAGATGGCTCTATGATGCCGGTTCAACAACACTTTTATCGACCGGCATCACAGCGACAGGATTTATGCTGACCTCAAGTTGCGGTTGACATAAATCCCGATTGACTCCCAGTCCGTTTTTTCAAACAGACAGTTAATTTTCACTAAATATGTATGACAATCCAATTGATTACATTTACTAACTTCTGCATTAGGCTGGACATCAGCAGTTTAGAGGGACACTGTCAACCCCCTTAGGCCTTAAAGTGTCCCTAGCATGTCATCTATCTTATGGCAGACATAAGGATGAATGCATAGTAAACACTGCACTAACTATGGCAAATTGTGGGTTGGCCTGCTGGTGCAAGCGGCAGTGTTAATACTTGTAGCACTGATGACCAAGGTTCAGGAATGTGCCTGGATTATCAGAGGGTCAGCCAGGGGGAGAAGGATGAGTGCCTGGAGGACTGTTCTCCTCCTCTAGAGTGGGAGAGTCAGGGTGGTCAGCAATACTGTGACTCCTAGTGGAGGCTAGGAGTTGATGCTCCTGACCCCCTGTGTGCATGCGGTTCAGGGGGGCAGTGGGCATTGGCATGATCATTCAGGGAAGTGTGCATGGTATGCTTCTGATGCCACATCATGCTTGAGCCTTGGGGGAACATCCAAGGAAAATCCCTTCTCACCAGGCAGTACCATGAAGTCAGGGCCCTTGGCTGCCTACACCCATGATGACCAGAAAGGCATAAGTCTTGGCCGGGGGTCACAGGTTGATGTTGGTCTCTCACTATGGGGATCCCTCTGTTAGGGGCAAGTCACAGTTCTCCCAGACCAGGCAGCCGGGATGGAAGTGCCAGGGTGGAAGGTGGTTCTGTAGTCCCTGGGCCCAATTCTCAAAAGGTCAGGAATGACACACAGTGTTTGTGCCAGCCAGGAATAATGTAAGGGGCACCTTGTGCCACACATGCCACTCAGTGCACCATTCCTGATTCTCAGATGTGGCCTGCACTACATGGGGCCATGTGGACCCGCCAGGCTTGTGCCACTCTTGCAGTGGACACACAGCTGCACCCTGGCAGAAGGGTGGTTGCACCACAGTGGTGCTGCTATTTCCCCATATTTGGGATTCCCAAAGAGCCACAATGGGAGCAGGTATTGCCAGGGCTTAGATCAGCTCAGAGTTAAACAGCTTGTGCACTAACACTGGAGCCAATGCTGAGTGTGAGGTACTCCCATGCCCCCCAGTTGTGATCACTTGGCCAAGGTGTCGCATGCCCACACAGCTCCCACACAGACTGCACACCACCAGAGTAAAGTGGCAAGCACCATATCAGGCTGTTCCTCCCGCTGAAAGATACCAAGCTGGCATGCTGCAGACCGTCACATTGTTAGTGACCATCACCTTCACCCCCCGATACCAGGCACAGTGCATCCCATCTGCTACTACAATTTGCCACCTGCTATATACAGTGTGATGCATTACAAGCCCCAAGTCTTCAGAATGATTGGCTGCATGTGCCTATAGCATCTCGTACCTCCCATTGTCATTGCTGTTACCTGTCTAAGTTGTATAGGGCACAGATGGATTATGTCACAGGACCATTGATTTGTGCACACCACCCACACATTGCCATGCATGCCCCTTGGTTGCAGTCAGCCTTGGCTGTACCAGATGTTCTGCATGACCCTCCTGCAGCTTGCATCACCCTTCCTGTGCGTTTTCTGTTTGACTCACAGGAGCGGTGCAACAAACTGCAGGAGTTTGGTGCCAGAGACCCACCTGTTCAAGAATCAGGTGCAGGGCCCCTGATGCACCAACACTGGATGCAAGCTGCTGTTTGGCACAGCTTGCGTCACTCTAAGGCCGGTTTTGAGAATCAAGCCTCCTGTGTTGATATGGGGTACATCCCTGCCCTGGCAGGATTGCCAGAAACAGAGTTAAAAAACATATATGGATAATTGGGTATATGGGATGTAATACATCTATACTTGAACTCTCATGCATTTCTATTAATATCGGGTTAACAGCTATGGTGTATTACTTACATGTTTGATACTAACTGCAAGAATACTCAGGCGTCTGTTGGATAATGTGTATCTAGCCGTTCTCAGACTCTATTAGAATTGCAAGGTATATTGTGGTATAGATATAAAACACTTTTTAATTAAGAGATAGTGAGGTACACTGAGCACCTGTTTTCTTTATTATCTTTAGAGAAAGCACATTTTTTGTACCCCCAGTTTCAAACTAGGGTATAGATATGAAACCCTTTTTCATTAAGATACACTGAAAGCATCCGGAAGGGTTCCTTATTTTCACTTAGAGTGAAAGTGTGGATTTTTTTCTAAGCAGGAATCCCCCCTCCCCATTTCTCCATTATTTAAATCAGCATTTTCTTTTTATCATGCTATGGCTTATTTTGTTTGTGATGAGAGAAATAATACTGCTCCCTCCTTTTTCCTTTGTTTTTGTTTTGTTTTTATTTTATTTGTGTTTATGAAGTCATTTAGGTACTTGCTTATTTTTATTAATTTTGATTTTCTGGAAATTCAATAGCTGCTAAATTTAAAATTGTATGAATATAGTTCTGGGATTATTTATTTTAAATATTCTCCCTTTCTATATCTTATTCATCTAAGGTGTTTAACAAACAGCTTTTGCTGATTTAAGCCTTTTCAAATCATTTTATCAAAAGAATTAATTGTGGTGATCCTTGCATATCTGTGTTTTCTTTTTGTCTCTTTACAAAAATGCTTGATTATATCGTGCCTTTGACTGAAAAATGGATGATTAGTAATTGTGATGTCATAATGAAAATGTACATTTATTGGTGTGATTGTCAATGTTATTCAATCTTTGAGAAAGGTTCATGGCGACCAGAAACACATCAGATTGTTCTGAGTTTTAATAAATGTTTTAAAATACTGCAGCATCAGTTTTATTCCTGGTGGTTTGGGTGAGTGCTTGGTTATGGTGTTATTGATTCTGTAAAAATATTTGCCAAGAGCACCCCCTGTTTTTCCTATTGCAAGCCCTCTTGTCTGTTTTTCTACATCCTTATAATTTTATTTATTTTTTATTTAGTGCCTCACTAGGGGATCTGAGATGGCCCAGTGAACCTTTTATGACTCCCTCTTTTTTTATCTTCCTCTCCTCCCCAGTCAGTCATCTTTCTGAGGAGCACCCCAGTCCCTTCACCCCGACGTCTGCCAGGACTTACCTGCCACCATCTTCCCCCAGGGCTTGCCCCTCCCAGCAGGGTGGGCAGAGTCCCCAAATCCCCACTGCATAACGGACCTGGTTCTGGTGGTGTGCCCAACTGGTTAGATGCAGGGCCTGCAGGCACTCCTCATCATCCTACTGCCTGTGTTATTCCTCCAGTGTTCTCCCCCAGAGACATGATGTGCAATGACATCATGGTGCACTCCATGTGCTCCCTCATGACAGCACTGACGTCTGTCACATCTCCTGATCTGTCTTGGCACCAAGCTGCCATTTTCCCAGCTTCTGCCTGCAGCCAAGCAAGCTGAGTGCTCTGCCTACCTTCTGCCACAGAGGAGGAGAGCAGTCATATGCATGTTCAATCCTCCCCGCCAGCTGACCCTCCAGCAGCCTAGATTCACTTCCAAACTCAGGTCATCAGTGGCGCAAGCAATAGCGCTACCACTGTGATGGTGGGCCAGCCTTTTATGTCTTTCTTAAGAATATTCCTTCCCCACTCTATATGGTCATATCTGGACTACATGATAATGGAACATACCCAGCATGTGGGCAATGCCACTAAGAAGCCTGTTCTCACCCCTACTGGTCTTTACCACAGTCAAACTAGACTTGGAATTGCATGCTATAGAATCAACCCCTTAGCTATGCTCCACAAAATGCTCCTTTCTGTCAAAAATAACTCTAAGTTTATTTCATAGTGTTACCCTCAAATCATTATGCTAGGTCTATTATGCTTTTTTTAATCATAGACCATTTAGTTAGGAACAACAAGATAAATATTTTCAATGGATAATTGCTATGTTTATAAATAGGGTGTAGTAGCTCTGGTCTTGACATCAACTGAGTACAGACTGGCTTAAAAGCTGAAAAGTCATTTTCACCTGTCAGTAATAGGACCATCAATCCACTCAAGAAACAATCACCTTCACTGGGTTTACAGCCCTTGTATAAACCCAGCCTTGTATCTTTTGACTATACTTAGAATAGTTTGGTTTTCTAGGTGACACATTAAGTGATGAACTGATCATGGCTTACTACACCTATTTACTTATCTCAAGCTTGTGGTTGCTGTAAGTGTAGCAATTAATATTATTTTCTTTAGTGTTAGAAGTGTTATTTTGCACACTGCTCTCTCTTTAATTGATACTGATATCATGTCTACTGTGAGTACAATCTTAAAAGTTGTCTCCTGGAATATTATGGGATGCCATAGTCCTGTAAAAAGATCCTTAAAAACAGATGTAGCTTTCCCTCAGGAAACTCATCTGACAATTTCTTAGATAGAAGCACCAATGCATCTGCGAACATACTAATTCTTCAAATGCACTAGATACAGTATGTCGAGAATTTTGACTAGTAGGTAAATGGAGGCATTAGCTTCACCCCTAGAAATATCTTTAGTTACCTTGGAAAATCTGGACAGGGTGCTAAGTAGGCAGAAAATGTGCAAGACTACAAGTCCTGACTGAACTCCCAGTGAAATACTATAAATAAATTAGGATCAGAATGGCGAAACCCACTTCTCATTATGTTACATACTTTTTTATTAAATTAAAACCACTTTATTAATTTTCAAGTTTCATACAACAACAAAATGAACAAGACATTGACAAGCGATACAACAATCCCCTCCCTCCTTCCCCACCCTGCCCAGCCCTCCATCCTCTGGCATCAGAGTGGTGTTACCCTAAGGGGTGGATCTAACCACAAAGTCCAGGTGATTGTTTGACTGAATTAAGAGCATAAGGTGTGCATTTTGCCCCATCTTCTTTTGAACCTATCGACACTATTGTGCAATCTGGCTATCATCTTCTTGGTGTTCATTATATTATATACAGTAATGATATATAGGCTTCCTTAAACAATCCAAATATATGGCATGGTTCTGTCATATTCTCCATCTTCAAAAGAGGAGACTTAAACCCTTGCAGTGCTCCAGAATTATGTATCTGTCCAGGAATCTATTACATTCTAGTTATATGGGCAACCTAAAGGTTAAGAACCCTCTGATGCACAGACCAATTAGTCTCTTAGAGAATGTACAAAAAATATTCTGTGGTGTGGTACTTGACAGGTTCCAAAAATGACTGCATGACAGTTGTGCGCTTGTAGAGGCTCATTCAGGATTTAGAGATAACTGTTCAATGTTAGGTAATTATTTTATTCAGGAATACTTGATTCCTAAGTATAACAGGATAAAGAAAACACCCTGTACTGTATATGTGACTTTCATGGATTTCTCTCAGGCCTTTAAGATGACAAGCAGAAATTTTGTGTGGGTAAAGATGTCAGAGGCAAGTGTTCAAGAAGATTTATTCTACATAATGTATTCCCATTATACAAGTACTTGGGCAAGGGTTAGATATTCACATGAGGGGAACCTCTAGGAGAAATTCAAGACCATCATCATGTTCAAAAAGTGATGTATTCTTGCCACCAACTATTTTAAATTTCTATATAAATTCAATACTTTTGGACCTAGAGATAAGCTAGTTTCACAATACAAAAGCAATGCATATGTTGATTATTTGGCTTACACTGATGACATTCTTCTTTTTTTTCTGATCAAGTAGAGCATGCAAAGGATGTTGTCCCACTTTGCTAAATTATGCAGGGATAATGGTTTAAATCAATCAAGAACTGAGGGACCATGAGGACAATAATACTCTTAACAACATGGAATTAGATAGTTACTCATTCCCAAGATTTGGGATAGCAAGGCAAAACATCAAAGTACAGTGGAAGGCCATTCTCAAGAGTAAATCTGCATTTTGCCCCACTACAAATAATGCCGCTATCATATCTTATGAGAAAGTGGTAATGTCACAAGTATAGTTTCTATTAGAACAAACACCTGCCTCTAAAAGGTATAACTTATTGAAAAAAGAAAAAGATGTATTGCAGGAACTGGTGAATAACAATGAGATCATCATTGAGCCAGCTGACAAAGGAGGCAACATTGTTGTACTATGTAGAAATAGTAATGTCAATGATTAATGATGCAAAAAGTTATACTGTACAGTTTTAAACAATAACCCCACCCAGGTTTTCAAAGGAATTTACATCAAATATTGACTAGAGCATTGAATAGAGGGGACATCACAGAAAACAAGTACAAGTTCATTTGGAATGAACACCCAACCACTCCAGGTTTTTACATATGTCCTGAAGTTCATCAGAATCTTAGTAAACCACCAGGCAGGTCCATAGTATTGGGAAATATTTCATTATGTGAAAAACTGGGCCAGTTTGTACATTGTTTTTCAGCAAAAAAGTGTATCAGAGTTACCATCCTATTTGAAAGACACATCAGATGTACTAAAAAAATCTGAGGAAGTAGAATGGAAAGTAATTTCACCTGACTTAGTATAGCTGTGGAATCACTGTACTCATCTATAAAACATGAGCAAGAGATACATGCAAACACATTTTTCTTAGAAAACGTTTCAGATTAGAATGATGCTATAACAGTTGGTTTCATAATACAAAGTCTTGAATTCAGGGGCTGCTTCCTTGGAGTTCCCAGGGCTAGGTTGTGGCACTCGGGAGATTGTGCATTTTGGTGGCAGCACCTACCATATGGAACTCCCTGCCTGGTTATCTTAAGGAGGTAGAAACGTTTAAAAAAGGGTCTTATGACCTAGTTGTTCCAACAGGCTTTTAATTGTTAGTATTTATTGGATTTTATTAAATAGGATGGATAGATTATTTTAAATTGCTGACTCCCCATTAAATGTATGTATTTTATAAGACCATTGTTTCTTGTACAGCATTTATATTGTCAGGAGGTCTAAACCTCACTCTCAGGTTCTTGGCAATATTGGGAATGCAAGGAATTACAGACACATTGTATAAGAGTAATAAACTTGTTTATTACTACCAAAACGATAAATCACAGTTGCCCTGAGCAGTTCTTACCAATACAAACTGGGAGCTAATGTTAAGCATTCCCTATACCTCGAGGTTTCTTCATGTCTCTTGGGGTCTCCAAGGTATAAGACTCAGTGTCTCACACTATATAACTATGATAATTACTATGGTTACTGTAAGATAGAAACATTTCTAGTTACAGAGATGAGTCTTATTGGCTAAATTAGAGGTGGCTCCATGGTCCAAGATAACATTATATAATTTTGTAGTAGTCATCACTTTGTGAAACAAAAGAGTACAGTTCTTACAGTTCTTACACAAATCAGTGTAGTAGTACAAATCACCAAAAGGTGGCAATGCCGACGTATATATTATAATCATTACAAGGACACAGATGTCCTAACATCTTGTGAGTAAGAAATACATAGAAAATGTATATGTATTAGAAAGCAAAGTGTATAACAATAATATGCATACATATCCTGACATCTACTCTTGTATGGTAGATGCCTTTAGCCCTATATGTTAGTATACATATGCCTAAGCACTAGCTGTCTATGGCGTACCTCTGGGAGTACCAATAAGGGTGCAGGGACCTTGTGTAACAGTATGAACAGTGCTCTGAGTCCCCGGAAAGGAGCATGTTCTAAATAAAGTATCTATCTATCTATAATTATTTTGAATTTGATCATGATTGTTATCTCCAGACTTGTGGCACAGCTATAGGGGCCTCTATGGCCCCAAGTTATGTAAACTTATTTCTGGGTTAGTAGGAATTTATTACTGTCCTAAATGGCAAAATCAATCCTTTCTTCTATAACATCAATAAGTGGTTTCACTTTATTGGTGACATTATTTGTCTATGTGAAGGTGATGCATTTGAAGTACCGTTTTTTATTGAATGGCCTAATAACAATGATCTCAATCCAGAATTTACTTATACTGCTGGCAGTACATTGTTGAATTTTTTTTTTATTTAACCCTGACTATAGAACCTGGAGAACTGGTACAGAACACATTTTATAGAAAGAGCACAGCAACAAATGCATTATTGCGAGCAGATAGTGCCCATCCACAAAGTTTAAAAGATTCTATACCCCCACAGTCAATTTATTAGCCTGCAAAGAAAGTGTAGTAATGTAAGGGACTTTGTGATTCAGGACAGTGAACTGGAAAGGAGATTTAAAGTTAGAGGCTACAATTACAAACTTTCTCAAGACAAAAGATAAAGCAAGATGTATCCACAGGAAAGATTTATTAACAGAGAAAAACATTGATGCCTCAGATTTAGAGGCAGAGCCACTTACATTCATCACACAGTTCACTGATATGGCAGGCAAGATTGGTCAGTTTATACACAGCAACTGGTACATTTTAAAAGATGATACTAACACTGGTGCATCAGTGGGTACCAGACCAAGAGTTACGTTTAAGAAGACAGCTAACCTGTAAGATAGGTTGGTGCACAGCAGACTCTTACCTGAACAGAGATACTAGCAACGCTATTTGGTTACCCACTAGATGCCAAAGGTTCTTTAAATGCACCAGATGCAAGTTTTGCAAATTTGCACAAACAGGGAATAACTTCATACAACCTAATGAGACCAATCTTTCTATAAACATAAGGGAAAGTGTCACTTGGAACATTCAATTTATTGTATATATTCCTTGATGTACTTGTCATTTTATGTATGATGAACAGTCAACCATTAAAACTTAGAATCCCAAAACATATGAGGTCGATTCTGAACTGTAGATCAGGCATCCTAGTGGGGCAACACTCTTTAGAAAAACATTCATCACAGCCTGATTTTTTTTAAAGTGATTTATGGAAGGATGCCATAGCAAATGGGCGTAGTATCCTATAGAAGTTTGAATCAGTCTCCTACCATTCAAACTGCCAAAAAGTACAGTTTTCCATGAAACAAATCCCTTTGTTTCTGTGCTGTGTTTCATTTGCATAGCCCTGCCCCTTTTTTCTCAGTGCTGCAACCCCAACCACCATATTATGCAAGAGAAACAAAGTTCTATTAAAGAGGGAGTCTGTCCAAAATTTCTAGCATCAGTAAATTCAGAATTTAGATCAGTATATCTCCAGTCAGCCGCATGCCAAAAATGAGATTTCTAAGTTACTTTGTTTAAAAGTTACAAGCCATTTTGTAACTCTAAATTTACTGCCTACTCAAACAAAATCTAGTCAGATCCACCACAGCTGCATAATGAAGTTAATGAAGTTGTATGGAATTGTTAAGGAGGTATGGAGAAACAACGCAATGATTTGTAAGTAGTAAGATTTGTTTTAGTTTCTATTCTAAGGAAGACATACACATTATTAGGAAAATATATGGAGGTGTACATTTTAATGGAAGGAATAGGAAACTTACAAAGGAACCCCAGAGCAAATGCCCAATGAGGTATGTGTTATCCCGGATGATACTGGCCAGACAGCCAAATTTTAAAGAAAGCATAATTGCACATATCCCAATAATGCAAAGCATCAAGGGAAACATGCAAATCCACATAATGGTATAGAAGGTGGCAGAATATAAAAAAGTAATGGCTGGCATATGTTCAGCCGTGGGATTATTTATTTATTTATTTATTTTTATTTTTTAAGAGAAACGGGGTTTTTGTCCATGAGGTAATGTAAGTTATATTTAAGCAATGTGTTGATGTCAGGAAGTCAGGTGTAATGAGGATGGACTGTTAGAGAAAATGTGATATTAACTTTCAGAGGGGGTTGCTTTTGATAAGGACAAGGTAGTTATGCTTGTGATAATGGAAATATTAGGAAAGTATGAGGTCTATGCAGATGTGGAGTACAAATATGCACAGTTTCATAAGCACGTGCTCAGAGTGCAGGTAAATGTGATATGCAGGTTTGTTTTAGAAATAGGTAAAAATAGCCATACATGCAATTAATAGAAAGATAGATAATTAGTTAGACATACAGACAGAGAGAGAGACTCACACAGATAGACAGGCAGAATAGGAATGGAAGTGAAGTACTGAAGTGACCCCAACCCTACCCCAACCCCGCAGGCATGGACAGGCACTGGGGTGTGCCTTTGGGTCATTGCCCATAACGTTCACGCCATTTCACCTCACCCTACCCTGCAGACACAGACAAGAGTCGAGGTGTGCCTTGGGGTTTTCAAACTTTACACTCACCTTATTACATAAGGAAATATGCTGAAATGTGTACAGTATAAGAGAATGGAGTGAACTTTGGGGCTGAAGAGTCAAAGGCACACCTAGATACTTGTCACTGGCTGCAGGGTGGGTATGAGGGTAGAATGGTGTGAGCATTACTGTTGATAATCCCAAGTCACACCCCTGATGCCTGTCAGTCCCTACAGTGCAGGGTGTTATGGTCAGAAACTGTAATGCCCTGGGCATTTTTTTGGTATTTTCACTCCAAGTTTTCAGCATGTGCTTTTTGTGACCCCACCACATGAACAGTGACGTTATCAGTTCATTAGCGGAAAGGAGATTTTGCACAGCGACTGTGCCATTTGGCACCACAGGTGCAAAAACACTTTTTGAACAGGGTATAAAAAAATGACAGCAGTACATTTCTTGCCTCAGTAACACAAACACACACACACACACACACTCACACAAGAACATGCCAGAACACAGCGGCAAAATGATTAGATTTGTCTATAAGCATTTTTTTCTATGCAAGTTGGAGCATGGTGGGGGGGGTAAGGATGGAGAACAGTTATGGTCCATGACATAACCACATGGTCAAAATATTAAATATTTTTAAAGTAAACAAATGCAAAAGTAACCATTTCAAGCAGAAAATGCTAACTGTGACACTTAACAGTTATAGGGTAAGTTAGCAGATCTGGACTTATTTACTGCATGTGCAACTCAGTTGCTAAGTGGTCCTGACCATGTTCACCCTTCCTCAAGTCAAGATAGCTACAGTATGTCTAACTATAACATGGATGGAAAAATTCTGTTATATTTTCAACAAGGAGTTAGAATTTTAAAAAGACTGTGCTGTAGACGGAGAAACAGCTTGTGTAGGTGCATTCATCATGCTAGCCAAAATATGTTCTGGTTGCATTCCATAAGGCTAACCAGTAGGAGAAGTAGGGGAAAGGGACAGAAATCTAAAAGAGAACCATTGAACTCATTTGTGATTTAAAGTTGCATGACAGAAATGCGGCTTCCAGAACTGGACACCATACTCCAAATGAGACCTCACCAGTGATCTACACAGTGACATCACTACTTCCTTCCTTCTGCTGGTAATACATCTCCCTATGCACCACAGCATTCCACGGGCTCTCTTCACAGCTTTGGTATATTGTTTAGCCACCTTTAGGTCATCCAATATGATTACCCCCAAATCCCTTTCCATTTTGATGACGATGAGCACCTCCCCCCCCCATAATCATTCCATGGGTTCCTGCAACCCTTCCTTATTCAGCAGGCAGTTAGTGCATCTAGACTTATTTGCTGCATATGCATCTCAGCTGCTAAGGGGTCCTGACCATGTTCACCCTTCCTCAAGCCAAGCTAGCTGCAGTATGTCTAGTAATAACATGAATGGAAAGATTATGCATAACCAGTGGGAGAAGTAGGGGAAAGGGACACACATCTAAAATAGAACCATTGAACCCATTTGTGATTTAAAGTTGCATGACAGAAATGTGGCTTTCAGAACTGGACACCGTATTCCAAATGAGGCCTCACCAGTGATCTATACAGTGGCATCACCACCTCCTTCCTTCTGCTGGTAATACCTCTCACTAATGCACCACAGCATTCCACTGGCTTTTCTTACAGCTTTGGTACATTATTTAGCCACCTTTAGGTCATCCAATATGACTACCCCAAAATCCCTTTCCATTTTGATGACCATCCTCCCCGCCCCATAATCATTCCATGGGTTCCTGCAACCCTTCCTTATTCAGCAGGCAGTTAGTGCATCTAGACTTATTTGCTGCATATGCATCTCAGCTGCTAAGGGGTCCTGACCATGTTCACCCTTCCTAGCCAAGCTAGCTGCAGTATGTCTAGCAATAACATGAATGGAAAGATTATGCATAACCAGTGGGAGAAGTAGGGGAAAGGGACACACATCTAAAATAGAACCATTGAACCCATTTGTGATTTAAAGTTGCATGACAGAAATGTGGCTTTCAGAACTGGACACCGTATTCCAAATGAGGCCTCACCAGTGATCTATACAGTGGCATCACCACCTCCTTCCTTCTGCTGGTAATACCTCTCACTAATGCACCACAGCATTCCACTGGCTTTTCTTACAGCTTTGGTACATTATTTAGCCACCTTTAGGTCATCCAATATGACTACCCCAAAATCCCTTTCCATTTTGATGACCATCCTCCCCGCCCCATAATCATTCCCTGGGTTCCTGCAACCCTTTCTTATTCAGCAGGCAGTTAGCACATCTGGATTTATTTGCTGCATATGCATCTCAATTGCTAAGGGGTCCTGCCCATGTTCACCCTTTCTCAAGCCAAGCTAACTGCAGTATGTCTAGCAATAACATGAATGGAAAGATTATGCATATGTAAAATTATTAATTATGCTGTACATACCCTAAGACTCAAAGTGTGTCTCCTTTGGCTGCCATGATGTCTGTGGTTAATTTGAAACAAAAAATTTAACAATACACTGGCCTCCACTGGAGATATTAAACAACAGAGCAAACTTCACTCTGGGAAGATTGCCTGGGACAAGATGCAATAAAATAACCCTGAAAAACAGATTCCAAGGAGTATAAACTCACCAGGAATGTTAGAAAAAATGACCCTTCCCCACTCATTCACAGGTGTCAATGAATGCATTTGTTAACCATGCTGGTTCATCTTCTTGCTTCCATCATGGTAAAAATGTGAAACTACAGTTGTGTTATTTTAAATGAGTGACAAATGGTATGTCCAGGGGGGATGGTAGTCCTGTTAGTTGATCCAGTCTTTCTTTTCACTGATATGAACTGAGCCAGGAAAAAAGTAAGTAGGAAAAACAAAACAAAACAACCTTTTGTTTCTACAAGTAGTTGTTAATTGCAGCTGGTATTTTTAACATGTGCAAGGCAACTCCACTTCTCAAACTTTAAAGAAAAAATACATTTAATCAAAGGCTGAATTTACCAAGTACTGTGCCCATGATTAAAATAATTTGAACCCCCTTCCCCCAAAAATGTGCCCTCACATGAACCTGGATGATTAACTGTAAATACAATTAAAAAAATTATTTTTAAATGCATTACTAACACCAATGCTTTCAAAGTTTTGAAACTACTAAAAAGACAGACTATATATATATTGAATATGGTAAACAAATATTGTTATTCCCAAAGGCTGAACTTTGTTTTTAGTATATAAATGTTTAAGAAATACCTGTGGCTCTTTCAACCAGGAAGCTGTAGCTTCAGACACTTCTTACTTACTCTTTCCTTTTGAGACACCAGGTGGCTCTAATAATCATTTGTTCCAAGGGTTTTTAAGTCAGTTTGAAGGCATTAAGAAACTTCTGTTCTCCTAGTCCTTAACAAAATGCAGGGACTCCACAGACTTGTTCTGTTCCTTGGTCCAGATCCCAGACTAGTGAGTCTTGTTTCAACATGATAGGTCCACCTCATGCCCCTCCCACATGAATAAAAAAAAGGTTGGGTGGATCTTTAGGAGCTTCTTGGGTGGAGGTGGAGTGGATCTCACTCCCCCCAAAAAAACAATGCTGCCTCCCCTACTCAGGTTCCAGTTCATGTACCACCCATTTAAGAAAGAAAATAGTATCCTGCAACCATTGACTAACATGAAAGCATATTTATTTGAGGGCGGAAAACATTTCTCGGAAGAGGGTAAGGTGGAGCAGACTATTTACACCTTCAGTCAGTTCCATGGATAGAAAACATGACATCACTCCTTTTGTACATGCAAAATGTCTGCAGGCTCTGCCTACTGCAGCCATAAAAAGCCAGTTTCAGTAAAGAGCTACTGATGATGTCACAACCAGAACTCACAGTGTAGTCCTTCTTGCCAACTACTTTACAAAACTTATTTCTCCCACATTACATAAAACTGCAGTGGTATTAAACATCTGGAAAAGGAAAGCTGACAATGGGTGAGTCAGGGCATGCATTTCCATAATGTGCAGGTGCAAGGCACAATACTTAAGAAGGTGATGGGGGTTGAAAACAGTGGCAAACATGGCTTGAGAATGACAAAAATGTGTGCATTTTTTATAATAGTGCAGGGAAGAGACTTTGAAATGTCACCAGACTGCAACTGTGGAATGCAACAATGAAACAATCTCAGAAAGTAAGTGGGACACACAGCTTCAGAAAGTGGCGGGGATGCTAACATTCTTAATATGGCAGTGTCATATAGATTTAGAATGCGACAGTGATATACAATTTTGAAATGAGGGAAACACAAAGTTGTGGAAGGTGGTAGGGATATGTAATCTCATAATGTTACAATAAACAGTGTCGAGAGGGCACACGGACCAGGTGCTTCAATGCTCAAATTTAAAATGAAACATAACAAAATCAAAGCAGAGCACTCACACCCATAATAAACAAGGGCACCAGTCTAGAAATAATATAAAAAAATATTTTATTAACAGAGACAACAGCCTGACTATCCTTTTTCAAAGGCTGACAAATTTTAAAACAATGACTCTTAAATACTTTAAAACATCATGACATCACACATTCATATTTAATTAAACACACTTGTGTGGCTCTAACCATCCAACTAGTAATGAAATGAAAATTTCTAGAAGAACTAAATAAGAGATCATCCCAAACAGAAAATATACACTGGTGTTATTTCTAACACATAATGAGAGTAAATATAAAGGGAGGGAAAAAGATTAAAGGAAAATGATGAAAGAAAAAAGGGGAAGGGGAAAAGGGGGGAGGAAAAATGAAAACTGAAAAGAAAAAAGGGAGAAGGGCTAGGAAAAAAGGGATGGGAACAGGGGGAAGGGGAGGAGGAATAGGAAAGGGAAAACAAACAATAAAAAAATAAATAAAAAGGGGATCATATGAATAGGTGTGAAGGAATATTTATAAACCATATCATAAACTGAAACAACTACATAAATGCTTTTATTTTCTACATTTTTTTAAAAAAAGGTTTGAATTCAAAACCACTATTCAAGCCCCAATTTTTAGTTGCATTAAACTTAATGATCCAAAAAGCTTCTCTTGTCAATAAAAGGTCATTAAAGTTTCCCCCTCTTGGTTTTTGACAGACCTTATCAATTTCCATAAAAGTAAACTCATATTCATCCTTGGCAGTAGCTTTCATAATGTGCAATGCTGTGGCACAAGTAACATATTTCTTTTCTATTGCCTTTACATGTTCTTTAAGTCTAACTTTTAAACTTCTAATTGTTTTACCAACATAAAATACTCCACATTTACATGTTGCTAAATAAATAATTCCTACTGAATCACAGGTAATTAGCTGCCTAATTTCAAAAGTACATTCTATATTTGAAACCTGAAAAACCTTTCCTGTTTTAATATATGTGCAACGACTGCAATTCCTACGTTGAAAACAACTAATACTTTTGCAACCATTATCATCTAAATTTCCCATTTCAAAATGGCTATGGCTTAGCCTATCCCCTAATGTCCTAATGTTGGTGCCTTTCTATAGGCCATCCTCGGTGGGATTTGAGCAATACCCCTTAATCCAGGGTCACTAGAGAGTACACGCCAGTGTGTTTTTACAATTCTTTCAACTTCATCTGCGTGTGTTGAAAATGGCATAACAAAATTAAATCGCTCCCTTGTATATTCCTTCTCATTGACTGCTTTTATTTTCAGTTTCTCTTCTCTATCTTTACTTGTTGCTAGATGCATTCCTTCTTCAGTATCCACTTGTTTATAACCTCTCTGCTCCAACCTAGTGCTCAAATCTATAAAGCCTTGTCTACATATGATTTCATCCCTACAACTTCTTTTCACATGCAGAAATTGTCCTTTTGGCAAATATTTCGGCACATGTCTTGGGTGGCAGCTTTTTGCCCCCAAGAGTGTATTACCATTTATTGGCTTTCTATACATTCTAGTGGTTATTTCTCTCTCATTTTTAACAGAGTTTCTAAGATCTAAAAACCATATTTGTTCACATGATATCTGATATGTAAATCTAAGATTTTTATCCGTACTCTCCAAGTAATCCTTAAACAATACCAGTTTCATTTCGCTGCCATGCCAAATAACAAATAAATGATCTGTGTATCATTTCCATAATTTAACTTTTGAAAAAATGGATTTCTTATTTCATTCAAAACATGCAACTGTTCCCAGGCACCCATATAGAGGTTAGCAATAGATGGAGCACATGCTGCTCCCATTGCAGTTCCTTTCTTCTGCAAAAAACTTGTTTATTAAACAAAAAAACATTATCACTGAGTACATAGTCTAACATTTTAACCAAAAACTCAGTACTTGGTTTTATACCACTCTGTCTTGTGTTTAAAAATCCAGCTAATGCATCCAATGCTCCTTCATGGGCTATACTGGTATACAGTGCTTCCACATCCATAGTAACCATATAGCTGCCTGGTTCCAATTGAACATTATTTAAAAGACGCAACTTGTCATTTGTATCCTGTATAAATGAAGGTAATTTATTAACAAATGGATGCATATAAAAGTCCAAAAACTGAGAAAGGCTTTCTGTGAGACTTCCTATTCCACTAATAACGGGATGCCCAGGAGGATAATTAATAGAGTTGTGTATTTTGGGAATCAAATAAAACGTAGCCCTAATGGGATCATCTGTAATAAAAAAAACTTCATTGTTGCTTGATCTATTTCACCCAAAGCTAATCCTTCCCTAATAAAAATATCTATAATAGATTTAAATTCAAATGTGGGGTCATGATCTAATTTCACATAATATTCTCTATCTTCTAACTGTCTTTCTGCTTCTTTTACATAATCAACTTTATTAAAAACAACAACATTCCCACCTTTATCAGCTTTTTTGATAACCAAATCAGGATGCATTTGGCAATTTTTTTAAAGCATCTCTTTCAAGTATATTTGAATTATTATAAGACTTTTTAGGTAGAGCCTCAAATAAAGCATCAAGATCTGTTTCCACGAGATGTTTAAATACTCGAACTGCTGCACTTGGGGGTGGATTAAATGTAGATTTTGCCAAAAAAGTATGCTGTCCATCTTTACTGTCACTCAAATCAGTTCCTTCATCTTTAGTTTCCTGATTTTTGTTATTATAGAAGGATTTGACACTTAAGTTTCTGACAGCCAGATTAAAGTCCACCATAACTTTAAATTTAGTTGCTTGTGTCATTGGTGCATATTTCAAACATTTACTAAGGATCAAAACCTCTGCTTCCAACAAAATGTAATTAGAAAGATTCAGTACCTGTGTAATAGTTTTATCATCTGAAATGTCTGTCACCAACACATCCCTCGATGATTCCGTGTGCGATACGCCCGCTGCCATCTCCCTCTCCCACGTCCTCTTCTTCCTCTGTCCTCTCTTCATTCTCCTTGGTCTCCATTGCTGGTTTCTCTTCTGATTCCTTCCAGACGGGGCTCCTCCGAAGTTGGTACGGAGGTGCAGGTTCCTGTTCCATCTCGTGAAATGTTCCTGACCTGTGAAAGATTCTTCTGTTTCTGAATCACTCATGTTGCTAAAATCAAAAGACACATGTCTATTCCTATTCTTAAGAATACTTCTTGGATTTTTCTTCCAATTGAACACTCTGCCTAATTCAAAGTCATTTTTGTCTCGAGTAAACGTTTTTTGTTTTAACATTTTTAACTCAATGTCCATCTTCACTATACTTTCCTTTAGTTTTTCATTCATAAAATCAAAGTCTGGATGCTGTTGTAGCTGCAGAATTTCTTGTTATCTGCTTTTGATCTCTAATTTCAACTTTTTCTCTTTTTTTTTACTGTATTTCACTATCAAATTAATTAATTTGAAGCTGGCTTCAATCAGTATCTCTTCCCAAGCTTTTATAAATTCTTCATTTTCATAACCGCAACCAGGTTCTTTAATTAGTCATAAGCCACGAGGTACTCTCTTTACTGTCAAGTATGCCTCCATACTCACTGTTGTCCAGTATGCCTTTCGCCATTGTTGGGTAAGTCTCTCCAATTCTCTAAATGCCTGGGCAAGATTAAGTTCAGCAGTAGTCCTGTTCACATTCTCTACATTTTCAACCAAATATGGATTTTTTTGTTGCCGCTGTTTCTAATAAAGCACTAACAAATTAAAACAGCCCAGTTCTGGTTTGGCACTGGTTGCGGAAAGGAGAAATTTAAATACAAAATTATTTTCTCCAACCATAAAACCCATTCTAGGAGCACATTATTAGCCTCGGTTTTTAATTGAATCTGTTTTTCCACTCGCCAGTATGTCATTAGAAACTACACTGAATCTAATCTTCACAGAATGCACGGAGACCAGAACTGGGCCATTTGAATTTGTTAATGCTTTATTAGAAACAGAATTTACTAGAGAACAAAAGCAGAGAACGAGAAATTCAGCAGGTACAACAGCACCCAGACTTTGATTTTATGAATGAAAACCTAAAGGAAAGTATAGCGAAGATGGACATTGAGTTAAAAATGTTAAAACAAAAAAGTTTACTCGAGACAAAAATGACTTTGAATTAGGCAGAGTGTTCAATTGGAAGAAAAATCCAAGAAGTATTCTTAAGAACAGGAATAGAAATGTTTCTTTTGATTTTAGCAACATGAGTGATTCAGAAACAGAAGAATCTTTCACAGGTCGGAACCATTTTCGCAAGATGGAACATGAACCTACACCCCCATACCAACTTCGGAGGAGCTCCCGTCTGGAAGGAATCAGAAGAGAAACCAGCAATGGAGACTGAGGAGAATGAGGAGAGGACAGAGGAAGAAGAGGACGTGGGAGAGGGAGACAGCAGCGGGCATATCGCACATGGAATTATCGAGGGATGCATTGGTGAGAGACATTTCAGATGATAAAACTATTACACAGGTACTGAATCTTAATAATTACATTTTGTCAGAAGCAGAGGTTTCGATCCTTAGTAAAGGTTTGAATTTTGCACCAACAATACAGGCGAATAAATTTGAAGTGATGGTGGACTTTAATCTGGCTGTCAGAAACTTAAGTGCCAAATCCTTCTATAATAACAAAAAACTGGAAACTAAAGATGAAGGAACTGATTTGAGTAACAGTAAAGATGGACAACATACTTTTTGCGCAAAATCTACATTTAATCCACCCCCACGTGCAGCAGTTAAAGTATTTAAACATCTTGTGGAAACAGATCTTGACACTTTATTTGAGACTCTGCCTAAAAAGTCTTTTAGTAATTTAAATATACTTGAAAGAGATGCTTTAAAAAATTTGCAAATGCATCCTGATATGATTATCAAAAGAGCTGATAAAGGTGGGAGTGTTGTTGTTCTTAATAAAGTTGATTATGTAAAAGAAGCAGAAAGACAGGAGATAGAGAATATTATGTGAAATTAGATCATGACCCCAAATTTGAATTTAAATCTATTATAGATATTTTTATTAGGGAGGGATTAGCTTTGGGTGAAATAGATCAAGCAATAAGGAAGTTTCTTATTACAGATGATCCCATTAGGGCTATGTTTTATTTGATTCCCAAAATTCATACGCCTATTAATTATCCTCCTGGGCATCCCGTTATTAGTGGAATAGGAAGTCTCACAGAAAGCCTTTCTCAGTTTTTGGACTTTTATATGCGTCCATTTGTTAATAAATTACCTTCATTTATACAGGATACAAATGATGTTATGCGCTTTTAAATAATGTTAATTGGAACCAGGCAGCTATATGGTTACTATGGATGTGGAAGCACTGTATACCAGTATAGCCTATGAAGGAGCACTGGATGCATTGCTGGATTTTTAAACTCAAGACAGAGTGGTATAAAACCAAGTACTGAGTTTTTGGTTAAAATGTTAGACTATGTACTCAGTGATAATGTTTTTTTGTTTAATAAATAAGTTTTTTGCAGAAGAAAGGAACTGCAATGGGAGCAGCATGTGCTCCATCGATAGCTAACCTCTATATGGGTGCCTGGGAACAGTTGCATGTTTTGAATGAAATAAGAAATCCATTTTTTCAAAAGTTAAATTATGGAAATGATACACAGATGATTTATTTGTTATTTGGCATGGCAGTGAAATGGAACTGGTATTGTTTAAGGATTACTTGGAGAGTACGGATAAAAATCTTAGATTTACATATCAGATATCATGTGAACAAATATGGTTTTTAGATCTTAGAAACTCTGTTAAAAATGAGAGAGAAATAACCACTAGTATGTATAGAGAGCTAATAGATGGTAATACACTCTTGAGGTCAGAAAGCTGCTACCCAAGACATGACAAAAAATTTGCCAAAAGGACAATTTCTGCGTATGGAAAGAAATTGTGGGGATGAAATCACATGTAGACAAGGCTTAACAGATTTAAGATCTAGATTGGAGCAGAGAGGTTATAAACAAGTGGATATTGAAGAAGGAATGCATCTAGCAACAAGTAAAGATAGAAAAGAGTTACTGAAAATAAAAGCAGTCAATGAGAAGGAATATACAAGGGAGCGATTTAATTTTGTTATGCCATTTTCAACACACGCAGATGAAGTTGAAGAAATTGTAAAAACACACTGGCACGTACTCTCCAGTGATCCTGGATTAAGGGATATTGTTCAGATCCCACCATGGATGGCCTATAGAAAGGCACCAACATTAGGGGATAGGCTAAGCCATAGCCATTTTGAAATGGGGAATTTAGATAATAATGGTTACAAAAGTATTGGTTGTTTTCAATGCAGGAATTGCAGTTGTTGCACATATATTAAAACAGGAAAGGTTTTTCAGGATTCAAATATAGTATGTAGTTTTGAAATTAGGCAGCTTATTACCTGTGATTCAGTAGGAATTATTTATTTAGCAACATGTAAATGTGGAGTATTTTATGTTGGTAAAACAATTAGAAGTTTAAAAGTTAGACTTAAAGAACATGTAAAGGCAATAGAAAAGAAATATGTTACTTGTGCCACAGCATTGCACATTATGAAAGCCACTGCCAAGGATGAACATGAGTATACTTTTATGGAAATTGATAAGGTCTGTCACAAAACAAGAGGGGGAAACTTTAATGACCTTTTATTGACAAGAGAAGCTTTTTGGATAATTATTTATTTATTTATTTATTTAACTTTTGCTTACCGGGCAAGTACACTAGACAAGTAGTATGCCTATTTTCAGGAATGACCCGGGAGAGCACAAACATGCAGTATACATACAAGGCACCATTGGAGAAACAGCGTAATACAGGAAAAAACAGCTACAACAACACTTGTATAAAGGCAGAGACACTGCCACAAATTGTACAAATTGTTAAAGGACATAGATAGACATTGGAGAATTGCTGAGTATTCATTTCATAGACCTTCATAGACCTAGAATAGACATCAGTGGATTGCTGAGTATTCATTACATTACAGAGGCTAAGAGCAGTCACACATTGATGATTGTTTTAAGTGGGACCACAGGGAGGTGCAAAAGGTCCCATGGGAGAGAGCCGAGCAGACATGATCCGGAAGAGAGTTCCAGAGTCTAGGCATGTACGCAGCAAAGTCATGATCCCCCATAAGGGTCCGAGTAGGGGGTACTTTAAGCAACTCAGAGGTCTGTGACCTGAGCTGGTAGGGGATGGCATCCAATTTAGGGAGGAGATGCACCAGGCCCAACGGAATGCCAGTAGCAAGCACTTTCCTGGTGAAGTTTCCTACACCAAGGTTCAAGTATTCCGCTGGGGGGAGCCAGTTGAGTTTGTCATAGAGCTCACAGCAGTGGGTGAGTTTGGGAGCAGCTAGTGCAAACCGACAGATATCATTATATGCCGTGTTCCACTGACTAAGATGAATTTGGGGTGACTTGGCAAATAGGTGGAATCCATAACTGAGGGAGGGGAGAAGCACTCCCCTCACAAGTGCCAGTCTAGCTCCTGGGGTTAGGTTGTATTTGGCCCTGTAGGCCAGGCCAAGCTTGCACCTTGTAGCTCTACAGATGTTGAGGATATGACTTCCCATGTCAAGTTGTGGGTTGAGAGTGACCCCAAGATATTTAATTGAGCTCACTGTTGGCAACAGGGGGTCATCATCACAAGTTATGTTGAGCATAGCTGATGAGGCTTTTATCTTGGCTGTGGATCCAAAGAGCATGGCCTGAGTTTTGTTTGGATTCAACACCAGTCTATGGTTGGTAATCCAGGCCAGGACCCTGCTGAAATCATCAGACAGGTACTGGTTAAGGTCTGCAGCATCATGAGAATGGGCCACTAGCACAATGTCATCTGCATATAGCGTGACTTGGCAGCGAGAGGTCACCAGTGGGAGTTGATTAATAAAAAGTGAGAATAGGAGAGGACCAAGTACAGATCCCTGGGGGACTCCCATGGTCACTGCCCTGGGCTCTGAGAGGACCTTGTTGAAGCAGGTATGCTGCTTTCTGCCCATTAGGTAGCCCATCAACCAGCTCATGGCATGAGGAGAGAGCCCAAGAGCCCAGAGCTGCTCCCCCAGTAGGTCATGTTTAACAAGGTCAAAAGCTTTTGACAAGTCTATAAATATAGCACCTGACAGTTTGCCCTGGTCCATGGCAGATCTAATGCAAGAGGTTACAGTAATCAGGGCAGTAGTGGTACTATGACCCTTTCAGAAACCATGCTGGGCCCTGGAAAGCAGTTCATGGGTATCCACGTACTCCGAGAGTTGCTCAGCCACCACCTTTTCCAGGAGTTTGCCAAGGGATGGGAGAATAGCAATAGAGCGATAGTTGTCAGGGAGTTTGGGATTGCCCTGCTTCAGAACAGGGACTATCCTTGCCTCCTTCCAGATATCAGGGATTATCCCCAAACTGAGGGATAGGTTAAAGATGTGGACAATCGGAAGGGCAATGTATGCTGCTCCAAGTTTGAGAAGCCTGGGTTCCAGATTGTCGAGACCTGCACTGGAGTGCTGGGAGAGGGCAGCCAGGTGGTTCCGAACATCCAGGACTGATACTGCCCTGAGATTAAACACTCTCTGAGGAGGATGTTCACCCTGATTTGGAGGGATATTAAATGAGCTACCCCCATCAGTCGTGAAACAAGAGGTAAGGGCCGAAAGGTCAGAGAAGTGGAGATTGAGATGGTTGGCTATAGTATGGGGATTGTTACATGAGACTCCATCAATAATCATGTCCATGACACCCAAGTGAGAGAGCCCACTGACGAGGGATTTAATGTTCCTCCAGAACCTCCTAGGGTCTCTGGCAGAGCTAAATAGCACTGACTTACAGAAGTTACTTTTAGCAACCCTAATAGCCTTTTTGCACTGATTCCTGAGTTGCCGATATCTCAGGAGATTAGAGGGATCACTGGATCCCTTAGTACTTGCCCAGCATTTGTCTCTCTCCCGCATCTGGGCTAGTAGGTCACCATTCAGCCAGAATGTGGCAGTTCCCCTCACCCTCCGGGTGACCCTGGGGGCATGTCTATCTTGGAGATCACCAAAGGTATCAATGAAGCAGGAGGTTGCCACTGAGGGGTCAGAGGCTTCAAGCACCCTGGTCCAGTCAGTACATCTTTGGTCATCCAGGAAAGCTTCAGAGTCAAAACTGGAGTATTTTCTGACCTGAATGATTTTATGTGGAATTCTGGGGGAGGAGATTTTCCAGACGCAGTATACCGGGGAGTGGTCTGATATGGAGTCAGATAGCATGCCTGAGGATGCTATCCTCTCCGGCCGATTAGACAGGATCCAGTCCAGTAGGGAACTTGAGGAGCCATTGGCAGTCTGTCTCATCGGGTCATGGATTAGTTGGTTTAGGGATAGGCTGGCAAGTTGAGATTCACATTTCCTAATATTACCACACTCCCAGTTTATGTCGATATCACCCATAATAATGAGTTCGTTGTCACCTATACTGGGCCTGACTGCATCCAGGAGATGAGTAAGTCCTGTCAGACCTCCCCTAGGAGGGTTATAGGCACACACCAGATGCAGCTTCTTAGCATCACCCAACAGCAGGAGCACATGAAGAAACTCACATGGAGGATGATCAGGTTTACACTGTGCCACCAGGGAGGTTTTCAGGTGGGTTCTGTAGTAGATAAGGGTGCCACCCCCCTTCCTACCCCCAGACCTGTTGAGATGGATGAACTCATATCCTTTTAGGAAGCAGGCAGAGTCAGGAATCGAGGGTTTGAGCCAAGTCTCAGTTACCCCTAGGATGTCTGGTTTATATAGCTCAACCCACGCTAGGAGATCATCTCGGTTAGGGAGCAAGCTCCTAATATTCATATGCACTATTTTTAGTCAATACTCCCACTCCAGGTAGCAGGAATATTGGTGGACAGCTTAGGGGGTCCAGGATTGAGCTCAGTATCTCCAGCCATGAGAAGTGCAAGAAGGACTAGCCAGGGGAGGGACCACCTTAAGAGTGGTCTACCTCCAGGACTGTACATGCATTGGACTTTCTTAACCCTGACCGTACACATAAGGCACCTAGTGTCTAGGCTAAGGATAGTACAGTAGTGCATTACTTTGGTTACAAGGAGGTTGGAAAAGGAGAATTCAGTATCATCATGGGGGGAGGGCCACTGCCCTGGGACAATAAGTAGGCTTGGAGGAGAGGTAGCACAATGAAGGAGGACCAGCCCCAGGGCCAGCACCATAAGTAGAGGGTTTGTAAGGCTGACCTGCCACCTGCTCCTGAGCACAGTAGTAGATGCTTCCATACCTTCCTTAGAAAAGGACAGGAGTAACCACCCCCCTCAAGTTGGAGGCAACTGGAGACCAGAATAAGGGAGCAAACCAGGACTCCCCACAAGGTAAGGCCCTGAAAGGGATGATATCCTCACAACTTGCAATTTCACAAATCAGCAAGACTACCAACAGGCAAAGCCTAAGTACAGACAGTAATCCAGGGCTGAGTTCCCCTAGGTAAGCAAGTCAGTTCAGCCACGGCAACCAAGGTAGCCCGGTAGCCAAGGGTGCGGATAAATGGGTACAGCCCTAACCAGGGGTAAGGAGAAATGGGTACAGCCCTCAGCCCTAGGAGCCCTAGGAGTCAAGCTATGGCATAAACAAACAAGGCGGTCAGGACAGACAGAGGTATTAATAAGACCCTTAAGCCACCCACCAGCAGGGGTATTGATATGACCCTATGCCGCCCACCAACTCAAGGAGCTGTAGGTATAAGGCATTGAGAGACATGAACTACAGCTTTGAACTTCCCCAAAAGAGCTAGGGGTCACTCCCGGGCCAGGGCTATACAACAACCACCTAGGTAAAGATACCAGCCAAAAAAATACATCTGAAGTAGTCCTGTTTCAGGATTAAGCAAATAGGGATTGATCAGCAGATGACAAATCTTATAGTTGACTATGATTCAGTGTAAACACAGGAGATAGAAAAATAATAGTACATACATCAGATTAGACAGCAGATGAATAGACTTATACTCGACTATGAATCCGTGTAACCACAGGAGATAGAAAAAAATAATTGTCCATACATCAGGTTAGGCAGCAGATTCAGTCCCACAGAATTAGAGAACTCAGTGAGTCACATAACATGACATCCAATAATCAGGGAGGAGAATGTCGAAGGGACAGCATGCCCAGTCCAGTACACAGGGCGGAAATTATACGGGAGACACCCCCTCATTAGACAGGACAAAAACCTCCCCTCTAGACTGATAGGATAATATGACAGAATGGGCGAGGCCACCAGCCTGCATAAATTCTCCCCACCAACACAGAGAGGGTGGGTGGGCTCAACAAAAAATTTATTTCTGTCTTCAGGTTCTCTCCTGCACCTGGGCAGGGGCCACAATCTTTGCAAGCAGTCAAGTTCCAGCCGAGAAGGCCCGCCGGAGCTCACAAAAGCCCACGGCACCTCCATTCAGCTATCCCAAAAAACCTCCTGGTCACGCTGGGGGGGGGAACCCTCTGAGTAGGTCGCCCACGCCTCCCCTCCTCTTGTCGGTAGATTGCTGTGTCTGTGAGTGCTGGGACAGTGTTCCCACTTTAAGAGCTCAGTGGGGAAGCGTCACCAATGCCAGGGTCCAATAGGAGGTAGTGCGGTTTCGACGGCAAAATACGAACAGGAACAAAGGGCAGGGAATTAGAGAAATGCCAGACTCCCAGCAGCGGGTTCGGGGAATAACTTTCAGCAACAGGACAAACCGGAGACCAGTTTAGCAGCACAGCAGAATGCAGAGAAGAGCCCAGATTGAGGTAGCCATCCCGGTGAGTGACGGAGTAGCTTCAGATCAACAAAAAATTTCTTTCTGCATTCAGGTTCTCTCCTGCACCTGGGCAGGGGCCACACTGTTTGCAAGCAGTCAAGTTCCAGCCGAGGAGGCCCGCCGGAGCTCACAAAAGCTCACGGCACCTCCACTCGGCTATCCCCAAAAACCTCCTGGTCACGCTGGGGGGGGGCCCTCTGAGTAGGTCGCCCACACCTCCCCTCCTCTCATCGGTAGATTGCTGTGTCTGTGAGCTTTGGGACAGTGTTCCCACTTTAAGAGCTCAGTGGGGAAGCATCATCAATGCCAGGGTCCAGTAGGAGGCAGTGCGGTTTCAGCGGCAAAATAAGAGCAGGAACAAAGGGCAGGGAATTAGAGAAATGCCAGACTCCCAGCAGCGGGTTCGGGGAATAACTTTGGGCAACAGGACAAACCGGAGACCACTTTAGCAGCACAGCAGAATGCAGAGAAGAGCCCAGATCGAGGTAGCCATCCCGGTGAGTGACGAAGTAGCTTCAGATCAACAAAAAATTTCTTTCTGCATTCAGGTTCTCTCCTGCACCTGGGCAGGGGCCACACTCTTTGCAAGCAGTCAAGTTCCAGCCGAGGAGGCCCGCCGGAGCTCACAAAAGCTCACGGCACCTCCACTCGGCTATCCCCAAAAACCTCCTGGTCACGCTGGGGGGGGCCCTCTGAGTAGGTCGCCCACACCTCCCCTCCTCTCATCGGTAGATTGCTGTGTCTGTGAGCGTTGGGACAGCGTTCCCACTTTAAGAGCTCAGTGGGGAAGCATCATCAATGCCAGGGTCCAGTAGGAGGCAGTGCGGTTTCGGTGGCAAAATACGAGCAGGAACAAAGGGCAGGGAATTAGAGAAATGCCAGACTCCCAGCAGCGGGTTCGGGGAATAACTTTGGGCAACAGGACAAACCGGAGACCACTTTAGCAGCACAGCAGAACGCAGAGAAGAGCCCAGATCGAGGTAGCCATCCCGGTGAGTGACGAAGTAGCTTCAGATAAACAAAAAAATTATTTCTGCCTTCTGGTTCTCTCCTGCACCTGGGCAGGGGCCACAATCTTTGCAAGCAGTCAAGTTCCAGCTGAGGAGGCCCACCGGAGCTCAGAAAAGCCCACGGCACCTCCACTCGGCTATCCCAAAAAAACTCCTGGTCACGCTGGGGGGGGACCCTCTCAGTAGGTCGCCCACGCCTCTCCTCCTCTCATCGGTAGATTGCTGTGTCATTAAGTTTAATGCAACTAAAAATTGGGGCTTGAATAGTGGTTTTGAATTGAATTTTTTTTTTAAATGTAGAAAATAACAGCATTTATGTAGTTGTTTCAGTTTATAATATTGTTTATAAATATTCCTTCACACCTATTCATATGATCTCCTTTTTATTTTTTGTCTGTTTTCCCTTTCCTATTCCTCCTCCCCCTTCCCTGCTGTTCCCATCCTTATTTTCCTAGCCCTTCCCCCTTTTTTCTTTTCAGTTTTCATTTTTCCTCCCCCCTTTTCCCCTTCCCCTTTTTTCTTTCATCATTTTCCTTTAATCTTTTTCCCTCCCTTTATATTTACTCTCATTATGTGTTATAAATAACACCAGTGTATATTTTCTGTTTAGGATGATCTCTTATTTAGTTCATCTAGAAATTTTCATTTCATTACTAGTTGGATGGTTAGAGCCACACAAGTGTGTTTAATTAAATATGAACATGTGATGTGTGATGTCATGATGTTTTAAAGTATTTAAGAGTCATTGTTTTAAAATTTGTCAGCTTTTGAAAAAGGATATTCAGGCTGTTGCCTCTGTTAATAAAATAATTTTTTATATTATTTCGAGACTGGTGCCCTTGTTTATTATGGATTTGAGTGCTCTGCTTTGATTTTGTGATGTTTAATTTCATAATGTGTCTTGGATGGATTAATTTGGCATGTGATGTAGTAATACAAAATTTCAAAATCTAGTTGGTATGCTTGATTTCAGATTGTGGTGGCACCATTCAATTTCAGAATGCAGCGTGGACATGAATTCTCAGAAAGTGGCAGTGACACAGTTCCAGAATCTGGTATCCACATGGAATTTCAGAATGAGGCAGGGATGCATAATTTTAGAATGTAACTTGAGCATGCAATTTTTGAATATGGCAGTGACACTTATCATCAGAATGTGGTGGGGATGTGCAGTTTTTGAATATGGTGGGAATGCACATTTTCAGAATATGACAATGACAGGCCATACTGGCACAACGGATGTTTACACATAATTTCAGAATGTGGCAGGTAGATACAATTTTGAAATGTGGCACTGATGCTCAATTTTGGAATGTGACACGGATGCTCACTTTCGGAATGTGGTGCAGATGAACACTCGTGTGATTTCAGAATGTGGCGGTGACAAGCATTTGCACAACTTCGAAATGTGGTGACAATCACTCGTGTGACTTCAGAATGTTGAGAGGACAAACACTCATGTGACTTTGGAATGTGGCAGTGACAACTACTCACGTGACTTCGGAATGTGGCGGTGACACACACTTGCGTGACTTCAGAATGTGGCAGTGACAAACACTTTCGTGACCTCCAAATGTGGTGGTGATGAACACTTGTGTGACTTCAGAATGTGGTGGTGCCATGCAACTTCAGAATGTGGCAGTGCCGCGCAACTTCGGAATGTGCTGGTGATGCCCTATTTCACAATATGGCTGGGACACACAATGTTGGATTATGGCGGGGATGTGATGCACAATTTTAAAATGTGGTGGAAGCATACTATTCCGGAAAGTGACAAGGACACACAGTTTCAAAATGAAATGGTGTGTCCTGCCATATTCCAACAGTATGCATCCTTACTTATATTTCAGAATTGCCAGTCCCCACTAAATACCTCAATGTGTGTCCCTGTCGTATTCTGAGATTGAGTGTCCCACTACACTGTGAGATGGACTTCCATGCCACATACTGAGATTACATGCCCCCCAACATTTTAAAATTGTACACCACTTTGATAGTCTATACCTTTGTTCAGCACTGCATTCCAAAACCACCTCCTGATGCATTCTAAAGTACAGTACCAAGCATCTGAACATTCTGAAAATGCAATCACTGCATGTAACCCTGTGTCAGTTTTTTTTTAAATAAATACTACAGCTACAATTTTGATAACTTTGAAGAAATAGGTCCAATAAGGTTGTTGATAGGGAGGACTAGTCTGTGATTTCTTGTTGTGACATCATCAGTGGCTTGTCACTAAAACTGGCTTTTTTGAACAGGGAGTGAAATCAGTGTTACAAAATAGCTCAAACTTTAAAATGAAGTAACATAGAAACCTAATTTTTGGTATGAGATTTAATGGGCATGGGCCAATTCTATTTCTGCAGTGTAGTACTTTTGACTGGACTCCCTCTTTAAATGGACACTGTCAGATTTTAGCTGACTCTTTACATTGTTTGCAAGTATTGTAGCTCTATCTAGCATTATAACATGTAGAAAAATTCTAGTGATTTGATTGACTGAAAGCAGCTCAGAGCCATGTAATTTTTGACCCATAATTATACTCCTGAACTTCTTACAGCCATTCAAGCCCTATAACATAAACCTAGAAAAGTATTATTACACTCCCACATTCTGACAGGAGCTATCACTTCAGATCTGTCACTTCTCCAGCAGGCAGTAAAAGTGAAACAACAGCTACACAGAATGACAAATGATCTTTTTGGCCTACCTGCATCACAAAAACATTTTTCCAGAGGCTTTTCTACAAACTGTACTGCTGTAAACACTACCAAAATAGGAGACTGCACTTTGATTTGGGAGATAGAGATATCATCTATTTACTGTAGCCACAATGCCTCACTATGTACATTAGTATACAGGCTATTATGTTTCTGTACTCACTACAGAAATAGGAGCTTACATCTCTCAGTAACAAAATCTTGTCAGCTAGTTAATGTATGCATAATGCCTCATTTTGAAAATGAACATATGAGCTCTTATATTGATGTAGCTACTACAGAAATGGGAGGCTGCACCTTGCAGTAAGGAAAATGGAAAACACCTTCATATTATGCCCACAATGTTATGCTATGTACATCTACATACTGGGTGCTATATTGCAGTCACTAGATGGGTCACGTGATGGCACTCAGCTAGACTGCAGCTGAAGCCTTGAGCTCTGCCCTCCGGACGCTTCCCTTTCTATATTTTTTCATCTTTTGAAGCTCCTATTACCCGGAATCTATAGAAAACGCTCACTAATCCTTCCAGTGGCTCTTTGGTGACAAGTTTGTGACTGCTGATTGTGAGTCTGTCCCGCGATGGAGGTTGATGTTAAACAGGCCGCGGTGCGACACACACCACCTGCCTCACCCGAAAAAGCGGCCAAAAAGCAAAAAAATCAGCCAAATCCGAGATCGGAACGAGGAGCAGACAAAACCCAGATGCCCTGCCCGCTTTCAGAAGAAAGGTTCCTGCAGGAGTTGACCCCTCTGAAGGATTTGCTTCGTGTACTAAGCGGAGAGCTTAAGTCCCTTAGAAGCGACCTGGTCTCAGTTTCCACTCGGGTGGCCAATGTTGAAGCCAGGGCCTACTCGCTTGAGCAGTGGAGAGACAGGACTGACAAGGAGATGCAGGGATATAAGATGCAGATTAAGAAATTGCAGGAGAAGGCCGAAGATTTAGAGGAAGAAATCGGAGGAACAACTTGCTAATTCTAGGCCTACCTGAGGCCGAGGAGGGCCCTGATATGCTTATGTTCCTCCAGAAGTTCCTGTAAAGATAGTCGGGCCTTCTCCTGTCAGCTCTGTATCACTTAGAGTGGCCCACGGTCCCTAAGGCCTCGCCCCCACCGGGATCCTCTCTCCATTCCATCATTATTAAGTTCCTGAGCTATATTGAGCGTCAGCATGTGTATAGTAAAGCTCGGAACTAAAGGAGATTTTGTGGGGATCGCCAGGCTAAGAATATCTCAGGATCTACCGAAAGAGACCAGGGTCAAGAGAGCGGCCTACCATGGGGTGGTCCAGAAACTGATCACGGCAGCTATACCTTTTAGAATGACCTACCCTGCGACACTTCGGGTCACCTTAAATGGATCATCTACCTCCTTTAATACTCCGGATGAGGCCCTGAAGGATCTCGCGACCAGGCTCCCAGATTTGTTCAAAAATCCCGGTTGAAGATCACTTTTTGAACTCTAACTGTGCTGGATGGACTGGTGCTGAGGACCTGTCTACTGCCAAGAGACTCTCGCATGGCTATCCTATAAGGACTTTATGTTTTACTGGACCTCCCCTCTTTGGTTTTTTTTTCCTGTGACCTATTTCCCCCCTCCTCCCCTCCCTGCCTTTTCGTTTGATTTATTTTATTTCTTTCTTCTTTTTGTGCGATTAAAAGTAAGGCCAATTTGATGCTGGGCTGAGATCCTGCCCTGTTAGCCCCCCCCCGTCCAATGGGTCTCTTACCTGGTGGTTCGGGAGGGCGAAGGGCTGTCCTGGTTGCGGGGTGTCTCGCTGGGAACGGAGCTTCGTTTTTTGGGCCAGTGGGCACTTATTTCCGAATCCCATCTGCGCGGTAGTGTTTCCCTGGGGACACTTCCGGGCGGTGGGACCGGTTTGGTCCATGACGGTTTTCGCTCCCACCGGCAACTTAAAGCCTGTTGGCCAAGCTGTTAGTGGCAGATACCGACCTGATTTACAATAGGATATGGTCGGGGGAGGATTTCTTAGAGGGTGAGTGTCCCTTTATGCTTTTGTGTTGGTGGAGCTTATACAGTTTAACCTTTTGGGAAAGAGGCTTTTTATTTGTGATGGGGTAATGCCCTTCTCACCAGCGGGAATGAGTTCTCTTGTCCCCTTCCTTGAGGGAGAGCATTGGGAACCGGAAGGGCCGGGGCGGTGGGCTATCAGAGGCTCGCTGGATGTGCATTCATGATCCTAATCTTGGGGGGGTTGCTAACATCGCCCCATTGCAGAGGTTCAGGTTTGTTACCTGGCTGTGGGGGGGGGACCTGGGGTCCGTTGTAATGGAGATTGGGTCACCCTAGCCCTTTCAGGGTTTGAATTCCTATCTGGTGGGGGCTGGAAGTTCGCCATGGGGTGGGGAAGCTGGAGCTCATAAATCTTTCTCTGGTACTAATTGGATTATTGCTCTGGCTCCCCAGTGTACATAGTTTTTGTGTGGGGTCTATGGGTTTTGGGTATGGGGGGGTGGATGGATCAGTTTTATTGTACTCGGTTGTTGGAGGCTGGTAGAGTTGGGGTACCGGGAGGGGGTTCTCTACGATCTGTTCTGTTCTAATTTTTGAGGGGGTTTTGCAGGGGAGGGGATGCTACGAAAGGGTCTCTGGTTGTTATATATAAGGTGCACCCTGCTTTTGTAGGTAATATGTTTTTTGTCTGGATATCTACCTGTTTTGATACATTTATAAGATGGCTGGGAATACAGTTAAAATAGCATCCTGGAATGTCAGAGGGCTGAGGGATCGGGTTAAGCGCTTACAGGTCTTCAATCACTTCTCATTACTCCACATTGACATCCTTTTCCTGCAAGAAACACACCTATGTCATAACGAAGCTAGGCTGCTTTCTCAATCTGGGTTTTCTCAGTTCTATTTAGCTGGGAACTACTGTTTCAGCAAAGGAGTGGTGATTCTTTTTAAAAGACACGTCTTGTTTACTAAGGAACTTGCTCTCTCAGACCCAGAAGGGAGATATGTTTTAGTTAAAGGCAGCTTAAATGGAGAAAATGTGGTTCTCGGTTCAATCTATGGACCGGTGGGGGGTAACCCTGAGTTTTTTATGACACTGGTGGATAAGCTGGCCGGCTTCTTGCCCACTCAGTTTGTGTTAGGTGGGGATTGGAATGTGCCCTTCTCCTTGAAGCTAGATAGGGAGCCCCAAGATAGGCGTACACCTACTTCGGCCCAGAAAGCCTTCAGTGAAATGGTCTCATTGTTAGGTTTGGGTGATCCGTGGTGTCTGGCCAATCCTTCCTGCTGTGCTTTTACTTTCCAGTCCCAGTCACATGGTACTAAGTCAAGATTAGACATGATTTTAGTTAGTCTCTCTCTCTCCTCTCGAAGATCCCTTTGTCTGGTCTGGAACCGATCATTGTCTCGGATCATGCCATGGTTTGGATACAATTGTCCCTTGATCCTGACTATTCCCATGACTCCATGTGGTGTCTAAACACACAGCTAATAAAGGATCCCCAATGTGTCTCAGAAATTAGCTCTAGAATATCCTTTTTTCTGGCAAATAATATAACCTCCACTCCCAGGGTTGATATGATATGGGGAGCCTTAAAGTGTTATCTTAGAGGTGAACTTATCAAAATGGCTTCCCTGAGGAAGAAGACACGGTTAACTAAATTGCTGGAGCTGGTTGGTAGGATTAGGGAATTAGACTATAGGTATTCATCATCCGCCTCGGTGTCAGATCTTAAGGAACTTCTCTTGGCTAAGAATGAATACTCAGATCTTTTGAAGGAGAAAACAGAATACTGTTTGGTGAAAACCCGGGCTAAATATCTGGACTTCGGTGAAAAATCTGGTAAATTATTAGCTTTGCGCCTGCGGGCACTTGAGAGTTCGAGGATTATTCCCTCTTTGGTTTCCTCATCTGGTAACACTGTCTCTTCGCCCAGAGATATTGCTCAGGTCTTTAAAGAATATTATTCGTGCCTTTATAGCCATTCCTCAACATCCTACTCGATAGCAGATATCAGAGAATATCTAAGAGGACTTGGTATCCCGTGCATGTCGGAATCTCATAGTGCGAGCTTATCAGCCCCTATCTCAGTTGAAGAAATAAAGAGTGTTATAGCTTCACTGGTCCCAGACAAAGCACCGGGTCCAGATGGATTCCCAGCAAACTTCTACAAAGTTTTTGTCAAGGAGCTTACTCCTATCCTTCTTAATTTATATAATTACTTCCTGGTCTCATCCGAGCTGGATCCTGCTTTATTTGAGGCCACCATAGTTCTAATTCCCAAAGCAGACAAAGAACCCTCTGATCCGGCTAGTTACCATCCAATTTCTCTCCAGAATTATGATGTTAAATACTGGCTAAAATACTCGCCGAAAGGATCAAGAAGATTTGGTCAGGTCTTTTGAGCCTTGAGCAGGCCGGTTTGTCCCGGAAGGTCGGCGGCTGACCATCTGAGGACCTTGTCCCATATCTCGCAGTACGCCCGATCCACTTCAGGCCCACCGCCTAGTCTCCTTGATGCTGAGAAAGCATTTGATCGGGTTGACTGGTCCTTTTTATGGACAGTAATGGAGGAAATGGGCTTTCCAACTTCCTTTTTGAATTTGATACAGGTATTCTATAAGTGTCCCTCTGCCAAAATTTACTGTAATGGGGTCTTGTCCCCTTCTTTCCGCCTTTTTGCCGGTACTAGGCAGGGTTGTCCCCTGTCTCCTCTGTTGTTTAATTTATATCTGGAACCCTTGTTGATTAGCCTTAAGTCTTCCCCCCAGGTGAAGGGTATCAGGCTCCAAAATCGGGACCTAGTTCTATCGGCGTATGCTGACGATGTCTTGTTGCGCTTAATGGAACCAGCAACATCCCTAGAGGCAGCTCTGGGTATCATTCGGCAGTTTAGTTCCTTTTCTGGATATAAATTAAATATCTCTAAATGTGAGATCTTTCCTTTAAATAAATATACTTTTAAACGGGATTTTCTCTCCTTTGGGATGAGGTGGACCTCTAGCTCAATTAAATATCTGGGGATTTATTTCTCTACCGATCTTTCTCTTCTCAAAATGTTGAACCTAACTAAGGTTAGAGACTTGATCAGCCAAGACTTGCAACGTTGGACAGTGCTCCCTATCTCCTTGTGGGGCAGAATCAATATTATTAAAATGAATGTCCTTCCCCGGATCTTTTATCCATTGAATCTTACTAATCTTTGGATCCCCCTTTCCTTTTTTCAGCAGCTTCATAGCTTGGTTTCTACGTTTATCTGGCGGGGGAAGGGGGCACGTTGCTCTTATAATACCCTATCACTTCCTAAAGAGAGAGGCGGCTTGAGACTCCCTAATTTCCTATTATACTACTGGGCAGCCCACCTGTCTAAGTTAGGAAAATGGCTTTCTATGAACACTGAATGTTCTTACCCAATCTGGCTTCAGCTGGAAAAGGCTTCTCTCTCCGAACTTAAACTGGATATGTCGGCTTTATTTTACCAAACTCTGAAATCACTTTCTCAACTGATCCCAGATGATGATGTGGCAGTTTCCCTTAGAGTTTGGGCTCAATGTCTCAAGTCCTTTCGGATTTCTAATCATATGGATTTAGGGCAGCCGATAACACTTAATCCCAATATTAAATTAGGAGACTCCTGGATAGGACCAAACTGGCTTCCACAACTTAAAGATCTTAGGGTTGAGCATTTGTTTGGGCAAAGCTTGCTTCTTGATTCTGGTGATATTCTAGCTAGATTTGGGATATCAAATAGAGATGTTTTTAAGGTATTCCAACTCCAGCACATGGTGGGTAGCAAGTTTGGTGTGACGTCTAAGCAATCGGTGGTTTACCCCTTTCTCTCTAATATTAGTACGTTGGCCTCTCAGCCCCATTCAATCTCGCAGATTTATTCTTACCTCCTGACTTTTAATTTCTGGGAGGAGGTTGGGGGTCCCCGGGTTTGGACGTATCTTCTTCCGGAAGACGTCCCGCTTTGGAGGAATTTCTGGCCTAACTTACACAGATATTGCACACAAGACAGGTTTCGATTAGTGCAGTATAATATTGTCAATAACCTCTATTATACTCCTGTTAAACTTTTCCAGTATAAATTAATTTCCGCCCCAGATTGCTTCAGGTGTTTGCAAGGGGAGGGCAATTTAATTCACATTTTCTGGGCATGCTCTAAAGTTGCCCCTCTCTGGTCTTTGATTCGGGACAATTTGGATCCCCTTCTGGGTCTGAGTAGGTTCTTCTGCCCTGAAATCTGTGTTTTAGGGGATTTTTCCCATGTAGACACTGTGGAACGCAGATATTATATGGCTCTGGTATCCATGGCAGTTAAGAAGTTGGTTCTAAGACACTGGCGGGACCAGTTGGTCCTATCATATGCTGACTGGTTAAAGGAGTTGATGTCATATCTTCAAGTGGAGAATCTGATTGCCAGTTATAAAAATCACTTGGACCTATTTCATAAAAGATGGGGTAAACTCCCAATCCCTTTGCCTACCCTAAGGGATAGGGCTTGGCGACCCGATCCCTTGGCCCTCATACTATATACTATATAGTAATAGTATTGGCTAACTTTATGGTTCTTTGTATTATAGTGGATGTTGGACCTGTTAACCTCTTGTTTTTAACTAATTGTGCTGTTGGTTAGGATACCTATCATCATGTGATGAGAAGATGGTATCCAGACTCTTGTGGCTTTGTGTTGTAGGCTATTTGCGGGTGCACTTTGGGGATTTGGGGGTTTGGGAGGGGGGAGGGGAAGGTTATGTTCTCTTGATACTCTGATTGGGGAATCTATTTTCTTCATGTTTTGTTCTTCTTCTCTTGCTTTCAAGGTTCCCTGATATCCTATACATTTTGTTTATGGGAGGGGGGGGTTTGGGGTGGTTATGGCTTACTGGTTTATATCTTGTCTGCTTTGCCTTGATTGTATTGCCTGTGAAACTAATAAACTTAAATTTCAAAAAAATATATTGCAGTCACTACTACCAAAATAGGAGATTGCACCTCTGATTAAGGAACATGTAAGTCAACTTTATAATCTACCCAAAATTCCTTGTTGCTGTACGTAAATCAGTATATTAGCTTTTATACTGTTGTAACCATTACCAAAATTTCCCTCTTCAATAGACAGTACAGTCAGTGAAAGTGATTGATGGCTCCCTTGCATGACATCATTCTGGGGATGTGGCCACAAGCTAGCACTCAGAGAAAACTGGAGGGAAGCTAAAAACAAAGCACTGATAATACATCATAGAAAATGACTATGACAGAGTGTTTTTTTACAAAACAAATTGCAGCTTCAACATCTGAAGCATGTCTGTCAATGGCATACTGTGTGAAAAAGGCATTTGGTCAACTTTCATAAATCACTTTAAAGTTTACAGGGATTGAATATATTAATCACCTTAAGGAAGGGAGAGACAGACAAAACAAACTTTACAACTAGAAAGTTTTTGGATATATACTTAAAGGAGTTTAAAACTGAAAAGACTACTTGATCTTTGGGATCTCAAGCCTTATTTATAATGTGTTTAGCTACTATTTGCTTTCCCAGAATTGTACTAATGCAAGTACTGTATGTCTTTTTTTCTCTTCACAAGTTATTTCATCTTTTGAACTAGACTTACATGTGGATCTGTGATAATACCATTTCTCCCATTCTCCCCACAGAGGGCTTTAACAGCCTTCCTTCCTTCCTTCCCCTGTCAACCCTCCACTTTCCAGTCCTTATTTGTCCTTTAGCTATTAGCTTATTTGTCCTTGCAATTGGCATTAAATGTTATGAACATTATTCCTCGACTGTCTTCCTGCCCTCTTCTCCCCCACCACTTCTCTTGTCCTGACCACCAATTCAGTTTAACATTTTTTGATTTAAATGTGCAGTTAGGCATTGCTTTCCTGCTACTAGATAGTTTTATACTTATTCATAGCTTGTTCCCAGGTTTTTTTTGTATACTCTCTGTGCGATTAGTTTTTGGCATTTTGCCATTTGAATTCATAGTCATTGCATGGTAGAGTCTCTCTCAGGACCTTCTTTTTGTCCAAAATTGACATATTTTTGCATTTTTAACCATTTGATACTTTTTCTTCCCAGTCATCATTGCCTCCACATGTATGACCCATAGTGACTGGCGCTGTATATTCAATAGTGTGATTTCCACAATTAGTTCCCTAATCTAGTAACTATCTAACACCTTTTCCACATCCCTTATTACCCAGAGGTTCTTTTTACATTGGCTGCACTTGCGCACCCAATGTTTAATGGCAGTGATAGGGATTTTGGGGGAATGGTGTCACTGCCAAGCTCATTGCAGTTCATAAAAGTAAAGGCTTGGCAGTCTACACCAATGACCACAGGGTGTGGTCCTGATATCACTCTCTTCTTGGTGGGCTGAAACATTGTGTATGTCAAAGGACCAAGCCGTTCCAATCAAAGGGGGCTTCGGTCCTTTGATTAGCATGAAAGCATCAGCAAACAACAGAACAGCTTTCAAAGGAGACTGTCATCTTTAGTCTTGTTAAATAAAAAAATCATGTCCATCAAAGTCTGTTTCTCCCCCCCCCCCCATTATGCCTGGGTTATATACCACCAACTGATTCACATGTAACCATAACCTTATATACTTATATGTATTAGTGCCTTACCACAGTCTTATAATGTTTTATCTTGTTTTATTACTTATATTAGTGTTCTTTATTATAAAATACAAAATCACACATGCACTTTGCTATGCTCATATTGGTCTGTAATATGTTTCTGACATATATTCTTTATACTCATAATCACTCATATTCTGTAGTTTTCCACTATTGTGACACATTGTGTGCTTTTATGATCATGTTGCAAGTATTTCCAGACTCACTGTCTGGAAGTAAGAACAGATAACAGATTGCTGACTATGAATTTCCTTTGTTCAGAGATTAAGAGATTCTTCCTTATTTCCTATGTAATTGCCCAAGGGAGCCACCTAATTTACATGCCTTATCAAATGCTGTATATTTATCATACCTGTAACTCCGCAGTTATCAGTCATATATAACTGTATGCACACCAGCTGCTTGGAGAGAAAGAGACTATACTCAAGGAATGGTGGTGATTCGGCTCCCTTGTGATTGCATTGCTTCACTTGTTATGGCATGAGTATTGTAATAAACTTCTTTTATTACTTCTACTTGTTGTTACTTTCTTTGTCCAGCATACCATGCAAAGAACCTAGGGTGTGATCTTTTCACATATAACAATGGTGAGTCAGCCTGTTGTGTTTTTTTCTGGCAAAGAATAACACTCATTTTACTTCATGATTTGAGTTCTGAGAGGTGACTTTCCTCAGAGGCAAGTAGCAATGTGTTTGGCAGCTTAGGGACTCAGTGTGCAGACTGCTACCCATTGTTTTGTGAATTCCTCCTTCGCAGGAGTTCACAGAAGCCATCTGTCTGTTTGTGTTTGGGTGCTGTAGTTGCAAACACAGCAGTTAACCCACAGAATGGTTTAAAGATTTTTCTGTTTATTGACATGTGTAAAATATGCACAGAGCTGAGAGAAGACATCTTGGCTTATCTCACTGAACAAGGTGTGTAGGACATGCTTAAATAAAAAATAGTTAACTAAAAATATTTTGGATCCAGTTACATTGATCTGTGTGCAGTATATTGAACTGAGAAGTCAACTGTAATGCAATCCATTAGTGGGTTGCTTTGGAGGCTTTCAAGCCTAATGGGTTAATGGCTACTGATCAATCAGTGGCTGAACCATCTAATACATTTATTATATGCTTCAATGAGGAATCCTCCTTGCTAATGGAATTCACAGACCAAACATTTGTCTGTTCTGACCCTGGAGGTATTATCTGTTTTTTTTAGTGGAATGATCATTTGACAGGGTGCTAATCCTGTCCATGTGCTGCAGTTTGTGGTGAGTACACTTTAATTACATCTGTTGATTGATCCACCTTTCCTTACATTCTATAACGAATCTAAATGTAAACACTTTTGTCTATACAGCTGTACCATGCTACTCACTTTAGAAGATTGCACTGAATTTAATAGTAGTATGCCATATTTTGTTTTCTGTTTCTTGAATGCTTGTTTCACCTCTGCTGGTCTGACAACATCATAGTCATGGTCACGCTGTTCCATACAGTTAAGATAATGACTAATTGGAGCATATTCAAAACAGTAGAAACATTAATGTATTCTGTAATGAATGTTCAGGTTTAATGGTATCAGCTTCATTAACTGTACTGGTGTGTTTGATTTTTAAACTGTTTTGAAAACAGTAATTAGTGTAGGCTTTGATGCAAGCATTAAGTCTGCCTTTTATTTATTTATTTATTTATTTATTTAAGAGATTTACCCGGAAGGCATACTGAGCGGAGTACTGCTCGATTCCAGATGCGCCCTGGGGGTAGGTTAGACTGATTACATCACTTTACTTTGTTCAGTTGAGCTAATTATTTTTGAATTAGAAGAATCCTTTTTTGATTTTTCAAGGTTTGCCTTCATCTGTGATGTAGGGTTGAAGAATACGCTTTTGTGCCAAATTAAAAATATGCTATTTCTAATTGTCACTGTTATCAGCTATCAAAGTCTGTGTGTTTTCTGAAGCTACACTATTTTGTTTTGTTTGTCATTTGTAATGAAGAAGATCTGTTTGAATGTCTGTAAAATGGCCAATACCTTTGGCTTCTTGCCAGGGACATATTCCAATCTGCAGTGTTGGCACGTTGTCTACAGACTTTCTATCTTTCAGACAAGTGGTTGGTTTAATGTATGTGGACTGGTATCATTAGTCTTAATTCAAGGAAATCATAGTTTTGTTGCAAAAAAAAAATCGAAGCATGACACAAATGCTTGCAAAGATTTTCTTTTTTTTTTCCAATATGGTCTCTCCATCTGCAGTCATAGAAATCTTGATGGTTCCACAGTCTTGTTTTTGCTGCCTCAGCCAGTGGCTAGACAGTGTTCTTTGATCTGTAAGACCTCTCATTCAGTGTGGTGTCCAAGGCCACTGCAGCTACAGCTGGGTTTGGTCCCAGGAAGCACTGTTTGCATACTGTGTGACCTTTGGCAAGTCACTTGACCTCCTTGTGCTTTTGAGTTGTACCTGCTTTTCCAGCTCACAACTGATGTACCTCCCTATTTAAATCAGTATTTCTTATCCAAATATAACTTTAATGGGGCGTGCACATCAAAAGTACTTTTGTTAAAAGTTACTTTTTTTTTCCAGTTCTCCTCATCTGTCCATGATGTTAGGGCTGCAATTTTTTTTCTCTCTGGGCTTGTAGCCATAAAGTTGCTTGCTATCTACAAATCCACCCATTCCTACATATGCCTTCCTTTATGGAAGATCTCATGGCTTCTTTGTCCTTGTCCTGTATCACATATCCCTATGCATCACACAGTGATTGGGGAAGGGGACTGATCACTCCCAGCATTTGTAATAAGCCATTTACTTTAACTTTAACAAGTTAGCTACACAATTTACACTGCCACAAAAAGTATTATGTCTGTTTTGGGAGATTTTACCATTTCTATTACAGACCTAATTTAACATCCTTTTAACAATTTTGTACATACATAGAAACATAGAAGTTGACAGCAGATAAGGACCGCAAGGCCCATCCAGTCTGCTCATTTCTTATTCTGCCTTATGAATGTGTTATCGGCCTTTGCTCTGTCAATGGTCTATCTATTCATACTCATCTGTATTGCTCCCTTATGCCTATCCCATGCCTTTTTGAAGCCCTGCACTGTATTCATATTCACCACTTTCTCAAGTAAGCCATCCCATGCATCCACCACTCTTTCTGTGAAAAATAACTTCCTCACATTACCCCTTAATCAGCCTCCCTCTAATCTCATGCTGTGTCCTCTTGTTCTGCTATTTTTCTTATATTGAAACATGTTAGACTCTTTCACCTTGTTAATGCCCTTAAGGTGTTTGAATGTTTCGATCATATCACCTCTCTCCCTCCTTTGCTCTAGGGTGTACATATGGAGCTCCGTTAATCTGTCCTAATATTTTTTCTGATGCAATCCCTGCACCATTTTGGTTGCCCTTCTCTGGACTGCCTCAATGTGGTTAATTTGGTTAAATGCCAGTATTATAACTTGTGTTATTTAACAGAATGATGTGTGTGTGTGTGTTAATGACACAGTTCTAATGTCAAATTCAGAGAATTAAGGATGCATAATACTCTGACATTAATAATTTATTTCATTTTCAGAAATTCATCAGAGTGTACTAGTAGCTACAATAAAAAGATCCTACCCTCAACGTGGTCGAATGCGTACATCTTTATAATGTTAATGACAGCATTTTGGAAACCAATGCAAACCTTCCACAAGGAGAACACTCTAAGTAAATGAGATGTTCTCTTTCGTGGCTTGTGTTTTAATTTTTCTCTCTTACAGGGATAAGACTATCCTTCACAAGTAACCACTGGTAATGTATAAGTGTATTTTAACCAGTAGACCAATTTCATTATAATGTTATTGTAGTTTGAATATTAGTAGGGTACTGTATTGCCCTTATTATTATTATTATTATTTTTTTTTAAATTGGGTCAAACCCATCTGTATTTATTCAACATACACCCTTCCAGGTGATGACTGATTGGCAAAGACAGTTTGCCAATATTTTTGTGGATAAATAGCCACACCTCTGTTGGAATAAAGTATTCTTTAGCATTTCTGCAAACACCTGTTATGAGTCAGTTTGATAGCATTTACTCTTGTATGGGCCGGCATCTGCTCCAGCATTGGTCATACAGTATGCTATTATCTTCATGCTGCCTCTTTCACAGAGGAAGAGCTTGGGGGGAGGAGGGCATGAATTGTATATATATGCCCACCCCCAGTAACTGATCACTTGCATTAACACCTGTTTTAACAACGGGTGTGGCCGTAAAGGGAAAATAATTGTTGGAACTGTTAATGACATAGATAACTACTAACACATCATTGCATGCCTTTCATTTAACAAATAACAGTCTCGGTATGGTGTCAGCTATATACATACTATTTAATACAGGCTGTACTCACTGATAGACAGCTTTTACAGTTCATAAGTGATGAGTATGTGTAATGCTGCAGCTGCTAACATTCTTAGTGTGATTCACCATGTCTATGACATTTCCATAGATATAATATACTGTAAGCCTAGTTTTCTGAACTTTACAGGGCGCTCAAGGAGGGGATTGAACCATGCCACCTTACAGTGTACCTATGGTGGTTGCAATTAAATAACATTCCTTCTGGATCTGACTGAGCTACAGCTAGCAGATCCAGAAATGAGGGAGGTAAACCCACTGTCCCTCCAGTAAGAGCACACAAAAAGGAAAAAATGTGTGTTTACTGATAACCCATTTGTTGGTTACAAGTTAAAAATAAAATATATAATGTTCTTTTACATTATAAATCAGCTGAGCCTCTATGCCTTCCCAGTGTGGTTTAGCACAATCATAAACAAGCTATTTGCAAGTGGCTTTATGCCAACAACCAGCACCAGCCAGGTGCAAGAGCCTTGGCCCTTGACAAGTAATCAGCTGAGCTGGGGGGAGAACTGTGTACAGTCCCATATTCTTTCACATATTCTTTATTTATTTATTTATTTAGTTAGTTTCTGTTAACCGGGTAGGTGCACTAGCCATAAAACGACTATTTTCAGGCACGACCTGGGAGAGTACAACAAAAAGAGAACAGTTGAACAACAGCAACATGGGTACAATAATACAAATAGAGGAACAGTACAGCAGTGCTACAAAAATACAATGTTTTTTGTCTTCTTAGATCCTGTAAAAGACAACATTATTTCAACAGTCATTCCTGGACTCTGGCAACCAATTTCATTTTAAATGTGGTCAATGTTTAAAATGCATTTTCTGCAATGTGTTTAATATGACTATTGTTTCATTGTGATTATGTCATTGCCATTATGTTTTCACATATTGTTGCAGCTTATCAAGTATAAGCTCAGTAAACTGCTCCACATCCATGGATGTTTTGGGTTATTAGACTCATCTGGGTGACATCTATGGGGGGGGGGTACCAAGTACTGACTACTTACAGGACAAATTAATTGTTTTCACAAGCTGAAATATCCCAACACCCCCATTAATGATTATTTCTTTCTTATAGGTTATGTGCCACCATTCATGCTCCCAAACAAAAGGGATCAGCATTGCTGTACCATCCAGATTCATTACAACACGTTAACCATGTACACCTGGACATCATAATGGTTGCCCCTAACCAGTCTTACAGACTCAATGGCAGACTGCTAGCAATCAATGACAAATCCCTAAGGCCCACCTACCTAATGGCACACTTCAAGGTAGGCTCACACCAGAAGGTCACCCACTGGCATCCTGTCTATATGCCAGGCCCAAGCACAACACACAGGTTTCTATACCTGTACTATACTTATAAACTCGAAGTTTGTGCTCTATTTCCACATAATACTACTACATAGTACTGTACACCTTATTCCATTGCTAGCACTGCCATGTTTCCAACTGTTTTTACCCCAACAGAGAAAAAGCCTACCCAACGTTCCAAGCATAAACCTAAACCATCTAATGGTCTGACTGCTTCATCACTCCCAGGTACCCTTGTATATAATGTGTAAATACACACATAATATGCCAGAGTGTAAATTCTGCTTCAATACAAACACTTCTAGGTTTCATAGCATCATGTAACCAGACCCCTTTGCAATAGAACTGATACATGTTCAAGACCCAATATCACAGCACCACACTATTGACTACCTAGGAGTATTACACCCTAGACAACAGACCTAACAAAAGGGACCTTTTGAAATCCCATAGGCTCAACAGGCGCTATTGTATACCAATGTTACAAGGTGTAAATGGCACACTGCCATATGATAAAGGTTCATAGTGCATATAACAAGCATAATATAGCACTTTCATTTCATGAGATAGGCCTAAACTAGGCCAAACAGCAACACATAGGCAGGGAAACTATGTTTTCTTTCCCTACTGTCACAACCCCTTCTGAAACTTGGAAACAGGGTGTATTCACAGATAAATAAATGGTATATTCTTATTATTGGATCTCAACCTGCACCTCCAAGTGCATGGCCGATGCCATCACTTGTCTATGTCACACCACACCATATCTAAAGGCATTGCTAATAACCATACCATTTTCCTTTTTCCTTTTAACAACAGCTATACGTGTGTTTTAAAACTAAGTTTTTAACAACATTTTATAAGTTTTTAGGTTTTCACAGAGAGGTACTGGTAAGATCTTTAAGCAACACATGCAACTTACACACTGCCTTAAGGGTAGCTGGTCCATTCCACTGGGGTGTCAAACAGACAAGGCATACTGATGAGTCCTGGTTGGACGAAACACGTGTCTATGTCTTCTGTTAGCACCCTTTGCAAACTGTGTGAGAGGCCTTTCGGCACCATGCAATTCTGCTTAAAGTTGGACCAGCATAACATTCTGTGGTGATTTGCATATGCAGCCCATGATGCTTTGCATTGTGGGGGCATGTGTGATTTTGTATTTTCTTGAAACTTGGCTTCGCAGCCAAATGCCCTTTGGGGTAACCCTTGCCTCAGTGTTTGCACACAGAGGTTCTTTTTCTTCATGGCTGTGTGAAAGGGAAAACAACCCCCCTCCCTTCTACGTTTGTTGCCATGGGCATTGGCAAGCCCCTTTTGCAGTGATGTTTGTGTTTTGTCCATTATATTTCCAAGATATGTGTCTTTTTATGTGTTAGTTTGTTGGGCTGGCCACCCAATTTGTGGTATGTCAGTCGTTGTTATGTGTTATGTGTATCGCTGTTTAAGAGAAACTCCCTAAAGCTCAAGAAATCTATATGAGGTTTTTAGGGATAGCAAAATGCCAGGTTGGGTCTCGTGGATCAAATACATGTAGGTATACATGGTCTGGTTGAGGCGTTGTAATATTATGCTGTTTCTAAATCGATGAGAAAAGCCCCGTGAATAGCAAGCAACCGAGTATAAAATAAATGATTAAATGTGGTACACATGCAAGGATAGAGCAGGGACTTCTAGCTCTTTTCAAGGATGTTTTGTTTAAAAGAATTCTCGGTCCCCCCGTTTGAACTTGAACAAAATAACTTAGTTGGGAACAGGTCCCAGGCAGCACAGAGGGATGGCAGTGAACAGCTGATGCACGGAGAAAGCAATGGTACCTAGGCTTTCCCCCTCAGCGGTGTGGCTTCTTGTGCTATGTTCTCTGTAGACTGCTTCTGTGTTGATGCGCACTATCGTGCAGAGTTGCAGACTCCACCATAGCAGTGGTAGTAACTTTGCAAGACCTTGCAAGAGAAAACAAGAAGTGGTTTTAAATTTTGACTCTCCAGATACTTGCAGAATTTCATTTGAACAGCAAACGCTCTCCCAGCACTTTCCCAGCAGCGGGTAACTATAGTGTCAGCCGGCCACTTGTATCATCCTTTATTGTTGCTGCTGCTGAAGGCGGTGCATCTGAGAGAGTTCTAGATATAAAACAGTACAAAAGCAGAGAAATTGAATGGTAGTGTTAAATATAATATATTGGGAAGGCATCAAGGATTATTTTATTCCACACTTATAAAAATAGAGTATTTAAAGAATTTATAAAACAGTGAGTGGAGCTAACCCATCACATGTTGCTTAGGTCTGTATATATGGGATATCTTTTTGCTTAGTATTTTAGATAGGAGCGAGGTGTTGGAGGGCAAACACCTCAGAGAGCTAGCCAGTTCTAGTTGTTATTGTATGGATTAAGTGTGATACTGCTTATGAATGCCTATTACCTCATTTTCATTATTTTGTCACCTACATTTTGTTATCCATTTTGTCCTATTTTGAAAAATAAATACATATTATTGAGTGAACCTGAAGCTGCCTCTCTGCCTATCAGTCTATACATACCCACAGCCTGTGACACAGGGTGGCATAGGTGGGATCCTGTCTGGAGGGGTCTGGCTCAGGCCCTGGTGGACTGAATGCAGCACATCAAGTCAGAGGACATTGCAGTGCATGGTGCTGTCACATGTTTTATGTCCGGTAAATACCAGATACCTTTGATTCCTGGACTTGACCCAGCTGTGTTGAGAAAGGGAAGTAATGCCTAAGGTCCCTAATGTGGAGATGGAAGGTAACAAGAAGGAGGTGCAGGCTCAAGCCACTGGAGGGGAGCCTGAGGAACAACCACCCATGGATTCAAATGAACTATTGAGGTGGTTATGTTTAAAACAGTTAGAAATGGAGAAGCAACAAGAGCTGGACAAGAGGGAGAATGATGCTAGATGGACAGACACACTTCAGGCCATCCTGTCACTTGGAGTATCTAGACCTCCAGCACCACATGGAGGGGGACAGAAGGACATTAAGATGATAAAACGGTCTGATATAGATGATATAGAAGCATACTTAATGACTTTTGAATGAGTTGCAGCAGCTTGTGCCTGGCCCAGGGAACAATGGGTGGTTAGACTAGCCCCTTATCTAACAGGGAAGGCACAGCTAGCATATAGCCATGTTGAAGTAGCCTAATCCAACAATTATGATGTGGTAAAGGCTGCCATCCTTAAAAGATATGACATAAGCACAGAAACATATCATCAAAGGTTTAGGTCATATTGATATCAGAAAGCAGACTCCCCCCAGGATGCCTACACACAGCTGAAAGATCTGTGTCTTAAATGGCTACAGCCTGCTACATGAACAGTAGAGCAAATGTTAGAATCCATTATTCTGGAACAATTCATTAGAGTACTGCTGCAGGATGTCCAAATGTGGGTGAAAGAACATCGCCCCCAAAACCTCTGATGTGGCTATTCAGTTAGTTGAAGATTACTTGACCGCCAGACCATATTACCAGAAAAGGACAGACCTGACACCTGTTGCCCCAGTAAGATCTATTGTCACTCCTTCTGGGCAGTCAAAAAGTAACTCTGGGAATGGGACTAGAAACAACAAATATAACAGAGGCTATAACCCTGATATCATCTGTAGGGAGTGTAATGGAAAGGGCCATATCACCCGATATTGTCCCAAAAGGAAGTCAGAACAAGCCCATTTAGCAATGACCAATCAGGGACATTATGTGATACCAGTACAGATTGGGGACAGAATAGTGCCTGGACTTTTGGATTCAGGGAGTAAACAGACAATGGTACATAAAAGTGTAATAGCCTATACTCCAGCAATTAAATGTCCTACCACGGGGGTTACGTGTATACATGGTGACACCCACCATTACCCCATCCAGGACATAGAACTGACAACTGATGACCAGGTTCAAACCATGCCAGTTGGGGTAGTACCACAGTTCCAGTACCCATCACCATTGATCATGATCACCCACAATTTGAAAAGCTTCTAACAATAAATGTCTGTGCAGTTACCACAAGGGCACAAGCTGTTACACAGAAAGAATGGGAACTTCTCTATCCTTTCAATCAGGATGTTATAGGCCCTGTTGGGAAGAAAAAGAAGACCCAAGCCCAGAAGAAACAAGAAAAAAGGACTTGGTCACAGAAGTTTAAGACTGATGTTCAGGACATTAAAACAGAGACTTTAGATATGGGGGTGCTTGAGCAACCTGGGGGATTTAAGAAATTGTAACTATGTGATGTAACACTAACCAAATTCTTTTCACAGGTTGGAACAACTACAGGGGCAGTTGAATTTCAAATATTGAATGGATTATTATATAGCGTGTGTGTTAACCCCTGAATAGGGGAAAGGATAGAACAATTGATGGTGCCCCAACTGTATAGACAGAAGCTATTAGAATTAGCCATGATATTCCCCTGGCAGGACATCTAGGGAGGGATCATACCACCAGTCATTTGCTACAACGTTTTTTTTGGCCTGGCATTCATGAAGATGTTGCACATTACTGTAATAGTTGCCCTGAATGTCAGAAAGTAGCCAAATTGGGATGCAAAGACATGGTATACCTACAACCTATGCCACCTATTCACTACACCTTTTGAAAGGGTTGCTATGGACATTGTTGGGCCATTATCAAAGAGCTCCAAGGGTAACCATTTTGTTTTAGTAGTATGTGACTATGTGACAAAATACCCTGAAGCAATCCCTCTGAGAAGTGTTACAGCTGTTAAGATAGCTGAAGAACTGGGAAAGATATTCAGCAGGGTGGGTATTCCATGAGAAATACTAACAGATAGAGGAAGTAACTTTTGCTCTGTCCTTTTGAAGCATCTGTACCAAATTCTGGGGATTGAAGCCATATATACCACTCCATATCATCCCCAGACTGACAGATTGGTCAAATGCTTCAATCAGACATTAAAAAGGATGTTGCAGAAGTTTGTGCTAGACAAAGGGACCAAGTGGGATACTTACTTACCCTATTTGATGTTTGCTTATAGGGAGGTGCCCCAAGCCTCTACATGCTTCTCACTCTGAGTTACTATACGGTCAAAATCCTAGAGGGCCCCTGAACATAGTAAAAGAGGGATGGGAGAAAGGAAAAACAGAAACATGTCACCCAATAGATTATTAGCTTCAGCTAAGAAAACATCTAATCACATATAAAAAGCCCATCAAACTAATCAGACTAAACAGGATATCCAAAAGATATACTATGATAAAGGAACTCAGTTTAAAGAATTTGAGATAGGGGATAAAGTGTTGTTGCTGTTGCCCTCTTCTGAAAATAAACTGATATGAAATGGCAAGGGCTGTACATGGTTACTAAACAAGTGGGATCAGTAATGTACAAAATATCCCTCCCTGATAAAACAAAGAAAAGAAGGATATACCATACCAACCTGTTAAAAACCATGGGTAGACAGGGAGACACCCTTATGTACCTACATACATCCAGAACATCCTGACAATGAACTCCAGTTGGCTTATCAACACCTGGACACTGCAGGAGACATAGCAGACATTATAATTAATAATGAATTATCATCCATCCAGAAAGCTCAGTTACAGGAGATCTTGCACACATTCAAAAAGAGGTTCACAGGTACTCCGGGTAGAACACAAGGAATTGAACACCATATTACAGTAACACAAACTCAACCTATTATGCAGAAGGCTTACAGACTTCCTGAAAGGGTTCGAGAGGAAGAAAACAAGGAGATACAGAAAATGCAGACGTTGGGCATTATAGAGCCATCATGTAGTGAATGGAACTTTCCCATGTTGGTGGTAGGCAAGAAAGAAGGGGGTGTACATATATGTCTTGATTTTAGACGTTTGAATGATATTTCTAAATTTGACAGTTACCCAATTCCCCATATAGACGTTATCCTTGACCACCTAGGAAACAGCCATTATCTTAGTACCCTGGACCTAACCAAAGGATATTGGCAAATACCTTTAGATGTAACTGCTAAAGAAAAGACAGCCTTTAGCACACCCTTGGGCTTATTTCAGTTTACAGTAATGCCCTTCAGACTCCACAGAGCCCTGGCCACATTTCAAAGGGTCATGGATCGTATTCTGACCCCACACAGTAAATACAGTGCTGCCTATTTAGATGATGTGATGGTTTTTGGCCCCACATGGGAGGACCACAAAAAACACTTGTTAGCAGTAATATCAGCTATTTCTGATGCAGATCTTACTAGTAATCCCTCAAAATGTTTTTAGGGATGGAAGAAATAACTTATTTGGGATTTCAAATAGGAAAGGGATGCGTAAAACCCGAGGTTGGGAAGGTGGATGCAGTGGCTAATAGCCCTAGACTCAAAACTAAAAAAGAGGTGTGTACTTTTTTGGGTCTAGCAGGTTATTACCAGCATTTTATTTAAAACTTTTCAACAGTAGCCAGGCCATTAACAGACCTAATCTGAAAAAATAAACCAGAGAAAGTTGTATGGTCACCAGAGTGTGAAGAAACGTTTCTTAGCTTGAAAGCTGCATTATGTTCATATCCGGTATTAAGGGCCCCTGATTTTTAGAGGCCATTTATTGTACAGACAGATGCCTCAAACTGTGGCATAGGAGTTGTCCTTACCCAAATGATTGATGAAGACTTTGGCTGTCAGTTTTGTTGAGCAGCACGCAGTAGCTCATTGATGCTATACCCAGCTATTAATTACTTTAAAAAATTCTATAGCACTTGTTGGTGCTTTATTTGGAGCCCTGTACTGCATGAAAACCAGGAACAGGAAGAGTGTTGTTGTAGTTCTTCTATTCAGGACTACAAAACAAATGTGGTCTAATATTTTAGTGTTTTCTGGACTTATTACACCAAGGACAGCTTGTGCCTTATCCACGGATGAGTGGACAATGCATTTATCGAACTATTGGGTTAATTTTGTGTAACGCTAATTCTCGAGGGTTTGACCATGTTAATTTCATTTGTGGGTTATCCCGGCTATTTCTACAACCCCGCTGTGAGCAGGGCACACTTTGGCTGTCAGTTTTGTTGAGCAGCACGCAGTAGCTCATTGCTGCTATACCCAGCTATTTATTACTTTTAAAAATTCTATAGCACTTGTTGAAGCTTTATTTGGTGCTCTGTACTGCATGCAGACCAAGAACAGGAAGAGTGTTTTTGTAGTCCTTCTATTCGGGACTACAAAACAAGTGTGGTCTAATATTTTAGTGTTTTCTGGACTTATTACGCAAAGGACAGCTTGTGCCTTATCCACGGATGAGTGGACAATGCATTTAGTGAACTATTGGGCTAATTTTGTAGAACGCTAATTCACAAGGGTTTGACATTGTTAATTTCATTTCCAGGTTATCACTGCTATTTCTACAAACTCACTGCGAGCAGGGCGAGCACATGCAGGGCATGTGCAGCAACACACGTGAAGACGCACACAAAGTCACGTGTGTCTGCACGTGTTTGCATGTTTGGCATGGTGGGCATTGTGACTGGACTAGATAATCGTCCATACAGTAAGTTTAGAACTCTTCTAACATTAGAAATACTGCAACTGTTAAGCTGGTATAGATACCTCGTGTTGTGTGTTCTAAGTAATACATTGTATCTGAATGTTAGGAATTAATTGATTACCATTCTGTTTGGAACCCTTTAGGTCTAGTCACCAAGGAAGCAGCATAAAGGATTGTTAGTCTGCATAAGTAGTTTTCAGTACTGCTAACTAGCAGGACTGTCCCAAAAATTGAAAAGGCCCTGTGTTTTACACTGTCAGTTGGAAAGTTGGGTTATACCTGTTCATTGTATTTGTTTAGTTTCTTCTGAGACCGTAAGTACTTTCCCTGAGTTTCTTTTAAAAGAGAGGATTTCCCTTTAGTCCTAACTTATAGTTGTGTGAGTAACATTACTGTGTGTATGGTCTTTGCTGAGATAATAGTTAATAAGTACACTTGTCTAAAGTATATTATGGTCTATGTTTCTGAACCTATAATGACAGATAAAATCTTAACAACAGAGGGTCATTTAGGTATCAAATGTAAGTCCTGTTATATGTATTGTTTTCATGCATCTGTATTACAGGATATTATGTTTATTTGTGTTAAGTGTACCGAAAATAAAGATATGAAACAGGAAATTAACATGTTTAATGAAAGACTCTTTTATTTGGAGGATAGTCAGTGACAAATGGCCTCTAGAATAAATAGCTCACAACAGAATGTTGTTACTGAGGATAACAATTTTGACACATCAACATTAGCACCAATACAGAGTATACAAAATCCACTAATATCATTAACTGACACAGGTACTGTTTATACAGATACTGATTCCCCCTCAAATACAATCCAGTCTTCAATACAAACTAATGTTATTATAAATAGAAAACCAACCAGAGATAAGGTAGATGGTGATCAAGATAATAATGAATGGTACGAGGTTAGAAGTTCCAAAGTAGCAGAAAAAGGTAGAAAAGCCAATGAGTTTAACGTTACTATTAGAAATCGTTTTGATCCATTAAGTGACCAATTGGATAATATGTCACATACTAATATATATATTCTATATCTGAGCCCTCAATACCATCTGATATTCCACTATCTTCACCCTCACTTATGGAATCTGAACAGATTACTATTACTGTTTTGAACACTGAAACAAACACTAATCCAGAACCAAAATAGATATTTCTCCTTGGGGACTCGATGATAAAGCATCTTGACAGGAAAATCTGCGATGTGGACAAAACTAATAGAACTTTATCCAGCTTTCATGGAGCCAAAATATGAGATATTACCAGAATGTCTAAAGACATTCTGAAAACAGGAGGACATCAACCACTTGTAATTGTATATGCGGGTACTAATAATATTTATCAGCAAAGTGAGCAAAGTATTAAAGAAGAGATAGTTGGGCTAGTAAATAATTTAACGGATAGAGATGGTACATTTGCGATCTCAGAAATAATTCCCATTTTTGGAACAAGTGTACAGTTGAATAACAAAATCAAGAATATAAATAATTGGCTGAGGGGATGGAGTCTTAACAATTTAGATTTATTACCTATTGGGAGGATTTTATATCAAATAGAGAACTGATTTGTTGGGATGGAATACATCCAAGTAGAAGAGGGACAGCGATTATTGGTTCAAAAATGAACAGTTACATCAACTCGGTTTTAAATTAAACTTTAGGGGGGTATTACAGCATAACAATGCTACAATGTGTATGGATTATATAGCACCTTGCAATAATATGAATACTACGCTGACTCTGGATCATACAATAAATAAACTGAATAATACAAAGACAGCTAGTAAAGGATCAAGCCATCATAAAATAAATACCCTATTAGTAAATGGCAGGAGTTTAAATAATAAATTAGGGGAATTAACTTATCATTTAATAAAGAATGAGATTGATATTTGTGCAGTAACTGAGACATGGTTCTCTGATGGAGACTGGGTAACTGATATACCGGGCTACTCTGCTGTACTGAAGAATCATCAGTCCAAAAAAGGAGGAGATGTAGCACTATATATTTAAGATAATCTTCAATATTGTGAATTATATTGTAATCAATTTAGCAGTGAATTAATTATTGTACAGATTAGCTCCTTGTTAGAACCATTAACAATTGGGGTAGAATATCGAACGCCAGGAATTACAGCTGATGAAATTGACATTTACTTTTCAGATATAGAAAAGATCAGTATTGATACAGATTTTATTCTTTTTGGGGATTTTAATTCACCCAGTATTAATTGGCTAACTCTCAGTGCACCTTATAGTAATGACTACAGGCTAATTCAATTTATTGTTCAAAATGATCTGGAACAATTAATAGATAAACCAACAAGAAATAATAATATCTTGGATCTTATTCTTACTAATAGTAAGCATTATGTTTCCTTATCCAATATACAGGACCCTTAGATGACAGTGATCACTCTGCTATTCAATGGGATTTTTTTAATTCCAAGATAAATATAGCAGGTAATACTAAAGTCCATAATTTCTATAAAGCTAATTATGGGCAAATTAAACAATATTTGAAGTTATGGAATTGGCAGAGAGACCATAAAGGCTTAAACACAAATGAGATGTGACTTAAAATTAAAGAGAAGCTTGACTTTTGTATTGAGACATGGGTACCAACACAGGTTAAATACAACAGCAAGAATCAGAGAGTGTCAATATGGTGAAATACTAAAATCAAAAAGAGTATATAAAAAAGAAGAAAGCATTTAAATAGTATAAGACAAAACAATCTCAAGAAGCATGGTCAAAGTTTAAATGTTTATCCAACAATACAAAAAAACTGATAAGACAAGCAAAGAAAAATCGAGAAATTAATTTGGTAAGAGACTGTAAAAATAATAAAAAATCTTTCTATAACTGTATAGGTTCATTGAAAGGTAATAAGATTGGAGCAGGACCATTACTTATTGAGGGAAAGTTAGTTATGGACGATAATAAAATGGCTAATGAATTTAATAAATATTTCATTAGTATTTTTAAAAATAAAGAGAACTTTAATTTAGATATCTCCACTTCCTGCTCTACATTCTCTTTTTCAGAAAAAGATATCTTGAGAGAGATTAAAAATACCAAGTCAGGCTCTTCTATAGGCATAGATGGTATCCAGTCAGTGTTCATTAATAATCTTAGTACAGAATTAGCTGGTATACTCACTCTTCTTTTTAATATATCCTTAAAAGAAGGAGTAGTAGTGCAAGAATGAAAACAGGCTAATATTACCCCCATTTATAAAAAAGGTTCAAAAAATAATATTTGTAACTACAGGCCCATAAGTCTGATCTCTAGTATTGGAAAGCTCATGGAAAAATTGTTGCAGTGTAAGATTATAGATCATCTTTACAAATTAAGGAACATGGACATTACCCAGCATGGCTTCACATCTGGAAGATCGTGTATGTCTAATTTGATCAGCTTTTTTGAACCTGTGAGCAAGGCTTAAGATGAAGGATTCCCTGTTGATGTAATATTCCTTGAGTTTGACAAGACATCTGATACAGTTTCGCATAAAATCCTCTTAGGTCAACTACATAGATTTGATATTGACCCATTAAATATTAAGTGGATTTTCTCATGGCTGGATAATAGGAAGCAGAGAGTGGTTCTGAGAGGATGTAAGTCTGATTGGGGAATTGTTAGTAGTGGTGTACCACAGGGGTCTGTACTTGGACCATTACTATTTAATGTTATGATCTCAGACATGCAAGCTAAAAATGGAATCTGGTTGCAAAAATATGCCGATGATAGTAAACTCGGTGGGATTGTCAATAATAATACCTCTATTGCAGAGTTCCAAGATAATTTAAATGACCTTTATTCCTGGGCTACTGATCATAGTTTAGTTTTTAATATTTCTAAATGTAAAGTAATGCACCTAGGAAGAAATAACTGACTGGCTAGTTATTATATAAATAACATCACACTTGAAGAAACTACCTCAGAAAGAGATCTTGGTGTGACTATTACTAATAATCTAAAATTTAATCATCACATTAACGTTACTGCAAAAAAGTGTCACAGAATACTCAAATGTATTCACAAACATATAAAAAGTTGTTCCATTATACACTACCTTGGTTAGAACACACATGGAATATTGTGCCCCCTTTTGTTCACCCACTTCTATAAATAACTTTAAAGTTTATGAGTCAGTACAATGTAAGATGACTAGACCTATTTTCGATATAGCACATCTAGGGTATGGTGACCGACTAAAACATTTAGGATTATTTTCACAAACATATAGGATTTTTTTAGAGGAGAAATGTGTTGGGCCTATAATGCCTATAAGGATGAATCACTTTTGGAAACATATTGTTTGATTAAAAAAATCACCCTTGGAGAGTACCAGATCACATAAACTTATATTACATGTGGAAACACGTAAGACTCAATGGAGAAAGAATTTTATTACCCAAAGAGTTCCACATTTATGGAATTCTCTTCCAACAAGCATCATGTTATGTCAATCTCTAGACCTTTTTAAAAATGCACTAGATTGCTATACGGGTGATAAGAAATTTCTCTACCATCATTAGTATAATGATGGTGAGTTATTAAGGGGTAGTCCCTCAAAGTCGTAGCACCTATGAACTTATTAAGAGGAACATCCAATCATTTATATAAGTAGAAAGCTCCATGAGAGAGAAACACATTACTCCACAATTGAAAAAGAGTGCCTGGCCATTAAGTGGGCCATTGAAGCCCTTCGTTTCTATCTGTAGGGGGTTGAATTTGAAATCTGGACAGATCATAATCCGTTATGTTGGATGCATGTTATGAAAGATAGTAACCCCCTGTATTACTAGATGGTATCTTTCGTTGCAGCCATGTAAATTCCCCATACAACATAGAAAAGGTATTGCACATAGCAATGTGAACTTTATGTCCAGATATGTGATGGGAGAGAAGAGTTACCTGTTATCAGACCTCAGGGAAGATGATGTAGAAAACAAGAGATTAAAACTGCCTTCTATTATTCAGAGCTGATATTAGGGTCCCCAAGGTGGAGCCTTAGGAGAAGGTGGGCTATGGCTCCATCTCTCCTAGGGAGGGATCTGATAACAGGTGTATATGAGCTTAGAAGAACAAATCCCTTACAGATTTTGTCATGGGTAGGGAGGAGATGTGAAAGGGAAAACAACCCCCCTTCTATGTTTGTTGCCATGGGCATTGGCAAGCCCCTTTTGCAGTGATGTTTGTGTCTTGTCTGTTATATTTCCAAGATGTGTGTCTTTTTATGTGTTAGTTTATTGGACTGGCCACCCAATTTGTGGTATGTCAAATGTCGTTATGTGTTATGTGTGTCACTGCTTAAGAGAAACTCCCTAAAGCTCAAGAAATCTATATAGGGCTTTTAGGGATAGCAAAATGCCAGGTTGAGCCTCTTGGATCAAATACATGTAGGTATACATGGTCTGGTTGAGGAGCTGTAATATTATGCTGTTTCTAAATTGATGAGAAAAGTTCTGTGAATAGCAAGCAACTGAGTATAAAGTAAATGATTAAATGTGGTATACATGCAGGGATAAAACAGGGACTTCTAGCTCTTTTCAAGGATGTTTTGTTTAAAAGAATTCTCGGTCCCCCCCGTTTGAACTTGAACAAAATAACTTAGTTGGAAACAGGTCCCAAGCAGCTCAGAGGGATGGCAGCGAGGAGCCGATGCACGGAGAAAGCAATGGTACCTAGGCTTTCCCTTCGGCAGTATGGCTTCTTGGGCTGCTTTCTCTGTAGATTGCTTCCTTGTTAATGCGCACTATCATGCAGTGTTGCAGACGCCACCATAGCAGTGGTAGTAACTTTTTAAGACAATGTGAGGGATAACAATCAGTGGTTTTAAATTTTGACTCACCAGATACTTGCTGAATCTTATTTGAACAGCAAACGCTCTCCCAGCACTTTCCCAGCAGTAGATAACTATAACGCCAGCCGGACGCTTGTATCATCCTTTTATTGTTGCTGCTGCTGAGGGTGGTGCTTCTGAGAGCATTCTAGATTTAAAACAGTACAAAAGCAGAGAAATTGAATGGTGGTGTTACATATAATATATTGGGAAAGCATCAAGGATTATTTTGTTCCGCACTTATAAAAATAGAGTAAAGAATTTATGAAACAGTGAGTGGAGCTAGCCCATCACATGTTGCTTAGGTCTGTGTATATGGGATATCTTTTTGCTTAGTATTTTAGATAGGAGCGAGGTGTTGGAGCGCAAACACCTCAGAGAGCTAGCCAGTTCTAATTGTTATCGTATGGATTAATTGTGATACTGCTTATGAATGCCTATTACCTCCTTTTCATTATTTTGTCACCTACGTTCATTTTATTATCCATTTTGTCCTATTTTGAAAAATAAATACCTATTATTGAGTGAACCTGAAGCTGCATCTCTGTCTATCAGTTCATACATACCCACAGCCTGTGACAGGCTGGTTTTCCATATTTGGCTGGCACCTCATACAAACTGATTGTTCTTATATGGACTGTGTTCTTTGTTGCTCTTTCATGAATTATGTTCTTTATGAACTGTCAATATTTGTGCAAAATGTGCTCTTTTTACAATAAGCTATGCCTGTGTGGGTATGGCTATTCAATTGAAACATTCAATGGAAAATTTCATGCAACCCTTGCCAAGGCCTTTGCCAATCCAGCCAACCAGCAACCAGCTACATGAACATTACCTTATGTTACCATGCTGGTATATGTCTGCACAGCCCCGTGTGCCATGTATGCCCCAAGGGTTACAAACTTTTGAAGAATGACATTTCCAATGTAACTACACTTTGTGGTTATGAACTTGAACCTTATGGACTAGTTTCTCTTTGAGGACATTGTTATTAGATTCTTCAATCAATAACGTATGCCGCCATCCCGTACACTGCCATTATTTGCCTTTTTGATTCTCATAGTGGACTGTTCTTTATGAATGGGCAATGACTTTAACACTGTTTTTACAGACAATGTTCTGTGATAATACACATCAACAATTTTTCTTGTACACGTATCACTGTGATGTTGACATACCTAGTTTCTGTTTTATGTTTTATGATCTGACCATCTGTGATTACCCCTGTGTTGACCCCTGTAGAGGACTATTTTCACAGTCACCCTATCTGTATGCTATAGAAATGAAATTCATTTCCATTACATGTTTTTATGTGCTTTGAAAAGCAGATGTTCGAAACAATGTTTTAAAGCTTGATAGTAATTTATATCTTGTTTTAACTCATCCACTACTAACCCTTTGCTGTCTGAGGTGTACATTTATCCAGCATCTTGCACTGCTGCAGTTCTTTTACAAGGCTCACACCTCAGACTTGTTGATGCATTTAGATATACCATTTCTACACCCAACCATCTTCTTTTTGTTGTGTTGCCCTTTGAGCAAGGCAACAAGAAGGGGACTGTTATGCCTGGGTTGTATACCATCAACTGACCCACATGTAACCATAACTTTATACACTTACAAGTATTAGTGCCTTACCACAGTCTTATAATGTTTCATCTTGTTTTATTACTTATATTAGTGTTCTTTATTATATTTGCTATGCTCATATTTGTTTGTGATACATTTACCTATATGATATGTTTCTACCATGAATTCTTTATACTCATAATCACACATATTCTGTAGTTTTCCACTATTGTGACACATGTGCTTTTATGATTACATTGCAAGTATTTTCAGACTCACTGTATTTAAATAAGAAAATAAGATTCTTTCTCATTTCCTATGTAATTGCCCAAGGGAGACACCTTATTTACATGCCTTATCCAATGCTGTATGTTTATCATATCTGTAACAGCACTCTTATCAGTCATATATAATGTATGCACACCAGCTACTCAGAGAGAAAGAGACCATATGTGAGGAATGGTGGGAAATCAGCTACCTTTTAATTGCTTTGCTTCACTTGTTATGGCATGTGTATTGTAATAAACTTCTTTTATTGCTTCTACTTGTTGTTACTTTCTTTATCCAGCATACCATGCAAAGAACCTAGGGTGTGATCTTTTCACATATAACACCCCGTTACTGCCCCCATGCAACCCTCCCTCTCAGAACCCATCATCTCACCCCCCCAAACAAAACACTGACACTGGGGGTGCCCACGTCTCCAATGTCGCCACCTCATAGGTTTTTTTATTTATCTAGTGACTGTAACAAACAATACTGTCCCTCAACGTCTGTAGCTGGGCCCTGTAACTGCCCCCTACTTGACCCTCCCTCTGAGCACCCCTCCCCCAACAAACATAACACTGACACTGGGGTGCCCAATCCCCCAGTGTCATCCATCCTAGCTTTTTTCTTTTAACTGTTCTCCCCCACCTGACCCTCCATCTCAGCACCCATCACCCCACACTCCCCCCATAAACATAACACTGGCACTTGGAGTGTCCAATCCCTCAGTGTCACCACCTGAAATAAAGAAAAACATCCCTCGTCTTTTTTTTTTGAAACCTGTAAAACAGAAAACCGTTTATTGTTGTCTGTTGTACCATTATTACCCCCCGACCCTCCCAGCACCCACCCCCCAAGCTCTTCCTTACCCATTGGAGGTCTGACACTGTAAACTTCTCTGGACTGCAGACATGTCTTCATTCTTCAACACCCGACTGTGAACTGAGGAAATCAGGTATGCAGTTCAATGTATTTGAATGGGGTTTTGCACTTAGTAGCATAACTTGTACATTTTTCAATATTTGTGCCCCAAATATTCAGCATACCTTGTTTGGGACACCACCTCATGAATAATGCAAGTGACATTAGGTAAATCTGTCCCAAAAGGTGATTTTGTGGTTGCTGTGTAAAATTACCTTACGGGCAGGAGGTGAACATTTTCGGCACCATTGTTCATGAGGTGGGGTCATAAGAAGTCTATGTTGAAAATTTGCATAAAAATATTAAAAAAACAACAACGTTATGAGCCTACATTGAAGTTTGCGAATGCAGGCTCGTAACTTTGGTAATTTTATATATCTTGCCCCCAAATTTGCAAAATAGCCATTTCTTCACAACACCTCATGAATGTGACAGCTGCCATTTTTCATTTATTTGTTCATTCAGCTCCACGAGGGCTGTTCAGTTTCCTTAAAGTGTTTTTTTCTTTCCATTTTCAACAACGTATTTTGTAATGAGTACCAAAGCCTTGCAGTTTGTGTTCAAGTCTTTAAAGCATTTCTATCAGCACCTTATTCACTTGTAGGCCCCCAATGTACTTTTGCCATACCAGCGTTTAGGTTAAATATTAGCTCTTTCATTATTTCTGGCACTGTTGTATCAAGTCTTTCAATACCTGATTTTCCTGGAGGTTCCATTATGCCTAATGCCATCTCTTCACAAAACCTTTTGTAATAGGTACCAAAGCACTAGATTACATTCTCATTCATACATAGGTCCTCAAGTGCCTAGCGCCTTCAGATTTAAATGGTGCAGAGGTTTTTTGCAATTAGCATTGTAGTCTTTAAAAGTAATATCTTTTAAATAGCTTATTCACTCATATGTCCTCAAGTGTTCTTGTGTCCTACCACCACTGATGTTAAATACTAGTCATCCCCCAATTTTTTTTCTGCCTAAATTATTTTATCTGCACTTCTGAATGAAGTATTTTCTGTGATGGCTGAACCTAGTATTTCAATACCCTAATTTCCTTGGGGTCTGATTATGCCTAGTACATTCTTTACACAAATTAAAACTGTAACAAAATTATTCATGACCACATAAGCTGCTTTTGTTCAGCCTCTGGCACCTTTCTATTTTTTATCTTTTACTAAGCTCTCTTCACAACATCATGGTATTATTTTAACAGCATATAGGCGTGGATAATTCTGAGCTAGTGGGTATCAGCAGTGACTGTTAATATAAACCTACCTATAAAAATTCCGAGAGGTGTTACAAGACTAAGAAGTATTAACTAAAATAAAAAAAGAGTCTTTGCTGTAAGTGCAGTGAGATTTTAATGAATGTTCCAAATTCAAATTCTGCTTAGTATTAATTTGTATAGTATAGTGTGTATGGATACTGGGCACATTTTTTGGTAAGTATAATAGGCAATGTAATATTTTTGCTGTTGATTAATTATTCAGGAATTAGCATATTTAAAGGGTGATGTTCTTTCCTTAACTAAGCCCCACTGACAAAGAGTCTGTTGACTCAAAGTGCCAGGGGTAAATATGGGTGAAGCTGCATGTGTAATTGACCATTTGTATTCATTAAAATAAATTTAAACCACATTACAGTATGCACACTTTAGTCTTTATGTTTCATCAGCTACAAGTGCAGGGTTTTCTTTTGATTCAGTTTGCTGTTCTAGAGCTGGCTACCATTTACCTTGCACCAGCCCAGCACCGCAGTGCTTGCAGACTGAGCTCTTTTGGACTTTATGGTTTAAAAGTTAACATGTAAAAGAGACAGACAATGGTATTTGTGCAACATAAAATGGTATGGCTGTTTTTTCTTTTTTTCCTGAATGAAACCAAACTGGAACAAGTATTTTAGTATGGCTTTCTTGGGTTACACTTTTCCTATAATTTGACTTGGAACTACCTCTCAGATAACTGTCAAAATAAAGTCCAACAAACTACAGAAGCACTTCTCATATTTAACAAAAAAAATGGAGGCACATCCACAAGAGGAATTCTCCTGGTACAAAATGCCAAATATAGGGCAAACCCCTGTACAGAGCTAACATTTGGAGACACACTGAAACTGCCTAGCTAAATTCTAGTTTAGATTGCACTTATTAAAAACTGTTGCAAGTCCCCAACTCCCCTCCCTCAGTTGTGGTCAGAGCTGAGCTAGGGTACTCTAGCATAAGACCATTAATATACAAAAGAATGCTCTTTCTTTGCTGCAAATTGTAAGATGGCCTGGTACAAGGTTAATGAAGCAGTATCAGTAATGAAACAGGAAATTACATTACTCAAAGCTGTTCACGTCCATGGTCTTCCTGTATTAGAAAGTCATTAAACCATTTTGTACTAAGAATTTGTGAGACTTTACCACATTAGAACAAATGTTATGTTTCTAAATTAAATTGTATATTCAATAAAAAGTATATATTCAATAATATATATATATATATATATATATATATATATATATATATATATATATATATATGTTATAGTGATAAGGTAGTGGCACTATAGTTAGGGTTGAGTAGACACTTTAATGTTAAATCTAAATATTGCACTTTAATAACTTTGCAAACATTCAACTGATTTGCCTGACCTATTGCATGCACAGTCTGATACCATAGATCTCTGGATCCAGAAAGTTTTGCTACGGTCGGATATGCAGTTGTGAAGCTGCAAAGTATGAAAAATCCTCACTTTTTGGCAAATTCTTTGCTTGTCTCTACAGCCCGAACAGTTTATCAGTCTGGTCTGAAATTTTCAAGGTGTATGGCGACTGGGTCACTGAAGTGCATTTTAAAGGTTTGGTGAAAAAAGATTAATCCATTCAAAAGTTATTAAACCTTTACTTTTTCCATTACAGACTATGGGAAAAATATATGTGCACTACAAAAACTTTCGCAAAACTACCATGGACTTTCGTGAAAGTACCATTGGAGTACATGCAGGACTTTAGCAAAAGTTTGCAGAACTTTCGCGAAAGTGCCACATGTAAACCAACGGTACTTTGGCAAAACTCCGTGGAACTTTCGTGAAACTTCCACAGGTAAACAGACCCAAAAAAACAGTTTCTTTGCCACTTCATATAAAAAAAATGGTTAGGACTTTTGGACTGAAATGTGCAGGGTGGCAAGTCCTTGCCACACAGATGTGCCTTTTGCTGGTTTGCTGCAAAAACTTCTACCGGTTCTATAGTTACAGCATTCTGAATGTTTGGAATTTTCCATTGGATAACACTGTGGTCTCTGCACCACCTTTTGATGCCTATATCTCAAAAACAGTTCAAGATGCAGATTTTTTGCTAAGCGCAGCTTAGTACACCTTTAGGTAAGGATGTGTGGAGGTGGCCAGGTCATGAATACAACTGTGAAGGAATTTTTTCCAAAATTGCTATGGTTACTGAGATATTGCCACATTTGCAGTACAGGGGTTACTTGGAATGTCTCTAGGCATGTGCTGTGTGTCTATACTTATGGGTAGGTGGAAGCACGGGCCCCACCTGCATTATGCCTCTACAGTTATGGGTGGGTGAGAGTGCAGGGCCAGAAGGCCAGCGCTCCCACATACAGTATACATATGAGTAGCATTACACTTTCTCAAAAAGAAAGGAAATTAATGCAAAATAATTCTCCATTTTAATGCAGCAGTTAGGGTTGATTCCACACTGACAATAGTCTGGGAACTCAATGTTAGGGTTATCAACCCTACCACCCCACCCCTCCACACACCAACAGGCATTGGGGTGTGCGATGGGGTCATTGGGCCTATCACCCCATTCTCCTATATTGGACCATCTCAGCTTGTTTACACATGTAATGGGGGAGAGTTAGGCCAACAACCCCAATGCACACCCACTGGCTGTTGTCAAGACCTCATTTTACAATCTGAAGAATATCGCCTGGGTAAATCACCTGGTCCCTCCTGATGATCTTCCAATCCTGGTCCATGCCTTTGTGACCTCCCGCCTTGACTACTGCAATGTCCTTTACCTAAAGCTACCGGGGGTTGATATCTGCTGCTTGCAGCTGGTGCAGAATGTGGCAGCCAGGCTACTGACTGGCTCTTCCAGAGCCAGTCATATTATGCCTGTGCTCCGTGGACTGCACTGGCTGCCAGTACAGTGGTGGATCACCTTGAAGGTCAGTTTACTGACCTATAAAGCCCTACATAAGCAGGGACCCCATTACTTGCAAGATCTCCTTCACCCCTACTGCCCCCCCACCCACTCCGCTCCACCAATGGAGGATTACTAGAGATTCTCAGGGTTTGATTGAAAACATCTGGGGCTCATTCTTTTGCCTTTGTAGCCCCCACCCTGTGGAATTCTCTACCTCATTGGGTGAGAGAGTGTCTGACCGTCCAAAGTTTTAAGATAGCTTTAAAAATGTATTTATTTTGCCTTGCTTATCCAGATTGCTCTTAGTCTTTTAAGATTGTTGATGCAGATATTTTAATATGGTGTAATTTAAATGATTTATTGCTGTGTTATTTATTATGGTCTTAATGATTGTTGTATGTGTTTGGCTGTTTGTTATGTACAAGTGCTTTGAACTCCTGGAAATACACTTTTTATAAATAAAATATAATTTGATTTGACACAGATCCCTGTTACTTTGTGGTGAGTGGGGGTGGGGTTGTAGGTTTAGTAACCCTAACATCAAATTTCAGACTTTTGTTGAGTGGAATCAACCCTAACTGCTTCATTAAAACTGAGTTTCTGCAATGAATATATATATATATATATATATATATATATATATACACATATATAGATGTTACAGTATAGCAGAATGGGGTGAGAGTTAGGCCCAATGACCTCAAGGCACACCCCAATGTCTGTTAGTGTGTGGAGGGTGGGGTGGGGTGGGTGGATTATAACCCTAACACTGAATTTCCAGTCTTTTGTTGCTGTAATAGAAATCCTAACTGATGCATTAACGGAGTTTTTTTTTTTGCAATGAATTTCCCTTTTATTTGAGATATCATGATAGTATCCTTATTATACTGTGGCAGTGCAGGGTCCTTCAGACCATGCACTTCAATTCCTCCATAGACGAGCATATGTATATAGGTGTGGAAGCTCACGGCCCTCTGGGCCCTGCACTTCCATATGTCCAACAGCAGTGACCCAGTTGTCAGCATAGCCATCTTATTACTCCACCTCATGTACTCTGGTACAGAGAAATTATGAAATGCAGGGCAAAACAGAATTATGCACAACTGCAACACCATTCTGCATCACAGGTGCAAATATAAATTTGGGGCAGGATGTGAAAAAGGACAGCTGTACTGTTCATGAGGTGCTGTGATAAAATGGCTATGTTGAAAATCTGGTGGCAAAATATTGAGAGTACCAAAGTTATGCACGTGCGTAGAATAAATTCACTGGATGCACGTAACTAGGGCATTTTCAGGAATTTTCTCACCACTTTCAACATGGTTTTTTGGGGACCCCACCTCATGAACACTGGCACTGTGATTTCATTATTCTATCTCAAAAGGTGCGAAAACACGTTTTTGAGCAGGATGTGAAAAATGACCACCCCCAGTGTCCTGAAATGTTTATTTATTTAAATGATGCCTGAAATAAAGAAAACAGCTCTCAATGTCTTTTCATTTAAAAGAAATCCTGTAAAAAGGAAAACGGTCCCTCGTTGTCTCCCCATCCCCCTCCCCAATCTCCACCCTCCCTCTGTGCACCCACCTCCCTACAACCCCCCCATTACCCCATACTTACCTCCAGAGGTCGGTGGCTGCTATCTTCTCTGGACTGGAACACATCTGCACTCTTCAAAGCCAAACCACGAACTGAAGAATCAAGGCAATTGCCATTCAATGGCTGTCTATGGCATTTTGAACTTATGTTGATATCTCAGCATTTTTCAACATTTTTACACCAAATTTTCAACATGGGCTTTTTGGGACCCCACCTCATGAACACAGTGACTGTCATCACATTACTCGGTCCCAAAAGGCGATTTTGCAGTCGCTACACAGAATCACCTTTCAGGACCAATTAATGAAATGACAGTGCCAGTGTTCATGAGAGGACATTCCAAAATGCCCATGTTGAAAATCTGGTGCAAAACATCCAAAAAACAGCTGTATTATGAGCGTGCATTGTGCAATTTCTATGCACACTCCTAACTTTGCCAATTTTTTATATTTTCATTCCAGATTTTCAGCATTGCCATTTTGTCACACCTCTTCATGAACAGTATAGCTGTCATTTTTCACATCCTGCCTGAAATGTGTTTTCACACCTGTGGCATAGTTTAGCAAAGGGACTTTCACAAAAGAACCGTAGTATCACGGAACATTTGCAAAAGTCCATGGAATTTTCATGAACATTCCATGGCTAAAATGAGGGAACATTTTAGAAATCATATTTCTGGGCATCCTATTCAAAATTAATGGCAGGATCATGTTCCTAGGCCCCAATTAGGTAAACCCAACTGTTGGTATTTACCAATGGGGCAATATTTTTTATGCTGCATCATTTTATCTGCGTCACTAACTGAAAACAAGATGGCAGCAGCATGAATGTAAAAAACTCAAGCACTACACTAAATGGGGCTTTCACAAATGTTTTCGTGCTGCACATATATTTTTCCCATAGACTATAATGGGAAATTAAAAAGTTTAATAATTTTTGAACGGATTTATATTTTTTCACCAAATGTTCGAAAGACACATTAATTACCCAGTCCCCATATACCCTGAAATTTTCAGACCAGATGGAAAAAACATTCAGGCTGTAGAGATGATTAAAGAATGTGCTAAAAAGTGAGGATTTTTCACACTTTTTGACACTCCACATCCACAAATATGACCAGAACAAAACTTTCCAGATCCAGTGATCTATGGTAGCAGACCGCACATGCAAAAGTTTAGGTGAATTGGACAAATGGTTCCAAAGTTATTAAAGTTCAACATTTGGGGTTTAACATAGAAGTGGCTGTGCAACCCTAATTATACTTGCACTACTGTGCAGGTTTCATATATATACATATATATATATATATATATATATATATATATATATATATATACACACACATATGTATATATATGAAATATATATACATACAGTATATATATATATATATATATATATATATATATATTATGGTAGCACGGTAGTGCTACCATAGTTAGGGTTGAGGAGTCATTTCTATGTTAAACCCCAAAACATTGCACCTTAATAAATTTGCAACTGTTAGATGGATTTGCCTGAAATTTGGAATTTATGATCAAGAACCATAGGCCTTGGGATCTGCCAAGTTTCGTACTGGTTGGATATACGGCTGCGGAGTTATTAAGTGTGATCTGTGCGCGCATTTACGCGTTTCTGGAATTCTGTGGTCGCACCTACAGGTCGTACGGTTTGTGTGACCAGCCCAAAATCTTCAGGGAACATGCAGCTGGGGTCTCCAATGTGCCTTTTGAAGATTTCATGAAAAATATTAAACGGTTCAAAAGTTATTCAAAAACAGTTTCTCATTATAAGTCAATGGGAAAAGTTAACAAAAGTTCAACACTTTCGCAAATGCATTTTTACTTTCGCAAATGGGCCTGTTACTTTCACAAATCGGCCATTTTGTTTTCAGTTGGTGATCAGAAAAATGGTTGGCATTTAAATTTGGGACCCTCTAGCAACCTAATTTTTTTTGTATTCACCTAGTCGGGCCCTGAGGATGCTTGCCATGTCTTTATTTTGTGGTAAAACACCCCAGAAATATGTTTTTCAAATTTCTGGAAAAAGTACTTTCACAAATTACTTTCATGCTCATGAAAGTGTCGCAAATTTTTGCGAAAGCTTTCGCAAATTGCGACAGTAATTTTCTAGTCTGAGGGAAAATGACAGCAATTCTTTGGCAAAGCACTGCAAAATAACCGTTTGGAGTTTTGGGCTGAAATTTGAAGGGAATGCAGCCAACATCTCACAGATGTGCCTTTCAGTGTTGTATTGAAAAAATATTACATGGCGGCAAAGTTATGGCACTCCAAAGTTGACAGTTTTTCCCATAGGATAACATTACGGCGCCCGAAGCATTACAGGAATCCTTTGGCACCCTGCTGCAAAATAACGGTTTGGTCTTTTTTCCTGAAATTTGGAGGGAAGACAGCCAACAGTACACAGATGTGCCTTTCAGTAGTTTGGTGAAAAAATATCACATGGCGGCAAAGTTATGGCACTCCAAAATTGACAGTTTTTCCCATAGGATAACATTACAGCGCCCGACACTTAACAGAAATCATTTGGAGCCCTGCTGCAAAATAACAGTTTGGTCTTTTTTCCTGAAATTTGGAGGGAAGACAGCCAACAGCCCACAGATGTGCCTTTCAGTAGTTTGGTGAAAAAACATTACAGGGAGGCAAAGTTATGGCGCTCCGAACTTTTCTTTTTCCCTTAGGATAACATTCGGCATTCGCTGTTTTCAGGGCCCGTATCTCGAAACGAAGTAGATATGGACTTTTCATCAGAAAATTTCTTAGCCCCCAATGGGGCTAATATTCAAATTAGCCAGGGACAGTTGTAAATAACATGACTTTTAAATTTTTTTTCTACATTGTACGGTTCCTGAGATATAATGTATTTAGTATTCCAAGATCTCATTTTCTGCGCCGATACTCATTATTTTGCATACATTATTTGTACTCAGTGTCTTTCTCAATGCAGGTTTTGGGGAAAACCAGCCTGTGCGCTTACATTACTGTTACTGTTGCCCTTTCCGCTTTCGGATCCATACCCGTTTCACTTACCATTGACGTCTGCGCCACCATGTGCATTATCCTTTATGCTTACTTATGCTATGCTTTCTGTTATTTTTGCCATTTCTGTCTACAGTACTGTTTATCTTACTGTTTCACTTTACATCACCATGCCCATTGACATTTCTGTTTGCAGGCACCATGTTACTATGTGACAACACATCACGTGGCAGACCATTCCCGCTCACGCCACCATGTGGTTACCCTTTCTGTTCTCATTCGTGCTTGTGTTACCATGTGCGCCACTGTTAGCATTTCTGTTTGCGTTGCTGTCCCTGTTAGTATGCTACAACACATCGGCCCAGCGCTCCCGTGCTAACATTATGCAGCGTGAGGGGCCCGCTTCCTCCGCTGCATTACATTCACTATTTCTCGCTATCATTCTCAAAAGAAGGGATAGAGGCAAAACTTGCATTTAATTGTTATAGCATAGTAGTTGTTGAAATCCCTTGATTCCTCGCCATTTCATCGGTTAGTGCGCATTGGGATCATGGGTCCAAACTCTCCAACCCATTCTCCTATACTTTGCTGCTTTACACATGTCATGGGTGAGAGTTAGGCTGACGATCCCATGCGCACCCCAATGCCGGGCTGGCGGGTGGGCGGGGTCCAAGGGGGTTTTCAACCCTAACAGCGAATTTCCTCACTTTTGTCGCTGTGGAACAACCCTAACTAATGCATTAAATGGAGTTTTTTGCCTCTAATATATATATATATGTGATATGCCATGGCCCCAGTAGAAATATCATTGATATTTCTCAAAGTGCACTTTGACCTTATGGTGTCAGGAGTGGTGAAGCCACACGTGATCTCATAAGGTCAAAGTTCATGAGGGGAAATATCAATGATATTTCCACTGGGGTCATGGCATATTCAACTTATGTAATGCCTTTTCTTTGTTTCTTTGTTTTTATTTATTTATTAATGTTTGTTGAAGTATTTCTATCTCCGGTGTTTTGTTTTGATGACCAGCACTAGTAGCAGTATGCAGGGACACTAGCATGGTTGCCAGGATCCCTACATGGTTACATTGCCAAATGCGGCATTTAATAGACTGGGTTTTCTTTTAGGCGGGCCAAAGAGTTTTTTTAAACATGGTAGCAAGGGAGCCATTTGGTAGTTTTATTTCATGCCCTTTTTATTTTAGCCACCCTCTGCATTGTTTAATTTGAAAAAAAAATGTTGCTGTCAGCGGTCTTGAGGTACAAAGTTAGCGCTGGTAGCGGAAGTCGGGGCTGGGAAAGGAGAAAGGTATTTAGTGCACTTTTCTGGTTCGGGGAGGATGGAATTTGGTCTTTTTTTTTGGTTTAAAATAAAAGTGTGAGCAAGAAAGAAAGAAAGAAAGAAAGAAAGAAAGAAAGAAAGAAATGAAGCCCTTAATGTTGTAAACCCCCTACAAATGGGGATTTCTGAAAGTCTTCTTTGGGCTTGCCTAAATGCCCACTGCCAGGCTGGTATCCTGTGTCTTAGCATTTTAAAAGTGTTGTGTGAGAGTGCCTTAATGCCTCTATGCTCTGTCTCTTTAAGAGCTGCCTATAATGTGGTGCTTATTTAATCTGGGAGGGGGCTGAGTGTTTCTATGCTTGAGTCCTGCCCGAGATGCCAGATAATCGCTCCATTCTGCCATCACTATTTGAGCAGAGGGAGCTCTGTTAGAAGCTGTACTTATTTGCTGATTCTCTATTAGAATAGTAATGATATTGTAGTTTGTCTAACCTGCCTTCTTTGTAGCATGGCAAGTTCTGTTTATCACCACCATCTTGGTCCTGGACTGCCAGAATGGGAAAAATCAGTATCTTTGGGGACCCTAAAATGAAGCCTGACCCCAGGGGTCTTGTGGGAGTGAATTTCTGTAGGAACTGTAGTTTTGAGACTAAATGCACCTGGAGGGGGAGCCCTTGCTTTGACAGACTGATGTATCTACCAACCAGAACCTTTTGGACCAAGAAGAAATTCCCAAGCTGCCTGCTGCAGTCAGTCAGTCTGGAGGTAGAGTTTGGAGAGTGAAGAGCTTGAGTGGTTTGAGCAGCTACTTCTGCGTAGTTCGCATGGGAGATTAGTGGAAAGGCTGAGTTAGGCCTGTCTGCCTGCTGTCCATTGGGAGGGAGTGTGAATTTATAGGACTGCATCCGAATTTGAGTGTGTTAAAGCCACTGAAGAGTGACCAGATTTAAACCTAAAGATGTCCAAAGATTTGTTGTACGCGATCGGCCTGGCAGGACATCCAGTTGCCACAGAATTCACGGTTTTGCTCAGAGACACTGCTATTGCTGCCGGACTGCTATCTGCATTGTGGTATGGTGATTGCTTTACTATAAATGTGCTGTTTGCTATTAGTGGATCGCAATTTGGCTCCCCACTGTTTAATTATACCACACTTGCTGGAAGCTGCATCCAGCCTTCCTGGACTGATATCTGAACTGTCTTACCTGGCCTGGGCCCTGCCACACTTGCTCAGCCAGCTACTTTAGGGCAGAGAACACCATCGATGAGAGACCTGCCTGGGGATCAGCCCCCTGCTCAACATCATGAACAGGAATGACACCACGGTGAATCGTGTGGGCCCTGCTTCTCCTGGCAAACCAGCAAATCATCCTGCACTCTCCATTTCATCCATCCTGTGTCCTGTACTGGGTAGCGTGAGTAAACACCAGGGTTGCTCCCTGCAACAACAGCTTAATGAAAGTGTGTCATCTGATTTAATTGTTTTGTCTAATCATCACAAACTGAGCCTCCTGGCTCCGGATTACAAACTGTGTGTGGTTGTGCATGTCTTTTCTTTTCATCACATGGCCCTAACCAGCTGCGATGCCGGCCTACCCCGGGCAACGTTCCAGGCTAGCCCACCTTACTTTCAACTGGGTACCCAGAGCATGTGACTGTGCAGGGACTAAAAGTGCATGCATAATTGCCTGACTAGATCAGTTTTAGAATCAGTCAACCTGATTACACCCCTCCCTTGTTCAATTCCCCTGAATAAATCAGAGCTAACTCTTTTTGCATTTAATCTGACTGTGGTTCCAGTTTGTACCAAAAGCACTGTACTGTTGTTATTTGCTGTGCCTAACCTTGTTTTACAGGGGGTCTCCAGGGTCAAACTGGTGGAACTAGCCCTGGTGGTAAGTGCAAACAGTGTGGGGATTTGCATGCTGAATAGGGGCTACTGTGAAAGTGTTTGTTGCATATCGTCTAGGCCACTAGAGGGGAAAGAGTGGGGGTTATAGTATTCTGAAGAACTGTGCCCAGGTTAGGCTTGTTACTAACAACCATGTCCTCTGGGTGGAGGCACCCATTTCAGTACCCAGGCCCCTTAACCTACAACTAGCCAAGCATGCAGGGGTAGTAGCCCTTGGGATAGCACCACCTAGGGGTTACAGTGTGAATGCCGGTTTCACACTGAGGAGGTTCAGAGCTGCAGCTGATGTGTGGGTGAAATCGGAGCTGTGCTGAGTTGCTATTTAACTGCAGTTTGTGCCCCTGCTCTGCTTAAGTGCAGATAGTGCCTCTGGGTGACCTACTGTTAGGATAAATGAGCTACAGTGAGGATAAATGCAATATCTTCAGTGTAGATCTGACCAGTCCAGGATACTGGTGATATCTACCATTTTTTATCCTCACCCTCCATTGCATAAATATAGATAGATAGATTGATAGATTGATAGATAGATAGATAGATAGATAGATAGATAGATAGATAGATAGATAGATACGGACGGACAGACAGACAGACAGACAGACAGACAGATAGATAGATAGATAGATAGATAGATAGATATTCAGGGGGCTCTCACTTCCAACTTTTATGGGTAGAGATTGCTGTTGAAAAGACAGAAACATTTGTTTATCTCATTAATTGCATTTTCAGTACCCAAGAGAAATCCCTTACCATTATCAATGACTATCCATACCTCTTGTTTCCTGGATTGATATGTTAGTTATTTCCAAGCTCTCTCCCCACCCACTGCTCCCAAAATAATACTGTATGTGTTTGAAACTTATTAAAACATGCTCTGCCTTCCTGTGCTGCAAAGCATTAAATTGGTATTTGAGACGTAATTAGATAAGTGACTTTTGCAGTGTAGGAGAGTGTGGTTTTATACTCAAACTCCTTAATTCTAAACTGGGCTTTAAGATTAGTATTGTTTTAAATATCTGCTTTTTCTATAAGTCATCTAACCTATTATTCCCTGCGTATCCACCTTACAGGGTTCACCATACAGTATGTTACTTCTAGTGACATTGAGAATATCATTAATGTAAAAGATTCTCTAGCTGCTTCAGTTTTCATTTTACAGACTGGTAGGCCACAGTACTGGTTTCTAATACTATAGAAGTTGGTGCATGGTCCAAAATAAAGCCTTCAATTGTAGTAGACAGTATATTGGCCAATTCAGATTTTGGAAATAGGAGAATGTCCAGTCTACTGTTGAAATCATAAAGCAGTAAGTAGTAAGTATTGTATACCGTACTCACTTTTATATCACATCTTACATCATAGAGTTCAGTGAACATTCAGATCCTGTATATTATTATTTTATTTCTTCTCTAACTTTTCTGATTTATTAATTCCAATGTTTTCCAATTTGCTAGTTTAATCATTAGCATGCAGCAAAACCATTACACCGTTGCCGTTTATCTCTTTTATGTCTCTCCCAGTCCTGGAGAAAGCATACCCATTTTCCAAGAATGCCACCTCTTTCCCCAGGTGATCTGTCTTTGTCGGCCTTCTACTTCTCCTGGCCTCTGGGAAGTAAAGGCTTTTATCTGTGAGGTAACCACACCCTTCTCTTTGGGGACTACAGCCAGCATTAACTGGCAAGCACTGCAGGATCTACAGTAGGTGGCTACCTGCCTGTAGACTCCTGGCCAGTAAAAATGTGGTAGAAGGCTTACTAAGGTTTCTCTCTTACTTAGATGCCTCTCATAGTGATTAGTGTGTTCCCATTGTATCACCAGAATCCAACATTTGGTGGGAACAACCACCTGCTCTTCTATCTTGTTTAACCTGCAATTAGGATGTAACCTGACTAGTATCACTTTCTTGACAATATAACAGGGACAGGCTCTATTAATCACACAAGGACCAATAAGTACACCATTACTACTTTTCACATACTGGTATAATATACAAACATGTGGATCCCCATTTTTTACCATACTCCAGTGTCTGAATTTGCAGGGAATCCATGGTTTAGTGAACAGGTTAGTCTCTTCAGCCATCTTATAGGCTTCTTCCTCACCTTTCAACTGCTCTGCTAAAGGAGCCGTACCTCCATCTTGGGTCACATGATCTGCAAGTTGGGGTGTATTTTCTTCTCAATCACGATCAAGCATTTCATCATTGGCAGTCTCTGCAACGCTCACACCTGATCCTACAAGACCTAGCACCAGGCACTCCTCCAACTCCAATTCAGGATCAACAAAATAGCATGTGGAAAACACAGGAAGCTCCAAATGCTCCATCATGGGTATCACAGCTCTGAACTGGTTCTCTGAACTTTTACTGGACTCCTTCAGGCCTCTGTCTGCAACAGATGGGGCCTCTCCTCGCTTCTCAACCTTGTCTGAATTGTTCAGGGGCTGGCCTTACCAGGCGGACTCACCATACTGCCCCTAGTGGATTACTCGGACCCCTGAGTATCTCTGCTCAGCCTTCTCTCCCACCTTGACATCTGTTAAATAGTTGCCCCAATTTGCTAAGGTGAAATATGCTTCAATATTGCCCTTCTTATTTTTATAGCACTTTCTTGCAATATGGCTTGACCTATTACAGTTATAGCAAATAAAGTTTTTGGGTGCAGATTAGTTACCCCCACCAGAATTCTTATCTGACTTGGAGTTAGACTAGGAAAAAGAGGGTCTTACCGGTCCTGGTCTATTACCTCTCTGCTGTGGTGTCTGTCTGACCAGCTGATAGTCTTCAGCCAAAGAAACAGCCTTTTCCCCACTTTCTGGTCGGTGCTCTTTTACCCAAAGTTGCATGTCTGTGGGAAGGATATTGATGAGCTGTTCCATTGTAAATATGTTGATAGTCTGGAGGACTGATTTACCCTCTGGTTGGAGCCATTTAATGAGGAGTTCTTTGAGTAAGGTGTAGGCTTCCCAGGGATTGTTGAACAACATGTACTTCAGGGACTAAAAACTGCCTGTAGGTCTGTCCTGAGATGTCATATCCTTTCAATATTTCTCTTTTCACCAGGTCATAATCTGCTGACTGAACAGTGTCCACATTACTGTAGGCTAATTGGGCTTTACCTGTGAGATAAAATACCAGCCTGACTGCCCATTGCTGCTTTGGCAATTGGCATGCACTGGCAACCTTTTCAAATGTAGTCAGATATGCCTCAATATCATCCAAAGGGCCCAGCTTTGTCAGGGTTTTTTTTTTTATAAGTCCTTTATACGCCTCCTGCCCCCAGCAGCTCCCTTCTGACCAACTCCCCCAGCCCCATCACCCCGGAATCACTGGGACTTACCTCTGCCCAGTCACAGAGTCTATGGAGTGTCAGTCATCATCCTGCAGCTGGCGGGGTATTTTCTGCATTTTTTTCCCTTCCCCATTGCTGGGGCACACATGCAGGATGTGCGCACATAGAGGCACATGCATGTCCGCAGAAGTCCCACAGCTCCCTCCCTATGTCTGGCCCCTCTGACCCGCACTACCTATTGGCCGCCACCTGGGGGTAGTCGTTCGGGGGGAATGCCAGCCCTCCTTCCCCAGGAGAGGAGAGCAGTCCTCCAGATGCTCAATCCTCTCCCTTCCCTACCAACCCCTGATGGCCCATGCTCGTTCCTGAACACAGGTCACTGGCGTGGTGTGAAGCGTGGCATCCAGCGCCTCAACCCTCAGTGCCACCGGGCTGGCTCCAGCTTTGTCAGTTTAATGTTTTTTAAGTTATTTGTGTATTATTGATCTGCTGGACCTGTATCCATTCCTCCATGTTTAATAGCTTGCAAGGCACCCAGCCATAGCTGCATCTCTTCTCTTCTTTTCTCTGTGCCTCTAAGCACTGGAGCTCTTTTTTCTCTCTGCTTCTCCACCTCTTTTTGTTGTAACCTCTCACCATTTGAAAAATGCAGACAGGCTTTCTTGTTCTGTTGCTGCCTGTTCTTTTCCCATCTCTGGTGCTGGCTGTACAATTTCAGGTTGGACTTGTATTGGTGCTAGTTTGGCTGCTATAGTTCTTGTTATCACTCCTGGTCTTTCTTTCACAGGATGCATGCTTTTCTGCTATGCTTCCCTGGTACCAGGCCTGGCACATAGAAACAAACTATTGGCCTTAGAATATGCACGGTGTAAATCCAATTACTTTTGACACCAACTGTAATGGAGGCCTGGGTGATGAAGCATAAGTGGACCAGGAGAGATTGTAAAAATCCACATGTAGTGTTTTATTACTAGTAGTAACAGAAAATAAAAACAAACAGAAATGTACTGAATGGTTTTCAGTATATACAGTCTAAAAACAAAGTCCAGTTTCTGAGTTCAGAACTGAAATTTACTATCAGCCAGCCCTCTTTAACCTCAGGTCTCCAAGTCCCCATGAAGACACTTGCTCTCTTAGCAAGATAGGCTCTCTCTAATACATATTCTCAGAAAATATAGGCTCTGTCCTTGTCAGTAGCTAAGTGTAGCTATTGTGACCCAGAACTTTCAGAACCTTGTCAGTTTCTAGCTTACACTAGACCACTGTGACCCAGAGCTTTCAGAACCCTATCAGAGCCTATCTTCTAGAGCATTGTGACCCAGCAACAAGCTGACAGATTCCACCATTCTGATATCCAAAAGGTCACACTCTGCCACAGCTGTTTCTGCAATCACCTCAACAGCAACAACTACATCTAGTTTACAAATCAGGGAACCCAGATTCACACACTATATCCACAACTATATACAAGCAAGGCAGAGGCAGCAAAAAATGAAAGAACAGCAAGCAAAACAAGAGTTGACCACATGTCCAACAGGAAAACATAGGCAGAATCTCCACCCTAAACTCTTTCCACACGTCACAAATGGTACAGGGTCCAACCAACCCTCTCACAAGCTAAAATACTTTTTCCTAAACTTTGCCTGACAGGGCTTGCAACCCATACAGGACTGCTTTAATCTCCATCACATTTATCTGGAGATGCTGTTCTCAGCCTGGCAAGTTGTCCTGGGTGTGCTACCATGGCTGTGCACTACTCAGCCTAGACAGGGTGCACTGTTATTACTGTCACTTATGTATCTGGGAAGGAGAAAGAAAACCCTTGAGGAAATTCTCTTTGATGGTCCATTATAGAAGAGACTGAATCAGGGGATTCATCACTTGAATGGGATGATCCAGTGGCTGGAAGTCTTGAGACAATTGGCTGCTCAGAATCCACTGTAATGTACTCATTTTAAGCTTTGTGAGGGTTACTGAAAAGACTAAGTATACCATGAAACCTAGCATTCTCTGCATAGTGTGAGCTGTTGTTTGATTGTTCTTCTGTAGCAAGACATTTGCAAAAATTAAGTCCACTCTGTCCTCCAGCAGGAAGGACTGCCCCTATTAACAGAAGCCTTTAAGTTTGAACTAGTTGAGACTTGGGCAGGTTCAAGAGGATGCTTATAGCTCTGAAGTAGGAGCATGCTAAATAGACTGTTGCTTCTTTCTCACTCCTGGGGGTTACTGTGGGCAGTAAAGCAGGTCTATTCCAAGCTGTCAGAATAGTGTCTCTAGGGCAAGCTGAATAGGAGGCACTACTGAAACAGGCATGGATAGAAAATATCCATATTGCATCTTGACCTTTTTGGTTTCCTCCGTGGCTGCTTTGTCAAATTACATGGCAGTGTGCATATTACAGAGCAGGGACTGAAAAGTGAGAGCCTTCTGGGGAACACACACAAGTAACTGGTGCTCAGTAGGGACTGGCTCTTAATAAACAATGTTTTCATCATAATTCTCCATCTCCTTGTCTAAGAAATTGGGATTATTTTCAAATGTGTCATCCAATGAAGTAAAGGATGCAAGACAGACAATCTGTAATGATGGCAGTGACACTGACAATGACACCAAGGATGGCGCCAATACCAGCACAGATATTGATACCAAGATCTGTACTAACACCAGTACCATCAATGGCATGAGGATAGGCATCATGCAGAGAAGCCATTGTTCCAGAGCAGCCATCTGTCTGCTGAACTGATGATCTGAGATCCTATCCATTGGCAGTGGGAAGCCAGAGACAGCACTGCCAGAATTAATGACTTGGAGGCCCCTAAGGTCACCACAGTCCCCATCATGGAGAATAATGGGGAATGTATTAATTCTGATGATGGTACCTCATTCACAAGATTCAAATCCAGATACCGTACTTAGAAAAAGAATGTCAGAAACTAGAATGGGACCTATGTTTTTTTCTTTTTCTTATGAGATGGCAAGGTCAATGTCAGGAACTGGAATTGGACATATTTTATTTATTTTTCTTATGAGACAGAAAGGTCATGCAGTCCCAAGAGGCCAATGCCAAGCATGATAGGGAACAGAACCACTTCTTATTCTTGTGGCAATGCTCAGAAGACCCCGCATGAATGAATCTATCCTTACAGGCTTGTCCAGACATTGACAATCAGAACAAAGTTGGATGTCATTCTTAGCAGTGACACACTCCAATCAAGAAGAGGGAGGTCCTGAACTGAAATTTTGTTGCTGCAGCTGCAGTATTTATAAGGTGTCTTACATGACATAATGGTTGTTGAATGAGAAAAGACAGGCTTCCATGGTGCCAAGTAAAAAAATTACACTGACAGAAATGTTGTAAATTGATTGAAAAATTATGTGCAACTTAGTTTAAAACAACAAAGACCATTGGAAATATACAAAAATAAAGTTCTGGCCCCTAATGAGAAAACCTAAATGTGGATATCAGCAGAAAAAAGGAACTGAGGCAGTAAGGGCAGTGCTGCTTTATATGCTGTTGGAGTTTTTATGGCACTGTACATCAACATACACTGGCATCACCAGCCTGAAATTTTCTGACTCCCATGGGGTCCTAGTGCCTCTACCTGAGCCTGAAGAGTGTGGCTCTGCTGAGGAGGCTGACTCTGGAATGGTCACTACAGTAGTCAAGCTGCTATCATGTAACCAGGAGAGAACATATTAAGAGTTTAATAAACAGTGACAGCCAACAAAGCGATTTCAATAAAAAAAAAAAATGTAAACCTTTCCATTCTTAATTTTAAGAACACAAACTCATTGCTATCTGGCACAAGACAGGCTCGTAAAATTAAATATCTCTTTGAACATAATTTTATTAAATGCACAAACCATAAATAGGCAATTCTTAATGCCAAATGTTCATGGATTGCATTGCTGTTGTACAGGGTCCTGCTTGTATACAGTTGTATTGTATATTTACACAAGATACACCAAATAAGATGCAATATCTAATTTTCAGAGGTATCCTGCTGTTATACATTTTAGTATGTAGTTATCCAGGATAGGTCAGCTGAAAGGCACTATCTAATTTTCAGTGGGCTCCCACACTTTGACCACAAATTGCCAACATACTGTAGCTTTTTCTGACCTGACCTTATGTTCAAGACAGGTAAAAATGTTTTAAATCCTATCCAAAAAGGGGATTTTTGCAGTGTGACAGCCAAAACATATTTCAGAGAGGATATGAAAAATGACACCCATCATTTTCATGAGGTGGGATAACACAAGGGATATGTTGAACATTAGGGGCCTAAATCTGCAAAAATAAAGCTATGAGTACATGTTGGAACAATTCAACATTTCTTCATAACTTAGTTGTTTTTTCACATTTTGACCCCAAATGTTCAACATAGTCTTTTTATGACCCCTCATTCTGAACATGTTAGGTGTCATTTATAAAATACTGGCCAAAATGTCATTTCATGCTACAAGTGTGAAAACACATTTTGGCCAGTATTTGAAAAATGGTACCTGTGTATTTGTGAGTTGGTGTGAAAAAATAACTATGTTGAACATTTAAGGTCAAAATATTGAAAATTAGTGAGCATTAGAAAACTGTAATGTACATTCATAATCATAATTGTGCTTTTTAATTATTTTGACCACAAAGTTTCAACATACAGTAGTCTTTTTATGACCCCACCTTATGAACCCAGCAGGTGAAAACTTTCAAATCCTGTCAGAAAGGTGATTTTTTTTTTGGAGAGACTATGAAATCACCTTTCTGGCCAGATTTGAATAATTTCACCTACCTTGTTCATCAGGTGGGGTCAGAAAAAAGGCCATGCCAAAAAATTTGGGGAATTACCAAGAAATTACCAAGGTATAAGTACACATTCAAAATGCATTAAAATACATTAAAGCACTTACCTTATTTCCTCAGTTCCCAGACCAGTGGTGAAGAGTGAAGATATATCTCCCTCCAGTTCAGAGAGGATTACAGTGTTCGGAGTGGGGAGGATGGGGGTAATGGTGGCAAGTGCAGCAGTGGCAACAGACATTAATTGGACCATCTTCTTTTTTTACAAATAACAGTGACCACCCTGTTTCTTTGTTTGAGTTAACCACACCTCCCCTGCCTGCCCCTACTTAATCCATCTCCTTTCCTCTCCCCCTCAGGTGTGCCGTGCCCTCCTGGGGCTCACACCTCGCCGCCAGAGAAAAAGCTACAAGCATGTCCTGGGAAGCAACCCACGATTCTGCTACTGCAAATTAGCAGACCCTGAGGCTTTCTTCCCCTGTTGAAACTGCCGCCCGGGATCCTCCGAACTCCGGTTCGTTGCATGGCCCAGAAATCTACAGAAACAGCCAAAAGCTGTATACCCCCTCAGGTACGTTAGTATTTGGTGCCTTTGGACATTCTGAATTTTCAATGCCAACACTCTGATTGGAGGATCTCAGCCTCACTGACTTCTTTCTGCTGGTCTCCATTTTACCTTGCTTCATTAGAGATGTTTATCAGCGCTGCTAACCCTGGGACTATCCTTTCTGTAAATAAAGAATTTAATTTTTTTTTTGTTTTCTAGTGGACCTGGGATACCTCTCTTTCTGAGGACCATCACTGGGGTTTTTATGCCTGTTTCTCAGGCCAAATCATGCTTGTCCACTAAGGCTGCAAGACTTGAACGCCTGCCCCCACTCCCATTCTGTACTGGTGCAGCAGAGCCAGAAACAGAAACGAAAGCTACAGACCAGTCTTGCCACACCAGATTGCAGCCTTGAACCACCTCACTGGCTCAGCTGCAAAGACTTGCTCCACAGGTACGTTCAGCGCCAAAACCACCTCTCAGCCAACAAAAGGATTTTGAACTTATGACACCTGATCACCGACTGGTCTAGACTTCTAGTGGCTTTTATTGCCTGCTGTTGTGGCGTTTAGATCTACCATGGGAAATTACAACTGGTTCCTCAGTGTGTCACTAGCTTTACTAGTGCTCAGCTCAATTCTTCAGAACCCTCACCCCTCCCTAAAGTGGAATGACCCTTGCGCTGCTCCCTGTCCTGAGTCCAACAGCTCCTTTCATGTAGCCATTCTGGACTATTGGGCTTCTCAGCTGTCTCTGCCGGGGAGTGGGACATCTCCTGAGCTGCCTTTGCAGATTACTGCCTCATCCAGACTTGAGACTTCCTACTCATGGCAAATTTCTGCCAGAACACTAGTGGCTGCAACACTAGGCCAGTATAACACCAGGAGTGGGTACAGGACTATCCATCAACACTGCCTCCCCTATCGCCCAAAAAATAGTGCTTACAAATTACAGTTTACTGCCTTAAAAAGAATCCTGCTTCTTTTACTATTGTGCTCAGACAATGTCAAACTCAACCCAGGACCATTAGACACCCTTGATTCTCCATCAGACCTGGCAGGTATCAAAGGAATGTCTTTTATGCATCTTAATGCCTGTAATTTGCTGAAAAAGAGTTTACCCTTATCCAGGCTTGGGTGAGCCACATCCTACCTGATGTCGTAGTGATCACTGAGACCTGGCTTAGGCCAGCCACCCCAGACAATGAAATCAATATCCCAAATTATTTACTCTTCCGAGTGGATAGGCAATCAAGAGGAGGTGGGGTGGCAATTTGTGTAAGGGACAAATACTCAGCCGCATGCATAGAATCATCATCGTCCCCAAAGAATTTGAGAGCTTGACCCTAAAGATCGAACTTTCTCCTTCCAGTGCACTCTGTGTAATAGACTGCTACAAGCCCCCTTCTGCCGGGCCTCATCTCCTGTCTCACCTCAGTTCCGTACTGGGGCTCAGTTCCTTGGAAACCATTATTCTTGGTGACCTGAACTACGATTGGCTATCAAGTGCATCAGCTCCCTTTAAATCCTTTTGTGACACTCTGGAGCTGGTGCAACTCATTGGACAGCCTACTCACCTAAATAAAAAGAACCTTAACAACAGCTCCCTCTTAGATGTAATTTTGGTTAGCAAGCCACACCTGTTCTCTCATGTTGGAACATTTTTCTCAGACATTAGTGATCATTGTATAATCACCACCATCAGATCCGTGCATAACCCACAGGTTGTGGCAAAGTTCTCTATCAAGAAGTGCAAATGCAACTTTTGTTTGTTTGCTTACATCCACGACTTGAAACATTTACCACGATGGGAAGAATTCTTCCTATCCAAAATGGTTAACAAGGCATATACTATTTTTTACGATATTTTAAGTGAGGCTTTAAATAAGCATGCACCCTTGATTAAGGTATGGGTAAGGAGCAGCACCTGCTGTTTGTTCTCACCTGAACTCAAAGCTTCCCTGTTAGAAAGGGATACTTTATGGAAAAAAGCCAGAAGAAGCAAGAATGACTCAGATTGGTGTCTTTTTAAGAGAGCACGTAACAAGTGCACCAAGTTGGTCAGAGCAACCAAGGCCGCCTACTATCGTACAGAGCGAGCCTCTGCCTCAAGAAATCCTTCAAAGCTCTGGAAAATATTAAAAGACATGTCTGGACATGCACCTGGCAATTCCATTCCAGCAAAAATGAAGTCTGGTGGCAACGTTATCTCTAGCCGATCGGAGATATTGGAAGCCCTCAATAACCATTTTGCAACAGCACAGCAAGCATTTGATACTTCTCCTACCAATGACCTTTGCACAGCTCAGGGCCCACCAACCCATGAGTCCCCCTCTACCGAGGAGGCCTTCTCCCTCCTGTCTGTCTCTCTAAAAGAGGTGGAAGACCTACTGCTGCAACTGGACACCAGGAAGGGAGCAGGCTCCGACTTCATAGAGCCATACTATCTGAAATGTGCCTACCATGTGCTTGCAGTGCCAATCACCCACCTATTCAACATGTCAGTCTCCCAGGGTAGCCTCCCCCCTCAATGGAAAATAGCCCATGTCATCCCTCTATTAAAAGCAGGTGACCCCTGAGATCTAAATAATTACAGACCGATCTCCTTCCTCCCCATTCTGTCTAAATTACTAAAAAAAATAGTGTGTGGCCAGCTAGAAGTATACTTAGAATCCAGAAGTCTATTAAACCCGGTTCAGTCTGGATACAGAGCAAAGCACAGCACCATAATAGCCCTAGCTAAGGTGACCAATGATTGACTCCTAGACCTTAAACTGCAGGTTAAAGCTAAAGGTGATCTTTCTCCATTAACACCTATGCTGAGGGGTGTGCCCCAGGACTCTATCCTTGGTCCCCTCCTCTTTGCAGTCTACATTAACAACATCAATGACCCCATCAAAAAAGCCAACATCTACTTATTCGTGGACAATACTGTAGTGTACTTGAGTCGTCCCATGCTGGAAGCAGCCTGTGAAAACCTCTAAGCTGAATTTAATCTTCTACAATACCAGCCCATAAACAAAAAGCTTTTGCTCAATGCAAAAAAGACAACAGCCATGCTCTTCTCCCCTCCTTGCATGTGGTAATTCCTGCTGGGGGGGGAGCTATCCCACAAATTACCACTATTCTTGGAGAAACACTAGAGTATGTAGCTAAATTCAAATATCTAGGAGTTTGTCAAAATAGGAGGCTCTCCGCTTTCCCCAGAATGGCTTCCTCAGCTACAGGATTCCCCTGTGGAAAGCCTGTTTTCCCAGGACTCCCTCCTTTCATCAACTGATATAAGTGCTAATCTGAACATTCCTCAGAAATATATATTTGGAGTTTTTCAGATGAGACATTTTATAGTCTCCACTTTTGGGACTATGTTTAGACTTTCCCAGGTTAGGCCCTTCCTAGATCAGATACAGGAATATGCAAACAAGCCCCATGGAATCTCTAAGATTTTACTCCTTTTTATTGGAAAGTAAATACCCTAATGCACTCACCGGGGCTAACATTTGGATATCTTTTCTACCAGATTCCCCTCTGATCTGGAAGCAGATTTTTGTGGATCTGCACAGATACCTTACTCAAGATAGACTCAGGTTAATCCAATATCATATTTTAAATAATCTCTATTATACACCGGTTAAATTGGCCAAGCTAGGTAGACTACCCTTGAATTTTTGTACAATGTGTGGGGCAGCTGAAGGGAGCCTAATACATGTTCTCTGGCACTGTGACAAAGTGGCTCCTTTATGGAACACAATTCAGTCAAAGTTAGACCCACTCTTGGGTTTGGGTGAGTTGTTCACTATTGAAATATGTATCCTAGGAATGTTTTCCAATATCAAAGTTCGGGAGCGCAGATTCCATATGGCTTTAATTTCTATAGTAGTTAAGAGGCTGGTTCTTAAACACTGGATGGATCAGTTGGTCATATCGTATGCTGAGTGGATTAAGGAAATGTCTCTTTGTTTAAATACTGAGAAGTTAATAGCAAGTTCCAGGAATTGCATGACCTCTTCCAACTTGAAATGGGGTAATCTGTATGCATTATTTTTGAATTAAGACCCATGTAATGCCTAACTCTGACTATTTCAGTTTTTATTACACTTTTTCTTATTTGTTCTGAAGCTTGGTGCTACTAGATTATTCCTTATCTTTTGTCATTTTCTTATATTGCTGTTTTTAAAAAAAAAAATAAAAAATAAAAAGGCACACCCCAGCAGTGGGGGAGATTGGGGAGGGGGGCAGGGGGATGGGTAAAGCAGTTTGCTATTTTCTTTTCTGGTTTATTTGTGCTAATAATATTCTGGTGTCCTTTTTCCATTAATGGGTTCTGGGGGTCTTTCAAGTCCTGATTCATTATCATCCTGACTTTCACCTTCTGTTAACTCAAAAATTAATAAAGATGTTGAATTTCAAAAAAAAATATCTAGGAGTTTTGCTCGGTCATAAACTTTCCTTCGTCGACCATCTCAAAGAACTTCAGAAGAAACTAAGGCAAAGATTAGGACTATTCTACAGAATTAACCACCTGCTCACAAAGGAGGCCAAGATTCAACTGGTTCAAGCCACCTTCCTATATTTAATAGATTACACTGACCTGCTCTACAGCCACTGCACTGCCTCTGCACTGGTTAAGTTGGACACCCTCTACCACAGAGCTATCAGGTTCATTACTGGCCTTCCAATTTCCACACACCACTACTCCCTGTACTCATCATTAGGCTGGACTTCCCTTCATTATAGAAGGAATAGAAATGCCACCCTATGGGCCTTTAGAGTGGTGACCAACAAGCTCCCCTCATATGTCTCAGATTGTATTCCTGGAGTGTGTTAGGCACCTACGCTCTAAGGAGCTATTCCCTAATTACTCTCCAAGTTCCAAGGGTCAAAACTCATTTCAGCAAAACTACTCTAAGCTTCTCTTTACCCACATTGTGGAATGATTTACAAAGGAAATTGAAGCTGAGCTGCCCTGTTAGCCTGAATATCTTCAAGGTGCTCTACGATCACTAGATGAAAGCACCTTGCAAATGTTTTCCTCACTGCTAGCTCACTAATTCTGCAACTCCCTCTTTCCATCCTGATGCTCGCCATGTTTCTACCCCTGGCTCTCACTCTTTCCCTATTAACTCTTCCTGTTGCACCCACCCTTCCCTGTCTGCTCCATCCTGGCTAAAGTCCTGCCCCATCCATAGTAGTGTCCCAATTATCTACCCCTTCTCCATCATTATCATAATAAACAGGTACACAAAAGCCATCGTCACTTTCTGTGGTTTTAGTTCAATTTTCCCCCAAGTCATCAGTGATATATCCTTCCTCTTCTTTACCTCTTTATCCTGCCACCCCATACACAGCCTCTTTCCCCTATATGTGTAGTTGCCGGCTGCCTCACTCAGAAGATCTCTGCTTATAACCCCTGTATGTCTATGATTGATTTTACATCTGCTGACTTCTTCAATTGTAAAATAATGCTGTTTTTTTTATTTATTTCAACCTTGTACTGTACTGTATACACTGTATATACTTTCTCTTCCTTTTATATTATTGATTTTTATATACCTACTTCTATACTGTACTTTGATGTATTCATGACCAGGTCCACCTTGCTAATGAGCCTTGCTCAATGGTGCCCACCTGGATAAATAAAGATATTAATTAATTGATTTGATTGATTGATAAAAGAAATAAAAAAGACTATGAGGAATTGTTTACTTTATTTCAGGTATCAACATATAGAATAGTGGATGGATGACTATCCACAACAAGGCTGTGTTGTTTTTTCATGGCTTGGGGCATGGAAAGTGACAGGGAGGTGGGAGGGATACTTGGCAGTGGGAGGTTATGCGGGGTGAAGACAAGGCAGAGGCTGATCATGATGCAATCAGCTGTTTGATGGGCAGTGCCATGCTGATCAAAGCAAAGAGCAGACCCATGATTCAGGTGACTCTTTTCTTTCAACTTCACAATGGTTGCACCTATCAAGCTCAGAAAAGTATCATGAACAGCCTGGTTGATGATTGGTCTGATACTGTTGAGCACACTGCAGACTGCCCTTCATTGGACTGACAGTGACACACCATAGCAATATGTTTGCTTTGTGCAAGTGTAAGCATGAATATAGAAATATTGCCCTTTACAAGTAGCTGGGTCTTTGGTTAAACTTGAATCTTTCTTATGAACTCATAGGCTTTGTACAGAACCAAATATTGCCTATCTCTAAAGGTGAAAGAAATCATTCTGAAACTGACTGTCCTTCCAGTTATAGATGATGAAGAAATCATTTATAAGTTGGGAAGTAAAATGGCTTAGAGTAAACTTGGCATACTCTATAATATTTTCTGTTGATTTGTTTTCAGTTTTGTTTAAAATGAACACCGATGTGCTTTATATCATAAACTATACAAAAAATACTTTCTTTATACAGCTTCTTATTTTTGGAAAACACTTCCACTCAAACTGCATAGCATAACTGAGCTCTGTATTTTTGGTGGAAAATGTTCCAATTTTCCAAATACTAGCTTCACTTTTTCTAAGATTATTTAATGTTGATGCTCTAATATTGATCTTATTATGTTGTTTGTATAGTTTCTTACATGTTAACAGATATTCTGTAGATGAATATCTAGTGCAACAGATAATGAATGAATGTTGTGCATACTATATTGTTTTCTCCCCCTAGGACTCCCTTCCCCCCCATATGAAAATAATAATTTCTTCTTCTTAGGGTTATCTTGGTCTGTGAAATTTTAGAATAAAATAAAATAATACAGAGTAAACAGATGGATGGTAGAAATGTATTTTGAAATGAGAAAGGAAAATGTTTACTACAAATAAGTCTACTTACTCTGTAATACATTGTATTTTTCTTAATCTGCACTGGTCATGTTAGCTTTATGAAATTCACAGTTAATCATGCATTAAACACAATGATTTAAAAGCACAATGGTTATATGCTAAGTGCAGTCATGCAAGCACTGGGAAGTCAACATGCATGACATTACTGGAACTGAGGTCATGCTTGTATAACAACAGAACAAAGAAATTAATTTAAACCTAAATCCTTAAGTACCAGAATGAGAAAGTGAGAAAGAGTCTTTATTTTACAGCTTTTGGCCATGAATGACACACTAAATCAAGGCTTGTTTTCAGGTGCATTCTGGGAGACCAGGTACGTTAAGTGCCTTGCTCATGGTCACACAGTACGCAAGTGGTGGTTGTGGTATTCAAACCCAGTGTTCCAGGTGTGAAGCTCAGTGCACTTAACCACTGCACTATACTGCCTCCATGATGTTTTATAAGGAGGAATTATATCCTAGTGATTATAATGAAAATCTTTAAACTTGAAGACCCAGGTGTGAATCCTACCACTGCTAGTTACACACTATGTCACCTTTAGCAAGCTACTTGACCTCCCTGTGCTTAAACTCTTTTTCTGTTTTCACTTCTTTCTCTCGTTTGCTGTACACAGCCTCCCTAAGTGATCAGTACCCAGTCTCAGTTTTACTTTTAAAATCCAGTGAGTTGACTACTCAATAACTGTCCAGACCTGTGCGGTAATTGATAAGCAACTGCATGGATCCGGAAAGTGTCATGTGGGAGCTGCACTGCTGTGGAATTCTTAGTAACTGTGGTGGGTGGGAAAAACAAAAAAGGTTCAACTGGCTGGTTCAACTAGCGACACGAGCAACTTACCTGCCATCCAATTTTACCTCTTTGATAAGGTGAACATAGCTGTTTAGTGTGAGAACCAATTTACCAGTGATGTGGATTTATCTATTCTTAATTGAACAATTTATTTAGGCTTAGTTTTTTATATATGTGTATATATATATATATATATATATATATATATATATATAGTTTTGGTGCCATTTTATAAATGTAGTAACACATTTCAAGGCTTGTGGCTATTTTGTAATTACCATTCCCCCACCCCAATGTTGAAGGTCACTTGGCCAATGCCTTGTGCCTCCAGCCCACAGAATATGTGTGTGTGTGTGTGTGTGTGTGTGTGTGTGTGTGCAGTAATTTTACAAAAACTGCATGCCCTATCATATGTTATTGCTAACATAACTTGTAACTATACATGACTTGAAAATGGGAATGGAAGAAGTCTGCTAGCTGTGCCTTGAGTAGTATTTGTGGTGAGGTAAAAAAAAAACAGCACACATTTCAAATAGTCCTTGCTGTGATGTATAGGGAGTTGGGACTTTACAAAATCTCACAAGAAAGAAACTTGTTGGGAAGTCTGCGATACTTTGAAAAGCGCACAATGGAGAGCAAGTTACACTGGGTGCCCAACCTGGCTGCTGCAAAACATAACAACCTCTCCCAAAATCTGCTGGTCAGGTGCTCAACCTCATCACTAGAAAGCACAGCACCCCCAACACCTGCTGGGCAAGTGCCCAGTCCCACTGCCAGTAAACACAAAAACCCTCTGCCAACATTTGGGGGTCAGGTGCCCAACCTCACCACTGGCATCTCTGCTCCTGCTCAACCCAGTTAGCACCCTGCTGAGCACTCTCCTCATGATCACATTTGTGATGAGCCATACCCTGAATGGATGTTACCTCTACCCTATGCAGGGGAGGTAATATCTATTCAGAGTGGAGGGCAAGAGGCATCAATAGGGGGACATGTACATGAGGGGGTAGTCCAGAATCTGTTGCCCATGTTTGGGGACAAATGATTGCCCCATGGCAGAGATATGGGTTGAGGAAGATCCACAGATGAAATACAGTCATGCCAAGACACATGCACAGCCACACTGTACATGAGCTGAGCACTATCTTGCCTCATTACTGAAGCATGCAGAGCATACCGCAATTGGCCAGGGAGGTTAGCACAGGGTATGTGCTAGTCAGGGGCAGGGGTGGACAAGAGGATACCAGGACAGGGCAAGGGACGACTACATGCCAGAAAATGTACTTACAGCAGCATTAAGGTCCAGGTGAGGGAGAGGGTACCGCTAGATGCCAGAAAAATAAAAATACAGCAGGATCAGGGTTTGGGTGAGGAAGGGGGGACCACCAAATGCTAGGCAAATGTACTTACAGCAGGATCTGGGTTTGGGAGAGGGAGGGGACCACTAGACACCAAGGAAATGTAATTGCAGCAACAAGAGTCAAATGGCAAAGGGGGAAGTCACTGGATATCAATGAAATGTACTTAGAATCAAGAGTAAGGTGAAGGAGATGGTACCACTAGATGTTAGTGAGCTGTAATTACAGTAATCATCTATGCTGGGGGAACCCATGCTGTCATGGCATATGGGTCTGTCAGCACCATAGGCAACCACAGGCTGCAGAATGGAGCATACAGCCTGCACACAATCCAAGGGGCAAAATATTGTTCCTCACATTGAAATGAGGGTATGGCATGATGCAAATGGCTTCTTTGTGTCCTGTCAGGGCTGCAGGTTCATTCGCATGTTATGGCTGTATTATAGGAATATGGGTCTTGGGAGCAAACTGATTTGTCTTGAGCAAGTGGCTTGATTGCTCCTGTGTTTGTGTGTTGTGCCAATACTGTGACCACAGCTGTCTCCCCCTCATAGACCGGCAGGGGGCTTTGTCTGCAATTTGCACCTTAATGGCACTCCAAAAAGGAGGTATTTTCATACATCATTTGCAAACTGCACTGTGCATGTTCCATGATACCACTCTGGGCATGTTGAGCTACTTTGCACATTAGCCCTGCACAAGGCTTCTGCTTCTCAAATGATACCCTAAGACTGTGCACTGTAAGGGGACTCAAATGATAACTCACTTCTGTTTCCTGCAGCAATGTAACTATGTAATCAGCCTTTTGCACAGCCTGTGACCTGCCAAGCGTTTTGACCATTATGAAGTAGCACTCACCTCACTGACAAATCACCCACATAGTTTCACAAAGTGCACTACACCTCAGATTTGGCAAAGTGGGGCTACTTTGTAAGGTTTTCATGAAGGATGAAGTTAACCACTTTGCCACATCTTCACTGGTGAAAGAAAACTTTGCAACATCTCTACTTGTAAAACATGTTTAGATACAGTGTATATGAAAAGCACTTTTCTACAGCATATAAAATGAATTCCTTTACATTCCAGCCTGTCCCCATCCTTTTATTTCCATTTTATATCATACCATTGCAAAACCTACAGAGAAATACTTACAAATTATCTGAAACAAAAGCATGCATTTTGAGTGTGACAGGGAGCTCCTGCCACTCTTGAGGACAGACCTTTTTTTAAATCTGTTGAAACAGTTCTTCTGTTTCTTAGCCTAATCTATCCTTTACAATTTCTAGTCCACAAGGTTGGCCACCTATGGGCACCCACTTCCCTTTCTTGACTATGCTATAGTGTCTTCTTTAATTTTCCTTTTCTCTCTCAGGTCCTTATACAGGGAGATTATTGTTGTGACCTCCGAGATTATATAAAACAGGTTGTGTTTATCATTGTTGGATTTAGTATGTAATAGCACTATGTCATAAAATACCTTGATATACATATATATTTTATGTTCATGAAACCTGTAAATGCTGAAAATACCATGGCACTAGGTGTTTTTGATCATGGTAAAAAGTACTAGGTGACTATTATAAAAAATTCAGTTAGTTGTGCTATTTAAAATGCATTTAAATTGCTGTAAACTGAACAAGTCTGAAATTTCATGGTGATTTCCATATATCCCATAATGCTTTGCATTATAGAAGTATGTGTAATTTTGTGTTTCTTTGAAACTTGTCTTATTGTCAATGTCCTTTGGGTTAACCCATGTTTCAGTGCTTCTACATTGAGGTTCTTTGTCTTTAGCTTGTTTTGTTTTTTTTTATTTGAACCCCCACTACCCAAGCAAACAAGGCCCGCATGGGGTAGAGGCTGAACCTCAACTGTTAAATTAGATCAGAGATCAGTGTAAGTAGGTACAGGCTAAGTGCAGATAAACGACATACATAGTCTGTTGCTGCAAACTGAAGAAGGGATACGCCATTGCTTAAGGCTATCTCCTTTATTATGAATAAACATCAAACAGAGATTGTGTGTTGAACTTGAAGTTCAGTGTCTGGTCCATCTGTTATCCCACAGCCCCTCCACACTGAGACTATTCTAAAACAAGTTTCTTCTTAAAGATGTTCCCTAGTGTTTCATATTCTCATTTTTGCATTCACTTGTGCTTGTGCAAGGAACGTCTTGGGACAATATGGAAATGAAAGGTGTGTCACTGCCAAGCCAATTACAGCTGAAACTGCAGTGGGTTTGGCAGTGCACTCCAATGACCAGGCACTCTGGTCATTACAGCAGTTTAGCTTTGCTGATGTGGTGCAGCTGGGCTTCCAAAAAATGAACCACTCCAATAAGAGTGCTTAATTTCTTTCTGTAGCCCAAACACCGGCCATGTGTATTAAAGTGCACACTATTGCCCATGGCCAGAGTTACTGCCCATCTTCATTCCTCTGACCCCCACCCCAAAAGCTTAAATGTTAGCTGTGGTGCTGCTTTGTCTCCCAGTGAACACTTTTTGGCCCCACCCACTGCCTCAACATTACCCATGGTGCAGTATTCTGTTAAAGCCAACATCAGGGTGCCCAGTCCCCATGTTGGCAATTAAAGAACCCAGGACTGCCACTGAGGGACACTGGGAAGCCCACTCCCAATGTCCCTATATCTGTACTCCCAATACTCCAGGATACTGGAGAGCCCACTCCCAGTATCGTCATATCTATACCCCCCTTTAGAAATGACCAGACTGGGTGCACAAAGCGGTCCTTATCTGCTGTCAAAGTCTGTGCTACGTTTACCACGCAATAAAGAAAACAATCCTCCAATGTTTTTTTGGTTTTTTATACATGAAAAAAGTAAACAGTCCCTCTTCATCTCCCCATCCCCCTCCACCATCCCAGCCCTCCCACTGTGTGCCCACCTCTCCTTACCCCCCTTACCCTATACTTACCGCTGGAGGTTGGCAGGTGTCATATTCTGTGGATTGGGACACATCTGCACTTTTCAAAGCAAACTGTGAACTGAAGAATGAAGTTAAGGCTGTATAATGGCTGTCAATGGGGGTTTCAACTTATGTTGATACCTCAGCCATTTTTGGGAAGTTTTACCCCAAATTTTTAACATAGATTTTGGGGACCCACCTCATAAACACTGGCACTGCTATTTCAGTACCCCGTCCTGAAAGGTGATTTCACAGTCACTGAGTGGAATCACCTTTCGGGAATGAGTAACAAAATGACAGTATCAGTGTTCATGAGGGGAGGTCCCAAAAAGCCCTTGTTGAAAATTTGGTTGGCAAGGCAGCTCAACAGCACAGTGGTTAGATTTCCACACACGATGCGAGCGACCTGGGTTCAGTAACAGACTCGGGGAGTCAGAGGGCCAGCCGGGGGAGAAGGGTGAGCATCTCTGGGACTGCTCTCTTTCTCTGGGAGAGAGGGAGGGGCTGACTGTCCAGCACTTGATGGACCCCTGGTGGAGGCTGGGGACACTGCAGTGCTCAGTGCCAATACATTGTGGGGTGGGGTGGGGTGGATGCTGGTTGTTACTGCATGTCCCTGCCCCCAGGGCAGCAACTAAAAAAGAAAAATGTTGCTCCTTGGCATGAAGGTCCATTTTATCCCACCATCCACTGCCTCCAATGCCCACTGGGGGGGTTCCGCACTCATGATCCAACCCAGGAGGTAATCCGGGGCTTGCCCACGAAGTCCCATTGGGAGTGGGAAGCACCTTGGTGGCCCTGCTCAGGGGCTAAGCCTGGGCATGGGGCAGTGGGCAGATGGAGCCCAAGGAACAGGGAAATATGGATCAAAAAATAGGAAAAAAAAAAAACAAGAAAGAAAAGTTGGTGAACAAAATCCCCAAGATGATCACATTATGAGTGTGTGTTGCACAGTTTCTACACTTGCTTGTAACTTCATCAATTTTTAATATTTTCACTCCAGATTTTCTACATTGCCATTTTGTCATACCTCCTCATGAACAGTACAGCTGTCATTTTTTACATTCTGCCCAAAATGTGTTTTCCCATCTGTGATGCAGAATGGCATGGTTGCTCTTCGAAAACAACTTTTGGGCTGGATTAACAAAATCACAGTGTACCTGTCCATGAGGTGGGGTCCCAAAAAGGCTATATTGAAAGTTTGGTACAAAAATACCCAGAAAATGCCCGAGTTACTTGTGGTCATTGAAATTTCACTATGCATGTGCATAACTTTGGCAAATTTTTATGTTTTCATTTCAAATATTCAGCATTGCCAGTTTTTCACATTACCTCATGGACAGTATAGCTTTTGTGCTTCACATCCTGCCTGAAATGTGTTTTCACACCTGTAGCGCAAAATCTCACAGTCGCTGCATGAAATCACCTATCAGGATTTAGTACCAAATAATAGTGCCACTGTTCATGAGGTGGGGTCCCAAAAAGCCCATGTTGGAAATATGGAGTGAAAATACCAACAAACACCCGGGGCATTAGGATTTACAACCATAATGCCCCCCACCCTATAGAGACTGACAGACTTCAGGGGTGTGCCCTGGAGTCATCGGCCATAATGATCACGCCTTTCCACCCCCATCCCCACCCTGCAGCCAGTGACAGGCATCGGGGTGTGCCTTGGGATCTTTGGCCCTAAAATTCACCCCATTCTCCTATACTGCACCCATCTCAGCTTATTTCATTATGGAATGGGGTGAGCATTAGGGTCCAAGACCACAAGACACACCGCAATGCCTGTCAGTGTCTGCAGGGTGGGGGGTGTAATGGCATGAGGGTTATGGTCGATGGCCCAAAGGCACACCCCCAATGCCCGTCAGTCTCTGCAGGGTGGGGGTGGGGAATTAGGGCAGGAAACCCTAATGCCTCATTAAGGAAGTAAATCAGGGAGGGACAGCTGACATCACCTACCTTGATTTCAGCAAAGCCTTCAACAACATCCAAAATAAAAGGCTGATTAACAAGAAGGGTAGTCTGGCCACAGGTCACAAGCTGATACATTGGGTTAGAAACTGGCTGATGGACAGGAGGCAGAGGGTGGTGGTAATGGGCTCCAATCCAGGGAGAGAGGGTGACCAACGGGGTACCTCAGTGATCAGTCCTGGGACCATTTATGGTCCAGCTTCCCCATGCGGCACCCAACACTCTCACTGTTACCTTCTGTCTCCTCTGAAGCCAGAACCAGTACCAAACACCACTGCAAATACCTGCAAGTGAACATTTGGCAGTCATAAATGCTTGTTCTGATACTCTCAAAAAAGTTTTCAAGGTTGTTTTCTGGCAGAAGTACATTCTTAAATATATGGAAGCATTATTAGAATAATGAGTTATCCTATTATATTATGTCCAGCTAAGAATATATACAGGAAGGCAGCAAGGAAATTAGCTCCCACAGTTGAAGCAGTTGATATCATTCAAGGTGATTTACCTAAATATCTATCTGTCTTTGGTTATACTCTTTATTTAATGTTAAAGTCCTTGCCATTCTGCCTGCAGTTTTAAATTGTTTGCATAGAATTCTTGCAAGTTTTATTTTTATTGGCATGTTTCAAATATTTTTGTCCTGAGACGATCACCTCTGAAACCTCAACTTTGAAAGCAGATATAGCCAAAAGAAACATGGCAACCCGTATATTTCTTTCTATTTCTATATTCATAACCCTATTCTACATCTATCGAAAATGTTTTATGAAAATGACATGGGTTTCAAACATTTTTATGTATAAAACATACTAATATCTCCCCCTTTTTTGGGGAATATCAGTTCAAGAGGGCATCATAGTATTGGTAACTAACTGTTTATTTTTGCATTTGTGGAAAAACTGAAGCAGGCATCATGACAAATGATGTGTCCTTGTTTCACTCTTTATTTCCCACTCATGTTGACATCAAAAATATTGATGTTATAACCACATAAAAAAATCTGACCCCTTCCTGATTTTTTCCATAAAGAGAGATTAAGTCTCACCAATATAACTTATTTATTTATTCAGAAAATCGGATTTACAGACCTTAAAGCAACAGTACAATGAAAATGGGCTAAAATTTGACCCCACCTTTTTTTCTTTCTTCTTAAACGATGCCCGATGTCTTCCAGTTTATTTTGGTGGTAACATTTTCAGTTTTCATTATCATTTAAGAATTTTATGAAAATGTTAAGGTAATTATTTCTCAAAAAAAATTATGGACACCTCACTTCTACACAGAAATAATATTGAGGACCCGAGGAGGATATGAATGCCGACAAAAATGCAAACGTACAGAACACAGCATAGGAAACATCCAGAAAACTCAAGTCAAAAATGCTGCCAATATTTTTCATAACCATAGCAGAAAGTTAGCTTTTTGGAATAACTTTTTTCATTGCACTGCTGCTTTAAAAACAAGCATAGTAACCCATGTTTTTTGTTGTGGATTTTAAATGTTTAGATGGCCATCATGTACTGGGCAACAAAAATCCGATTTTCACATGAGGTTGCTGAAATACTAGGGAACATCCTTAAGTGACTATAAGATAGAAACATTTATGTTGATTTTTTTTGTCCAAAAGTTACTTGCATCAAAATAGGTATGAGAATTTACTCAACATTTGTTCTTTCACAGTTACTCAACAGCATATGGCCCATATAATAGTTACACCATAGCAATACTTGAGGCACTGTTGCTAAGAAAAAAAAAGCTTCATCTGCCAATAACAGAGCAAACATCAAGAAGGGTTAAGTGTTGCATATTTATAGATGGGGGAAGGGGCAGATATTTTAGCATGGATGTCTGGGGCACACATTTGGGAAGGTTACAGATGAAAACATCTCATGAGGAGTGCAGGAAAATACCTTTTGGGAAAGGTATACATTCTGGAAGGGGTGTAACTATGCAAATTTTAAAAGAGGCATGGGGCACCATTTTTGAGAAATGGTGAGAGGCAAATGTTTCATTTGGTGTATGGAAAGAAATTCTGTGAAGGGTGTCAGAGCACAAATATTGAAACCATGATAATGTAAATTATTTTATTTAAAATACTAAGTTAGTAAGTTTAATCAACATTTGTTTATCCAAGTGTATCATGATGGGGGAATATTAAAAGGGATAAAACAGACACAAATCTGCAATGTACTATTATACATATTAATAAACTTCCAAAATCACTGTGTGTACACATATATAACTTTATTAATATAGTATAATAAGTGTGGAAGTTTATTGTTACTGTTCAAAAACATTTTCTAAATTTTAATTAAGTGTTAATTTAAACTAGGGTGTAAAATGGAAGGAAATAATTTACAAGAAAAAGTTGTTTGGGCTGTAACTTTATTCTGAAACTGTTTATGTCCTATATATATATTTCATGTTTGTCTTTACTAAAAAAAAAATTTCTACATGTGAGACACATTTCTGTTGTTAATGATGATATAATAAGTTCATGCATTTATGTTATGAGTAGTAGTAGTTATACTGTATATGTGTCACCAGCCTGAGCCAACTTTTCGTGTAGGGCTGTGAATGCAACATTTGGTATTTATATTTGTATCTGTATCTGTACCTGTAGTTGTTTGTACTTTCATGCTTACTAAAAAAATTTTTTTTATTTTTTTCTTTGTACATTTCAGGCCCATTTTTGGTAATAATAATGATACATGACCAAGGGTTTGAGAGTTATCAATAGAATGTGCCTTCATGTTATGAGTAGTATTGTTGTTTCTTTGAGGCGGAAATGAAATGATACTTTATGAGTCTGCCAGAGGATGAAAATCATAAATTTGTATGCATCTTAAGAGGACAGACATTTAATATCAACTGGTGTTAAAAAGCTATAAAACCCTTTGAAATGCCTTGGGAGAAGGAACTGGTAAATCAAAAACTTATAATTTGGGAAATTAGTTTTTGCTGATGTCACTTTATTTAAAATACATCCTGATGGGACATCATGGGCCAGATATTCAAAGCAGAGTGCCAGGCACAAATCCATTGCACTGGGTTAGCACCGAATTTTGTGCCCAACTGAAATATTCAAAAGGACATTTAGCGCCGGTGCTGGGTGTTAGCACCGAAGCTAAATATTAATGTATGCAGGGGAGGGACTGAGGGGAGGGGCTTTGAATGCCAGTGCACCGGCATATTCAAAAGTATAGTGCCACGCTACAGGCATTAGTGCAACCTGTAGTGCAGAGCTGAATACCACCAACTAAAAGCTGACGGTAATGCAGCAGTCCCCCCCATGCGCACACATGAATCCCAACCCTGTTGACCAAAAAGTAAAAGATGATACTTTGGTAGTTTAGTGGTCCCCCCACCCCCAAGCATGGCTCCTGATCCCCATGGATGTAAAATAAATGTCCTTTCCCTGGTAGTCTAGTGGTCCCCCACCCCCAAGCATGGCTCCCAACCCCCATAGGAATTCAAATAAACATCTTTTCTCTAGTAGTCTCTAGTGGTCCCCACCCCCAAGCATGGCTCTAACCCCCATATGAATTAAAATATATATATATATATATATTCCTAGTATCTAATATCCCCACCCCAAGCATGACTCTGACCCCATAAGAATTAAAATATATATATTTTCCTGGTATCTAGTGGTCCCCCACCCCCAAGCATGGCTCCCAACCCCATAGGAATTAAAATATATATTTCCCTGGTAGTCTAGTGGTCCCCCACCCCAAGCACAGCTCCCATCCCACATAGCAGTTAAAATAAACATCCTTTCCCTGGTAGTCTAGTGGTCCCCCACCCCATGCATGGCTCCCAACCCTCGTAGATATTAAAATAATATATTTTTCCCTGGTAGTCTAATTATTCCCCATCCCAAGCATGGCTCCCATCCCCATTGTAAATAAAATATATATCTTATCCTAGTAATCTAGTAGTTCCCCACCCAGCAGTGATGCCCCGCTCATCCCAATCACAGTCCAAGAGCAGGTTAGCAACTGGCTCAGCCCTCCTCTCACCACCATGGCTGGCCCACCAACTGAAGTAGAAATGAACGCTACTGTAATGAAGTAGCACTTATTTGTACCTCAGTGGCGGCGGCAGTGGTGGTGAGGAAGGAAGGCTGAGCTTGACTCATGACTCCATTACCCAGACTGTGATTAAGAATAATGAAACATCAGCTCTTGAGAGAGACTCACTAAACCTCAGGGATAAGAATATGTATTGATTTACAATAGAGACAGGCTCCATGTGAGAGTGAGAGACCACTAGTGAGAAAAAGTGATAATTGCTCTTATGTAGGATGAGAGCTGTGCTTGAAAGTGAAAATTCCACTTCTGAGAAAATATATTTATTTTAATGTCTACGAGTCAGGAGCTGTGCTTGAGAAAGTAGGGACTTCACTAGACACCAGGAAAAGGACATTAATTGAACTGCTACATGGGACAGCAGCCTTGCTTGGGGTGGGGGACTACTAGACTACAAGGGAAAGGACATTAATTTAACTGCTACATGGGACAGGAGCCTTGATTGGGGGTGGGGGGACCACTAGACTACCAGGGAAAATATGCATATTGTAATATCTACGGGGGTTGGAGCTGTGCTTGGGGGTGGGGGACCACTAGTCTACCAGGAAAATACATATATTTTAATATCTAAGGGGGTTGGGAGCCATGCTTGGGGGTGGGGAGACCACTAGACTACCAGGGAAAGGATGTTTATTTTAACTGCTACATGGAATGGGAGCCATGCTTGTGGTGGTGGGACTACTAGACTACCAGGGAATATATATATATATATATTTTTTTTTTTTAATATCTATGGGGGTTGGGAGCCATACTTGGGGTTGGGGGGACCACTAGACTACCAGGGAAAAGATGTTTATTTTAATTTCTACGAGGGTCAGGAGTTGTGCTTGGGGTTGGTGGGACCACTGGCACATGAGGGGTTTCAGTATGTTTTGGGGCTACTGGGGATCTGGGATCATGCTGGGGGGAGACACTAGCCTACCAGGGTGTAACAGGCACACACTGGAACAGGGACCATGATGGCGGAAAAGGACTGCCTAGCCCAGCCAGTCTGCCCTGTTCCCTATCTACTGGATATGCTGCATAACCTAATGCCCCTACAGCCTATGGCCTCCTGCCCCCACCAGGTTTGCCTTATGTCTGTCCCATGCATTGTGTCCCCCCACTGTGTTTCACCCACTACTGCAGTAAGGTACCTATGTTGTTGGGGGAGGCATCCTCCAGGGCATGTATGGCCATGGGCAGTGTGTCTGTTTAGCTATCAATCTGTATATGTATATGTGTGTATATAGATATATATGTGTATATATACATACATATATATCTATATATATAGATATATATCAATCTATATATATATATATATATATATATATATATATAGATATATATGATACTGTATATATACAGTATATATATATATATATATATATATATGTGTGTGTGTGTGTGTGTATATATATATATATATATATATATATACACATACATATCTACAGGTCCTGCTTGCACAGCTGCATGGGTGTGTTGTATGCACTGACTGTGTCTGTCAGCACACAGTTCCTGCTGCTTCCAGCTTGTACTTCCATTCCAACCAACAGGGGATGCTGTGGGCATGCCTTGGCCTGCAGCATCCAGCCTGCACTTCCATTCCAACCAAAAAGGGGAGCTTTGTGCTCCATGCAGTAGCACCAGGCAAACTGCATGGTAATGCATGCTAAACAGCACTTAATGAAATGCAGATGTACTTGTTTGCCCATGGATTACCTAAGTAGGCTCATTTGCATGGGAGCTTTGAATATAGCTTCTGTTTGCCCCAGGCTAACCAGTTTGCATCGGGTTAATGTGTTAGCACTGTGCATTCAGGTTAGCCACGGGCAAACCCCACTTCAGCATAGCATGCTAAGCACAGTTCTGCAGTGTGTGTGGCTTACATTGTTGTTTGCAGACATACCACTCAACTGTCCCGGATTTTCAGGGACATCCCTGATTTTACCTTAACCTTTTACTCTGTCCCTCCTACAAATTGTGTTTCCATGACCAAACAGTGGGGGTTGTATGCATAACATACTGTCAGGCATTAATGTTAGAGATGTGTTCTTCCTTAGAAAATGCATTTTACACTACACCACTTATTCTACCAGCTTCCTAAGTGGATATCACCAATTTGTAAGGTGTGTCACTGATTTTAAACCTTTGTCCCTGATTCTTTTAATCCTTGTCCCTGATATATGAGGCAGGAGGTTGAGAGGTGTGTTTGCAGTAGATGTGAGACATCTCTGTGCAATCACACACAATGTTCTCCACCTGCAACACTGGCTTGCTACAGAGTCTAATGAGCTGTCATTGCAGTTTGCACTTCCCTGTTGCTATATTCAGTGCTGTCTTATTCCCGGGTTGTTTTGCCCTGCACTCCCTGACCAGTTTGCCCGGCTTCTTCTTAGACTGCTGTATTCAGCAGGATTAGCACCAGGCTATTTCATTTTGAATATAACTTGCTTAGTGCTCTGGGCTAAGCTTGCCCGCTGGGCAGTGCTAATTTAGCCCTGGGGCAAAGTTTTGAATATCTGGCCCCATGTTTATATTTTTTATATATTCTAAAAGGAGGAGCCAGATGACTCATAGAAGGGAAGTGGAGAGACACAGTTTAAACTGAATACTGTGTCTGAACTTAGTGGTCATATTCCATCTTGGGACGCTAGAGAAACAGAGCTCTCAGCTGCTCTGACCTAAATTAGGCATTTAGAGGTAATACATTAGATAGAAAAGATCTAAATGTACTTTGGTAGGAGTTTGCCTGTAGTTTTCCTTGTTTTTCTTTATGTGATTGTATGCTCTTTGCTATATTGTTCTGTGTTTACATTTTTTATATTTTTATCATCTTTAGTAAAATCTTTATTTTGAAAGACTGCCTGGGTCTGCCAGTTCTTTTTTTGCATGTGATGTATAGAGGGTTAAGACTGACAAAAACTGTTCAGAAGCTTGATGGTGTTACTAAACTGGGAAAAGGTAAGAATATACCTAAGGTCTTTTATAGAGTTTTAAAGGGTTCATTTTGGACACCTGGTTAGGTGCCCTTAGGTGAAAGATATATTGCATCCCCCCAAAGAGAATATTATCAGAGCCTGTACATTTGGGTACGCTAGCATAAGGTTCACAGTTTGAATCCCCCCAGAACTTCAGGCTAAAGGCGATTCAGATCCACAAGCAGACAGGAGGGTTACCCTGTCTGTTACCTGTTCACATTATTGCGCTTGGAGGTTGGCACTGTTGGAGCAGAGGGCCTGACCTGCTGAGTGTATTTGTGACAGATTTGGTTGGCAGCAGTGCAGATAAAATTGGTAACACAAGCTTTAACGGTTCAGTGTGGCAGCTTAATTGTACAGCTCACTTTCAAAATAAGGCAGTGATTTTTTTTTTTAAAAAGAAACAGAATTATATCATTTTGTTTACAGTCAAGCTCCTACCTGTTTTATTTTTTTTTCCTAAAGTGCAAGTTAGAGTAGCTGTAGTTAGGGAAGAAGATGGCTTTCAACTACAGCAGGTACACTGCAGACTACTTGAGGCAGTTGTGCCAGGAGAGAGGAATCCTGCACGAGATGAGAGCCACCAAGCAGTACCTCGTGAATGCCTTGATGGCAGCAGATGCCCAGAGCATTAAGTCATAGACTGTGACTGTAAAGGACCAAACCTTGGGTGTGGAGAGGCTAGCGGCCAGTGCAGTGTCCAGATTCAGTAAGGAGGCAAGCAGGGCCAGTGCAAGTGAAGGGCCACAGCAGCAGGGGAAGGTCACCAGCATTCTGGAGCCAGAAGCAATCAGGCTGCAGATTGAGTTGCACAGAATGGAGCTGGAGTTCCAGAGAGACTCTGAGTGACAGAAGCGAGCAGCAGAGGAGAAGAGTGAGCGAGAACAGTGAGAAGCTGACCATGAAGAGCATGAGCACCAGAGGCAACCTGAACTGAAGAAGATATGACTCCAACCACCAGTACCAGAGCAGGTAAGTGGCTTGGGTTTAACTGGAACTACAGGACTGGGTTACAAATTGAATTCCAAATTGATAACTGAATTTAAAGAGGGTAGGATATGGATGCCTTTTTAAATTCCTTTGAAAAAGTTTATATTCAGGCAAAAATTCCTAGAGTGTCCTGGAGCTTCCAGCTACCCCCGCTACTTACCAGGGAAAGCCTCGGGATGCATTGGGTCAAATGGACAATGAGGACAGTAATGATTACAGCAAACTTAAAGCTGCACTTTTAAAAGAGTTTGATTTAACTGCAGAAGCATACAAAGCTAAATTCTGTAAGCTCAGGAGAAGTCCTGACATGCGTTACGAGGAGCTAGCCATGAAACAACATCAATGTTTAAAACAGTGGAAGGGAATTGAAGTAAACTCTGTAGATAAAATTGAAAATGCTACTTTTTTAGAAGTTTTTTGGGGCATGGCCAGCAGAGCTGAAAACTTGGCTGGAGGACCGAGATCCCAAAACAGTGCAAGAGTCTGCTGAACTCTGAGACCGCTATGCCAAGAGCAGCCTGCTCTGACAGTGAATGGTGTGGGCGTGGCAGCATAGAAAGGGAAAAGTGCACCTTCATGGCTGCTAAAACCCTCACTGCCTCCACCGAAACCAGTTAGCCCCAGGTTTCAAAGAAAAGATTTCTCTGAGAAAAAAAACAAATGTTGGGTTTGTAAAGAAACTGGGCATATTGCCAGACAGTGTCCCAAAAGGACGAGCAATAAGCAACATGGGGCTGGGAAAGAAATGGGTTGTTTATGTGTCCCTGAAAACATGCCTGTGAACATGAGGGAACACATGTACCCAGTCATGGTGAATGATGTACAGACACAAGGGTTAAGGGACACAGGGGCATCCCTGACATTGGTAAAAGGGGATCTGATAGAGCCTGGTCAGCTTATACCTAATGAATTTGTAACTCTACAAGACTTCACTGGTGAGGAGAAAACATTGCCACTTACTAGTGTTCTTCTGGACTGGGGTGAAACAGGGGGAACTGTGCAACAGGTGGCTGTAGCCAAAAATTTAGAGGTTGATGTCATCCTTCGCAACAATCTCAAACAGGGGATGGTGTGTGAAGTTACTCAGAGCCAAGCGGCAGGGGAAAATTTTAGTTTCCTGGACCCAACAGAAGCCATTGTGGAAACCACTGGGAGGCTGGTTCCCCAGCCTGTGTCTCCTGATATAGAGACTAATGAAAAGGGGGTAGAAATTTCCCCAGTAGCAGTTAACCACACAACTACGGAGGGGTGCTCCGAAGAAGGAGGGGTGACCCATTGTCAGAGGTTTAGGGATGGCAGTAATCCTGAGTGCCCTGACACTAGTGCTAGGGACCCTATTTTAGAGATTGAAGGGGACCTGTTCCATGCCTTGGGAATGTGTAAGGAGTTTGCAGCTGCTCAGAAAAGTGACCCTAGTCTAGAGAAACTGAGGGCTTTGGCAGACTTTGACAGAGCACAGGGAGGTGATGGTAAACATAAGGTTTATTGGAAAAATGGACTGATGTATACTCAGGATGTGAAGACAGAGGGAGGGGTGATAGGCAGGCAGCTTGTCATTCCCCAGGGGTATCATGAGCAGTTGTTCAAGACTGCACATGATATTCCCTTGTCTGATCATCTGGGAATCACACGCACTATGCAGCAGTTGGCTCAGAATTTCTATTGGCCCAGCTTCTCCCAGCAGATGAAAGAGTATTGCAGGTCTTGTCACTGGTGCCAAGAAATAGGGGAGGCAGATAAGAAAACCCTAGCCATGTTAATTCCATTGCCCACAGTGGAGGATCCATTCCATAGGGTGGGAATGGATATTGTGAGACCTTTAAATACCACCAGCTCCTCCAGGAAGAGGTTCATCCTGACTGTGGTGTATTATACCACCCAGTATCCAGAGGCAGTCACCCTATCCTCACTGAGGACAGACAAAGTGGCAGATGCCTTACGTGGGATTTTCTCCCATGTTGAGTTTCCACAGGAGGTTATCACCGATCGAGGGGGATCCTTCATGTTGGACTCTGAGTAGTAAAAAAAAAATGTCAGACCTGATGAAATGTTTAAGGGAGAAGTGTGGGGTGGTGCAAAGGCACACAACACCTTATCACCCAAAGCCAATGGGCTTGTGGAAAGATTTCATGGTGCCCTGAAGTCAATGCTCCAAACATTTGCTGAACAGCATGGGAGGGACTGGGAGAAATACTTTTCCCACCTGTTGTTTGTATACTGAGAGGTGCCCCAAGAGTCGACAGGATTTTCCCCCTTTGAACTCTTTTATGGATGCCGGTTACGTGGGCCACTAGACTTGATCCAGGAGGACTGGGAAGGCAAGCACACCACCCAGGGAACTCCCATAGTGGATTACAACCTTAGGTTTAGGGAAAAAAGTGTGGTACGACCGCAGAGCCAGAGCTCGCTCATACACGGCGGGTCAGGAAGTCATGGTCCATATTCCGGTCCAGAAAGACAAGCTGCAGGCTGAGTGAGCAAGACTGTACAAAGTAGTTAGGAAGGTAAATGACGTGAACTATATCATAGAGTTACCTGACAGAATACATACAAAAAGAATATACAATGTCAACGTAATGAAGCAATATGCTAATAGGGCTGACATGGTGTTTGCAGTGTATATAGTTCTGGGAAGGGGTGGACGAAGGAGACCCCCTTCTGGACTTTCTGGAAGAAAGCAAGCAGGAGTCCTCTGTAGAGGCAGTTAAACTGTCACCCCAGCTGGCCCTGGACAAGATCCAGGAAGTAAGGGAGGTTTTAGCAGACTTTGTCCACTGTTTAGTGCCAAGCCTGGACTAACCCCTTAGCAACACACGATGTGGAGAGAGTGACACAGACACCCATATGGTGGACAGCATATCAGGTGTCAGAGGCTATCCAAAAGGACATTAGGAGGGAGGTGGAGGAAATGCTGGATTTAGGGGTAATCCAGACATCCCACAGCCCCTGGGTCTCACCTATAGTCCTTGTGCCCGAGCCAGATGACTCTACTAGTTACTGTGTGGACTACAATAGTAGCCACAAACATTGCCAGCTACTTCCAGATATTTTGCAAAATTTCTAAAGAGTTTCTCTCCTGCCCCTACTGAGTAAATGCAGAAAGCAGGAGATTTCTGCAGAAATATCACAGAAAGTTCGGGAAATAGCTGGCAATGTCTGTGGCTGCCACTGTATCAAGGACAGAATGCAGTCACAAAGTCAGACTCCCACCCGATGCCTCAGATGGATGAACTCCTGGACAAGTTGGGAGGGGCGACCTATCTTACGACTACTGACCTGACAAAGGGATATTGGCAGGTAAAGTTAACTGACAGAGTTAGGGAGAGCTTGGCCTTCATCACTCTGATAGGCTTATTTGAATTTAAAGTAGTGCCTTTCGGAAAGAAGAATGCCCCGGCCACTTTCCAAAGGTTGGTGAACCAGGTGTTGAATGGTGCTGAGGAGTATGCCGTGGCATACCTGGATGATATTGCCATCTTTAGTGTCAGCTGAGAGGAACACCTGTCCCACCTTAGGGAAGTGCTGGGCAGGATACAGACGGCCAGGCTCACTGTCAAAGCTGAGAAGTGCCAGGTGGCCATGGCTGAAGTGGCATGCCTCAGGCATGTTGTAGGCTGGGGACAACTCCGTCCTAACCAAGTAAAAATAGAAGTGATCAAGGTTTGGCCCAGGCCAGAAATGCAGAAGCAGATCAGGAGTTTTCTAGGGACAGCAGGGTACTATAGGAAATTTGTACCCAATTGCAGTGTCCTGGCTGCTCCCCTATCTGACCTGGTAAAGAAAAAGATGCCTAAGAAAATTACCTGGGAACCAGCCTGTGAAAAAGCCTTTAACAGACTGAAGGAGGCACTGTGCAGTGCTTCTGTATTGACAAGTCCTAACTATAGCAGGCCCTTTATAGTCCAAACTGATGCCTCAGATGTGGGTATTGGGGCACTACTGAGTCAGACATCCAGCCAAGGGAAAGATCACCCTGTAGTGTACCTGAGTAAAAAGTTACTTCCAAGGGAGCAGGCTTACTCTACTGTGGAAAAAGAGTGTCTTGCCATAGTGTGGGCCCTAAAGAAGTTAGAGCCATACTTATATGGGCAGCATTTTAAGGTAAAAACTGACCACAACCCCCTGGTTTGTCTGACCCAAATGGAAAAAACTAATGGTAGACTATTAAGATGGAGTCTTGCCTTGCACGAGTATGACATGGTGATCTTTCATAGGGCTGGAGTGACCAATCAGAACACAGATGGCTTGTCACGTCTATATGTGGAGTGAACTGACTTGGGAAGCTCCTTCCATGCAGGGGATAGAGCCCCCAAATTCAGTCTAGGTGGGGAGGACTGTGACCCTTGGCCAGCTGGTTATGATTATTCTATGGTATTTGTAATGTAAAACTATAGCGTGTGCTTGTCTTGCATAAGACAGCCTGTGCTCCTTGGTGACCCCCCCCCCAACAGGTTTCAGTGAAATGAAAGGATATATATATATATATATATATATTAAACCAGGAGATCTCTGTAATGTAATTAACTTTCTTGAGACATTGCATTTTATGGCCTTTTTATGACCTGTTGCTTCTTTGAAGTGGAAACAAAATGGGACTTTATGAGTCTGCCAGAGAATGAAAATCATAAACTTTTATGATGTCTTAAGAGGAGGAACATTTAATATCAACTGGTGTTAAAAAGCTATAAAACCCTTTGAAATGCCTTGGGAGAAGGAACTGGGAAACCAAAGACTTATAATTTGGGAAATGAGTTTTTGCTGATGTCACCTTATTTAAAATACCTCCTGATAGGACATTATGTTTGTATTTTTTAATATTCTAAAAGGAGGAGCTAGATGACTCATAGAAGGGGTGTAGAGAGACACAATTTAAAATGAATACTGCGTCTGAACTTAGTTGTCATATTCTATCTTGGGACACTAGAGAGACAGAGCTCTCAGCTGCTCTTTTCTAACGTAGGCACTTAGAGGTAATACATTAGATAGAAAATGTCTAAATGTGCTTTGGTAGGAGCTTATCTGTAGCTTTCCTTGTTTTTCTTTATGTGATTGTATGCTCTTTGATATCTTTAGTAAAATCTTTATTTTGAAAGACTGCCTGGGTCTGCCAGTTCTTTTTTTTTTGCATGTGAGGTATAGAGGGTTAAGACTGACAAAAACTGTTCAGAAGCTTGATGGTGTTATTAAACTGGGAAAAGGTAAGAATATTTATTTATTTATTTATTTATTTATTTATTTTGAAAGTCAGATTTACAACCTTTGAGTCAGGGACACATTTACAAAGGCACCTCGTCGCAGGGAGGGTAGACATGGTTACAGTGTGAGATACTACAGTGGTAACATACGGTTGCAATACAGATAACAAAAAGAACACAATATAACAGTGGTTTATAGGATAAAGTTACATGCAGTAAATAGCAATCATATAACAAAAAAAAAAAAGGTGGGGAAGCAGTCCAATGGGCATTGTCAAGGCTATGGGCAAGAAACGGGGAGGGACCCCAACATTAGGTTGATTAAGGGCAACTACAGCTTTGTGCACCAAAGAGGTGGTTACGGAGTGTGACATTAAAGGGACCAATTTTGGTAGACTTAGTGACAGTAAGTGGGAGGGAGTTGAACCATGTGGGGGTGTGGTAGTGGAAGGACCATTGGGCTAGGGAGGTCTTGGTACGGGGCACCAGAAAGGTGGCCTTAACTGAGGTACGGGTGGCAACGGATGGGAATGCAAGCCACAGGGATGCGGTGACCCCGAGGGGGTGGGGAGTCCTAGCAGGGATTATTTTGGCAAGTAAGCAGGTTTGGTAGTGCAGGCTGTCCTCCAAGGTGAGCAGGTTGGCAGTGGAATAGAGCAGGCAAGTATGGGAGCAGAGGGATGCACCAGTCAGGAGCCTGCAGGCCTTGTTTATCGAGGTCTGGATTCTGATGAGGGTGGTATTGTCAGCCGGAGCATAGGTAGGCCGTGGCAGGGTTTTAAATAATTGATTAGCGTTTTTTTTCTTGGGACAATACTAATGGTACAGAAAGTATTTATATAGGTTTTCTAGAAGTGTTGTGTTTATAAAACACAGTGAGGCAAGTGCTATGCATTTTTACAATGTTTTTGAACTTTTATGAGCAAAACGCTACTTAATTTTTAGAGTTAAATAAAACCCTGCTTAGTCCACTAGGGACAGAACGGATGAGTTGATGGCCAGTCAGAGAGCGGTTTGTGGGAGGCAATCTCTGTGGTAATAGAGAAGGCCAATCTGAGAGTTTATGGCTGAGGACATGGTATCGATGTGGGTGTGGAATGTAAGAGCCGAGTCGAAGGTGATGCCCAGGTACTTGTAGGATGACACCTGCTCGAGAGGGTGAGCATTACTGGGGAGAATGCAGAGGGGGGCATTTTTGACCTTATTCTGGTGATGCGAAAAAAGCATAGATTTGTTTTTTTTGAGATTAACGACCAGCCAGTGGTCAAGGAACCACTTTTTGGCTTGGTTGAATGTGTGCTGCAGGGATTTCTGTAGAGATGCGGGGTCAGGGTGGGAGGCAAGGAGAACTGCATCATCGGCATAGAGTACCATATTGCCTGAGCAGGAGCTGGGGAGGGTAATAAGAAATAGGCTGAACAGAATGGGGCCCAGTATGGAACCCTGGGGGACCCTTGAGTGAACGGGCAAGGTATTGGACAGGGTGCCATTTACCTTTACGCACTGTGATCTGGCAGAGAGGTAACTGGTGAACAATGCCAGTGGGCCAGGGAGATGCCAAGTTGGTGGAGGGAGTCAAGTAGGAGGGGGTGACAGACAGTGTCAAAGGTTTTGGAGAGGTCAGTGAACACTGCACCCGCAACATGACCAGAGTTGAGAGCAGAGTGGAGGTGCTGGGAGAACTCCAGGAGGGCTGTAATGGTACTGTGTCCACGGCAGAATCCATGTTGTTCTGGACACAGCAGGTCGTATTTGGCCAGATACTCGGAGAGCTGAATGGCCACTATTTTTTCTAATGCTTTGGAGAGAGGGGGGAGAATGGAGATGGGCCTGAAATTGTTAGGGGAGGTTCAGTCTCCACTTTTATGGATAGGGGTGATTTCTGCAATTTTCCAGGCACAGGGAAATTGACCAAGATATAGTGACCTTTTTTAAAAGGTTGGTGAGAGGGGCTAGTACAGTATCTAGGACTAACTGGAGAATCCTGAAGTCCAGAGGATCACAGCTGGGGTTGTTGCTAGCTAAGTCTTTTTTCAGATGAGGCCTGGCTTCAAGGGGTGATATGGCATGCACATAGAAAGCGGGGTGATCCAAGGTGGGGGGTTAGAGGCAAGGATAGGGTTGAAAAAGTAGTTGGGAAGCACAGAGCTTAGATCTGAGAAAGCCATATTGAGGCACTCAGCTATGCAGGGAGGATCAGTAGTGACGGTACTGTCTATGGAGAGTAGTGATTGTGGGGAGGAGTGGGTCTTTCCATTGAGTTCTTTCATATTGTCCCAGAAGGCATGAGATGAGCCCCAAGTGGATTCAAGGGTGGCTTGATAATATTCGGCCTTAGCCTGCCTTATAGCCCAGGTGCACTTGTTACGTGCTGCATTATAGGCTCGTCTGTCAGCCAGTTTGCCTGCCTCGACAGCAATATGCCAGAGATTATCTCTTTGTTTCAGTGTTTGGATGAGGGATGGGGAGATCCATGGGACATTGTGTTTCTTGGTACGGATTCTGGTCGGGGGGGCGAAAAGGTCACAGGCCTCGCAAAGGCACTGGAGAAATAGGCTAGGGCAGAGTCAATATCCATTGCGAGTAGGATTGGGGACCAGTCAAGCTAGTTTAGGTGCGTTTTTAGCTTTCTGAGATCCCCTGGGTGAAAGCGCCGGTGCAAGGTGACCTGGGGCACTGGTTTTGGTGTTGGGGATGACCAGTAGCAGAGGACAGGAGAGTGGTCACTAAGAGAGTCTGGTAGTACATTAAAATCCCTGATTTTATGGGGACAGTTCGACAGAATTACATCTAGGAGGGTGCTGGAGCTGCCTGACCAGTTAAATCTAGTGGGTGAGGTAACTAGTTGGGTCATATCTAGGGCAGCGAAGGAGCCCCAGATATGGGGGGCAGTGGTACTCAGCCAATTGACATTAAGGTCACCTAGGAGGAGCTTCTCCACCTTGTGTGGGAGTGTGGTGAGGTAATAAATGAGGGAGTGGACAGCTGATCCCTGGTCCCTCTGGGGTATGTAAGAGACTGTGAGAAAAAGAGGGCCCCTGACTGGGTCAGAGGTAACCTTGAAGGTGAGGGCTTGGGCACTGAAACCGAGCTTGAGGGCAGGAAGAGCATGGCCTAAAAATGTGTCACGCATAAAGACTGCACACCCGCCACCACATTTGCCTACACAGTCTTCCCTGAACAGAGTGTAGCCAGGGAGGGAGATAATCGAGTTGGGAGTTTTTCTCAAGAGCCGGGTCTCGACTAGAGCTATAACATCAGGACATTCTACAGCCCAGCACTGGAGAGCAGCAGATTCTTTTAGGAGGCTGCAAATATTCATGGATGCAATGCTGAGGCCAGTACTAGAGTGGGGTGTGGGGTGGCTAGTTGACAATGGCCCAGGGTTGGGGTGTATGTCCCCGGAGAGCAGAAGAAGTAGGGCAATTAATCTGATGAGCAGACTGTGGTGACCAGAACCCTCGCCAGGTACCGATGCAAGGTCCTACTAGTGGGGGTACAAGGGATGGATAAGAAGTGGAGGGTAGGTATGGTAAGGAAGGGGTGGGTCCAGGGTGTCCCGGGGGGAGGGGGTATTGGTTGGAGGTGGGTGCCATGGAAAAATAGGGGTGTCCAGGGTGGAGGGGGTTGGCTGCTGTGGGGTGGTAGGGGGGGTGGGGCTGAGGTTGGAGGGTAGGGCGGCAGGATGGGACATGGGCAGAGCAAGGAAGGTAACCATGAGTAGGCTGAGTGTGATAGCCATGGTGCCTATTGCTATTTCTATTGGGGGGGCGGTAAGGGTAATAACTGACCTTCAGTGAGTGTGACTGCCGCTGTGAAGTAGTTTTTTTTTCTTCAGAGTACAATATGCTAAAAGTGAGAACAAGGTAGTGGATAACGGTGGTTAGAACAGGAAAAGGCTGAAGCAAGGTTGGAGGATTAATAGGAAAATAAGATGCCTCTAGTGGCAGATCAGTATAAACTGCAAATGGGAAAATAGGCACTACACTAACAATTCAAATTTAGCAGTGGGCACAAAGACACATCACAGATTTAGTTGCAGAGGTTAGGAAAAAAGAAATTTAGGCAGCAGACAGATGAGCTCCAGGGGACGGTGCCAAGCAGTTCAAATCTCCAGCATCTGAAGTCAGTCAGGGAGAGACGGAGTGCTGAATCTGCCTATAATTTCAGGCATCATCCACCAACTGGGTTCACGGCTAGCAAACTGGACTGGAGCTGCTTTCCTGAAGCGTACCTGGAATCTTGCTCTTGAGGGCAGGCTGGGGAGCACCCTGCGGCTGGCTGTGCTCAGCACCAGACCACTAGTGCAGAAGATGGAATCCCTCTCAGGGAATCCTGAAGAGAAAAGAAGACAAGGGAAAAATCAGCTTATATGTACCAACAGAACAAAGGCTTCAGAGTTTGAGAGGCAGGCTAAGTAAGGAGACAAAAGAATTCTGTAATAAGGTGAGAAATTAAGGGTGCTAAGTTAGCCAGAGAGGGAGAAAATGGCTATGGGAGTGGCTGGTGTTAAACACCAGCAGCATCACCAGTATACAGAGGAAAAGGCGAGTGGGGTTGGGTGGGGGCAGATGGTTGAAACAGCAATTCAGCAGTTAGACAAAGCAGTTTTTAACTTCAAACTTTGTTAATACTTAAATAGCTTAAGGCAGTTGAAACACTCTAAAAATGCTATAGTTTCCTACTCTTAACTATTCAAAAAAGGGGTTGTAGTTCCCTACACTAAAAATTCAAATTCGGCAGTGGGCACAAAGACACATCACAGATTCAGTTGCAGAGGTTAGGAAAAAATAAATTTAGGCAGCAGACAGATGAGCTCCAGGGGACTGTGCCAAGCAGTTCAAATCTCCAGGAGCTGAAGCCAGTCAGGGAGAGGAGGAGTGCTAAATCTGCCTATTATTTCAGGCACCATCCACCAACTGGGTTCACAGTTAGCAAGCAAGAATATACCTAAGGTATTTTATAGAGTTTTAAAGAGTTCATTTTGGATACCTGGTTAGGTGCCCTTAGGCGAAAAATATATTGCATCCCCCTAAAGAGAATATTATTGGAGCCTGTACATTTGGGTACACTAGCATAAGGTTCACAGTTTGAATCCCCCCAGAACCTGAGACCAAAGGGGATTCGGATCCACAAGCAGACAGGAGGGTTACCCTGTCTGTTGTCTGTTCACATTACTGCATTCGGAGGTTGGCACTGTGGGAGCAGAGGGCCTGACCTGCTGAGTGCGTTTGTGACATTAGTCATATACTGTAGATGCAACACCAGTTCAGCAAAGGTCTAATAATGCTTCATGTGGTCTAACACAAATACAAATATTTAAGATTGATATTTGCATTCCTGTGTGTTTTTTTTTTTTTTTGCAAAGTGCAGTATTTGTTTGTGTGTGTTTGTCCCAAATCATATTTTTATTGTACAGCCAAGTCAATAGCAATTTAATTTGAGATGTGTAGCAGGAATTTAATATTACAATGGATGTCAGTGTTACATGTACACGTACTGTACACCATCCGAAGGGTTCATTGGCAGCTTTTGTATTACTTATCAATTTAAAAATCTGTCATATGTAAAAATAAGATTCAGCAGATGAAAAAAAACAAAATAAAGAACTAATTCCAAATGGGAAAAAAAACATATGTTAAAGACAGACTTGTTGGAGTGGCGTCAAGAAAATAATTATGATGGCAAGGAAGATGCATAAACAACAAAAATAGAAAAATATTTAGAAATTCCAGTCATGTTATCCTGTCACATAAATCCATACCAAGTTAAAATTGAGTGTACACCAGGTAAACACTTGCCCAGATTGGTTGAGGATGTGCAGGATATTTGGAATAATGGAGAACCTAAAAATGAAAATGAATGCTCACAAAATATAATTGAGGATGTGCAGGAGATTTGGAATAATGGAGAACCTAAAAATGAAAATGAATGCTCACAAATTATAATCCATCAAGGGTCAATATTAGATGACATACAAATGATTTTATAAGAACTTACAAACAGAATAGAAAGGGGTGAAACTCATAAGCAGACTTCTATGATTCTCACTAATAAAAATATAATTGAGAGAAGCACATATCTTGTGGAAATTGATGAACTGCTGATTCCATATTTAAATGCCAATCTAGCAGAAACCAAAGGAGAGTAGATTAACTATAGTGATGATGTGCAACCGCAGGTTATCAATGCAAAAGAAGACCAGTCTAAAACTGATGCCCAACAACAAAGAAGGAATTTAAATCATATGATTATCTCAAAGGTGTGCTTGGCTCTTTAAGAACAGAGATGGGAAATAAGAAATGTATTATTGTAATTAAAGATGTGATTGAGAGAAAATTGCTCAAGGAACATATTGCCTTTTCTCTGATAAATTCCAGTTATGCAGTTAAAGAAAGGAAATCACCAAATGATAGAAAAGGTAACACTAATGAGAGAGAACATTTCTAAAGGACCATGTTGCCTTTTCTCTGATTAAAATTCCAAAAATGAAGTTGAAGAAAGGAATGCATCAAAAGAATAGATAAGTCAAAGTTAAAAATAAAATAAAAATAAATTATTGAGATTAAAGACATAATTAAGAGGAAAAAATACTCAAGTACCATATACAGTGGTAGCATGTGGAATGTCTGAGCCTTCTGTTTCGTGGTATTTTTTTTCACATTGTCCATGCCACGAAAGTGGTTTTCACCATGTCACCAGTGTGGCAGCCTTTCTCTGTTTCAATTATTTTTCCTTTTGTTTTTTGTAGTTGAGTACTGCAATTCTGTCCTTGGCCCAGGACAGCAGATGAGCTTAGAGCTTGTGTTACTGTACACCTATCACCTGCTAAGCCCCTGCTGTGTTACACTGTGGCAAAACCTTTTCAACTCCTTCACTCTGTTGGTTGGGGAGGGTAGCTAAGGATAAACTTGTTTATTGGGCACCATCTCTATGGATTGTGGAAGCTGAGGTGAAACATATTTACTGAGTAACCAAACCAGTAGGGTTGAAGAAACCAGATTGTGTGGTTCTATATAAGAGGAGTTTCTGGCTCAGAGTGAAACAATAGTACAAAAACAACAGTACAGTGGTTCGGATCCATCTTGCTGAGACGTGCTACCCTCTATGAATGGTTCACTCTGTGGCTTGGGAGGGGATGAGGAGAAACATGTTTATTGGGCACCAGCTCTGTTGGTTGGAGGGCCTACAGGAAAATGTTTTTCTGGAGCACCTCCACCAGTCTCTATTACTGTTATACCATACTGTACTGTTGTTCATCCCCCAAAGCACCACACATCTTACGTATGTGAAAAAGATATTAAACATCAGTGGAGCTCAACATGGTACTTGTTCATTCTTGTCAGGCGGGGGGGGTATCTTGCTGAATATCCTTTTGCTGTTGTCAGTGTGCAAGACACAAGTGTACAAAGCATGTCTTATTGTACTACAGCACATCATCATCACTGTTCATTTCTGCACAGTCTTCAACGTTAATCCAGTGACTCACCTCATTACTGACAAGTGACCATTCCTGGCCATAGGTATCCACACAAATATTCCCTTTCTGCTTAAGAAGGGAGGTAGACATGTGCCATCCCTCACTAATGGCCAATGCCCACTGACTACTATCCACCCCTGTCCGCCTCATCCATAACAGCACTTAGGATTCTATTTTCATCCTGCGATGGCACACAGGGAATTTCTGTACAACAGGAATGTTTAGTGCAGTGTGAAACAATAACATCTGTGGTACACTGGTCCAAATCTATCTTGCTGAGGCTTGCTATCCTCTGCAACCCCACCCTTTCCTTCAGATATACTGTGCAGTGCTAAGGACTACCTCAGGTACTGTCCACTGGTACAGTATCCCCCTCTGCTACACAGCTTCTTCTATTCTGTACCTATAGTTGTAAATATGTACAGTAGTGTACTTTGTGTCATTTGACTATTACTTGTTATGTTCCTTTCCTTCCCCCTTCTCACATCATCAGGCCTCATCGGTAAATAAGCCTTGGACTCTGATTCACAGTTGTCTAGCGTCTATTCTGCAGCATTTGCATGCACATTACAATACTTACAGTGCTAAGCACTACCCTCCAATCATTTTATATATTACTTATTTGAAAGTTTGTGACTGGGCGAGGCACACTGAGCCATGGCCTGTATCCAAGTGCAACACAGGGGAAAGGGAAGGAGAATATGTGTACAGATGCTAACTAACATACAGAACCAGATTAAGCTTTTGGTGGTATTTTAGTGACTGGGGGGAAATCTGGCCAGGATACCAGGAAAATTCCCCTACTCATTAGTAGGGGGCACTGCTGAGTGCTGCAGTTGGCAGAATGGCCAACAACTCCGGAGATGGAGGAGGTGGAGGTGAACAGGATGACGGGGCATGGAGCAGTGATCTTGGACCCATATGTTTTGAAATTTCAATGGATGTACAGGGCCCAGAGATTTGTATCCAACAGGAGGACTTACTTGGTTAGGGAGACCAGGCTATCAATGAAACTCGAAGTGGGATGCTTCGGGTTCCTTTTGGAGCAGAGATTACAGAAGAGGATTTGTGTTCTTCCACAACTGTTTTTTCTAAGGATCAGAAGCAGACGAGGGCATGGCTGCTACAAATGTTGACAGCTAAAGATGCAGAACTGGATGACTACCCCAAGCATACAGGGCTTGCAGATCAGCTATGGGGTGCAGCAGCACAGAAGCACCGAGATCAGAACACTGCATTTGCAGCAAAGATAGTTCATTGAACACCTATGGAATGGAAGTTGGGAAGGGAGCCAGATTGTCCTGGGGCTGCAGAGGGCCCATGGTCTACAGACAGAGCATTCTCAGAGGCAGGATGGCAGAGATTGGTGGACGTTACTCACTGGGAGCCAGGAGAGACTCCTACATTGACTGTGATCAGGGACGCTGCCCTCCAGTCTCAGCTCAAGACACTGCAGGATGTTAAAGCTTTTGCAAGCAGTATCACAGAGGTGACACATTCATATGATGCATCCATACCAGAAGTGGATTCGACTTTAGGGAATCTGAGCACTGCTACCAGCACCCCTGCTGCTGGAGCAGCAGAAGCTAACATAGTCAGTTCTTTTCCTACTCTTTTCTCTTAAGATTGCTATGGACAGTGATCTGGGGATACACCAAAAGATACAGCTTGGCAAATTGGTTCCTCCAGCTGCTCCAGACATGAACATGGAAGCATTGCATGCTGCAGTGTTTAATGGGGACACGGAGTCATAATGTCACAAGACATTATGCCGCATGGCTAAATCGTGCTGCCAATAGAGAGCAATTTATGCCATGCAGCATAACTCTTTTTTCTGCCCCCAAACCCCCCATTGTGGGGGGCTGTGCCCCTGAACCCCCCCCACTTAAGATTCTTAACTCCAGAAGGGGGTCCAACTCGGGGAGTGCACAAAAACTTAAAAAAAATAAAATTTCTGGGACTGGGAATCAAACCCAGTCCCAGACACAGTGCTTGGGTTTCTGCTGTAGTGGCTCTGTCCAGTGAGCCACAGCAGCTACTTGGCAGAACCCACTCCCAGCAGAGGTCTTATCCTCTGCCTGGGAGTGTGTGAATGGTGCAATATCACATACAGCAGTATTCGTGGTATTGTACCATTCGCTGTCCTAGACAGCGCTATTACAGGTGAGCTATATTGTTGTACGCTATTAAGAGTACAACATTACGACCCGGTAGGTTTAATGGGGACAACTGTTTACAACCATCTGTTGGATTGGCTATTGCACAGTCGATGGACATACCACTGCCAGTTCTTCCCACCTCATCTTGAGCTGACATATGAAGAAAGAGGAAAGGGAGAATCCACCTGGTCCCATTTCTTCTGTTGGACCAGTCTCAGTGCCCCCCGCCGGGGGAAATCATTTACCACACACTGACACTGCTTCAAGAGTTCCTAAACTGACTGCCACTGGGCCTCATGGCAATCCTAATTTTAAGATTTCGTATCTATTTGCCAAACTAGGGAAGCCTACCATGAGATGCTATACACATTGAATACAAGGGTGGTCTGGAGGAGCCCCCAGATAGTGTGTTAGTTGCACGTAAGCTGCTTAAGGGTTCCACGCACTTCTTTGCCACAGGGATTTTTGCTCCTATTCATATCTCTGGGGATACCAATTTCAATGTCAGATTTAATAATGTACAACAATTGGAATAATTTTGGCAAAAAGTTCCACCAATTTAAAGGAACACTGTCAACCTTTTTTGCATCATATTATTTTTAGGTAAAACCCCACATTTTATGATTGCTTACTTTCTCTAAAATTCATTGATGTTGCTGGTTGTTTTGTCTGCTTCCTTGCTTAGAAGAACTGAAATGCACGGTAATGTATAGCTATGCCCAGCTTTGTTTCACTTCAAATCATTGAACTACTCTTAGTGCACACTTCCTGAACATTAGAAACACTCTCAAACAGTACAGCCACTCATGATACAATAGTCACCACTGCTCCCACTGCATAATGAGTCACTAGATTGTGTTGGAGGTGTTCCTGAGTCCAGGAAAGATGCAGTGGGAGTTGGTCAAGAAATGTAAACAAATATGTTTTGGTGTGGTAACATCAATATGGTAGGCAGTCACTTTTTCACTTTTTAGAAGAAAAAAGGGATCTGCATCAAACTACCAGCTGCATCTAGAGTATCTATAGAATAATAACAATCATAAAATGTGTATTTTAATCTAGGGACATATTGAGGCTTATGGGGGTTGACAGTGTCCCTTTAAACTTACCCCTCTCAGGACCCCCTACCTTGCCATACCCCTGATAAAACCCACTTAAAAGAACATTATCATCTTGTACCACAACAAAACATCTCAGATATTCTTTACTGGGTGAAGCAAAGGGTGGATGTCATAGACAGACCACTTCCCATCCTTAATGTGGAAGACATTTGGATAGGGGGGATGGAAGATTAGAATTAAACTACGGTCTACTGACACAGGGACTCAGTACCTCCCCAGTTGCTTTTATCTTGGCCAGGACCAGAGATTTTGCTTCCACCTGGGGCAACCAAAAACATGACGTAGGTGCGTCTGTCTCTCTCTGTCCCATCTAAGTAATGTTTATGACACAGTGGTTTGTATTTCTGTTTGCAATTTGGTCATTCAAGCTCCTTTTGAGTTAATCCTGCAAATTGTAACCTTTGCAAGGAACCAGGTCACTTGTTTCTCCAGTGCACCTAGGCAGTCCATTACTCTAGCACTTTTTATGGCAAGGATGACATGGTGCATGAGGCTCAAGCAAAACATGTCCGTGTACACCCCAGGCTGCAGATCTCTCCACACAGGATACCTGCCAGCATCCATTGGACTCCACCACTCACATCTTTGAGCAAGCTGGGTCAGACATTGCACAGGTTGCCACCCCAGAGGTTTTCCCAGTTCCTCTTGCTGATAGACCCAGTTCTTCTTGTGTTTCTGTTCTTCAATTTAACTACTCTACAGAGGACCGTAGGGTGGATGGGTCAACTGGGCAGGATGTGAACATGCCCCCACCCCCGGTGCCTTTGGATGAATATTAATTGGTGACAGGGAAAAGGAGATTTACCAGAAGCTCCCATAAAAAGAAATTCACTAAAACAGACAGCATGGAGCTTCAGAATACCTTCTCAGAGTTATAGAATCATACAGAGGACGAGGGTGGAGATTCAGAGGCCTCCTCTGTAACTTCTTCACAAAGAGGCACCTCTGATATGGAGGGTGACTTCACAACTAGATTGAAACTAAAGATACGGACCAGAAAAAAAGATCCTTAAAATGGACCTTCTGTCTTCTCTCCCTCCTACTAAATAGAGCCGCTTTCATTGGACACTATTAATGTTCTGACTTTAAATGTTAATAGCATTAAAAATCATACCAGGAGAAGCATCACATTTCTACCCTTTATCAGTTGCAGGCCCATATTATTCTTTTGCAGAACACATGCCTAAAATCAATCACAGACATTTACCAGGCCTAGAAGGCGTGGCCATGGGGCCCATCCATTTGGTCCTTAGGTGAAGACCCTTGTTCTGGGGTGGGGATCCTTTTTAAATTTTGTTACATTAAGATTCAAAAAGTGATAGATGTAGATCCTGGAAGGGCACTTTTATTGGAGATACAATATCATGGGCAGGCAGTCCAGCTCGGGATGATCTATACTCCACAAACCATATTCTTCAAAAGTTTGTTGTACTTGAGTAATGTATATTTACTATATATTTGTCATTGTCTTGTATGAGTTTACTTATGCTGTATAATAGAGTATTTTTAGTGTGTAACTTATATTTTAGTATAGTAGGACCCCATTGAAAATGATCTTTGGTTAAACTGGGTTAGCCTGTTTCTGACATCAGACTAAAATTGTACTAACTTACTTAACTCAAGACCACTCGCATCCAGTTGTTTCAGTTGGTTCAGCCATATTTACACACTATTAAGAAGCTGGTTATTGGTGGGGATTTTAACTGTCCACTTGGCTTGAGGGATAAAACTGGGGACACAGCAAAGTCGTTCTGTGATACAAATGCATTAAGCAATATTCTGAAATCGGTAGGATTAAAGGATACCAACCAATGCATTGGGAACATGAGGGGTGGGGGTGCACACCTACAATACATGGAAATTGCCCTCCCACATTGATTTTGTTTTTGTATCCCAACACTGGGCTATCAGTGACGCCATGATACATCCTACAGTAACCTCTGACCATTCTGAATTATTGGTGACCTTGGGAAGTTTACAGATGAACAATTTAAGGACAGGGTACTGGCAAATTAGTAATTCTCTTTTAATGGACCCAGAGGTTTTGAAGCAGACTAAGGAATTTATAAAGGCCCGGGTGACTGTACCAGTTTGATATGACTCAGTTGGGCACTGGTGGCATGACACTAAACTTGGGATGAAAATCTTGTTTTTGAAAATGGGATGGGCTAAAGGGAGATCTGATTATTTCAAGTTTTTGAATCTGAGGGCACAATTGTTCCATCCTCTGTCCTTTCAGAATGAGGAGAACTATGCTTTTACTGATCAGATCTTACTGGTAAAACAGGAAATGAGGACATTTTTATATTTATCTATTTTATTTAGTTTTTGATGACTGGGTGGGTGTGCTAGACACAAGCTGTGACTATTTTAAAACATGACCCAGGAGGTTACAAAGTTACAAACAGTGTTACATCAAAGTAACATAGTTTCAGATTAGGAGCATCAACACAGTACAGTACAAACAATGGTATAGCAAGGTAAGGTATACAAATTAACAATTACATTTGGTCATAGACAAAAATTGACATCACAAAAATTGTGTGGCAGGATTTAAAAACAAATGGTAATACAAAGCAATAGAAAGATATAGTAATTAAGGCAAGTGCTATAACAGTTGTCAGCAGAGAGCCATGTTATACAGCATATATACATGAGTCACCACTGACTCCGCACCAGCTGGGCAAAAACAGAACTAAATGGCATAAGAATCAGTTTACAGATAGCACCATAAGTACTGTGAGTAAACCCAATGGTAGTAACAGTGGAAAGGGAAGGAGATAGGCATAAGTAGGGAGGGAAGGGGAGGCTATAATCCAGGTGGAAAGAGAGGCGGGTTGTTTAGAAGAGGATGTGAGTGTTAGGGTTGCAGGTTGACAAGATTAGGGAGGTTTAAAGAAGCTGCAGGATTCAGAGGTTGATGAGGAAGTTGTGTAGTTTGTGTTTGAAGATGGCAAGTGTGGGTGCAATACGAGCTTCCATGGATATGGCATTCCAGTTCTTAAGGGGCACATGAAAGAAAGCAGTGCCACTCTTTGTGGTTTTGCACCTGGGCACGTGTAGTAAGGATAGGTCAGTGTAAGGTAGGCCATGGGTGGAGGAGTGAGGCATTAGAAGAGTGTTTAGTGACACTGTGGTATTAGATCTGATTATGTTGTTGACCAGGGAGCAGAGGAAGAGGAGCTGATGGGCAGAAGAGGAAGGCCAGTTGAGGTCAGCATAGAGTTGACAGCGGTGTTTTAACCGAGGGGAAGCAGAGACATATTGGTAGATGTTGTTTTAAGTGGTGTTCTATTTGTGAAGCAAGGTTTTAGAGGTATGGATGTAGGTGACAGAACCATAGGCAAGTGATGGTAATAGAATACCACGTGCAATTGCCAGTCTAGTGGAGGGAGTAAGCACAAGTCTTGTTTTGTAGGCAAACCCAGTTTTGCTGGTTACTGCCTTGCAGGTGGCCTGGATGTTTTGTTCAAAGTCTAGTGTTTCATCGAGTAGTACCCCAAGGTATTTGAATGCACTCACAGTATACAAGAGAGAGCCATTAAGACCAGGAATCTTAAGCTGATCATGACAAGTTTTCAGTTAGGCTGCAGAGCCAAAGAGCGTGGCCTGTGTCTTGGAGATATTTAGAATAAGTTTGTTGTTAGTGAGCCAGGATTGGACATAAAGAAAAGCAGAGGATAGTTTCAAGTATATGTCCTGTATAGAGCTGGAACTGTAATACAGGACAAGATCATCTGCATAGAGGATGGTCAAGCAAGAGAGGATATTGAGCACAATCCAGTTTATGAAAATAGAAAAGAGGAGAGGCCCCAGTATTGACCCCTGGGGGGATGCCGTGTTTAACAGGAGATTCATCAAACATTGCAGAGCTGAATTTAACAACTTGATATCAGTTGGATAGATAGCTGTTTATCCTGGTAACAGAGCTTTGTGAGAAGCCAAGAGATGTAAGATTGGTCAGTAGAAGGTGGTGGTCAACCAGATCAAAAGCTTTTGTGAGGTCAATAGATATGGCCCTAGTTAGGAGGCTAGAGTCCATAACGCTAAGTATGTCATTTGTGAGCTGGAGCAGGGCAGTGGAAGTGCTATGCTCTTTATGGAAACCATGCTGATATGGTGAGAGCAAGTTGTAGTTGGAGAGGAATTCAGTGATTCGGATGGCTACAATCTCTTCAAGGATCTTGCTCCCTACCAATAGAATGGCAATGGGACGGTAGTTGGAGATGTCCTTTTTATCCCCTTTCTTGTAAATTAAGGTGATTCTGGTGATTTTCCAGATGTTTGGGACATGTCCTTGGCAAAGAGACAGGGTGAAAAATCTGGGTAGTGGTGCCACAATGATGGGGGCCACCAGTCTGAGCAGTTTTGGTGCAAGACCATCAGACTCAACTCCTCTGTAGTCTGAGATGGTTCCTAAATACTTGATGATGTCAAGTCTGGAGATGGCTTTAAGTGGAAAGGGGGATGTTTGGGCAAGTGGTTCTCAGTTTCATTGCTGTTTATGGGTGGTGATAATGGGAAAACTGCCATGAATTTGGAGAGGTTGGAGAAATTAATGTTAAAAGCATTAGCAATAGTAGATGGGTTGTTACAGTGGGTACCGTTCAGGACCATATTGTTATCCAATATAACAGGGCCACCTCCCTAAAGGCTGAAGAGACTTTCAGGACAGGGAACAAGACATTCTTTGGACATATTTAAGGACTGTCAGGAGGGAGCACACAGGAAACTTTGGACAGCTGTGAAGGATCCACATGGTGTTATTCGTATTGACTTCACTGACATCCTAGAGGTCATAACAGAAAAAATTGCAGACTGATTCTGGGGAACCCCACAGAGTGGGAGACTTCATAATGAATTTTTTTATCCCAACACATTATGGCATCTCTGGTCCAGTCTGACAAGACCAAGCTGACGAGACCCATTTCTCTCCCTGAAATTCAGGAGATAATTAGAGGCCTGAAAACTGGCACAGCTCCTGGTCCGGATGGCCTCGGTAATGAGTTTCATAAGGCCTACGGAACTCCGCTGGTACTTATTTTGCTGGAACTTTTTAATAATATGTTGGACAGTCTCAGAATCTCAGAAGGCACGGTGAAAGCCTTTCTGATACTTCTGTATAAAAAAGGGGATGGACCGGATGTTGGCAGCTGGAGACCAATGTCCCTATTCAACTCGGATATTAAGATTTTAACGAAAATCCTTTTTGCTAGGTTAGGCAAAATAGCATAGAAATTTATTGCTCATAATAAGTCCTGCACTGTACCGGGCAGATTTATGAGGGATAATCTGATTAACACATGGGAAGTCTTGTGGGGAGCAACCTCAATATCTTACATGGCTTTGTACTTTCAATAGATTAAGAGAAGGCCTTTGATAAGGTCCTGTATGATTATTTATGAAAGGTACTGGTGTACCATGGCATTCCTACAATGTTCATTATATGGATTACTTTACTGTACTCCAAGGCACATTTTCAACCTCTGATAAATGGCAGACTGGGTAAAAAGATTAAAATAGCCAGAGAGGTAAGACAAGATTGCCTACTTAGCCCCTTATTGTATTTCTTTGGTATAGACATTCTGATCAGGAGACTCTTCCACAGCCAGGGAGTACAATGCCTTAGGTTATCTCCAGATACACCTCCTCTTAAGATTCTGGCCTATGGAGGTCATGTGATGGTGATCTGAAAGTCGGCAGTACTCTGAAGCTGTTCCGCTCTCTCATCATCTGTAATTCACAATTAAAACTGATTACTATCCCCAACTACCTCCAGAACGGATAGTGTATCTTCTTTTCAGCTCCGAGAGAGTAATAGCGCAGGAGAAAATGGATGCTTACATGAGAAAAGCTCCACCATGGCATTCCCCACCTCCGAGCGCCGAAAAAGACAAGGCCCCTAAGCAAGCGAAACAGCAGGCCACAAGCTGGCCTAAATCCCCTATGGCGCAACCAGCACTATTGGAAGATAAATTTTTAGAAATTATGCAACTGATACAAGAATTAATAGCAGCAATGTCAGCGGATTTGCAGCAGATTAAATCTTCGGTGGCAGCATTAACCAAGCGAGTAGGGGACTCCGAGGTCAGAGTTACCTCTCTGGAAAACAAGCAAGGAAAAACAGAGCAAGATATTGTGGCGACAAATAAGAGGATGAAAAAGTTAGAGGATAAGATGGAGGACTTAGAGGGATGCAGCCATAGAAACAATCTAGTAATCATCAGTATTCCGGAGCATGAAGAAGGCAGTGCACCCATACAGTTTGTTCAAATGTTTTGTGAGAAGGTAGTAGGGCCCTCTCTGAACGGCCCTACATACATAGTTGAGCGGGGGCATCGTGCCTTATGGTCCCCACCAGCAGCCAGCTCCCCACCCAGACCTCTGATATTTATAGTCCTCAACTTTTTGGATAAACAATATATCCTAGCCAAAGTCAAGGAGCTCAAAGAAATTCAATGGGATGGCAAGCCAGTTAGGATTATGCAGGATCTCCCACACTCAGTGAGAGTCAAACGGCAGGAGTTACATCCAATTGTAACAAAATTAATTGCTGCGGGAAAGCCTTTCCAAGTAAAATATCCTGCTGCCTTACTGGTCAAGCATAAAGAGCAGTGGATTTCATTTGAAACCCCCGATCAAGCTAAATCGGAGCTCAAAACACTAATCCCAGACCTGTTTAAGTGAAACTGGGTAGATTTCCACATGAGAAAGTTTCAGAGCTGCAATCTGTATTTTATTGCCATGTCTGATGTGTCAGGAATTAACTGGCTCATTTGGTGGGACAACCAGAGCTGCGCTTTAAGTTTTCTTATACCCTGTATGGTAAAATTACACCTGTAAGATCTGCTTTAAGAACCGGCAGGGCTCTGCTAGTGAAGAGGTCTTAGGACTGCAACGCGCCTGCTTCTACTTGTAATACTGGTCTCCTGCTCATGATCTTGTATCCCTAGTTGGACAGTGAATGGATAGAAAAGGAGTTATATTTGAATAGTAAGTGTAATGCATCGTGACTAATAGAGTAACATTCAGCCCCTAGACGACTGGGGATTTAAAGGAATAGAACTGAAATGTGCCCTGAGGGGCTGTAGGACTCTTCTTGAAATTGCCTCGCATGTTGGCTGCATTTCAATTTTTGGCTGTGTTATTTTGTCAGAGGGGCAATGTATTCCTCAGCTGGTTCAGTCCTCACTAGTTTTTCCAGTTATAATATTAAACTGTTTGTTAGATGAACATACCTATTTAAAATCAGATGTTGTGGAATTATAGAAATGTTAGTAGAGCATCTTTGTAGGAATGTTCTGATGGTTATATCTTTATCCAGGGATGGTACAAATTGTTTCATTGAATAGGTTTTCAAAAGATAGTTTTAGATGTCCATTGGTAGTTGGTATGTATTTTTCAGGATGGGAGAGAGGGGGGGATGCAAAAGAGTGATGGACTTATTCAGATTTGTGCTATAACATCACCTGACAGTGTGCTTATGGGAGTACAGTTGCTTAGAACTGTTTTTTTTTTTTTACTTTTTTTGTATTAGTCGGGGGTTATAGGTATCATTTGATGTCATTTGTTAGAAAATGGGGTATGGGGTCGCCAAGTATTACAATAACAAATATGCATAAGATTGTACATGAGAATGACAAGGTAAACATATTTGTTCTATGTTGGTCAACTAAAAGTCATATACAGGATAAAATGTGGGGGGACCATATACTTGTGTAACCTGGAATGTTAAGGGAGCCCAGGATTGGTGTAAGAGGTAGGTAATTCTTAGGCACGTACATCATTTAAAGACTGGCATTGCGTGTCTGCAAGAGACACATGTAAAGAGGGAGGGCGTCCACCTGTGGAGAATAACATGGGTAGGGCAGGCTTTTGGAGTTGGGGTCTCCACATCCAAAAGGGGGGGTAGTTATCCTGATAGCGAAGACAGTACCTTTCAGTTCGGTGAAAGAATTTTGGGACCGGGAAGGACGTTACATTTTAGTCCACGGTACTCTTGCCATATACCCAGTCCTTATTGGAGCCATCTATGGCCCTAATAAGGAATCCTCTCTTTTTTTGCACGCCTTCTGAACCTGATAGTTAATGAGTCTACAAAATTTACATTACTGGGGGGGGGGGACTGGAATACCACCTTACATCCAAGTATAGATAGATCGAATTGGAAACGGGGAAGCCTAACTCCAACCCAAAGGGCTCTTAAAGAGTTTATGGATTTAGCAGGATTACTTGATGTATGGAGAATACTAAACCCCATTGAACGTCAATACACTTTCTTTTCTCCCCCCCATCATACTTATTCCCATATAGATTACTTTCTAATTAGTGATTTTGCTCTGCCGGGGGTTCTAACTGTAGATATTCATGCCAGGGTGATCTCTGACCACTCTCCAGTGGTGATTACCTATCTCTCGGGGCCAGGAATTAAAAGGGACTCCTTATGGCATCTGAATACCCAACTCTTGTAGGGTCCAGACTCTCTTAACTGTATAATTGATTTTATTACTTCTTTCCAGGAGACTAATAAGGGAACGATCAATAAAACAGACATGATTTGGGCTGCTCTCAAATGCGCACTCCGAGGCAAATGTATTAGTTTAGCCACTATTAAAACATCCCAATATAGAGTTCAAATCATTGAGTTACTATGTTCCATTCTGGAATTAGAAAAAATTCCAGATGCAAAATTGAAGGAGGAAAAAAAGAACTAAACTATATAGGCTGCAAACACGATATGCAGATTTATTGGCGCACAGAGCTGAATTATCACTGCGTCATGCTAAAATTAAATATCTTGAGTCCAGTGAGAGGGCTGGAAAGTTGTTAGCACTTAGAATAAGGCAAGCTGAAGCTGCCTGATACATTTCATGTCTCTGTTTCTCTAACAACAGCCAGATTTATACAGACCCTAAAGATATAGCCAATGGCTTGGGGCTTTATTACCACGTTCTTTATTCAGAAGACCCCAATGCATCTCCTCCCTGGGCTGCAATAAATAAATATCTGGATGAAGTCAATCTTCCCAAAATATCACTGGCACAGGAGACCCCACTTGGTGGTTATGTCACCCAAGAGGAAATACAACAGGCTATCAGTCAGTTGCCCACAGATAAATCATCAGGTCGTGATGAACTGCCCAACAACTTATACAAATCTTGTCAAAAAGTGTTAATCCTGATATTGCAGGAGGTCTATAATTATTGGTATGATAATGGCTTCTCTGAATGGAGCTTCTCAGAAGCACTGATTACCCTTATCCCAAAACCAGGAAAAGACCCCTTGTACCCTGAGAATTATCACCCGATCTCCCTGCTGAATTTGGATCTCAAGATCCTGGCAAAGATATTAGCCAATAGGCTATCCCTCACAATGGGAGAGGTTATCAGTACTGAGTAGGTTAGGTTTATGACTGGAAGGTCCTCAGGAGATCATCTGCATAAGTTACTGCATCTCATCTCGATTGCAAGGAACTCTGACATACCCGCAGCCTTAATCTCCATAGATGTTGAGAAGGCCTTCAACCGGGTATCCTGGGATTCTCTTTTTGAAACCTTAACCCGCTTTGGCTTCCCAGATGGATATATTAAGTGGATCTGTCTATTGTATGCCTACCCAACAGCCAGGGTCTGGTGTAACGGTATTCTCTCTAACCCATTCCCTCTTAGACGAGGCACCAGACAGGGATGTCCGTTCCCCCCCTTTTATTTAACTTTTATTTAGAACCTTTAATTCGCTGGCTCTCACTCTCACAAGACATTACAGGAATTAAAGCTGAGGCACAGAGATTTACACTTTCCGCTTACGCGGATTATTTACTCTTGCATATTGAGGAACCACAACAAACTATCCCCAGTGTGTTAAGAGAAATAGATATATTTTCGAAAGTATCGTATTATAAACTGAATTATTCAAAACCAAAAATTTTCCCACTGAATAGCTGGCTCATGCAGGCCCAAATAGCATCCTATAATTTGTCTTGGAAGTCAAAATCACTCACCTATTTAGGCATTAAGCTAACAAGGGATATAAATTCACTTGTGACAGAAAATTTAAGCACCTTGCTGCAAACATTGAAGGCAGATGTGGGTAGATGGGGATTACTACCCCTTTCCCTTTGGGGAAGAATCAGCTGAGTAAAGATGAATGTGCATCCCTGCCTTTTATATCCTTTGGGAATGATAGGATGTTACCTTCCTAAGGTCTGGTTTAGTAAATTGCAGAAAATGCTTAATGCTTTCATAAGGAGAGGGAAAAAGATTCAGAGGGCATATTTTAAACTCATGGCTCCTAAATCTCAGGGTGGACTGGCAACCCCTTCCCTTTTCACTTGTTATTGTGCCCAGCATGTTAGCAAGCTTGCTCTCTGGACATGAAATACGCCTCCCTTAGGATCAAACGGATAAGTCCCTCTCTGGGTCGAAGTAGAGAAATATTTGATATCTAAATATTATTACTCATTACCCGCCCTTTTACATGTTACTCCTTCTAATATTCCAAAGTCACTTCAAAATATGCCGCTAGGATGGTCGCTTAGAACAATTCACCAAATGCAAAAACATTTTTCTTTGAATTGGCATAATGCACTTACACAGCCAATTATAGGTAACCCCCATCTTAAAATTGATAACAAACCCATTTTGCCTTCCTTTTGGGCTCCTCTGAAAACCTGTGAGTTAGCAGACTTCTTCTGGCAAGGTGATTTGGTATCATTTTCCCATTTTCAATCTCTTCACAAAGTGCCAGACTGGCACAAATTCAAGTTTATACAGATTAGTCAGGCAGTTTCTGCCTTCATAGGAGGCACATCCTGCCAGATACCAATGGAACCAGATGTGCAGACGCTAATGCAGGCTGCAAGTCAGCCTCACCCTCTCTCTGTGGTTTACAAAAAATTGCAAGCATTAGATCCACATTTGCCCACTGGTATTTGTTATTATTGGACACAGGAACTCCATCTTGCAGGAGAGGTGGACACCTGGAAGAAAATCTGGCAAAATTGCTATAGATTCTTAAAACAGGACAGACTTTGGTTGATTCAGCTTAATATAATGCATAATTTGTATTATACACCAGTGAAACTCTTTAGAAGTGGTCATATACCCTCTCCCATTTGTTTAAAGTGTCACGAAACAGAGGGCATGTTGTTCCATATGTTATGGACCTGCTCAAAGGTTCAAATTTTCTGGCAAGCAGTTAAAAGGGTATTGGACCCCCTTCTGGGGTTGGAATCATCGTTTACTCCAGAGACTTGTCTGGTGCATTTGTTTCCCCAAGGGACGTCAAAAATTTGAAGGGCCCACCTTACCCTAGTGGCAGCAAATGTTAAATTAGTAATCATGCGGTATTGGAAAGATGACCAAGTACCCTCAGTTATGGAGTGGTATAGAGAGATGCTTTTGGCGTTACATTTAGAAAAACATATTGCTTCCATGCGACATAGTAATCATACCTACCTATGTCTATGGGGCCCATTGGATGCTATATTGATGTATTGGAAACCTTAACATCTCTCTTATAATGGTTTGATATGGTATAATAAAATATCAGTATACCTTGTCACGAAACACCTGGTGGGAGGAATGGGGGGATGGGGGGAGGGTAAGGATAGGGCATCTAGTGGTAGCTTGTATTTCTTTTGTTCCTTTGTACTGTGTAAAAATGGTAAAATGCTTGAACAGGAGGCAACTGTAATTGCTTTCGTTTATGTAAATTTTATTGTGTTATGTCACCTGTTTGAAGCTCAAAGAAAGCATATTTAATTAAAAAAAAAAAGATTCTGGCCTATGCGAGGAGCCCTGTATTTTTGCAGCTACTAAGCCTGCCTGTCAAGAAGCAATGCCTCAAGACTCCGTTCTTGGCCCTACTTTGTTTAATCTTTTTATATCGGATATGGATAGCTCCTCAAACAGTATCATCTCAAAATTTGCAGATGATACAAAACACGGGGGTAGAGTCGATTCAACAGCTAATATATTAGTATTACAACAAGATCTTGACTATATTGAACACTGGGCTAAAGTCAATCTAATGACCTTCAACTCTGAAAAATGCATAGTAGTCCATTTTGGAAAGAACAACCCACAGAATAACTATTATTAAATAACACCTACCTTAAATCAACATTCTGTGCAAAAGACCTAGGTATTCTGATAAATAATAAATTGTCATCCAGTAGTTACTGTAATAAAATAGCCAGAACTTCCAATATAATTATGAAACAGATTAGGAGAACATTTATAACTAAGTCAGAACATTGTTTGATACCCCTATATAGGGCATATATAAGACCACATTTAGACTATGGGTTTCCCTTCTGGAACCCCTATCTGAAAGGCAACATAGACCAAATGGAACAAATTCAGAGATGATTTACAAAAACAATCATGAGACTGAAGTAAAGATTATGACACTTGACTTCAGGAAACAGGACTCTATCCCCTATATCTAAGGAGGCAACAGGGTGACATTCTGCTCACTTATAAACTCTTTAAAACTCCATCCTTAATGAAACAATGTGGGTTAACATTTGCAAATAAATGTACCGTGGGCAGATTACATAATCAGCAGCTCAAAGTTCATTGGGCAACTACAAATAGACATGAAGACTTCTTTAACATAAGAACTGCTAAAAAATGGAATGTGCTACCACAGGAGTTGATTAACTCTACATCCTTTGACATATTCAAGTCAAAGCTTGATAAATGGTTAAATCTAACACACATTCAACATTGACCCACTGTTGTGGGGACAAATCGCAATGGGCCCCGAGCCTTCTTTTTGTCCTAGTAAATCCAGTAAATTCAGTAAATATTGGTAATGCAAAACTACTCTCATGTAGCTGGGGCATAGATTAATGTTCATAAAAGTAATGCGATTTGTCTTGGTAGGACAAAGGACCTGGGGTTGATGCGTATGCAATGTTCCAATTGTCCCTGAAGTGGACATTCTTGGGATACAGTTTGGTCCAGGTGACATGGACAAAACTAACTGGGAGAAAAGACTTGCTGTATGTAACAGTAAGATTTTTGCTTGGAAAATCCTGTAATGTTCTAAACATAAAAGAGTGTATTTGGTTAAGACTTTCATTATCCACCTACTATTGCACCTGAGCTCAGTGTTCCCACCCTCATGGGATTTGGAAGTAAAGCTCTTTAGTGTATTTTTTCTGATCATCTGGGGAAGTAGGCAAAACCATATCAAGAGGCAAATAACCTATTTACCTGTTACTAAAGGGGGCTTAGGTATGGTGAAAGCTGTAGTTTTCTTTTACTCCTTATTTTTGGCCACAAATTTCACCCTTTTATTCCAGGATAAAAAATTACTATGGGCTGCTTTTTGCAGAAACCTGCTCACTCCTATTCTTCCCCTTTGAAATGAGGAGAAATGGACATTCCACACCAATGCTCAAATTCTGCACTATATTTCCTTTGTATTGGCAAAAGTGAAAGTGTGGAAGTTACCTTTGGTAACCTTTAGTACAAGCCACAGAAGGGCCTTGTACAATTGGATTATGAATATGCATGTTTTTGAACTGGTGCAATTCCCCAAGAGTGCTGGGTGGAACACACAGATTACAACAACTGACAGACCCCAGACTACCCAAGTATATCTGGGACACTGTCTGGTTCACATGTCATGGAAGATTGGGTGTTAAGGATAACCATAAACATAAATCCGCTACTGAAAGATTCTGCCCTAGGGATACCTGTAACTTACTTCCTGAAACTCAAGAGCACCTCTTTCTTACGTGCCCTTATGTACTAACCTTTTGGGCCTTGGTAGCTAAAAGTTTGAAATGTCCTGTTTTCACAGAAATTTCTTATGATGTGTTAATTTTAGAACATTTTCAGGTGACATTGAAATCTTTTCATCCTAGCACCTTAAGACTCTTCTGTGGATTTATAAAGTACTAAATCAGGTGGCTGAGATGTCAATTTCTCTTGCAAAGGCATTATTTGTCTCAACTGGAAGTGCTGGGCTATATTAAGTCACAAATGATAAAAACTTTATTCACAAGAGGCAATATAATTTGATAATTCATGATTGTCTTCTCTTTGGGTACAATTTCTGAATTGGGTGACTTGAGGTGATGGGCACAATTTTTTTGTAATATTTGTATAGGATTGCATTTTCTTTTCTTAAGTTGTTATAGACAACCTCTGCATATGGGTATTTCAGTTTGTTGTGAATCTTTTGTCCTTATGTGCTGTATGATTTTCTCAAATAAAAACCTCCCCTACTCTTATCGAGAAGTGCAATGGGATCTTTAACATCCACCTGAACAACCACCAAAAAAGGCAGATGGGACCTCAGTTTAACATCTCATTTGAAAGATGGCACCTTAGGAGTGCAGCACCCACCTCTTGAATGTTATATGTGTAAACCTATTCCTCATGCACACCGAACCCAAGGATGACACAAGGGAAACAAAAACCCAGGGAAACAAAAACCCAGGGGAAGAGTACACAATGGGGGTGGGTAACAACAACAAAAATGGAAAGGGACCTAGGGGGTTATCATATCAGATGGCCTTAAGATTGGCAAGCAATGTGAGAAGGCAGTAGGGAGAGCTGGTGGGATACTGGGATGTATAGGAAGAGGCAGCACCAGCAGAAAATAGGAAGTTGTTATCCCTCTGTACAGACAGTTGGTGAGACCCCATCTGGAGTACTGCATCCAGTTCTAGAGACCCCATCTCAGCAAGGACACAGACAGGATGGAGGCAGTCCAGAGGAGGCAACTAAATGGTGCAGGATCTGCAAGAGAAGCCATATGAGGAGAGACTAAAGAAACTTAATATGTGTACCCTTGAGGAAAGGAGGAAGGGGGGGGGGACATGATAGAAACTTTTAAGTACCTTAAGGGAATCAACAAAGTCCAAGAGGGTAGCATCTTTCAAAAAAAGAGATGTGCAAGAACAAGGAGACACAATCTGAAGATGGGGGGTGGTTCAGGGGCACTGTGAGGAAGTTCTTTTTCACAGAGAGGGTGGTGGATGCATGGAACAGCCTTCCTGAGGAGGTTGTGGGGTATAAAACTGGGGCAGAATTCAAGAATGCATGGGACAGACATAAGGCAATTCTTGTGGGGGGTAGGAAGAAATAGGCTGTTGGTTAACTAGGATCTGCAGCTTATCCTGTAGGTAAGGAAATGGGCAGACTAGGTGGGCCAAGCGGTCCTTATCTGCCATCAAAGTCTATGTTTCTATGTGGAAGGCTACACTCCCCTGCCCTCCTGCCCCCTTACTAACTCTACCAACTCCAGGGGGCAGACCACGAAGAGGGGGATACAATGAGTTTGCTGAGTTTGCCATTCACCATAATCTGGCACTGTTTTGAATCTGCACCATTTGGGAGTTGCTGTTTCGACAGTATACGGAAATGAACAACCTACAGATTTGCCATTACAAATTCTTCTCCACTTTCATGGAAACAGATATTACAATTACACAAGCTTGGGGTGGGTTTGGCTTTCAGATACCAAATTCCATTACCTGTTTGTTGTTAATGACCCTTTTTGGGTTTTTAGGCTTATTTGAAACTTGATGTTTTCCTCATTTTTTTTTTAATATTTATTTTATTTATTACAATCCTTGGAATTAAACACATTTGAGCCATAAGATCTTTTACAAAGGTTCCTTGTCAGATAATGCAATACATTCAACTGAGGCAACAAAATAACATAAATAAGTGCATTAGTGCAGTTTAAACAAAGTCATACATGAGGCCACAGGCCCAGGAATGTAAACACACTGTTTAACTTAGTGGGTAGTGAAGATACTATATACAATAAACGTGAGCGGTACAAGCCAGTTGTTTTAGCAGTCAATAAGTGTGGATATAGTGGGAGTCCATTTGATGAAGCACACCGGATTGCAGCTTCTGTTCATTGCTCCAGCAACCCAACCTACTCTAAGTTCTTTTTTTGGCTAAATAAATGTGCTACACCACCTTTAATCTGCTCTAGTGGGAAGAAGAAAGTACTCACTTCACCTTGCAGCAAGAATTGGGCTCCATGGAGGTGGAAATGTGGAAAGCTCTGCCAAAACATACTCCCCTGGTCACGCCAGAGAAGGTCCTGAAGAAACCCAGGGCTTCCAGTAGTGTGGACACGCTGACATCGATGAGCCCTCCTCCCGATCAAGAGCCACTCACCTTGCGCCGTTTTCTCAAAGAGTTTAAATCCTTCAAAGCGGACTTGTATTCTATTACTGTAGAAATTAAATCTTTGACCCAGGCGATGGAGGATATGTCTCAGCACACCTTGGACAATGAAGTCTGGATCTGCTTGTTGGAAAAGTGGGCTGATAAAGCTGACCCTGAGCATACAGCTACCCATCAGAAACTGGCTCACTTAGAACTGAAAATTGAAGACCTAGAGGGCCACAGCCACAGGAATAATGCGGTCATCATAGGTCTTCCAGAGAAGGAAGAAGGGCTGGATGCTACATTATTTGTCCAAAAATTAGCTGAAAAAATTGCTGGCCCCTTGCCTTTTGGGTCCCACTATGTTATTCAAAGGGCCCACCGAGCCTTCTGCCTGATGCCACCGTTGGGGATGCTTCCACGTCCTTTGATATTCCAATTTTTGAGCTTTTTTGAGCACCAGCATTTTCTCACAAAAGTTAAAGAATTGGAAGAAGTGTGCTGGGAGGGTACCAAAGTCAGAGTAGCCCAAGACCTGCTGGCTTCGATATGACAAAAAAGTGCAGCATTCCATCCATTGGTCTCCAAAATCATTGCTGCCAGGATCAGATTTAGGATGACCTACTGTGCTAAATTTCAAGTTCTGATTGCTGGTAGCTGGGTAGCATACAAGGAGCCTGATGTGGCCTTAAAAGGTATCAAAACCACCCTTCTGGATTTATTCAAGGATCCCTGATCTGGTTGTCTGACAACAGCGGTCTACATATCGGCATAAAGGAATCAGAATAGTGTTGAGATATATAAAGAAAACCTTAGCATATACATGTGTCTGACTGTGTTCTATCTTTGGATCTTTCTCCAAGTGGACCTGGTCTCCATGTTGGCGAGTTTTCCATTTTGCCAATGCCCTAACTTGTTCACCATGGGCTGATGTCTGCAAATTCAAGGTCAGATAATGGACGTTTTATTATTCAGTCTTACTTTATTATTCAATTTCATTTTCCTGTCCTGGGGATGTCAGATGCCTGGCTATTAATGTGTGACTGGGATCTGCATTATTTGCTTTCCCTCTCGACCATGCACTCCTTCATGAAGCTGCAACTTACAATTCTCTCTGCTGGTACTGTTTATCCCTCACCACTAGAGAAAGTGTGGAACTTTTCAGTTTCCAGGGACTGCACTCTGCCTGAGTAGCCTTTTGCTTGGCTCAGCATTTGAACTCCGAGACTGCAGATCCCGAGAAATAGGGATGTAACTGCTGTATTTTCTTTTATTTACAGGATTTTTCTTTTGCATGATTTTTACTTAAATTTAATTGTCCTGTCCTTTGTGTTTTGAAGGCAGGCTGGGTCATTATTTCCTTTTCCACTGGTCAAGATATGTTCAGATACTTTCAAATGGTGGGAACTTGGTTACAAATTCTTTTATTTTATTACATAGCAGACCTTGGCCCGTTAACTTTGAAACTATAAGATGGTTTAATGTATTTTCTTTGTTATGATTGTTCTGAATCATACTATTTCCCGTTATGGTTACGCATCTGTATTTTCAAAAGAAAAGGACCTGCGCAGGAGCATGTACCCAGTTTTCTACACCACTAGAGTAAGGCCTTTAGCTATTCAGTTAGATTGTGTGTTAGTTGTCTTTGTCTTCCCATTTTTTAAGGATGGAGGGTTTTAAGATGTAGTCGGGGTACTTTGCTAGTTTAATCTGGCATGTTTTTTTCTAGTTACCCCTGCCTGGGGCGAAGAACCCAACAAATTACCTTCACAATTGTGTGATTTTAATCAGGGTGGCTGGAGGGGGAAAGGACAGGTTGAGGTGTTCTGTGAAACACAGTTCGAGGCAGTGGGAGGCAGGGAGGGTTGGGAGGTTTTAGTTTACAAGGACCTCTTTAATATTCAATGTTTACTTTTGGGGTTTGGGATGGGGTTAAGGGATCAAGATATGTTGGGATCCAGGGAAGGCCTGTGTGTGGACAGAATCCTTTACAACAATCACTTACGCAGTAGTCTCTTTCATTTCATCCAGGGGTACATAATTCCTAATTGCGTAGACTTATGGCTAAAGATTTAATGTTTGCCAACTGGAACGTTAAGGGAGCAAGGCATAAGCTGAAACAATATAAAATATTGAAACACCTACAGTTATAAGATAGATGTCGCCTTCATACAGGAATCCCACTTGTTGATTCCTGAAGCTACAAAGCTGAGGAGGCAACAGGTGGGACAAGTGTTTGTAGCAGAAGGCAATACCCAAAGCTGCGGGGTGATGGTACTGATAGCTAGATTTGTCCCATTTTTTCCAGTGAATGTTACTAGTGATCTTAATGGCAGATTTTTATTTGTTCATGGAAAATTACACACCACTGATATTTTACTGGGAAGTGTTTGTGACCCTAATAATGACTCTCTCGTTTTTTTTCTGCAGCTGGTTAATGCATTACTCCCCTTTATCTCACTCCCAATAATTATAGGTGGGTTGGGAATCTAAATTTACCATTTGACCAGAATAAAGATTGCACGAGTTGTAGATTTAAAGGTCTCTCTCCAGCTCAAAGGGCACTACGGGATATGCTAGAGCAGGTGGGTTTAGCTGATGTCTGGAGAATCCTTCACCCTTCTGATAGACGGTACACATTTACCTCTCCAGTCCACAGGACCTCCTCCAGAATAGATTGCATATTGATTTCACACAGTCTACTGCCAGGGGTATTGGATTCATCCATCCATCCAGGTCCCCGATCACTCTCTGGTTATGTGTCAACTCTCCTTTTCCTCCCTTCCCAAAAGTGGAGGGTGTTGGAAGCTTAATAACCAGCTCTTGAAAGACCTGGGCACAATTCAATATATTGCAGATCATATTTCACAGTTTGTATCCGTTAACTATAACTCCACAGGTAAACCCAATATAGAATGGTGTACCTTAAAGGCTTATTTAAGAGGTTTACTGATTGGCCAGTCTTCTAAATGGAAGAAGAAGAGAGAGGGTCACATGTTAAATACCCTTGCTCAAATCAGGAGTATTGAGGCCACATACTCCAGAACAGACTAAGCAGGAGCTTATAAAATTGAATGATTCTTATTTAGATCTTATGAGGGAGAAGGCAGAATTCAGGATTCTAAAAACTAATGCTTCATACTCTGATCAAGGAGAGAAAGCAGGTAATCTTCTAGCACTAAGACTTAAGCAACAAGAATCTTCTAGACTAATTGCTGCTATTCGATCACCCATCGCTGGATCATTGAAAACAGCCCCAGCCGATGTCACAGCAGAATTTAATTTATATTATAAGCATTTATATGGTCAAATGCCAAACTCACCTTCTCTTAACAATCTGGATACCTATCATAAAGAATCTCACTTGCCTTCCCTCTCAGAAGCACAACAGCTTCTTTTATGTGATCCTATTTCTCAAGCTGAACTATAAAGAGTGATAAATGAACTCCCCACGGGGTCTGATGGCTTCTCTCCTAATTTTTACAAGGTCTTTGCAAAACAATTGGTTCCCTTACTTTTACCCCTTTATCAACTAATTCTCTCTGGTTCTGTGCTAGATAAATCATTCTTCGAAGCCTTGATAGTTCTCCTACCCAAACCTGGTAAACCCCTTGATCTTGCAGCTAGTTACAGACCAATCTCTCTCCTTAATCAAGATCTCAAAATCCTCACTAAATTGCTGGCTGACCGTATAAATGTGATTCTCCCTGATCTCATAGGACCAGAACAAGAAGGTTTCATGAAGGGCAGGTCCTCATTTGACCAACTTTGTACTTTGGCCCATGTCTTCTCGGTGTCCAGGGATGTGGAATATCTTGCTGCCCTCATTTCCCTGGATGCCAAGAAGGCATTTGAAAATTGGAAATTTTTATTCTGTACCTTACACGCATTTGGCTTCACCCTAGAATTTCAAAAATGGCTTTGGGCATTTTATCAATCCCTGTCAACCTAGGTATCAAGCAACAGTGTTATTTCTGATCTATTCCCACTAAAATCAGGTACTAGACAGGGTTGTCCCTTATCCCCACTTCTTTTTAACTTATATCTCGAACCTCTTATAAGTAGGCTTGTTAGCTGTCCTGAGATTCAAGGTATCACTATCCAAAACTACGTAATTAAGGTCTCAGCTTATACAGATAATCTTTTACTTCAGCTGTCTCATCCAACTTTATCCATCCCTCCTATGCTAACAATTATCAATGAATACAGTACCCTTTCCAATTATGAGTTAAATGTCTAAAAGAAGGCTGTATTCCCTCTCGATCTAAAATTACTGAAACAGGAAGTCACGGCATTGGGACTGTCCTGGGAAAGGATTCCCTGACATATCTGGGAATTCATCTCTTGAGAAACATAACCCTTTTATGGAAAAGAAACCTGGACTCCTTACTGCTCACTCTCACTCTCAATCAAGATTTAAAAAGATGGTCCCTTCTTCTGCTGTCCCTATGGGGTAAGATCAGTCTGATCAAGATGAATGTTTTTCACCCCGTCTTTTCTATCCACTTAATCTTTTAAATTTATGGCTCCCCCTTTCGTGGTTTAAGAAAGTGCATAGTCTCATAGATTTTATTTGGGCCAGTAAAAAGCACATCTGGCCTTTTACAAATTAGCAGCTCCCAAAATTAGAGGAGGCAGCCGCCTCCCACATATTGGTCTTTATTACTGGGCCAGTCATACCAGTAAATATCTCAGATGGCTTGCTCCAGAAGACCCTCAAAATTCGTCCCATTATATGCCTCTCTGGCTTAAAAAAGAACTAGCCCAGATTACAAGTCATTGCCTCTCATCGTCTGCACTTTCATATACCAAGTTAATATGTCTCCCTATGCAACTTCATGCTAGCCTGATTGCCATCTCTATCAGCGTACACTCCCAACTCTGTGCCTTCATGGGATATGATCACTTTCAGGACTAGGCACAAGCATTAATAGATAACCCTAATTTTAAGATTGCTGGTAAAGTTATTTCTCCCCTCTGGCTTTCACGGCTAAAAGATTATTCACCCTTGTACTTTATAAATGTAGAGGGGTCCTGGTTATCTTCACCTGAGATCCTTGTCAAATTAGACATCCCAACCTTCAATGTTATTAAAATCTTCCAGGTCCATCATCTCTTGGTGAAAACTTTGGGGGCAGTTCCACCGCAATCTAAGGGACCTGCATTTCAAACTGAGGTGGTTCCTCTAGTTGGTCTCCCGCATGCCATGTCTCAGATATTTAATGCCTTGTATGACTGGCTTTATCCAGAGTACTTTGGTCCATCCATTTACTAGTCCTCTCTTTTCCCAGAGACAAGCATAAACCGGCTCATCTTATGGCAAGGATGCCATAAGTTTATCACCCAAGATAGACTTTGGCTCATGCAGTTTCATATCTTGCATAACCTATACTACACACCACAAAAATTGGCCAGACATGATATTGTCCTCTCTGTTTCCTGTACAAGATGTGCACAGCACTGGGCCCTTATTAAGCAGAGAGTCGACCCCCTCCTAGGCCTTAATGACTTGTTTACTGCCAAAATATGTCTATTAGGGGATTTCTCTGAGATTCTAGTCCTTGCCCAGTGGTTCTATATGGCCTTAATTTCCATGTCAATCAAAAAATTAGTATTGAGACACTGGAAAGACAATGAAGTTATTTCCTACACTGAATGGCTAGGGAACTCTTAGCTAACCTCAGAACTGAGAGAGCAATTGCAAGTCTCAGTCACACCACGGCTAAGTTCACTAGAATCTGAGGTCTCTTACAAGCTCTGTACTCCTTACAACCTGCCTAATATTAAGGTTTGGAATAGACAGCATATTGTTATTTGTATATTCATACCGTGCACATTTCGGGGCGTGGAGGGCAGTAATCAGAATTTGTCTTGCACTGTTTTTATATTGTACAATATCATACAGATTTGTCCTCTGTATGAAAATTGTTACTAAACCTTGAACTGAAAAAAAAAAAGTATGGATACAGTACAGTAAGTTTTTCCCTATATGATACAAGTGATTTATAAAAGTCCACCAATAAGATGAGAGATCAGCCAAAAGAGCCTTGTCTAGTAAGGAAAAATAAAAGAGTTATTGGAAGAGGCAGGAAGGGGCTGGGAGAAGTGGAAGGATGGAGATGGCAGGGTGATTCACAAAAGAAGGGGCAGGGTAAGGAGAGATTAGGCTTTAGCCCATCTGGACAAACACCAAGTGGGTGTGTAGGGGGGATTGATAGGATGGGGCTAGAGATAAAGGGAAAGAAGGGTGTGAGAAGATTGGTACCTGATCGGGGTAGGGGGAGCAGCTGAAGGGAATGAGGGGGGTGGGGGTAAAAGAGAGGTATAGGTGGGAAACCAACATGAGGAGGGTGGGAGTGAGGAGGTGATATGGCAGAAAAAGGGGAGGGGAAAGAGGGGACCAAGTACAGCAATTGGGAAATAGTGGTAGACCATTCCTGCTCAAATTAGGTAGGGCAATCACATCCCTCAAGCACTACTAGACATTCCTGCAGTCTGTGTTTGAAGGGGTCCAATCTTTGACTCAGATTGAAGGTCCCCACAAGTAGTGTTTAGCCAGAGTGGAGCCTGATATGCAAAGGATCTTTGACCCTGTGATGTGCAGCAAAAGGGCAATCATCCGGGCCCTGACCAGGCCACCAACCTCCAAGAGGACAGCACGGCTTGCTTTCCTGCCACAGCAGCTGCTGCTTCACTCTCCCCAGCTCCTTCTCAGACCCCTGCTCAGTTAAGGTAATTTCCTCAAATGCTTTCTCTGCAGCTTCACTTGCAGGACTCTGATTGGATGGCTCCAGTTACCCCTACCAATCCGCTTATGCTCAAGGCTCCTTTGAAAATCGGATAGCTTTTCTTTCCAGCATAGCTACTCAGGACCCTCCGCCAGGCAAGTGTACAGGTTTTTGACTTGATTTTTTAGCTTCTACTGTAGCTAATCCTGGGGAAATTGGTTGTTAATATCACTAGCTTAAACTCGGCTGAAATTTTTAACCACTTGCCTTAAAGTTAAACTGCTGCAAATGTAATTTTTTATGCTCAACTGCTAGACTTAAAATTAATTGTATTTTTTACTGTGTGAGTTTTGCCCTGCTATCCGACTCCTTTCTCTTGCTAATCCTCCCCCTTTCTCCTCTCCCTCCTTGTGAAATCCATGCCCCCTGATTTTCAGCCATTTCGGCAGGTAATTGTCTTCTGGCTACTAGCCCCCCACTGGTTTCTGTCTCCCCTGCCCCCCTCACCCATTGTTCTTTTGCTGCTCTAATTCTCTGCCTTTTCTCTGTCTATCCTCAGATCATCTGGGCCCTGAACAGGCCACCAACCTCCAAGAGAACGGCATGGCTTGCTTCCCTACCACAGTCGCCACTGCTTCGCTCTCACCAGTTCCTTCTTGAACCCCCACCTGGCTAAGATCATCCGGGCCCTGACCAGGCCACCAACCTCCAAGAGGATGGTGTGGCTTGCTTCCCTGCCATGGCCACCGCTGCTTCACTCTCCCTGGCTCCTTCTTGGACCCCCGCCCATCTAAGATCATCCGGGCTTTGACCAGTCCATCACCCTCCAAGAGTATGGCATGGCTTGCTTCTCTGCCATGGCCACCACTGCTGAGCTCTCCCCAGCTCCTTCTCAGACCCCTGCCTGGCTAAGATCATCTGAGCCCTGACCAGGCCACCAACCTCCAAGAGGACAGTGTGGCTTGCTTCCCTGCCATGGCTCCCACTGCTTCACTCTCCCCGGCTATTTCTTGGACACCCGCCCAGCTAAGGTAATTTCCTCAAGTGCCTTCTCTGTGGCTTCACTTGCAGGACTCTGATTGGATGGTGCCAGTTACCCGGGGCAATCCGCTTATCCCCAAGGCTCCTTTGAAAATCAGAGCTCTTTTCTTTCCAGCACAGCTACTTGGGACCCTCTGTCAGGGAACTGTATTTGTTTTGGACTTGATTTTTCAGCTTCTACTGCAGCTAGTGCTGGGGAACTTGTTTGTTACTATCACTTGCTTAAACTCTGCTGAAATATTTAGCCACCTGCCTTAAATTAAACTGCTACAAATGTGACTTTTTATGCTCAACTGCTTGCCTTAAAAGTAACTGTATTTTTTACTGTGGGATTTTGCCCTGGTGTCCCTCTCCTTTCTCTGGGTAATCCTCCCCCTCCCGCCTGTCTCACTACTTGTGAAATCCATGCCTCCTGATTTTCAGCCATTTAGGCAGGTAATTGCCTCTGCTCCTACCCCCCACACTGGTTTCTGTCTCCCCTGGCCTCCCCACCCACATCCATTGTTCTTTTGCTGCTCTAATTCTCTGCCTTTTCTCTGTCTCTCCCCAGATCATCCGGGCCCTGACCAGGCCACCAGCCTCCAAGGAGGATGGCGCGGCTTGCTTTCCTGTCATGATCATTGCTGCTTCACTCTCCCCAGCTCCTTCTCGGACCTCCACCCAGCTAAGGTAATTTCCTCAAGCTCCTTCTCTGTGGCTTCACTTGCAGGACTCTGATTGGATTGTGCCAGCTACCCCGGCCAATACGTTTATCCCCAAAGCTCCTTTGAAAATCGGAGCGCTTTTCTTTTCAGCCCAGCTACTCGGGACCTTCTGCCAAGGAACTGTACTGGCTTTGGACTTGATTTATTTGGCCCACCCACCCTCGACACTCCTTAAATGCTCTCCCTCCCTCAGTCATCGTTTTCCCTCAGTACAAATTACTACTGACGCCTCTTAAAGCAGCAAGCACCTATTCTGGCACTTGAAGTCCACTCTAGTGTAACTTATTATTTGCACTTCATTCTTTGCCCACCTCTAAGTAGTCACTTGGAAAATGAATAATCGCATAATCCTCCTTACCCTCGGCTCCTTGACTGGGCTACTAATGATGACTGACTTCTCGGCTGCCATCCTGGCAGCTGATCAGATTGGCCTTCAATCCTTTATGGAATCATTTAAACCAACCAACCCCCCTCCCAGCACAACTTGGCATGAGTCATCCCCTATGGGCTCTGCCATGCTGTTCTTACTATCAAACCTCGAATGTCGGTTGCTTGGACTTTTTGTCCACTCCCTCACATTCCAGTCCCCCCCACTGGTTCCCCCCTTCCTGTCCCCTTCTCTCAATACTTCTCCTTGCCGGTGATGTGGAAAGCAACCCGGGACCCCCTAACACCAGACCATACAAATGTTATCTTGGCTGGTTACTTGGGCTTAGGATTGCACACCTAAATGTATGTAACCTCCCATCTAAGATCTCCAAGCTTGAGGCATGGGTGGCCCTATATAAGCCACACATCCTGGGCCTCTCAGAGACCTGGCTGAAGCCACAGCTCACTGATATCTAATATCAAATCCCTATTTACTCTATTCTATGATTAAACAGGCCAGGAAGAAAGAAGGGTGGAGATGTAGCACTGTATGTGCTAGACCATATCTTAGCCACCACAATCACTTACTCTTGCCCCACTTTCGCTTATGAAGGACTTATTGCTGAGATTGTTCTGGGGACCACCAAAAAAACTTCACATAGGCTGCGCTACAACCCCCAATGCAGGGTGTCCAGGGCTCATTCAGTTTTCTGGATGGCCTTACGACACCTCCCCTCCAGAGACACAATCCTACTAGGGATTTCAACCTCAACTAAACTAACACCCTATACCTGAGTATACACATCTCCTAAAAACACACCAATTAGAACAAGTCATCTCTTCCACCATAAGATATCACATACGTGCAGACAACCATACCACCTTAGACTGGATTATCACAAATCAAGTGGACCTGGTCCTACAGGCAGGCACAATGTCCAACTCCATCAACGACCACACCCCTACTTACAGTGTCCTAAACACCAAATCAATCCAACCTCCCCCAAAACTCCTGTCTTTCAGGAAGTTTCACCGCCAGGACCTTGACTCCATTCTTACCGATTCCAGGACTATAAACTGGTCTGCACTCTACTCATGCAGAGATGTCTCAACTGCAGTCATATACTTTACTGATCTCCCATGGAAACTTCAGGACAAACATTTCCCAGTCACCACCAGAAGGGTCAGTGGTGGCAGCACCCACTGGCTATCCAAGGAACTACTGGCCCAGATGAAAATCAGGGACAAAACTTGGAAAGCCTATAAGTCTTCTCCTTCCCCCCAGCTCTGGAACGCAAACAGACAACTGTGCAAGTGCTGCAAGCAGGCTATTAAGTTGCTAAAGCACAAATACTATACCAGCTTGCAAAAAGACACGCTTGGTAATCCACACAGTTTCTGGGCCTCAATAGGGTCCCTCCTAAATCCTAACAAGCAGGCAACACAACTAAACTCACCCTCAAGTCCCATCACTGAACCTGGTGCAATTGCAGACACTTTCAACAGAATATTTATGGACCTCTCTCCCTATCTTAGCAAGGTCCCTACTCAGTCTCCCTCTGACCTGTATGGCAAACCTCAATGTTCTCAGCCCTTCGCTAGTACTGCACGTGCTCCTCCATTTTACTTTAGGGTCATTGGTGTAACAAACACTGCCAAACTCTTAAAAACACTTCCTACCCAAGGTAGCCCAGGTAGTGATGGTCTATACCCCACTTTCCTGAAATTGCTCTTCCCAATTATTGTAAAGCCCCTAACCTACATTTTCAACCTTGCCCTTTCATCTGCAACAGTTCCTGACTCTTGGAAGCACGCTCATGTAGTACCCATGTTTAAGGCTGTGAATCCTTTCACCCCAAAAAATTATAGGCCCATTTTCCTACTTCCTCACCTGAATAAATTACTTGAGAAAATCATTCATCACCAACTATCTTATCATCTGGAAAAAAATGACCTCCTGTGTCCTGTCCAGCACGGCTTCCATAAACACCATAGTACCTCCTCTGCCTTGACATTTTTCTCAAACCATAACCTTAGAAAAATGGACAAGGGTAGAGCCACAGGTGCAGTGTTTGTTGATCTGTCAAAGACTTTCAACCTCATAGACCACCGTCTCCTCTACTCTGCACTGTTAAACTTCAGCTGCTCACCTGACACAGTCACACGGTTCCATAGTTAATAATAATATTAATAATAATAAAACTTTATTTATTAAGCACCTTTCAAGCACCAAGGTGCTGTACAAATGAACAATAAAATCAGAAAAGTACATATATAAAATCAGAATAATAACAACGACCTCAAGCCATAAAAGCTTGACTCCACAGATGGGTCTTAAGTTCCCGCTTGAAAATCTCCATGGTCATGCATTCCTGAAGCCGACGTGGCAGAGAATTCCAGAGGGTTGGGGCTATAAACATAAAAGCCCAGGCTCCAGAAGATTTTAAAATAACCCTTGGAACCTCCAGCAACCCCTCGTCAGCCGAAGGGAGCTGTTGTACAGGGCTGTAAGGAATCAGAAGCTCTTTCAAGTAGTCGGGGCCAAGTCCATGCAGGGCTTTGAAGGTCAAAAGACCTACTTTAAAGGTGATCCACCACTGTATAGGCAGCCAGTGCAGATCGCTCAAAACAGGGGTAATGTGTATCCTTCTTGATACCCCTATCAACAACCTAGCAGCAGCATTCTGCACTAGCTGCAAGTAGTGGATATCAACCCCAGGAAGTCCTAGGTACAGGGAGTTGCAATAGTCAAGGCGAGAAGTCACAAAGTCGTGGACCAACACAGGTAAATTGCCAGATGGAACAAGGTGCTTCACCCTGGCAATGTTCCTGAGGTGGTAGAATGCAGACTTAATGACTGCTGACACCTGATAACGAAGGGTCAGCCCATCATCAAGTACCACTCCCAGGTTACGCACCCATTCAGAGGTAAGGATCTGATCCCCACCCCAGAAATAAACCAGAAGGCTGATCAGACCTCAGCCCCTCTATCCTGCGACCCAGGTCCACAACCATAACCTCTTACTGGTGTTCAACTTTAACCAGCTCGAATTCATCAGCAAGGCAGCTGTTAAATACTGAGAAAGCACTAGCCTGGTCGGGGCCAAAAGACTGGTAGAGCTGGGTATCATCAGCATAGCAGTGAAACCTCAGCCCATACCATCTTAAAATGTCTCTGAGGGGCAGCATATACACTGCAAACAACATGGGGGAAAGCACTGAGCCCTGGGGACCCCACACTGCAGAGAGAAAGGGTCAGAGAAAAAAATCCCTGACACAACTCTCTGTGTTCTCCCAGATAGGAAAGATGTAAACCATCTGAGCACTGTACCAGACAGTCCACAGATGGACTTCAGGCGCTCGAGCAAAACCCCATGGTCTACAGTGTCAAAAGCTGAAGAGAGATCAAGGAGAACCAAGATAGAATGGTTTCTCCGATCTATCACCATCAGGAGATCATTGAGCACCCGAACTAGAGCAGTCTCAGTACTATGCCTCTTGCAAAAACCAGACTGGAGAGGTTCGATAATGTTATAGATGGTCAAATGGTCTTCCAGCTGGTTTGCCACTACCTTGTCAATAACCTTTCTAATAAAGGGAAGGTTAGAGATAGGTCTGTAGTTGTCAAAAATATCTGGGTCCAAAGAAGCTTTCTTCAAAAGTGGAGCCACCACCGCTTCCTTCAGGGAGCTAGGAAACTCACCCGATTCTAGAGAGCACCAGATTATTTGAGCCAGAAATGGGCCCACGATCTCAACACAACCCAAAATCAGGGAGGTTGGACCTGGATCTAAGCTACAGTATGTAAGGCACATATCCTGGATGATCCGCATAACATCCTCGAACTTCGGCAGGTCAAAGGAACTCCACCAGGCCCGGGGTACCGTGGCCAAATGCCAACCAACTGCATCTCCCATAGAGTGTGTCTGGCAGATCTCTGATCTGATGTCAGCAACCTTATTCGCAAAGAATTGAGCAATCTCATCACACTCCTTTTGTGAAAAAGCTTGATGGAGCTGAAGACAAGCTGGGTTGCACAGCCTGTCCACAGTTCTGAAAAGCTGAACCGGTCGATTCTGAGTGACAGCGATCTCCCTGGACAGGAATTCTGCCTTCTTATGGGAGATCTCTGATTGGTAGAGCTGATAGTGCCCCTCCAAACTAAGGCGGTTGACCTATAGAGCAGATTTCCACCAACAACACTCTACCCATCGTCCCACACGTCGCAGCTCCCTCAAGGATCCATCAAACCATGGGGCCCTAAGGAGGAGAGAGAGGGGATGAACACGGACAGGAGCAATTGAGTCAAGAGCTGAGGAAATGGCCTGATTATAAGACAAAACCATCAACTCTGGACTCATGCTGGCAACAGGTCTTCAGGGCACACATCTCATAAAGGGCAGTATCGAACCATCTCCACAGGGGCAGACCTATGAAGGGGAGCACGAAAATTGAAGCCCACGGTGTAATGATCAGACCAACTGACAGGTTCCACCACCAAATCAGAGGTCTCAATCCCCAGGAGGAAAACCAAATCCAAAGAGTGACCGTGATTATGAGTTGCTGAAGAAACAGTCTGTGTAAAGCCCAGCGATATAATCAGCTGGAGGAAGTGTTTTATTTATTTTATTTTATATTGCAATCAGTTTACAACCTTTGAGCCAGAGGCTCATTTCCAAACGTACCTCGTCAAGAGAAGAGAAGATAATACAAGTACAAAATACATACAATAAGTGAACATATGCATAAAGATGCAGGTATACATGGATCCTGATTACAGTTTACATTGGTTGTATTATAAGGTGCAGATTCAGGTATTATAGATAAAAGGGGTTGGTTACAGGGTTTAGCAGCATAAATGTATGACATTTGCAAAATGAAACAGTCAAACAGGTTACACGGTATTAGATCACAGAGATAGTAAAACATGTGACAAGGACAGTACAGCAGGTAGTTTGATTCGGTAACAGTAGTGCATACTAGTAGGACAATTTAGCAAGCAGTATAATAAGATTCAGTCATACATGGTACGTTCTTGACAGTAGAGAAGGTAGGCAGTAGGATACTTAGTTATGTAGGTGGTAGGAATAAGGTGGTAAGGAGAGGGTGCAGCCCAGTGGGCATTGTCAGGACAAAGGGTGCTTGTACACCCGTTATGCACAGGTGCAGCAGCGCTTGTTGAACAGCTCACTTTTGAGTGCAGTTTTGAATTTGGAGATAGTGGGGATTTCAGAGATGGAGCGAGGAAGTGTGTTGTACCAAGAAGGGGCTCTGTGGCGGAGAGACCTCTGTCCATGTGAGGTCCTAGATCGAGGAAACAGGAAGGTGGCCTTGCAGGAGGTCCGAGTACCGACTAGAGGTTGGGCTAGGAGGAGGGAGGATGTCAGCCCAGATGGAGAAAGTCCTAGCAGGGTTTTTTTAGTTATAAGGCAAGTTTGGTATTGCAGCCGTTCGTCAAGGTTTAGCACTGTTGCCATGTCATAAAGCTGGCACGTATGTGTAAGCCTAGGGGCCCCTGTGATTAGCCTGCATGCCTTATTTAGGACGAGGCGGATTTTGTTTAGGGCAGTCGTGTTGGCAGCACCGTAGACAGGTAGTCCATAGTCAACTAGGGATAGTATGGAGGATGTAACTGCAAGCCGGAGGGCATCGGGGGGAGACAGTTTTTGTAGCGGCACAAGATACCAAGCCGTATATTGGTAGCAGAGGCAAGTGCTTCGATGTGGGTGTGGTAGGTGAGGGCTGAGTCAAAGGAGACCCCTAGGTACTTTTAGGAGTGGACTTGCTCCAGTTGCTGTTTGGAGTTGGAGAGGATACGGAGAGGGGAGTTGTAAGCTTTGTTTTGAGGGTGGGCAAAGAGCATGGTTTTAGATTTTTAAGATTTAGGACCAATCTATGCTCTTTAAACCAGGTTTCAGTGTCATTATAGGAACATTGCAGGCAAACCTGGAGGGAGGTGGGGTTACGGTCGGTGGCAAAGATGACGGCGTCATCTGCATACAGCAGAATTTTCCCAGTGCAAGCACTGGGCAGGGTGTTAAGGTATAGCGAGAAGAGCAGGGGTCCCAGGATGGAGCCCTGTGGAACCCCCAAGAGGATAGGACGTGGATTGGAAAGTGTCCCACCAATATTGACACGTTGGGAGCATGCGGATAGGTAGCTGGAGCACCAGGCAAGTGGTCCAGTGGCAAAACCAGAGTGACAGAGGGCGTCCAGCAGTAGGGGGTGAGAGACCGTGTCGAAGTCCTTTGATAGGTTGAGGAACACGGCCCCCGCCAGGGAGCCAGCATCCATGAGGAGTGTAGGAAGGATACTGAATTCAATAAGAGCTGTAAGTAGTATTGTGTCCTGTACGGAATCTGTGTTCAGGGCAGAGGATGTTGTATTTGGTCAGGTATTCAGTGATTTGCATGGCAACTAGTTTTTCCAGTGCCTTGGAAAGGGGTGGAAGTATGGAGATAGGTCGGTAGTTTCCAGCTAAGGACCTGTCACCCCCTTTATGGATAGGAGTAACAGTGATAGTTTTCCATGTAGTGGGGAATTGTCCCAGGCAGAGGGATTTGTTGAGAAGGCTGGTGAGTGGGGTGAGGACCTGATCCAGTACCAGCCGGAGAATTCTGTGGTCCAGGTTGTTGTCACCGGGACTGTTGCCTTTTAGTGCACGGGTCAGGTGCGGTCTGGCTTCCTGGGCAGTTACCCTACGTAGGTAGAAGCTAGGGCGATGGAGGGCAGGGGCAGGTTGGGAGGGTGGTTGGTCAAAGAAGTTACTGGGGAGGATAGGGCTAAGGCCAGTAAAGGAGGTGTTGAGGAGGTTTGCAATGTCAGCAGGGTCTGTAACGGTGGTGTTGTCAGTAGTAATCTGGGAAGAGGGAGGGGAGCGAGTGTTCCCATTCAGTTGTTTGACGTTGTCCCAGAAGGTACGGGAGCACCCCCAGGAGGCAGTGAAGGTGGCCTGATAGTGGTCGGCCTTGTGTTGACCAAAAGATGAGAATTTGTGGTCAACCCAGGCATTGAAGTCGCCCAGAACCATCAATCTGGGTGACTCCTTCAGTTACCTCTAAGGCAGGTCTCAGTCCGTCGTGATTGGTAAAAATTCCTCTGCTCCACTACCTACCCATAACGGTGTACTTCAGGGCTCAGTACTGGGGCCTCTACTTTTTTCTATGTATATTAATGACCTCCCTGCTGAAAGCATCACTTGCAAGTCCATCCTCTATGTGGATGACCTAGTCATATACCACAGTAATAATTCCATAGAGTCCTTGTCCGCCACCCTTACAGCAAACTTTGGGGCCGCACAAAGCTGGGTCCTCTCCAGAAACCTTCTTGTTAATGAGAAAAAGACAAAGGCCATGCTGTTTGGCTCTAAGCCATTCCTAGCAAAGATAGCCAGGTCAAAAACCCCACTCTTGATCACTACCCCTGCTAGCCCTCCACTTAAACTGTCCCTGCCTTTAAATATCTAGGAGTCATCCTAGACCCCTCCCTTACTTTCAATGAACACATCAGCAACACTGTGATGAAAATCCACCCAATATTGTGTGCTACCTACCACCAAAATCTACTTCTGTCCCCTGAAGCTCACCTAGCCATTGTTCAAGGAAACCTTCTGCCCCTCTTTGACTACTGCTCCCCCGTATACTCTACTGTGTCCTCTTCCCTACGGACCCGCTTACATACCACATACAACTCCATCTGCCGCTTTGTCCTTCAAGCACCTTTTATCACCCACCACTGCTCGCTATACCAGACCCTAGGGCGGCCCTCTCTGCAGGGTCATTTTGACTTTGCTACAGGCAGCCTCATTGACAGTGTACTCAGGAACCATCGGCTATCCCCTTATTCCTCCCTACTCACTAACAGAGTGGTATCTCAGAATCTCTGGGCCTCCTCCATTCCCCCACTGGAAGTCCCTCACACTACTACTTCCATGGGTAGTAAAGTTTTCTCTGTCTTCATTTGTCAATCTGATCATCCCCCTCCCATCAGTCTTTCAAGGCAAACTTAAGGGCGTGGCTCCAGGCCAAGGCTGCATGTACCTGCAGCTGTTCCCCAGGCAGTACCAGGGCCTGTATCCTGGCATAGCACCTATTCGAGCCCTCACCCTATCTCCAGTGCCCCTACCCTCTTGCACTGTTCTGCTCCTCTGTTCAATCTGGATATGACTACCTGTTTTAATTTGAACTGCTAGCAGGTTCTGCAACTTAACTTAAGTTGCATTTCTGCCTATGACTTGTGCCTATACCGCTCCTGGTGATAGACTGAACTCTCATTTTAACTGCATTTATTTCCTTGGCTCCCCAGTGACTGTATGTACATTGCATGCAATACTTTACCATAATCACCATGTTAAACCTTTTATATTGCATAGCCACTTAATGTATGTCACTACACTAGTATCTACTGATTTCTCTGAAGTATTTGTGCTATGTAATTTGACCTCATACCAAGTGTATTCAGCATTCCTGTTTTGTTCTAATTGTATCTCTGTATTGTATTGATGTTTGTTGTGTTTGCCACCCTGGTGGCCCAGGTCGTGACTGAAAATGGTCCTCTGGATCAGTTTGCTCACCCGGTTATCAAAGACATACATACATAAATAACTAAATAAATAAATAAATAAATATCTGCTTATCCAAACCTCTGGTTCGGTGATGGTTGGTCACTTGGCTGAGAAGGTTTTCGAGACTCAGAGGAATCAAGCCCAATGACGCCATTTTAGCTAGTAAGCAGATCTGGTACTTCAGCCTGCCCACTAAGTGAAGCCAGCCTGCTTGTCTGTACAGTTCACAGGCGTGCAAGAGTTGAGTCTTTTAATCAGTCTTTTTATCAGTTCTTTAATTGTTCTGTTGCTAGACAAGTTACCTTTAAAACAATTTGCCTTGTGAATTTGAAGGCTTTTACAACCCTAGGACAAAGACATTTATTATTATTATTGATCCTTTCTGGTTTTATTCATCCTCATCCAGGACCCTTTATTTGATAATATATTGATTGGACTGAGCAAAACCAGTCACATGCTCAGCATCTCCCCTCTCAATGCCCAGAGTCTACTCACCAAAAGAAAAAAACAGCTTTGAAGCATGGGTCTCCCAGAATTAATTTGATATTCTGGCACCCGAGGAAACATGGTTATCATGGAAACTTTATAACTTTGACATTGAGATGCAGTGCTATTCTTTTTTATAAAGGATAATTGGCAGAAGGAGGAAGGATGCCAAATTTATATGTCGAAATCCCTTACAGCTACTAAACATCCCTTTAATGCTTCTTTAATGAGTTGCAAATTTATTTCCATTGATCTTATTTTGGAGGCTACAAGAATGTAACTATTAGCTCTATTTACATTCTACCTGGCCTCCTTAAGGGCTGTCTTTATATTTTGTCTGTGTTTAAGAAAAAATTGGCCTCCAACATGAAGTGATTGATTGATTTATGGTGATTTAATTGGAATTGGGCAAATTTGAATAATGACAAATTATATTTGAATTTGGATTGCATCATATTATTAATGAAACAACCTGGACAAATGGCATGGGGTCATAATATCACAGACGATATAGCGCACATCAGAACCATGCACCAAACACATCGTGTTGCAACACAGTGGTGGCACATAATGCCAACCGCAACAGAAACATTGCACATCTGAGCGGTCTTATTGTTTTTGCATATGGCATATACACTCCTGTTGCTCTGAAGCACTATGCACCACAGACAGCAGTTCTTCTTGTGCAGTTTAGTCCACGCTATAATCGTCTGGTACCGGACAAACTATAAAACCAGTTTAGAAACTATTCTAGAAAGGATACTGGTCACTCAGTCATCCAAAACAGTTGAAGTTGTTGTGCTACTGGGCTGTATGAGTGACCCCTGTCCAGTAGCTGTACTTGGTTCTTCCTTCATATTAGCTAAGAATATAAAAAAGGAATTTTCTAATGTCTTTAATGATGAAATCTTAAACAGGGATTGGTCATTTTGAAACACTATAAATGAAAGGCTTGCGCTGTAGTTTGGTGACCAAGCAGCCAGCCACTCCCACTTCCTGAGCTATACAAGCAGTTCCTCTAAGCCTCACTGTGAAGCATTTTTTCTTTGCAGCCGAAGGCTTTGCCGGTTTGTCCTCTGAGCTGGTTGCCCCCCGCCCGCACCTGCTGATCTCTGTAGGGCTTCTGTGTTTATTTTCCTGCCTTGGTTTGTATTTTGCCTTCGGCTGTGTATGCTTCCTTCCTTTCGGGGGGCTTTTCCAAGCTTCTAGCTTATGTGCTATTTCAGAGCTCATACTGCTTGCTTTCAGTTACTCACAACTCAAATTACTGGCTCTGCAATTGCAAACCTGATTTTGTGTGTTTCAGCTCAACTAACTGTTCCATGGCATACTTTACTTTCACCTGACTCAGATTTACAACCTAGCTCTACAGCTCGCTGATGCTTGTTCTGATTACCTTATTGCAGCAATTTCAGTGCACTGCCTGGTGACAGTGCTTTCAGTACATTATGCCTCCTATTTATTGCAGTTGCAACCCAGTGTACTCATTTGTTTTCACTACTGCTGCACAGGCCTAATTGCTTCCTGCTACTGCTTGTTTACTCCCATTGTTATTGTACATTGTGTTACTCTGAGGTTAGCTGATGCTCCTGCTGAGGCTATTAAATTAGCTTTATATCTGCAATTAATTATGTTCTAAATCCTGTCTTCGCCACCAAAAATCCTCAGAGTCTGTCACCTTGATTTGGCTTTGAACTGTCTGGCTGGCTTGCTTCCAATTCAGTGTTGTTTAATTGCTATACAGTTTGATATGCTGGTTCACCTATCATGACTACTATATACTGACCTATGTGCAGTTCTACACTTGTTTACACAACTGTTACTCCTTGCTTATGTAATCCATTACTTCATGTATACTGCCATCCCTTCAGCTTCAGCCTGAGATTCTGCTGCACTCAATCTGCATTCGACCTTGCAAGGTCTCAGCACTCCATGCTCATTATGATCTCAGCATGCCATGCTCACTCAGCTCACCAGCTTTCAGCTCTCAGTCAATTTCTGGGGCATGCCAGCCATTTTAATCTGGTGCAGGGTTCCTGCAGCTGACGGTCTCGCTCTGCATTTAGCCCGCATCATCGAGCGTGTCCAACTTGGGGCGGGATCCTTCTCATCTGGCCCATAGCTGGGAATGTCCTCACTCCGGGCTTGGCTTTATCTGCCTGCTATGCCACAGCAGCTGCTGGTGTAGAATTTAAGACTAGCAGTAAAGGGTGGTTACGATGCTCTCCTTTGGCTCTAGTGTTCCACTATAATGGTTTGCCATTGACTTTAGTGGTTTCCCTAGCAAGGCACCTTCACCGCATTCTCCCTACAACTGCCTCTGGTTCACCTGGTTTGATTTAGGGTGGGTAGGCCAGGGGAGTGCCTCAGCAGTTGTTGCTCTCCTCCTGTGCCTTGGATGCACGTATTGTTGCAGAGTTTTCTCGCAACCTTCCACGACGTTCTTGCTAGAGGGTTTGAATGAGAATCCTCCTCCAAACTGGAATATTTTCCACCTCCCTTTAATTGGGTTTTCCAAATTGCAGCTGCAGAGCCATCACTAAATAAACTATCCCAAGCCTGAAGGGAAGGCAAACTATGTCTTGGATCCCCAGAGATTTCTTCCTTATAGGGTTTTTTCTCTCCTCTGTGCCTCAGGTCATAACACTTAGTTTAGTCATTTCTCCTAGTTTCTTTAAGTAGGTTCCATTGTTGGATGGAGGTGGAGGATGTCCTACCATTCCCTCTCTCCTTAGGGGATCCCCTACTCTCAAAGCAAGCCATCAGTATCATGCTACACAAACCTGGGCAGTTATTATGACAACTTAGCATGTCATTGCATTATCAAACTGCCTATACTTTTCTACTACTATGTTACTGTTACTACTCCTATATCACAGATACTGCTAGCTCATCTGCTTCATGTTGCCTCCTCTTTGAGGATGATACTACATTTTTTGGGGGGGGATTTCTAAGGTACCTTTAGCCATGGGAACGATGCCGTTGCACCTCTAGGGGTGGAACCCCCACAGAGGGTTCCTTGTCTTCATACCTCTACAGGGTGGTAATTCCTCTGGAATAGAGAGTGTGAATGGCCAAAACCAAACTAACACAGTTGCACAAGCATATCACTATACTGGCTGCGTAGGTCAGTGACATGAAAGGCTTGGTCTGTAGTTCGGTGACCAAGCAGCCAGCCACTCCTACTTCCTGAGCTATATAAACAGTTCCTCTAAGCTTCACTGTGAAGCATTTTTCTTTGCCCCACCATCCTCTCCTCCTCCTCCTCCTCCAGCAGCAGCACTCTTTCCTTAGGGGGATTCCTAAGGCACCTTTAGCCACGGGAACCATCTTGTTGCACCTCTAGGGGTGGAACCCTCTCCAAGGATTCCTTGCCTTCATACCCCTACAGGGTAGTAATTCCTCTGGAATAGAGAGTGCGAACAGCCAAAACCAAACTAACACAGTTGCACAAGCATAATGCTATACTTGCTGCATAAATCAGTGAACTGATATTGATGAAGCTTATTCCAAATTTTGTGCACTGTTCCTGGGAATTTACAATAAATGTTTTCTAGAAAGAAAGTTAAGGATGAAGGGTATTAAGAAAGAAGAGATGCCCAAAAGACCTTGCCAAAATGCTTTGGAATACAAACAAAATTTGGAAAGATTAACAGAAGAATAGAGATCCAAAACTTCTTTCTGACTTCAAATGTATAAGGAATAAATTAGATCTGCAAAGGTGAATATTTTATGAAACTTAACTATTGCGTGACCTTGGTGGTTCAATGAAAACATGGCACACACTAAATGAACTGGCAGGTAGGACTAAGAAGTCTTCTCAGATTACAAATGAATACAATGGCAAGTTGGTTAATTCTCCTTGCTAAGGTTTCCAATTTATTAAAGGATTTTAGGGGGAATATGAACTCCTGTTGCTAGAATTATTAGTATCTGCTAGCAAATGAATCAGACATTGATTTATTAATCAAAATAACACCCTTTCATTTTCATATTTTAGCCCAATTAGATAGCTAAAGAAGAACATCACTCTGCTAGAAAGAGTACAGAGAACATAGATACATAGACAGTGTCGGCAGATAAGGGCCTATGGCCCACCCAGTCTGCCCATTTGAGCTTGTAAGTTCAGTTTATGTTTTCCTAGAAGTCTGTTGCCCCTAACCCCTGACCTCCAGAATTCCTTTATGTCTATCCCATGCATTCTTAAATCCTGTGATTGTTTCAGCCCCCACCACTTCCTCTGGCAGGGTGTTCCACTTGTCCACCACCCATTCTGTGAAGAAATTCTTCCTCACATTTCCTCTGAATCGCCCTCCCTCCAACTTCATCCCATGCCCTCTAGCCCTGGAATATCTTTTTCACTTAAAAATAGTGTATTCCTGCACCCTGTTCCTCCCTGTAAGATACTTGTATGTCTCTATCATATCCCCTGTCTCCTTCCTCTCCTCCAGGGAGTACATATTCAGTTCCTTCAACCTGTCCTCATAGGACTTGTGATGCAATCCATGTACCATCTTTGTTGCCTCCCTCTGAACCTTCTCTACCCTGTCTATGTCATTACATAGGTAAGGTCTCCAGAACTGTACACTGTACTCCAGGTAGGGCCTCACTAGTGTCTTGTATAGTGGAATTATGTCCTCCCTTTCCCTGCTGGTGATGCCCCTGCCTATGCATCCCAGCATCCTATGTGCTTTACCTGCTGCCTTGTCACACTGTTTCCCAAAGATGATAACCCCAAGATCCCTTTCCTGCTTGGTTCATGCTATATCCTCACCCCCCAACTGATATATTGTTCCAGGTTTTTTGTGCCCCATATGCATTATCTTGCACTTCTTTGCATTGAATTTCAACTGCCAAACCTCTGACCATTCTTCAAGTTTCTGCAGGTCCCTTCTCATTCTGTCTACACCCTCTGGTGTGTCTACTCTATTACAGAGCTTTGTGTCATCAGCGAACAGTGAAATTCTGCCTTCTAGGTCCTATGCAATGTCACTGATGAAGATGTTGAATAGGACCGGCCCCAGCACTGATCCCTGTGGTGCCCCACTGGTCACTCTTCCCTCTGTGGAGTGACAGCCATTTACTACCACCCTCTGTGTCCTGCTGCCCGGCCAGTTACCTACCCACCACACTACTGTCCTGCCCACAACTATATTCCCCAGTCTGTGTAATAGTCTTCTATGTGGCACAGTGTCAAAGGCCTTGCTGAAGTCCAGATAGGCCATGTCCACTGCTCTTCCCTGATCCACCTCCCTAGTCACCCAGTCAAAAAATTCAACGAGGTTGGTCTGACATGACCGCCCCCTGGTGAAACCATGCTGCCTTGGGTCCTGTAGTCCATTGACAACCAGATGTTCCAGAAGAGCAATAAAGATGATCAGTGGTCTGGGGGAAATGTCATATGAGGACAGACTTAGAGAGCTGAACATATATGCCCTGGAGGACAGAAGGGTTAAGGGAGATATGACAGAGGCCTTCAAATATCTGAAGGGGATCAATAGGGTAAAAATGGAGAAACTGTTCAAATTGAAGGGGGAGGGGACTACGAGATGCCACAGTCTAAAACTGATAGGGGGATGACAAAGAGGGGAGGTGAGGGGACATTATTTCATGGAGAGGGTGGTGTCACCCTGGAACATGCTTCCAAATGAGCTGATAAAAATGGAAACTCTAAGAGGTTGTTAGAGGGGTTGGGACAGATACAGGGGCATGGTGTGGGATGGAAGAAAGAAGAACAGCAGGGGTATACACAGGGAGTGTGGGAGTGATAGGTTAAAAAAGGGAGGTAGAGCAGCTACTGTACTGTACCAGTGAGCTTTGTTGGGGCAGACATGATAGACAATTAGGCCTAATCTGCTGGCAATTATGCATGTAAGTATTACTAAGATGAACCCACACCATATATTGGCACAGACAATGTTTTTTTTTTTTAAATGGTGTGTTATTCTATTTCTTACTCATTGACATCTGTTATAATTTATTCACTCTGCCATGAAAGTGTACCCATGATCTGCAAATCTGCTATTTTTAAGCCCATACACACGTCTGGCTCTGTTAATTTGGTATCCAATTATCCTTCCATTTCAATGTTATCTCCCCTTTCAAAATTGTTTGAAATTATAATTTTTTGATCAAACAAATGAACATTTGTCCAACTATAACATTCTGACTGGAACTCAGCATGGATTTAGACAAAACACAACATGGAGATGGCCTCGGTGGGGTTTACTGACTATGTCCATGGTGCCCTTGATGAAAGGCTCTATGTGGCATTAGTCTTTGTGGACCTTATGAAGGCCTTTGACCTTGTTGCTCATGAGCTGCTTTTTGCTCCCTGACAAAGTTTGACTTTTCTGATGGTGTTGTCTCTTGCTTCAGGGGTTATTATTTGATGGAATGCACTCTACTGTTATTGATGGTTTATGTCCAGGTAACATTTTAATTAAATGTGGTGTTCCCCAGGGGTCAGGTCTGTGTCCCCTATTATGTTCTTTTTTTTAAAATACAATTCACTTAGCCTTTACTGTATATAGGATAACTCTGATGATGCTTGGAAGCATCCAGGCAAAACATTAGTTTGATTCTGGCATAGCCTGGGACTATCCTGTGGCATTTTTTCTGCATGCCTAGTTTGGTGAGCATGTTTGCACAAGAATACAGAATTTATATAGTGCTTATCATATGCAATGTAGCCCACCGCGCTTCACAAGCAATGCTAAGCTCGTAGTGAAGTAACTGAATGTGTAGTGGCAGCCATAGCACACATCAACACCCACACACAGCTTTGGACAATTGCATGAATTGATTTTATGGGAAGGGAAATATTGGACAGGAGAGGATACCAGGAAAGCCCCCGACTCTTTGTGAAGAGTGCCTTGGGTTCTTTTACTTCCACCTGGACACCCACCAGGACAGCACCAGGATGGGTAGAAGGGACCTTGGTTTAACATCTCATCCAAAGGATGGCACACCCCAACAGTACAGCAACCCCCCAATACTACACTAAGGTGCCAGCATTTTAAGTAAGAGCCCAATCCCGGTGTTGGACTAGAACCCACAACCTTCTGGCCTAGAGGTGGATGTGCTACCAACTGAGCCACATTGATGTGGAAAAACATTTCATCTCTTCAAAATTTAATTATATCTGATTTCAATAATTTAAATGACTGGTTTCAGACTCACAAATTAGAAATCAATTAAAAAAGACGAGATCTATGGTCTTTTTCAGATTCTCATAAGTTTGCTCCCCCTGACTTCCAGATGTTTGATCTAATGGGGAACTTAAATGATAAAGATAATACCTTTTGTTACTAGGGTGTTCGTCTTGACAGTCATTTTTCCATTGAAACATGTGTATCAAAGATTATCAAGGTTTTACATCTAATGGTAGGATTATTTTATCGTATTAATCATTCTGTCATTCCCGAGTCTCACAAACGATTAGTGTTCAGCTTTTCATGATTGAAACTAGACTATGGTTGTCTTTTTATACTTTTTCATTAATAAAAAAAATTTAGTAGATTAAATTTAGTGTATAACAGTATTTGCAGATTTGTAACCAGTCTACCCAGATCCATACACCAGTGCATTTTATATAAGGAAATGGGTTGTTTGTCCTTTAAGAATAGATTCAATTATCATGCCTCATTTGTTTGCAAAAAAACTGTTTGGGAATGATGTCCCTGTCAACTTATTTTTCAATTTATAATGCTTTATGCTCCCTTAATGCCCAACCTTACCTATCAGTCTTGTTCTCTCTCTGTCTCTCTCTCTTTCTCTCCCTGCCAGCCCTGTCACCCAGTGTACCTGGGACTTACCTTCCAACCCAACAGTGCCATACAGTTTTCTCCCTGTGGTGGAGCCTCCTGGTTTCCCCAAGCCTGGGAGGAGTTTAACTTGGATGTGGGTTACGAGCCCAGTGAGCAGTGTGGGGCCTACAAAGAGAGGTGGCATCATTCTGCAGACTGGGAGATTTTCCATTTTATGTTCCCCTCCCCCCAGTACCACATGGACTAGGGACTGGAATAGACATCTGTACACAAAGGGTGCTGATGTCCCAGTAAGGAGGCACCTGCCCACTCATTTTGGCTCCTCTTGCACTGCCACCTGTGATCACCCAGATGGTTGTCCCGCAGTGGAGCACACCAACCTCCCCAGAGGAGGACAGCATCCTCTGAGACTCTCAGTCCTCATCCTCCAACATCCCAGGCACATTTACAAAACTGGGTTGCTGGTGTTGTAAGCCATAGCACTACCAATGTGCTGTCGGGCCAGCTGCACCCCAGTCTATTGCTGATATCTTTCCAAGATAAATTAAAATTTTTTCCATGCAGACACAAGACAAATTAATGTTTGAAACTCCTCTCTTTACCATTACACTACTTCTAAACAAAGAGCCTTCAAATTCAAAGTGATTCCTTTCTGTAACAAACTTCCTAATTCATTAATTTCTTGTAACAATATGTATGGATTTAAAACATAGAAACATAGAATAGAAACATAGAATTTGACGGCCGTTAAGGACCGCTTGGCCCACCTAGTCTGCCCATTTTCCTACCTAACAGATAAGCTTCAGATCCTAGTTAACCAACAGCTTACTTCCTCCTACCCCCCACTAGGACTGCCTTATGCCTGTCCCATGCATTCTTGAAGTCCCCCACTGTTCTTGACTCCACGACCTCCTCAGGGAGGCTGTTCCATGCATCCACAACCCTCTCAGTGAAAAAATACTTCCTCACATTACCTCTGAGCCATCCCCCCTCTATCTTCAAATTGTGCCCCCTTGTTCTTGCACATCTCTTTTTCTGGAAGATGCTACCCTCTTGGACTTTGTTAATTCCCTTGAGGTACTTGAAAGTTTCTATCATGTCCTCTCTCTCCTTTTTCCTCAACAGTATACATATTAAGCTCCTTTAGTCTTTCTTCATATGTCTTCTGGTGCAGACCCTGCACCATTTTGGTTGCCCTCCTCTGGACAGCCTCCACTCTGTCTATGTCTTTGCAGAGATGGGGTCTCCAGAACTGCACACAGTACTCCAGATGGAGTCTCACCAACTGTCTGTACAGAGGGATAACAACTTCCTGTTTTCTACTATTGATGCCTTGTCCTATGCATCCCAGTATCCCCCAGCCTTCCTTATTGCCTTCTCACATTGCTTGCCCACCTTTAGGTCATCTTATATAATTACCCCCAGGTCTCTTTCTATTTTTACTGTTGTCAGTATCTCACCCCCCATTGTGTACTCTTCCCCTGGGTTTTTGTTTCCCATGTGTATTACCTTGCACTTCTTTGCATTGAATCTGAGCTGCCATACATTTGACCATTCCTCCAACCTTGCCAAGTCCCTTCTCATCCTTTCCACTCCATCTTGTGTATCAACCCTGTTGCAGATCTTTGTGTCATCGGCAGCAGTACCTTTTTCCTTCCAGTTCCTCTGCAATGTCATTATAAAGACATTAAAGGACACGGTCCCAGTATTGAACCCTGTGGTACCCCGCTAGTAACCTCTTTTCTTCACTGTGTACCCATTTACTACTACCCTTGGCGTCCTGTTGTCTAGCCAATTTTTATCCAGGCTACACCTTGGACCCACTCCAAGGCTGGGTATCTTGTGTATTAATCTTTTGTGTGGGACTGTATCAAATGCCTTGCTAAAATCTAGGTAGGCCATGTCCACAGCCCCTCCCTGGTCTATTACTTTGGTCACCCAGTCAAAGAAAGCTATTAGATTCATCTGACATGACCTTCCCATCATGAATCCATGCTGCCTTGGGTCCTGTGCCCCACTGGCCTCTAGGTACTCAACAATTCTTTCCTTCAGAAGTGATTCCATCATTTTCCCTACCACTGAGGTCAAACTAACTGGTCTGTAGTTTCCTGCCTCTGTCCTGCTCCCACTTTTGTGAAGAGGAATCACATCTGCCCTCCTCCAGTCCTCAGGTACCACCCATCCTCCCATGATTTGTTAAAGAGAGTAGTCAGTGGTGTCATTAGTTCTACCTTAGTTCTTTAGAATTTTGGTGAATCCCATCAGGCCCCATTGCTTTGTCTACCTTCAATTTTATTAGTTCTTTCAGAACCCTTTCTTCTGTAAATGGACTGGTATTGTCCCCATCTTCAGAGTGTTTCTCTTGTTTGGTTTAGGTAACCTCCTCCTCTTCCTTTGTGAATACTGAGCAGAAATATTCATTCAGTATCCCTGCTTTTCACTGTCACCCTCTACCCACATTCCCTCCCTTTATTAAGCTTCAGTATCCTCCTTTGGTCTTTCTTCACTCCCTAATGTACCTATAAAAGGTCTTATCCCTCTCTTAACAAAATTGGCTATCCTTTCCTCGGTTTGGGCCTTAGCTATTCTGACTGCCTTCCCAGCCTCTTTCTGCTTTAACTGATAAAGTTCTCTGTCCTGCTCCTTCTGTGTTTCCTTATATTTCCTGAATGCTGTCCTTTCTCCTTAACCTTCCCTGCCACCTCTTTTGAGAACCATAGTGGTGTTTTCCTTCGTTGTGTTTTATTGATTTGCTTTACACAAAGGCTTGTTGCCTCAGTGATGGCTGTTTTGATCACTCCCCATTGTTCCTCCACCCCTCCTTCTTGCCTGTTTGCTAGTGCTTTTCTAAGGTACTCTCTCATTTCCCCAAAGTCAGCCCTCCTAAAGTCCAGTATTTATCATGAACCACACTGTTTGGTGGTCGCTTGTTGCCAGATGGCTACCCACTTCTAAATCTGAGATTCTTTCTCCATCCCCATTTGAGAGTACCAGGTCTAAGATTGCTCCCTCCCGAGTGGGTTCCAATACAAGCTGTCTGAGGCATGCCCCCTGTAGGGAATCAAGAATGACCCTGCTCTTGGATGTGCCTGCAGCAAAGGTGCTCCAGTTAACATCTGGCATATTCAGGTCCCCATCAACAATATCTCCTTTTTCTGCCATTCTAAGAAAGCCTTCTATCATTTCCTTGTCCATTCCCTCCCTGAGATGGGGTCTGTATACAACCCCATGCGATTGTGGTGCCATTTCCCTGTCTCCAGGGTGACCCAAAGTGCTTCATCTGCTCCCTGTTTACTCTTTAGTTCTGTTGCTTTGATCCCTTCCTTTACATGAGAGCTACTCCTCCTCCTCCTCTTTTACCCTCCCTGTCCCTCCTGTAGATTGTGTATCCTGGTATGTTGACATCCCAGTCATGGTTCTCTGTACCATATTTCTGTGACTGCCACAATATCCAGGCAACCTCTTCCATCAAGGCCACTAGTTCAGGAGCTTGTTACACAGACTATGGACATTGGTACTCATCACCCTCCACTTTTGATAGCCTTACCCCTTTAGCCCCATTTCTGTCCTTACTGCCTTTGCCTTTTTTTACATTTAAATCTGTTCTGCTCCCTAATAACTTCTGTACCTTGGTGTTTACCTCACTAATCACCATGTGTTGTGGGGGGAGGCTCAGATTTCCCTGCTCCTTTTCAGTGCCTCCCCCCTTGGCTAGTTTAAATGCTTGCCAACATCTTCTGAAATTATTTGATAGATCTGAATGATCCTGTTGAGTTAGCAGTGAGGATGGAGGTACACATCAGCAAATACAGGACCATTGATTAGAGGTTGGGGGTGCCACTAGACACCAGAGAAATATTAAAAATTTACAGGGCCAGTTATTGTAGGGAGGGGGTGCCTCTAGATACCAGGTAAATTATAAATTATTATAGGCCAGTAATTGGAGGGTGGGATGTGCCACTAGACACAAAAGACATTATAAATTATCATGAGCTGGCAACTGGAGGGTGGGGGTTGCACTAGACACCAGGGAAATTATGTTTTTCTATATCAGGATGGCACCGAACTGAACTGCAGAATAATTACATGAATTGTGGATAAATGTATTAGTTTTTCAGTTCATGTGTATTAGTCCACAGCTCAGCAAAACCACTCCACAGAACAGGGTGAAAATTTGCTAAATACTTTCAAAAAATTTTCCAGTTTTGCCACAGGTGGAAGTCCAGAAAATTCTGCAAAGGTTGACAAACTTTTTCGAAAGTTTCACTGAAGCAGAATTCACAACGTTCATCCAGCTCTTCTAGGGAAGTGGAACTGGAAACAGGATATAGGAAATAAAGATGAAAATGAGATGTGGGATGTTTCTGAAGGGAAAATAAGACCTGTTGAGAATCAGTTTGTGCCATTTATCAATATGTACAACAAACATGGTAAAATGACATTATGGCTAAATAAACTATTATTGAGGAAGATAATATCCAAAAGGAAAATATTTAGGATGGCTAAGAAATCTGGGGAAGAAGAATTATGGGAACATTACAAACTGAGTTCCAGTGAATGCAAATCTTTAATAAGAAAAGAGAAAAGTGTGATGGAAATATCCCAAAACTCTAAATATAATGAAAAAACGTTTGGGACTATGTAAGAACCAAGAATAGTGGCTGTAGGACACTAGGATCTCTAAAGCACATGACAGTAATAAAATAATTGACATTCAGGTAGATACAGAAATGTAAATAATTTTTTTTGATCAGTTTTACAAAGCTTGGAATTAAGTGAGGTTGAAATTGAGAATGACAACATTCCACCATAAGTAACCAAGGAAGAAGTCTATAAGCTACTTACAGATCTAAATGTCAATAAATCACAAGGGCCGGATAGGTTTCACCCCAGATCCCAGAAGGAAATTTGAGCATCATTAGCGAGACCTGCTATTATGATATTTAACAGGTTATTATGGAATAAAAGGACTCATTTGGCATGGAGAAAAGCTATATTTATTTTATTTATCTATTTCAGATATCAGAATTACAATCCTTTGAGTCAGGGACTCATTTACAAAGGCTCCACATCAGCAAGATACAGAAAATAATACATACAGGTCAGTACAACATATGGCAATGGTACAGAGCAAACAAGGTGTAGCAAATGGCAATAAATTATAAGGAGTACATATGGGTGAGGATTGTACAAGTTATCTGCAGAGAAGGAGAAGGCATTATAGTGTGGTCTATACAAAGAGGTAGCTAAGGGGAGAAACGGATAGGGGTTAGGGTAGGAATGAACAGCAATACCAACAGTCATTTAGCAATACATTCATATGTACATTGCAATACATTCAGTACAATCCGAGTGGAGGGAAAACAATATATAGTGGAGGTATGTAATATACAAGGTAACTATACTGGGAGAAATAATATAAACTGTACAAGTTGTACAAGGCCACTATTACAAGGTGGTGGCTAACAGGAGGGAGAGGGGGCAGGACTAGGGGAAAGCACAGTCGGAGAAGTTACAACAATGAACATTTACGAGGTAGTTTTTTTTTTTCCATTTAGTCTTTCTCTCCCTAGCCTGCCAGCCACCTGGTGTCCTTCTCAGCCTGATCACGGACCACTAGATTCTGCTCCCCACAACGGCCTCGGGCCCTCCAGTACTCCGTGGCTTCCCCACCACGGCGGGGCTGCGGCACTCCCCTCGCATGCCGCAGATGTGGAACTTGGTCGGAGGGCTGGCCTGGGGAGCAAATCAAAGCTGTGGTAGGCTTCATTAGCGGCGGCTGGTGGCTATTTCTTTTTCCGGTTTTCTTTTCCGGGAGGCTGGGACGTGCAATGACGCCAGCGTCTGCCCCGCCTCCTGTGCATACCAGTGCCAGTAGCTGTGGTGTCCCCTGGCTTCCACCAGGGTCGCCAATGCTCCGCACATCCCCACCCTCCCCCGGAGAAGGATAGCAGTCCCTAGGACGCTCCATCCTTCTCCCCCAGCCGGCCCTCCAGTGACCCTAGTCTGTTTCCAACCCACACGCGGCCGCTGAAGGAAATCCAATTGCCGCGCTTGATGGGCCGCTTACGAGGTAGTTTTTAAGGGCTGATTTAAAAGGCCCAAGTCTTTGCTCAGCGGTGACAGGGACTGGAAGTGAGTTATACCAAGAGAGGGCATGGTAGCAGAAAGACCTCTGTGCTAGGGAGGTCCTGACCCTAGGGACTTGTAGGGTGGTGCAAGAGGAACTGCAGGTTGAGACAGTGGGAGCAGAGTGGCAGATGATGGAGGAGAGACCTGAAGGGGCCATACCTGCAACAATCTTTTTGGTCAAGAGACAGGACTGGTAGGTAAGTCTCTCATCAAAGCTGAGGATGTTTGCTTAACAGTATAGTGTACAGGTGTGTTTGAGGGGAGTTAAGACAGTTAGGAGACGGTGGGCTTTATTGAATGACATATTGATTTTATGTAGGACTGTGCTGCCAGTAACACCTTAGATTAACAGACCATAGTCTACTAGAGACAGTACTGAGGATGTGATGGCCAGACACGATGCATCAGGAGGAAGGAACTCCCTGTGGCGGTAAAGAAGACCTATACTGGAGTCGATAGCTGTGCAAAGAGTGCTTATGTGGTTGTGGAAAGAGAGAGATGTGTCAAAAGTGACACTGAGTTACTTAAATGTAGTTGTTTGCTCTAGGGGGAGGAGGTTTTTGGCTGTGATATGGAGATAGAAGTTTTTGTGTCTGCTTTGGTTATGGGTGAAGAGCACTGACTTTGTCTTTTTCAGGTTCAGGACAGGTTTGTGGTCAGAGAACCAACTCTCTTCTTGGCTGAAAAAGAGTTGGAGCATGTTTTGGAGATGGGTATGATCAGGGTGTGAGGCAAACAGAACAGTATCATCAGCATAGAGAAGGAGGGGACCCTCACAAGTGGATGGAAGAGTGTTTTAAAAGAGACTAAACAGTAGGGGTCCCAAGATAGAGCCTTGGGGAACCCCCGAGCAGACCAAGCATGCACTTGACATGGTGTTGCCTATCTTGGCACACTGGGTACAGGCAGAGAGATAAATGGAGAACCAGTCCAGGACCCCCTGTGAGAGACCAAAGGGCTGCAGGGAGGAGAGGAGCATGGGGTAGTTGACAGTGTCAAAAGCTTTTGACAGGTCAATGAAAACTGAGCCAGCAATGTGCCCTTTATCTAGTGCAGAGTGGAAAAAGTTAGAAAACTCAATGAGGGCTGAGGTGGTACTGTGGCCATGACAAAACCCGTGCTGTTCATGGCAGAGGAGGTTATGTGTGGAGAGGTACTCTGTGAGCTGGTCTGCCAAAATTTTTTCCAGGGCTTTGAATAGTGGTGGAAGGATAGATATTGGATGAAAGTTTCCAAGTTGGGTTTGGTCACTACTTTTGAGGATGGGAGTAATCACTGCATTTTTCCAGGCAAGGAGGAACTGGCTGAGGCAAAGAGAGCAATTTAGGAGGTTGGTTAGGGGGGTGAGAACAGAGTCGAGGACTCTTTTGAGTAGTTTAGTATCTGGTGAGTCACTGCTGTAGCAAGAGCCCTTAAGGGCACTGAAGAGATATGGTTTGGCCTTACACAGAGAGAGGGCCTTAAAGTAGAAGGGGGGTGTGGGATGGGTCTAAGTGGGGGAGTGCGGTCAGGGTCAAAGCAGTTTGAGGGGAATACAGAGCTGAGATAGGTGAAAGCATAATTTAGGCAGTCAGCAATGTCCATCTGGTCGGTGATCTGGGTTCAAGTGACATTAATTTGTACGGGGGGGACACTGTTTTACCATTGAGTTCCTTAATATTGTCCCAGAAATTGCGAGACGCACCCCAGGATGAGGCAAGCTTTGACTGGAACTATTCAGCCTTGGCTTTGCAGATAGTCCAGGCACACTTATTTCTGGCTGCATGGTAGGTTTGCCTGTCAGCAGTTTTGCCTGAGTTCAGTGTTTTGTATCAGAGGTTATCCCTGTTGTGCATCAGGCTAAGCAATGAGGGTATGATCCAAGAGGAGCCACGATCATGGACAGCTGTTGTAGTGAGGGGCGAGCGAAAATATCACAGGCCTTGTTAAAGGACTTAATAAAGTAGGCTAGGGCAAAGTCAATATATGGTGCAACCTCGATGGGTGACCAATTCCATGAAAATAGGATTTCCTTTAGTTGATCAAGCTTATCAGGTCATAGGCGATGTCTGGTGACCATTTGGGGGGTGGTTTAGGTATTTTGCAGTACCAGGAGAAAATGATGGGAGAATGGTCACTAAGCACAGCACAGTAGTACTGTAGATCTTATGGGGCTTGTTGGAGAGAACGATGTCTAGTAGGTTGGAGGTTCCTGAGGCAGGGTTGGTTCTGGTGGGCTGGTTTATGAGTTGGGTGAGATCTAGGGCAGCAGAGGCATCCCTAGCCTGAGCAGCAGTGCCAGCGTTCCAGTTTATATTAAGGTCTCCCAGAATGATGTGTTCCACTTTTGGCAGTAGGGTAGTGATATAGTCAAGGAGGGATTGAAAACAGGAATCTGGTTCCTTGAGGGTATATAGGCCACCGTGAGAAATAAGAGGACCCTAGAGGGGTCAGGAGTAAGTTTGAGAGAGATAGCTTGGGAGCTGTGAGAGAGTTCGGGGGTGGGGAGGGCATGGCCAAGTAGCGACTCCCTTGAGTATATGGTGCAACTGCCACCGCGTTTGGTGATACAATCCTCCCTGAAGAGGGAGTAACCTAGAAGTGCAATTGCAGAGGCTGGGGTGGTCCTGGTCAGCCAGGTTTTCCCTGCAGTCAGTATGTCAGGTTGCTGCTGGGTAATCCATCCCTGGAGTAGTGTGAATTTCCTTACGAGGCTGCATATGTTCATGGGCACAATACATAGCAAGGGGGTAGCTGGGGTGGGGTTGCTGTTAACAGGTGTTGATCCAGGGTTCGAGTGGACATTGCCAGACAACATGAGAAGGAGTGATATCACTCTGATAAGAGCAAGGTATCACATGTGGTGACAAGGGCGAGATTTGTAGGCAGAGAGTGTAGGGGAGGAGGTAGGGATGGGGAGGGAGCAGAGCATGTGAAAGGTGAGAAGGAGTGTGATTGTGAGGGGATAAGGATGGGGGGTCAGGAGAAAGATGTGCTGGCCAGGGATGATCTGGAGGGGCTGGGTAAGGGTGGGGCTTTGCAGGTGGAACAGGGTAAGGCAGTGGTGTGGGTAGGGTGGGGAAGGGCCACGTTGGTAGGGGAATGTTTGGCAAGGATGCATAGGAGGAGGATTATTAATGTTTGGAAAGGGCCACTGTGGCCAGTGATGGTGAAGCTCACCATGTTGGACTAAGGTAGAAATGGGGTGGAATACTATAAAGGGGTAAAAAGGGCTGTCAGCAATAGGCCTGCACAAGTGGCTTAGTGGTAGGGTAGTCAACTATGGCGCCAAAGGTGCAAGGTTAGAATCCCAGGTAGGGGGCCATAGTTGCCAGTGGGAGAAAAGGTGTGCAGTGGCAGAAAAAAGGGTTGTAAAGTGGGGTAGGTAGAGGGAATAATGGGTGTGCACTAGTGACTTCTAGAGATTGGGGGGTAATTGTAGGGGAGTGAGCAGTAAGGTGGTAAGGGGGTGAGGATGAGAGCAGGAGGAGGACAGGAGTGGAGCCAAGGGAGTAGAAAGAGCTGGAGAGCAAGCACTAGAGTGGAAAGGAGTGAGTAAGGAAGATGAGGGAGGAGAGAAATAAAGCAAAGGATTAGGCAGAGGTGTAAGCAGGAACTGAGATATGAGTGTTTAGAGGCTGTGATCTCTAGTGGTGGTTCAATATAACCTGCAAATGGGAAAACAGGGTTCTGGCAGAACAGGAAGTCACATGACAGGGGAGGTCCATAAATTAAGGGATGTCCTTGGGAGGGAGGGTGTCTAGGATGGGTGGGGCAGTTGATGCATAACATTGATGGGCTAACACCCCCAGCAAACAGGCTGTGAGGAGGCTGCTTCTTTACATATTTGGTGCCCTGCAGTCCACACTGTTCCACCTAGGTCCATGGGGATGATGAGGAGGCTGTGAGCTGTGCTGGGGATGGGGGTCCCAAGGGCCTATTCAGTGCCCTGTGGTCCACGCTGACCCCTAGGTCCATGAGGGGATGAGAAGGCTGTGAGTATAGTGGTTCCAATTTATAATAAATTCTGGTCAGATCCACCACGGCTGCATAATGAAGTTAGTGAAGTTGTGTGGAATTGTTAAGGAGGTATGGAGAAACAACACAATGATTTATAAGTAGTAAGATTTGTTTTAGTTTCTGTTCTAAGAAAGGCACACACATTATTAGGAAAATATATGGAAGTGTACATTTTAATGGAAGGAATAGAAAGCTTACAAAAGAACCCCAGAGCAAATGCCACATGTTTTCTTTAAAATTTGGTTGTCTGGCCATGATCGCACATATCTCAATAATGCAAAGCTTTAAGGATAACATATGCAAATCCCCATGATGGTACAGATGGTGGCAGTACTTGAAAAAGTAATGGCTGGCATATGTTCGGTCTTGGGATTATTGTCACAGTTTTTATATATTTTTTTTTTAAGAGAAACAGGGTTTTTGTCCATAAGGTGATGTAAGTTATATTTAGGCAACGTGTTGATGTCAGGAAGTCAGGTGTAATGATGATGGACTGTTAGAGAAAATGTGATATTAACTTTCAGAGGGGGTCGCTTTTGATAAGGGCAGGGTAGTTATGCTTGTGATAATGGGAATATTAGGAATGTATGAGGTCCACCAGAAGTGGAGTACAAATATGTAGTTTCAAAAGTATGTGCTCACAGTGCAGGTAAATGTGACATGCATGTTTGTTTTAGAAATAGGTAAAAATAGCGATACATGCAATTAATAGAAAGATAGATAATTACATAGACATATAGATAGAGAGACACACACAGACAGACAGACAGAATAGGAATGGCAGTGAAGTACTGAAGTGACGCCAACCCCACCCCCACCCCGCAGACATGGACAGGCATTGGGGTGTGCCTTTGGGTCATTGCCCATAACACTCACGCCATTTCACCTCACCCTACCCTGCAAACACAGACAAGAGCTGAGGTGTGCCTTGGGGTTTTCACACTTTACACTCACCCCATTCCACAAGGAAATATGCTGAAATGGGTACAGTATAAGAGAATGGAGTGAACTCTGGGGCTGAAGAGTCAAAGGCATACCTCAATATCAGTCATTGGCTGCAGGGTGGGGATGGGGATGGAAAAGCATGAGCATTACTGCTGATAATCCCAAGTCACACCCCTGATGCCTGTCAGTCCCTACAGTGCTGGTTGTTATGGTCAGAAACCCTAATGCCCTGGGTGTTTCTTGGTATTTTCACTCCAGGTTTTCAGCATGGGCTTTTTGTGACCCCACCGCATGAACAGTGACACTATCAGTTTATTAGCCGATGCAGGGGTGCACCACCCATGGAAGCCATGGGTGGAGGAGCATGCAGCAGGCCAGACAGCCCCCCCCCGGCACCCCATGAACTGCACAACCAGTGGTGAGCTGGATGGACCACCAGCCCATGAACACCAGCACTGAATCCACAGCCGGGGCACGGTGCCCCAGCACACACCCCTGGCAAGCAGTGACCGCAACACAAGGAGGGCCAACCACCCACTGCCACCCCATCCAAAAAATGCAGAGCACACCCTATATAGTGATCCCAGACACCCAGCCCAGAAGCAGCACCCAACAGTGCATGGCACTGAATGCATGCCACCACCCCCACCGTGAAAATGCAACCCTGTGCACCATGGAGCCATGAATGGCAGCCCCACTGTGAGCACCCTACAGCAGGTGGCACTAGCCACTGATGCAACAACTGCAGACACAATGCCTCCCTGCATGGCCCCCCCTTGGCACAGCAGAGAGGTCGACCCTGCGTCAGTACCCAAGATACCCCGCATGCTACAGGGCCTGCCCTGGACATCACCACCAGCAGGACAGCACCCCACACACCCACCCATGCACACACCCTGTCCCAGCACTGGCCCCAACAGACAGCACAGCCACCCACTGTGGTGCATGGAGGCATGTGCCTCACAGGATGCAACACAGGGCATGGACAAACACCCACCCTGACCCAAGGCCACCCTGACACAGGGCCACAATAGCGGGGCAACAAATGCCGCTGCTGTGTGTCCACTGATGCTGTGTACCCACAGCCTGCATCCCACCATGGCCCAGGTGAACCAGCCATCTGGCGCATGCACCATGAAACTGTCTGCCACCAGTATGTGGCCAGGGCACAAGTGATAGACAGTAGAACACAGACACTGCAACAGACACCAGTGACAGCATGGAGGGGGGACAACAACAGCATAGCCCACAGTGTCACCTGAGGCAGACGTGCAACAAATCAGTGACAGGAGGCAAGCCGCCATTGTACCATGCCCAGAGGGTGGCCTGTATGGACAGCCACCAATGACATGCCAGCAGACCGTGTGTATCACAGACATGCAAGGGGCCCAGCTTCACGGGCCATGGACATACTCACAGGGGCGTCAGGAACACAGCGCATGCACCAGGGACCACTGCACACAGGCATCCGGTGCATAGGGAACAACACACATACCACAGACAGGGACCAAGTCCCCCACCCACACCATAAGCAGGGCCCTGCCGGTCACATACATGCCCAGGCCTGCACCACCCCTGATGCCATGCACACCACTGCAGCCAAGCACCATATGCCCGCTGCAAATCAGAGACCACCACAATTGTCATATCAAACAAGTATATATTTAAGGGATAAACTGAACAAACAACTCAATATATCAAAACTATGTACAAAGTGGGGGGGAAGGGTCACAAACCAGGTGGGGGTGAGCCATGGGGCAAGGGTGTACATCAGGGAGTGGGACAAAGGGGTGTGAGATACAGTCCGGGGGAAATGCACAACACGTGTGCCGTAGGCCCTAATGGCGGCCCCTCTTCTCACTCCAGTCCCCGTGGCCCCACCTGTGCCTCTTACAGTCACTTTGATCCATCCTTTGGAGCAGCTCCAGAGTAGCCTGGGACAGCTGTAATAGCTCCTGAGTGTTCTGCTCCAGGGCAGTCCAGCGTTGTCTACCTAGGACAAGGGAGCAGAATCAGTACGCGTGACTAGCCAGAGCCCTGCAGCCCACCCAATGTGCATGGCATACAGCCGTGAGCCACGCACCTGTGATGGCATGTGACCACCCTCGGTGTCTGCACCCACAAAATCCGCCTACCCAGGCACCCATAGCCATGTGGAATGCTGCACACACCCACCGCCCATGTTCTGCACAGCACCAGCATGGCCATATAGTGACATGGCTATGCAGTGCAAAGGCAGTGGCACAGCCATGGACTCAGTGCATGCACAGCCCACCTGCGACACCCACCCACACATGCAGTGCCACAGGACAGGTCTGAGTGCACCATGTGGCATGCATGGCAGTGGGGCCAAGTGTGGGTGGCCATGCCCCACCACCACCCCTGCAACCCAGCATGCACAGATGTAAGGGGAATCATGGAACTCACCTGCATCCTGGCCAGCAGGGCGCTGCTGACCCATGGCTCCACCAACGTGGCCGAGCTGCATGACCATGGCACCCACTCCGGCCTGCTGTCCCTGTCCTCATGCCAAACGTGCCCTATGGCAATCCTCTGGGTCTAGGGTGCAAACATGGAGAGGGAAACATCAGTAAAGGTCAGTAACATAGCCCCCCCTGGTGTGTGCAAGCCCGCACAGCCCAGCCATGATGCACCCCCACCACCACCACCCCCACTAGATGGCCCCACCCCCCTGCAGCGTGGCCTGTTGCACACCGTGATACCTGGACAGATGGACACCACCAGTGATGGGATGGAGTACCTACCTGGCCGTGGCACAGCACCTCGCTGGCCACGTGCCTGCAGACACCCCAGGTGGTCAGGGTCCCACCGCTGGAGGTCACCATAGCGATGGTGACACTGCTCTGCTGACCTGCTGCTCCCTGTCACCTCCTCAGGCCCACTGAGACCTCCTGCCACACCACAGTCCATGGCCTGTGGAGGGGTTCCTGCCCAAAGAGAGCACCAGCATGTGGCTCCACCAGGGCCACCAAGTTTGCCAGTTCAATGGCACTCCAGACCTGCACTCTTGTCCTTGGCATGTTGCTGTCTGAAACGGGAACAAAATGGTGCTCTGTAGCACATGTGCCCCACGTGCGGAGACAGCACGGTACTGCACTGCCAGTCCCTATCGTGCTGTCACCAGACTGCGGGATAATGGTGCAGCCATGCAGATGCATGGCACCTAGGGGGCAAAGATCGCCCGCAGGGTCAAGGGTCTGTTTGCGCATGGTGTGCCACAACACAATTGGGATGCCCTGTGTGTAGCGCTGTAGGGTGCTTGTGTGTGACACCCTGCAGTGGCCTACCGTGCTGTGGCACCATGGCACAAGCGCCACATGGGCATACAGTGCACTAGCGCCACAGGCACAGTGGTGGCCATACTCTGCACTGCCTCCCACGCACAGCACATCAGCTGTGCCACGCACGTTGGCGTCAGCACCCCGGGCATGTGCCATGTGGTGCCAATTGCGCACATCAAAGTGCTGCGCCATAGCCTGAACATGCTCACCTACATTGCACAAGGTGCAACACGCGATATTCAGCCAGGTTATGCAAATCAGCTCATTAGCCATCCCACGGTGCAGCCACTGCATTAGCATCCACTTACAATTGTGCCTGCCCTCATTTGCATGTGTTGTGCTATATAAATGTGACCTGGGGCTGCAGAGGCCATGGTTCGTATTGCAGTCCTTTGTAGTAGATTGCATGCTGTTGGGATGTGGGGACTGTGGTTCAGGAGGGCTGTATGGGACTGCACAGTCCAAGGTAACACCTGCCATTCCCCACAGGTGTGAGCATGACCCAGCGTGAGGAAGAGGAGGAACAGGGAAGGGGGAGAAGGAGGAGGCCCAACTTCACCAGGGCTGAATCTGATGCCCTGTTCGAGGCATATCTGGACAAGGTACCGCTGCTTAGCAGACAGTGGGGAATGCCACAGGTCCATGCTGTGGCATGGGGTGAGGTGGCACATGCCGTGAACCAGCCGGGCAGCCACAAGCAATCCATGCAGGAGTGCAAGAAGAAGGCACAGACAGGAGGCGGATCAAGGACAAGGTGGCTGCCATCAGGGCTGCACGTGTTGCCACCAGTGGGGGGCCAGCCGGATGTACATAGGATGGTCCCACAGCAGGCAACCGCAAGGGCATTACCGGGGGGTGATGCGGCCATGGCTGACTGTGTGACAACCCAATCCCAGCCTGTGCCTGTATGCCCTGTGCGGCAGCACTGGTGCGCATCCAGGGTGATGGGGCTGTTGCAGCTGCTGCAGCAGCACCGGTATGCCCTGTCGATTGGCAGCCGGAGGGACAGCACCAGCAGTCAACCAATGGCAACAGGGGGACAGTGTCAGGGGGGCGGTGGCAGTGCACTGTGTGTGGATGTGCCCTGGCATGGCTCTGGTGTGCAGCACCCAATGTCAAGGGGTGCTGGCCAGCAGGGCCAGGAACACCATGAGGGACAGCATGCTGGACCAGCGGATGACCCCTTGGACGAACACAGCCATCTTCTCCAGGCTTCAGTAGATCAGCAGATGTGGATCATGATGGCGGTGGATGCACTCAGTGCGGTTCTGCACCAGGCAGATGAGTGGCACAGCAGGGACCACGGATTGCTCCTGGCAGAGATGGCCTGGCAGCGGGTGGATATGACCGCTGCCATTGACAGGCAGACCACTGCAATGGCAACTGTCATGGCTACACTGGGTACCCAGTTAGGTGCCCAGCTGCTGCAGACACCGCACAGTGCCATGTCCACCCCTCATTCCCAGTGCCGTGCGACACCTGCTATGTCAACACCGGGTTCAGCTGTGGGCATACCGAGCATGCCTGGCACAGGCATGTTCGGTGGGCTGCAGACCCTTGCGTGAACACGGTCACATTCACAGAGCGTCACCCCTGGGGGCCCATCGGTGCGACCCCAAGGGGCCACTGGTCAGCCTGGCATGGCCGGCAGGCTGGCACGCCCATGCATCTGTGGCAGCTGTGGTACTGTGCCACATGACTGACCTGTCTCCCACCATGGCCACTGTCTGCCACTGCCCTGTGTGCACTGTGGTGTGCATTGTGCGATGCATGGTTGGGGTACTCGGCCCTGCACACACACGGTCCCTGTGCACACCCTCCTGGCTGCTGGCCACTGTAGCGTGTGCATGATGATGCCTGCATTGCACTGTCTGCCAGTGTGCAATGGTGCCCAGAGTCAGAGGCACGCACAGTGCCGGCCACTGGGCATGGTCATGTCTGGTCCTGTGTGGGGGGGTGGCTGTTGGGGTGGGCGCGCCATTTTCCCTTTGTGCATGTGTTGTGGTGTGTGTGCATGTGCGTGCATGTGTTGTGTTCTGCCCTGCCCATCCCTGCCGCCGTGTGAAGTGCACCGCTCAGAACCATTCCCTAACTGCCGTCCGTCCCTGGTTTCCAGCCCTGCCTGTCTGTGGGCTATGCCCTTGCCCTTGGTGATTGCACATGGCCCCGTGACCTACCTGTCTTGTCCGAAGTGCTCCTCTGTAACAGTGTGCTGATGCTGCTGTGCCATCCGGATCAGCCGGGGGTCTTGTCGCCCAGGGGGTGGCTGCCCTTCACCAGCTGGACCAGCATCCTCATCGTTCCCACCGCTGTCCCCCTCTTCAACCTCTATGGCTATCTCACAGTCAGTGGCCATGTTGTGCAGGATATAGCAGGCCAGGAATAACCCGCAGGCCTTCGAGGGGCTGTACTGTAGGGCACTGCCTGATGTGTCCAGGTACCAGAACAGTGCCTTCAGCAGCCCAAACACCCGCTCAATGACGTTCCATGTTGTGGCATGTGCCTCATTGAACTGTAGCTGCAATGGGGTCATGGGATGCCGGTATGGTATGCGCAGCCACAGCCATAGCGGGTAACCACTGTCACCTGTGTGTAGAGGGGGGGATATTAAATTGGTGGTCTGCATCGCTATGCCATGGGCCATCATGGCTGGTACCCATTGCACCTCTGACAATGCACCCCCCAACATCTGCTCACGTCGTCCTTCGTGATATGCATACTCACCTACTAGATGGCCGGTGGGGATGTCCCCACTCTCAAACTTGTGGCACAGTGCAGACTGGTGCCAGATGAAGGCATCGTGTGCTCCCCTAGGGTGTGTGGCACAGACATTGTTATGCGCCCCAGGATCGATGACCACCTGACAATTTATGCTCGGGTATCCCTTGCGGTTTATGTATGTCGCACCCGCCAGGCCAGGTGGCATGTGGATGCCTACATGGGTGCAGTCAATGGCCCCGAGCATACCAGACAACTGTGCTACCCTGTGGAAATCCTGTATGTATGCTGTGTGCTTCGCCTGTGTGCTGGGGAAATGGATGTACTCTGTAGCATGTGGCAGCAGTGCACTGAGGAATTGTGTGAGTAGGCGTGACACGGCTGACTGGGTAATGCCTGTCTTGTCCCCTGTTGGTCTCTGGAAGGTGCCCGTGGTGAGCAGGCATAAGACGGCTGTCACCTTTGTCTCCACTGACAGAGCATGGCTCCGTCATGTGGGTGCCTGCATCTCATCACTGCACAGCTCACAGAGCTGCCTCAGTATTGCCCCGGTTCAGGTGGTACCGGCCCACAATCTCTGAGTCAGAGTACTGTTCAAAGCTGGTGCAGGCTCGGTACTGCCTGTTCTGGGCATACCGCCAATAAGCCCTTCCACGGCCGCACCTCCCTGCTGCCTGCCTTCTCACACCGCTCATTACCACCTCCATCTGGAAGGTGGCACTGGCCATGTCCCTGGCTGGTGTCCCCCCCCGGGCGGCTGTTCTCCTGTCCCCCTGCTGTCTGTTCCTGGTGCTTCCCCTGCATCGGGTTCACCTCCCGGCTGTTTGCCTGTGACTGTCCTGCCTCTCGCCACTGCCCTCAGTCCACTTTGGAACTCTCATGCCCTTTTCCGCACACTGGCAGGGGCACATCCACTCCTACCCTAACTCTGGCACACTTCTGGTGGGCTCTGTCCTACTCTTGCCCACTCCTGCGCCCTGCTTCCTGTATTTCCTCCCTAGCACTCTGTCTCCACGCTCCCACCTGTTGCTTCCCTGTGGCACATTCTTCCTCCCCTCTCTTGCTCCCTTTTATTTTGGCTCATTTCTGCTGTTGAGTAACTTCTGCTTGCTCCGCTATTGTGCACGTCACATGCTGTTGAATATTGCACTGCGCATGTTATTCATGGTTCCGCCCCCTACGGTTGCACATGTATTCATTACTGTTGTGCTCTGGTGGATTGCTTGTTGCCCTGCACAGCTGCCTCCAGCTGAATATCGCACAATGGTGCATTTCCGCACTTGTGCTGGTGCATCCCTGTTGTGCATGGTGCATCCGCTCTGAATATCCCACCCACTGTGTTTCTCTATGCAACTGTTGGGCAAAAACAAGGTGTGCACTTATGTTACTGTTACACTTAGCGTTACCACTTGTGTTTCCGTACCTGTTTGCATTACTGTTCCCATGTATGCCACCGTGTGTGTTACCCTTTGCGTTCTTGTTTGCGCTTACGTTTGCATTATTGCTATCATTTGCGTTTCCACTACTGTTTGTGTTTTGGTTTGCATCATCGTGTGCATTGCCATTTACGTTTCCACAGCCCTTTCATTTGCGTTTGCATTTGTCTTTCGTTTGGTGTCTTCGTTGGTGTTACTGTTACCATTTGCATTTGCAATTGCATTACTGTGCCTGTGCGCATTATGGTTTGTGTTGTCATATGCGCTTGCATTTCCTTTTGCATTTCTGTTTCCTTTGTCATTATTGTTGCTGTTACCGTAACCATTTGCATTTACAATTGCACCCGTGCACATTACGGTTTGCATTTCCATATGCAATTCTGTTCCCGTTTCTGTTTCTGTTTCCTTTGGTGTTATTCTTCATGTTAACTTTACCATTTGCATTTACAATTTGCAGTACTGTGCCCGTGTGCAATACGGTTTGCGTTTACGTGAGTGCTTGCATTCACGTTTCTGTTTCTGTCCCCTTTGGTGTTCTTTTTGCTGTAATACTTAACATTTGCATTTAAAATACCACTGCCGTCACTGTGCACATTACCAGTTGCGTTTTTGTATGCACTTGTGTGTCCATTTGTGTCTCTGTTCGCTTCGACGTCACTTTGCACTTGCGGTTCTATTAACGTTCACTTTACCATTTATGTTTGCATTACCATGTGTGTAACTGTTGGTGCTTGTGTTTGCATTGCTGTTCTTGTTACTATGTGACAAGACATCACGTGGTGGGAGCGCGGGGCCTGAAGGGCCCCGTGCTTCTGCCACCACGTTACATTTACTATTTATCGTCCTCATTCTCAAAAAGAAGGAAAATTAGAGGCAAAAAAATCCATTTAATGCATTAGTTAGGGTTGTTCCACAACCACAAAAGAAAGGAAATTTGGTGTTAGGGTTAAAAGTCTCCCTTGGACCCTCCCAGCCCACTAACCCCAACTGGCATCGGGGTGCGCGTTGGGGTCACCGGTCCTAACTCACCCCATTTTACAATACCTCAGCTTCTTTACACATGATGGGGTGAGAGTTAGGGCCGAAGACCCCAATGCACACCCTGATGCCAATTGGAGGGTGGTCTGGGGGGGTCCAAGGGGGGCTTTCAACCATAACACCAAATTTCTTGCTTTTGTCGCCATAGAACAACCCTAACTGATGCATTAAATGGAGTTTTTTGCTTCTAATATATATATATACATATATTTATATATATATATATATGTATGTAGAAGACAAAGAACCTCTGTGTGCAAGCACTGAGGCAATGGTTACCCCAAAGGGCATTTGGCTGGGAAGCCAAGTTTCAAAGAAATACAAAATCACACATGCCCCCACAATGCAAAGTATCATGGGCTGTATATGCAAATCACCACAGAATATTAGGCTGGTTCAACTTTAAGCAGAAATGCATGGTGCCAAAAGGCCTCTCACGCAGTTTGCAAAAGGTGCCAACAGAAGACATAGACACATGTTTTGTCCTACCAGGACTCATCAGTATGCCTCATCTGTTTGACACCCCAGCATTTTACATATATGAGAATAGTCTCACATGTACAGTTTTAAATATATATATATATATATATATATATATAAATATATCTATATATATATATATATATGTAAAACTGTAAATGTGAGACTGTTCTGCATATATGTAAAATGACTATATATATATAAAACTGTACATGTGAGACTGTTCTGCATATATGTAAAACTACTGTCTGATAGAGTACTATTTTAAACTGTCAAAGGAATGCCCTTTTGTTTTATTGCTATAAGTGCTAATCGCTATTCTATAAATTTTTATTTATTTATTGGAATCTCGGATAACACCTTTGAGCTAAAAGCTCATTTACAAAGGTTCCACTTCGTAAGGCAATAGTCAAGGTACGTAGACATTACAAAACAGATAGGGGTATATACAGCAGGCAAGTACATTATGGTACATGCAGAAACAGATTCAAGCAAGTACAGTTAAAATACATCAGGTGGGAGAGGCCAACTTTATTTCAACAGTACTAAGAGCAGACCTAAGATGGACAAGCAATTTATAGTGGTAGCTGAGCTTTAGAGTGTGCAGATAGAGTTATGGAGGGTCAGAAGTGGTGGTGACCAAAGGAGGAGAGGACAGAATAGATGAGAGCAGGGGAAGGGTGGGGGCAGAGACAAGGCGGGGTGACAGAATAAGGGGTTGAGTAGTCAGAGGGGTGGGATTGGATGAGAATCTACCCAGGGTTATGTAAGTAGGTGATAGGGCAGGACTGGGTGATGTGGGGAGAGGGATAAGGAAGGGGTTTTATAGGAAGTAGGTGAGGGGAAACTGGGGAGGCGTTGAAAATGGGGGATTAATATTTGTGAAGAGAAAGCAGGAAGGCGGGGATAAAGAGGGGATGTGGGGGTAAGAGCTCAGTGGGGTCACACCAGGCAGGGGAGGAAGTGGGGGGGAGATGGGTGCTATGCAGGACAGATAAGCTATCAATAACAGTAGGATTATGCACAGGTGATGATAGGCTGCTAGCATTGTTACAGCTGAATTAGGAAATAACTCAAATGTTATGCTAGAAGTTACATTATGGAAATGCATATAAATGCCATTTTAAATATACATTATAGGGGTACAGTTGTGCCTCTATATAGTTAGTGTTGCATAGACATTTTAATGTTAAACCTAAAAGTTTGCACTTGAATAACTTTGCAACCATTCAACGGATATGCACAAAATGTGGCATGTGCTGTCTCATTGGGCAGATCTCTTCATGTGCAAAGTTTCGTTCTGGTTGGATGTGTGGAGTCTGAGAATGAGATCTGGATAGTGCAAAAACCTTAAAATATGCCCTTTTTTTGCACTTTTTTTCCTCATCACCCTGCACACAGACAGTGTGGAATTTTAGTGTGCAATTTGTAAGGTAGAAAGAGCTTGGTTCACAGAACAGGCTTGCACTTTTTTGGTGAAAAAATCATAATCCATTACAAAATTATTGCATTTGTAAGGTACCATTATTTTCAAAGGGAATTTCACTTTCCAGGATAGAAGAATGGATTTTAGTTTCATCAAAATGAATTATTTCTCATGAGGGGCCAATCCTTTCTCCTGAGAAAAAAATTCATTTTTTTCATGAGCCATCATCTTGTTTTCTCTTTTTCCACAAAACAAACTGTTATTACTCAGCCCAGGGATGTCTTCTACAGACATTCAAATATGTATCTTGCTCTTCGGGAGCTGATGAACTTCAGTGTGTGTTTTGTTATAGCTTCCATGGCCTCTGGACATTTATTCAGCTATTTTAAATCCTTTTTTGCCACTCACTAAGTTCATTTTTCACAAATCCTTTTTTGTCATCATGAAAAAGGAAATTGGCTGGAGAAAAAGAATGTAACTGTGCCATCCCCTTTGATATAAAAAAAGTATCCCATTGGTGTTCAGTAGCACCTTCCCTTCCCCCTTAGCTCCCTATTTTACTGTATATCCCTGGTGTCTAGTGGCCCCCTACCCTCCAATTCTGATATATTTAAAAAAGAAAATTGGTATCCAGTGCCACCATCCACTTGCCAATCGCCATTCCCCATATCCCTGGTGTATACTGGCACCCCCCCAATGATCACCATCCCTGTTGTAATTTTGATATTCCTTGGTGTCTAGTGGCACCCCCCACCCACTGATCAGCATCCCTGTTGTAATGTTGATATTCCTTGGTGTCTAGTGGCACCCCCACCCTCCCACTGAAGCTAAAACCTCAAATAAAGAAAATGGTCTCTGAATATTTTTCTTAAACATTTAAAGAAATGGTCCCTCACCGATCAGCCCCCACCCACAACTCCCACTCATCCTCCACCACCTCATCCCCCCAGTATACCCCTACACCCTCACTCACTTGAACAGGTCCAAGGTTCAACACCCAGTCTCTGATTAAAGACATGTCTTGTTACTGGAACTGGCGACTGCAATATGAGAAATTAAGGAAAATGCAATTCAATGTATTTCAATGGGGGGGGTTCATGCATAACTTATCCATTTTTCAGATTTTAACCCCAAATTTTCAACATGGTCTTTTGGGGACCCCACCTCATGAATAAAATGACTGTCATTGCACAACTACTACCTGAAAGGTGACTCCACGGTCGGGCAGGATTTGACCATTTTTCCTGCTCTTATTCATGAGGTGGTATCATAAGAAGGCTATGTTGAAAATGTGGGGTCAAAATGATTAAAAATGTCAACATTATGTCCATTCATTACAGTTTCACTAATGCACACTCTTAACTTTGGAAATGTTAACTATTTTGACCCCAGATTTTCAACATAGCCTTCTTATTACCCCATCTCATGTATGTCACAGCTGTTATTTTTCAAATCCTGGCCAAAATGTGTTTTCACATCAAAGGCTCAGAATGGTGTTGCAGTTGTTCAGAATTACTGTATGTTTTGGTGGGGTTTTGAAAATTTTCTGTACTGGATACATGAGGTAGGGTAATAAGATGGCAATGCTGACAATTTGGCCACTGTTGTCTTATGAATGAAAGCACAGTTATATACATATATGCATCTACTGAGGGTTGGGAGCACAGGACCAGATGGCCAAGTGCTCCCACGAGCAAATAAGGATTCGATTACGCTATCTTAAAAAGTAAGGAAATAAATTGCAAAAAACTTCATTAATGCTCTAGATAGTGGTAAAGCCACAAAAGTAGGGAAATGTGGCATTAGGGTTCCCAACCCTAACACCCCACCCCCACCCTGCACACACAAACAGGTGTTAGGGTGCATCTTGAAGTCATCAGCCCTAACATGGTCCCCATTCCCCTATACTGAACCTATCTCAGCTTATTTACTTATGGAATGGGGTGAGTGTTAGGGCTGATGACCCCAAGGTACACCTTTTGATGCCTGTTGGTGTGTGCAGAGGTGGTAGGGAAAAGTTAGGGGTTAAAACCCTAATGCCACATTTCCCTACTTTTGGTGCTTTAATCTGAACTAGAGTATTAACAACATTTCTTGCAATATATTAGCATATTATAGGGGTTCTGTAGCACTCCTATAGTTACAGTTGAGTAGGCACTTCAATGTTAAACTCAAAATTTTGCGCTTTAATAACTTTGCATCCGTTTAACAGATTTGCATACAAATTTACATACACTATCACCTCTGGTAGATCCCTGGATGTTGCAAGCTATGTTCTGGTCAGATGTGCAGTTTTTGAGTTCTGGAGAGGTGAAAAAAGCATTTTTTCACTCATTGACTACTGGGATTTTTCTATGAACTTGCCTACAAACCAGACTGTTTAGAATCTTGGTCTGGAATTTTCAGGGCAGAAAGGGACTAGCCAACTGATGTGCCTTTTGCTAGTCTGGTGAAAAAATAATAAACAGTTTTTAAGGTATTGCACTTCAAAAATTTGAAAAAATTGTTTCTGAGCATACTCAGTTAGTTTTTCCTTTATAGTCACTGCCCCATCTCCTACCATCACAAGTTGGATACCTTATATCATAGAGCAATAAGGTTCATTACAGATCTGCCATCTAATACTCATCATTGCTCTTTTTATGCTGCAGTTGGGTGGGTTTCCCTTCACCTCAGAAGGAACAGAAATGCAGCACTATGGATTTACAGAGCGTTGTCAAAAAAACTTCCAAACTATATCCTGACTGCTTCACCTGACCTCTCCTAACTCCTATGCCCTAAGAAGCAACAACATCATCCTGCTCAAATTGCCCAAATTCAACACCAGGCTAGGGAGGGCAGCAATCAGCTATTCTCTAGCTATAGCATGGAACACCCTACAAAATCCCTAAAACTGTCCAATATCATTCCATTTGCATCCTTTAAACAGCATTGTACAGTCTTCTTCAAAGAGAAATGCAATTGCTACCACTAGAGCTAGCATTGTCATCTCACAAATCTCCCTTCCAAACCATATATGGCATATTCCTTCCAGACAGACACCCCATCATATGGCACCCAGTAATACCGTCACCATCCTAGTATTACATTATGTTGAGTGTCTGCCATACCTCCCCCCCCCACTGGGATATGTTTATACTGTACATACTGTAAATATTAGCTTAACTTTCCTGTAACCGTTTTTTATCATGTGAATTTACTGTACATCACTGTATTTATAAACGTTATTTTCCCCTGTATGTATAACTGTCTTAAATAAGTGTATGATGTATCTGTTGTGTATCAACTATTGAACCTTGACCTGATCAGGTCCATCTTGTAAATGAGCATTGCTCAATGATGTTTGCCTGAATAAATAAAGATTTGATGATGATGATGATGATAAAGATAACTATATGAAATGAAGAAGGAATCCTGTTTTGTGTGGGAAAACTCCTTTTTTGTTTGCTGCCATCTTGTTTCTTTTTTTTTCTTAAATTATTTTTTCAAAAACCACAAAAATAACATCTTGCAGAGAGACCAACACACCTAGCTTGCTGACTGGGACCCCCTTAGGTGTAATCTGCACTTCACTGTTGCAGACATGCCCTGGAAATATGTATTTTTCTTCTAGGTGTTGTCCCTGACTGGACGCTCCTCATTATCCTTGCGATGGTGGCTCTGCTCTCTTACCACCAACTGCGACTCTCAGCCCGCCTACCCATAAGATCAAAAGAGAATGTGATGCCCCTGACCAGGCGATCCTCACTATCCTTGCAGTGGCAGCTTGGCTCTCCTACCACCAGCTACAACTCTCAACTCACCCGCCTGCCAGACCAAAAAGGAAGGTGCCTTCCGGACCAGGCACTCCTTGCTATCCTTGTGGTGGCATCTCGGCTCTTCTACCTCTAGCCATGACTCTTAACATGCCCACCCACCAGACCAAAAGGGAAGGTGCTTCCCCTGACTGGGTACTCCTCACTATCCTTGTGGTTGTGGCTCAGCTCTCCTAATGCTGGCCATGACCCTCAACTTGCCTGCCAGACCAAAAGGGCAGGTGTTTCCTCTGACTAAATGCTCCTTGCTATCTTTGTGGTGGATGCTTGGCTCTCCTACCGCTGGCCGTGACTCTCAACCAGCCACCCACGAGACCAAAAGGGAAGGTGCTGCCTCGGACTGGGTACTCCTCGCTATGCTTGATGCGGTGGCTTGGCTCCTCTACCACCGGCCATGACTCTTATCCCGGCTGCCTGACAGACCAAAATGGAAGGTGCTGCCCCAGACCGGGTGCTCCTTGCCATCTTTGTGGTGGTGATGGCTTGGATCTCCTACCTCTGGCTGTGACTCTCAACCTGCCTGCTCACCAGACCAAAAGGGAGGGTGCTTCCCCTAACCAGGCACTCCTCGCTATCCTTGCGGTAGCAGCTCAGCTCTCCTACAGCTAACTGCGACTTTCAACCCACCCACCCGCCAGATGAAAAGGAAAGATATTGACCCTGACTGTGTGCTGCTTACTATCCTTTCCGCGGCAGCTCAGCTCTCTTACCACCGGCCGTGACTTTCAACGTGCTCAACCACCAGATGAAAAGGTAAGGTGCTTCCCCTGACGGGGCACTGCTCATTATCCTCATGGTGGCAGCTCAGCTGTCCTACTGCCAGATGCAACTCTCAACTCACCCATCCTCCAGACCAAAAGGGAAGGTATGCTGCCAGCAAGGGAATCCAATCCCGGTAATACTATTGGCTCCTGCTACTCTTTTCTAGCTTGCCATTGGCTGCTTTCTTTCAAGCAGCTCCTCTACCCTTCAATCTGCTCAAACTATTTTTAAGAATTGAAAACTGTTCTTAGAGGGTGAATTTTCTCCAACCCCCCCAGCTATGCCCCATACGATCTTTAAATTCACTTTCTTGGCACAGTGCTCTGCCCAGCCCCCTCTCTGATACGTGTGAAGGAGCAAACATCCTCCCTCTCTTAAAGGTACCCACACCTAATCCCAGAAACATGTTTGCAGGTCTGACACAAAAATCTAGGGGTATTTATAAGAACTGCTGGCTCATATTAACTGTTATCCTTTCCACAGTAAGCATTGGGATGATAGGAAATGTTCATCTCTACCCCTTTCCTTCTTACAAACAATGTATAGCACAATTGTAATACCCACAGGCACAATGGCAGGGTCAGATGCCAATGCTATGAGCCCTACCCTGTACAAACTTCCACACCATCATTGCAGATCACCTACCCTCACACTAGCATCTACCATGTTAATTCTACAGTATGTAGTCACCCACGAATACATAAAGCCAAAAAACACAGATGCACTTACTCACAGAATCAGGGCGCACTGGATACACTTCCTTAAAAGACTTACAGTCATTTTACTCCTACTGTCAGAGAACGTACACCCTAACCCTGGCCCACCTGGACCAATGTTTGCTAAGGTGCAAGGCCATCTCAGAATCACCTCAATACACATAGGGATTCTACTGTCCAAACTTCCACAGTTCCAGGCCTGGGTTGTGCAGCATAAGCCGGACATAATCTCCCTAACAGAAATGTGGCTCTCCCCCTAGATACTGGATGACACAGTAGCCCTTGATAGCTATACCACCTTCCATCAGGACAGACTATCCAAACATTGGGATGGTTGCCTGGCATACCTATGCAATGAAATCAAAGGCTAAGTTATACCAAGCAGTACATCTACAAAGCAGGCACAAATCTTGTCCATCAGACTTACAATAGGTCACCAGAGCAAATCACTAGTGCTCACAACAGTATATATTCCCCCTAGAAAGCAAAGAATGGGCATTAAACAGCTTATTGATCACTTTAAATAAATAAAGCAAAGCTCAGAACAGATTATCTTAGGTGACTTTAATACTAACTGGCTAGCACAGGACACCAAGGCTGTTAGGGACCAAATCGCCAGCCGCTATATTACTCAGATGGTCTCCCAAACAACTAAGAGAAACTACTACACAGGACACAGCACTCTTATTGACTGGCTTCTTAACACATACCCTGAACACATAGCTGACATGTCTGTCCTCCCTGACATCCTAAGCGGCCACTCACCAATGGTCTGCGTTTGGTCTAACAAGGGTACAAAAAGACCCAACCCTGTACACCAGAAACCGATCACTAAGAAAAAGACAGCTACAGCCATTGAAACTATATCTAAAACAAACTGACTGGACCCTCCAGACAGCATGGATGATGTCAATCAGGCCCTCAACTTCTTTATAACAATTTTCAATAATGCCTACAACATATATGTCCCTCCTAAATCCTCTAAAGCAAAATAGACTATTAACCCATGGCTCTCACGCTCTCTTATTGAACAACTGAACCTTCGAGACAACCTTTGGCACAAGGCCATGGGCCACTGGAAACCAGGCTGGCTTCACTGCCTACAAAGCAGCCAGAAACAGGTGCACCAGGATGGTCCAAAATGCAAAAGCAAACTGTTATAAAGAACTTCTGGGTAGGTCACGGGGTAATGGGAGAGAGTTTTGGAACAATATGAAGACATAGACTGGTAGGGATGCCAAAGCACCTCCAGACCTAATAGTCACATCGTCTGGCACTTTACATGAGCCGAAGGATGTGGCCAATGCCTTTAATGTTGCATTCACTGACCTAAGTGCAGTGCTACCCCAAGAGTGCCTAACAACCTAGGCCCCTAGCACACCAGCAAACAAAAAAACACCTTGTAGCCCAAAACTCTGGAACACCACTATTCTACTTTAAACAGATCTCAAGAACACAAACCATTAAATATACTAAGAGGGTAATGGGTAAAACAAGAACTGGTAGCAACATGATAGGCATCAAACTCATTGCCCTCACCCTGGATGAACTAGCCCTGCTCCCCACTAAGATTGTTAATCTGTCCCTTTGAACAGGAGTTTTTCCAGACAAATGGAAGATAGCACATCACACATCAAGAACAATGACAGAACTAGCCTGAGTAGCTACAGACCCATTTCAGTACTACCCCTGCTATCTAAATCCCTGGAAAGTATCATGTTGATCAATTAATAGAATACCTAAACAAGTACAACCTACTATGTGTGTAACATCATGGTTTTCTAAAGAACCATAGCAACATAACAACACTCGTAGATTATAGTACATACCTGTATGATGCCCTTGACAGTGGCAGATTGGTAGGGTCCATCTTCTTAGACCTCACCAAAGCATTTGACACTGTAAACCACCTAATCCTTCTGGACAACATCCTGGCCCTTGGATTGTCCCATGACACAGTAACCTGCTTCAGCAGCTACCTATCACACAGGTCACAGTGTGTGAAAATTAAAAGAGTGGTATCCAACCCTACTGATGTCACCCTAGAGGTCCCCCAAGGGTCCATACTTGGACCACTGCTCTTTAGTTTATTCATTAATGCTTTGCCTTCTGCTTGCCCATCTGCCATGCTGATGTACACAGATGACATTGTTATCTCCACATCAGGGCACCAATCAACTGAAATAATAGCGGCCCTTTAGGATAGTTTTAGAAAACTTGAGACTTGGTTCTTCCAAAATAAACTTCTTTTAAACTATAAAAAAAAATATACAATTCTCAGTAACTCACAGTAAGAAAAAGACAGGCCCCTTGATTATCTTTAGCCACAAATGAGAGGCATTAGAGCAAGTTAACACCTTCAAATACCTGGGCATACATCTTGATGACACACTGTCCTTCACCTCCCACATCGACCATGTTATTAAAACAGTGAACACCAAATTTGGTATCCTCTACTGCCACAGGCAGCCAATGATCCCTGAAGACTTGAACCTTGCAACAAAGAGTGCTATATTGTCCACAGTTGACAATGGACTTGTTATCTATGGTGCTGCAATGGACATGGCACTAAAAAGGGTTAATCTACTTCCTAACACAGCATGCAGACTTGTTCTAGGTGCAGACCACTTGACACACACCTGTACTCTTTATTCAGAGACAGGGTGACTTCCTCGGCACCTCAGGATCAGATACCAGGCCTGACTGCTAGGAAAAAGTCCCTACTTGGTCAGACACCCAACTCCATGGTGAACATTTTCCAGTGAGTCCAAGCCTCCCAAACCTCTCAAAGATCAATGAAGGGTGCTCTCTATGTCCCTTTTAAGCATACTACATTTGCTCAGCATGCCCTCTCCTGCTGCGGGCTCCAATGGATTAATTACCTCCCTGCTCCCCTCATTGAATATGCAAAAATGAGCCCCTTCAAGAGAAGCCTCCACCTCTTCCTTGCCCAATCAAATCACTGTGATTGTCCCTCTTAATCACATATCACACCATGCAATGCCTTCCACCACCACCCCTGCCCTAACACCTTTTTATCTCTCCACCTCGCTATCCCACTTCCTTCTCTTTGACAAAGTACTGTCTGACTGCTACCTCCCCTCCCCTTTCTTCCTGACAAAGTCGAATCAGGCTGCTACCCTCCTACTGAATAGCACTTAGTAACTCAAGTGTATTATGAACATTATAAAGTGTAGTTTCTCAAACCAGTTATTGTTGTATATCTGTATACCTTTATGCTGTGGGTAACTCTTTGCACTTCTGTAACTGATTACTTTTATATATACTTGTGTGTACATCACAGCATCTGTCTTGTAACCCATGTTGTACCAGATGTCTTGTATTTTGTGACTATTCGACTTGGGACCTTTTTTAAAAGAGCCTCTTGGCTCAAAAGTATTAATCTGAATATGAAATAAATAAATATATTTTTTTAATATTATGAATCCTTTCTTGTGACCGTGTGATATGAAAAAGGAATCCTTTCATATCACGGGTAATAAAAAAAGATCCTTTTTTCATGAAGGACAGATCCTTTTTGTCTTGCTGTAGTGCTTGGGAAGTGCTAAAATGAAAGGGGACTGGAATTTGCCTCTTGAGTAGTAGGAGAGCATAGAAGTACCTTGGAATTTTATTGCCAAATGGGCATGGTATTTCATGTGGAATCCAATGCCCTGCATACAATTCTCCCACTCCAAGCAGAAACAGAAACAAGACAGTCTGAGGGCATTGATGCTGGCTCAACTATTGAAACTATCTTATCTATGTGCCTGCAGAAGCACATCACTTATTTCAGCACCTGAAACATGTAGTAACCATGGAGAATCGAGCTGTGATCATTGCTGGTCTAGCAAAGGCTGAATTACCGGTCTGCATGTCTTGTGCTTGACCAGGAACGGCCTCTCACACTCACCACCAAGATATCCAAAGGCGAGAGTCTCGACATTGTCTCTAAGAGGGTGTTTGTTAGAGAGTTATTTCCAGTAAGGTCTGCCTAGTCCTGATTGATACATTTGGATTCACAGAGCATGCTGACACCTCTGCAACAAAGGGTGATTGCTATTGTGATACTCACCAGTTTTTGAAGGTGGCTCTGAGGTGATACTGATGAGATCTGACTCAGCTAGACTACGTTGCCAGCAGCTGGTGTAACTCCTGTAGATACTGCCCTGCTGTGGATAATTTTGCTCTAAAACAAGGAGTCAGCTAATGGAAAAGTGTATGCTTCAGAAAATTGTACCCGCTTTTGCAAGATTCAAGAACTGTCAGATATCGCTGGCTGTTGAACAGAGTTGACTTGTTGTATAAGAATTCAGGATCATATAAGTTTTGTACCCTAATCTCAATCTTTTATCAGCTGGGTGTAGTTTATTAGGCAATAATATAACTATAATGGGCCCAGACATGGTATTCCCCTTACAGATCTGTCCCCAGAAGATTGCAAAATGCTTTGTGTCCTTCTACCAGGAATTTCTCTGCTAAACTGACCCTCTCCACACTTAAGGACCAAGGCAAAGATCTCCTAGATAGACTTATAACAGAAGAAGGGTCTTTCTTGCCATCTGGTCCTGGCAACTTTATGTATTTTAGTTTCAGAATGGCTAGAGAGACCTCTTCTTCTGTTATGAGGCTATCTAGGAAATCTCTATCTTGGTCCTCAAGTGTGGGGAGAGGTAGGTTCGCAAAGAAATTCCTGAGCTCCCTAGTAGTGCTGTGTGGGTGTGGGTTAGTGTACAAATCCTGGTAGAAGGATGCAAAGCTTTTCACAATCTTCTGGAGCAGAGTATGTAAGGGGCATATAGTGTCGGGCCCTTGAGGGCTGCAGCCAATCTGTCTGCTTTCTGTCTACGCAACTGCATAGTCAGTAACTGCCCCCCACCCTGTCGCCTTGCACATAATACTTCTGGTGCATGTAATGTAATGTGTCTTCCACCTTAAAACGTTCTATTATTGTGAATGACTGCCTGGTCATTAGCAGCTACTGAAAGATAGGAGCATCATCTGGTTGCTGCTTACATTGTCCTTCTATATATTTTATCTGCATCTCTAGTTTTAGTCACACCAGTGCTTTCTGAAAATGACACCTATTTTCTTTGCTACCTAACTGAACTCTGTGATAAATGTCAATTTTTGGTATTCCTGCACCCTTTGTCTTGGTGTGAGCTGTGTAGATCTTCATTTTATTCCAGCAGTGAAACATGCACACTGCTTAAAAAAATAAATAAATTGAGAAGTGTATGTTACTTGATCTTTATACATTTTTGTTTCACAGGCTCTGCTGAAATTGGAAGTCTTGGGCACAACAATTATTGTCAGTTCTGCCCTTGGTAAGTTCTCTCTATTGGGATTTGAACTCAGGCTCCTAGCATTCTGTGTCATGCTTTAGTCACCTACGCTAAAGAGTTCCTCTATAGCTCAGGTGGTTAGAGAGTGGCATGGAATGCCAGGGGCCTGGCTTCAAATCCTAGTAGAGGGCACACATTTTCCTTTTACATTTTCTTCATGGTTTGCCTCGCAGTGGCTAACTGCACTGAGAAAAGAAGCTGATTTGTGTCTCTGACATGCCTTTTTGTTGCCTTATGCAATACCTAGAAAAGAATATGTGTGTCTGAAAGGGATGACTGGGTCTGCTAATTTCCTGAGTTCCTCTATAGCTCAGGTGGTTACAGCATGGTATGGAATGCCAAGGGCCTGGGTTCAAATCCCAATAAAAAGCACACATTTTCCTTACATATTTCTTCCTTAATGTAGTCACAAATTCACATAATTGAAAGTTTTACAAGCAATAAAGCTTTCAATGATGTGAGTGAATCTGTGAATCTATTATGGTGTATGCAGCAAACCAAGGGAGTGAGCAGCTGGTACAGAATAACAGGCTGAAAAGTTGATTAGGATTGGTGGTCCCCGTGACTGGCACTCAGAAGCATTAACAATCCACATTAAAGGTCCCCATTTTCCCAAAGCAGCAACATATTCAGTGGGATTCTCATTATCCTCAGTGTTAATAATCACTCAGTCCAGTTAAAATCATATCAATTGTATGGAAAATATCACTGCAATTTCTCTATATATTCTAAATATACTGAATGTGGAAGTCAAAAATTGGCACTGCCAATGCAGAACAAAATGGAAAATGCCTGATTTATAAAATAGTCAGTAAAGACAGTGTTGTAATCATTCCTGACCCCTACACATGAGCACTGCCTAACCTTGGACATGTCATTTAACCTCCCTATGCTCAAGTCCACCTGGCTGTGGAAATGGGTAGATAGCAGGACCCGACTGGTAATCAGATGTTGCATCTCAGTAGAGCTATCTAAAGTTATACCCCAAAAAAAACACTACTGCTCAAGCATGGCTGCAGAGTATACTGTGGGTGAATGAAAACATGGCATTGCTGATTTCTACCGTTTGATTTGTCTGCAGAATTTGTGTACAGCAGGCAGTTTATTTGATAAAACACGTGGCTACTACAATTAATTACCAAACACAGTGTTTTTGTAATCATTCAACTGGTTGCAACCTTTCTTTCATGGGTTCTCTTCCTTGAAGTTTGCAAAACATAAACCCTTCATCAAAATCACAGACATCCCTATCTACCCTCCCCCCACCAGTGCCCAAATGGGTAAGGATCTGTAGTGTGGTGGTTGGGGGGCAGGACTTCAGGAAGTGGGAGTACACTGATCTATCTGAATGTCCAAGCTTAACTCAGAACAGGTACTGTACATTGACTCTGATGACTGGAAAGAGAAATAGAAATATTCTGATTGATTGTATCTGAAAACTTTTAAAGTCTAAGCACTTTAAAAAGGATGTATTTGGATCTGTATATAAATGAATAAGTAGAGTTGCTGAACCAAATAACTGCAATATGAGAAAATAAGCAAACTCTATCAGCTTGTTAGCAAGCATTTCCCCCAAAATGAAATAAGAAACCATCCTGGATTTTTTAAAAATTTTTTAGCATCAAATGGTCCCTTGTCGATTAGACCCCCCCCTCCACATCCACCACCAACTCAGCACCCACCACCCCACACCCCCAGTACGCTCCCACACACCCTCAATCACCTGAACAGGTCCCAGGTTTGAGATCTACTCTCCGATCAAAGATATGTCCATGCTGCTGGTTCCAGTGTCTACAATATGAGAAACTAAGGTAAACGCGGTTCAATGTATTTCAATGGGGGATTCAACCTTTATTTATAACTCAGAGTTTTTTTTACATTTTTACCCCAAATTTTCAACATAGCATTTTGGGGACCAAATCTCATGAACAATATGACTATCATTATGCAGTTCTCACACAAAATTTGATTTTGTGGTCACTTGGTGAATTCACCTTTTGAGCAGGATTTGCATAATGTCAGTCATATTGTTTATGAGATGGGGTGATAAGAAGGTAATGTTGAAAATGTGGGGTCAGAAAATTTAAAAATTGCAAAGTTACGATCATTTGTTGCAATTTCACAATGTACACTCCTAATTTTGGAAATTTTAAAGACTTTGATCCCAAATTTTCAACATAGACTTCTTATTACCCCACCTCCTATATGTCACAGCTAGTCACTTTTCAATTCCTGTCCAAAATTTGTTTTCACACCTGTGGCATGGAATAGCATTGTAGTTGCATGGAATTACATTTTGGTGGGGTTTTCAAAAATGTTCTTTACCAGGTACATGAGGTGGGGTAATACAATAAGAGCTGTGCAGACAATTTGGTCACTGTTGTCCTATAAATGGAAGCACAGAGCCCTTCCACAGTGACATACATATATACATCTACGGATGGATGGGAGTACAGGGCCTGAAGGGCACTACACTCCCACAGGCAAATAAGGATGCGATTACTCTGTCTCAAAAGCTATAGATGATTGGCAGTTTAGGCAAATAAGGCAACAATTACACTATCTCAAAAAGTAAGGAAATTCTTTGCAGAAAACTACATTAATGCATCAGTTAGGGTTGATATCAAACTATAAAAAGGAAGGAAATACAACGTTAGGGTTTTCAACCCTAACACCCCACCCCCACCATGCACACACCAACAGGTGTAGGGAGTGTGCCTTGGGGTTGTCAGCTGTAACACTCACCCCATTCTCCTATTCTGTACCCAGTTCAGCTTATTTACATATGGAATGGGGTGAGCATTAGGGCTGACAACCTTAAAGCACACCCCCTATAGCACAGTGGGCTAAGGCTCTGAGCTGGAGACCTGGGTTTGAATCCCACAACCACTTAGGTGCATACTGTGTGATCCTGAGCAAGTCATTTAATTTCCTTGTGCTCCCAGGTCACATCTGAAAACAAGCTTTGGCTTAGTGTGCTACTTCTGGTTAAACAATGTTCCCTTCCCTTCCCTACATCTGTTGGTGTGTGTAGGGTTAGGGTGGGGGTGGGGTGTTCGGGTTGGAAACCCTAATGTTGTATTTCCCTCCTTTTTACAATTTGATATCAACCCTAACTGATGCATTAACATAGTTGTTTTGTACAGCTGTCACACAAGTACTGAGTACTGAATGTATTAATAGATATGTGACAAGAAATTATCATTCATGAAACATGCATGTCTCAATGTGAACAAGCACAGTTTGATTTAAGCAAGTGTCTATTTAACAGTACATGTTACTTAAGGGATCTCATACGGGGTTTTTTTCTGTGTCTGTACACATTACATAACGCACAATGCTATAGGTAGTTTCTTGCATGTTCATACCTTATTCTATCATCGCAGCATGAACAATCTATATCATAGAAATTCTATGTGTAAGAGTATTGCTGTGACATGTGAGTATATGAAGATGGGCACAACACTCTGTACACCCTCGACTGCTAAAATGCAACACTTGTTGTCCCATGATGATGGATGTGTCTTGTAGCACATTTAGACAGTTGCATGTTATTTATGTCACCTGCTGCTGGTTATCTGTGATTGGTCATGTTGCCTTGGTCCCCCCTACTTGCATATGTGTGTGTGTGTGTGTGTGTGTGTGTGTGTGTGTGTGTGTGTGTGTGTGCAATGCATCTGCGGTGTGTGGGCTGGGGTGGGGGGAATGCAGAGTTAGGGTTTTCAACCCTAACACCGAATTTCCTAGCTTTTGTTGCTGTGGAACAACCCTAACTGATGCATTAAACAGAGTGTTTTGCCATGAATATATACTGTATATATATATATATATATATATATATATATATATATATATATATAGATAAACAAATATTGTTAATCCTAAAAGCTGAACTTTATGTTTTTAGTATATAAATGTTTAAGAAAAACATGTGGCTCTTTCAACTTGAATCAGAATGTTGCATCTATTGTTTTCCTTGGGAGCTGTAGTTTCAGGCACTCCTTAATTACTCTTTCCTTCTGAGACACCAGGTGGCTGTGACAATCATTTGTTCCAAGGGGTTTTTAACTCAATTTGAAGGCATTAAGTACCTTCTGTTCCCCTAGTCCTTAATAAAATGCAGGGGCTCCACAACTTGATCACTCCACAGGCTTGTTCTGTTGCTTGATGCAGATTCCAAACTAGTGTGTCTAGTTCCAACATGATAGATCCACCTCATGCCCCTCCCACATGAATCAAAAAAGGTGGCGGTGGATCTTTAGGAGCTTTCTCAGGTGGAGGTGGGGGTGGATCTTACTCCCCCCCCAAAAAAAAACTAATGCTGCCTCCCACTACTCAGGTTCCAGTTCTTGTACCGTCCATTTAAGAAAGAAAACAGTACCCTGCAACCATTGACTAACATGAAAGTGTATTTATTTGAGGGTGGAAAACATTTCTTGGAGGGACTTCTGGTTCCGCCTCCTTCGGTAAAGGCTGCATAGCACACTTGCTCTCACGTGCACCCCAAGCAAAAAATACCTCCATCAGGTCTGATAAAAAAATTTGGGGGGACTGAAATTGGCATGCTAATAGATAGCAATGAGGTATCTACAGTAAAGAAAGGCAGAATTTGGCAGTGGGCGAAGCAGATGACAGAGATGGGGGGGGCGTCTGTGACTCGGAGGCCTCAGATAGCACTGCAGTGTCAGCAAAGGCCTAATGGCTGACACACTAAACTGAACTCTAACCAAATCTGTATTGAAGAACAGCAAGACAAAGGCTAAAAAAATAAAATTAGATACTATATATCAAGCTTATCTCCTTCTGGGCACAAATTAAATACTTAGATGGTGAACTATGTAAAGATATGATGCTACTTAAACAGTGAGCTTATGACCTAGAAAGGCAGGGTACAGCTACAGAAAATTGGGTAGATGACCTAGAGACAGAGGTACAAATGCTTAGAGAACAATGTGAGCAGATCAAAGCATGGCAGGAGGACTCAGAGAACCATGTGAGAAGAACAAAAATATGGATTTACATCATTCTGGGAGGATCAGAGGGAGGCAGTATTAAAGAATTCGTAGATGCATTGCTTCACACAGCATTGGAGCTACCTGGGGACCTTGATTTGCAGCTCAAGAGGGTCTACAGAGCATTAGCGCCTAAATCAGCTAATCCAAATGCCCCCTCAAGGACTATTATTGTAAGATTTAATAACTATGCCACCAAAGAAAATGTTCTCCTTACAGCATGGCATAAGCAAAAAATATTCTATGGACAGACACGTTTCTACATTGACCATGATTATGCCCCCAAAACAATGCATCTCAGAAAAGCATACCTTCCATTACTGCCAGTGTTGAAAACAGCTGGGCATAAGTTCTCTACCCCATACCCTGCCTGACTTCTAGTACATTTGCCTGAAGAAAAGAGGGAGTTTGCCACAGCATCGGAGACCAGAATGGAACTTTCGAAACTGGGGCTGAAATTTCCAGACAAACCGCTGGAGCAGCGAGATCCCTCCATGAGGCCTTCACTCTGGCAATCCATTCAAAACAAACAGAAGAAGCAACAGAACAACTTTGGAGATGTGCAGAAAGCCCTAGCTGTGTATCACAGAAATGGTTGTGATGCAGTGGCCTTATGGGAAGAGATGTTTGCAACTTTGTGAACATTACATTTCATAATTCAGTGGGTGCTCAGTGGGGCGGGGGTACTCTCGAGAGAGTTTTCCTTTTTTTACTCTGGATCTCTTCCTTGGTGGCTCAACTCTAGGCTAAGAGTGGTCCCTCTAATTTTGGGCCTGCATTAAGCCACATGTCGGTCGTTCAGGGAGGAGTCCAGGGCCACCTCCCCCCCCCCACTTAGCTATGAATCAAGGCCTATTAGACCTACTGCATTATCATTTGAGACACTGATAATTTCAGAGACTTATTATGGACTCTTGCTGCATTTTATGTTTTATAATTTGGGACTATGCTGGTAACTGAGCAAGACTATTTCTTTAGGGGCCTTCTTGCCACCCGTCCCCCATTTCAGTAAGGCTCTTTCTTTTTGGCCCACATGGCAACTATGAAGTAATAGCATTGGGGAGGCGATGAGAACTGAGAAAGGATGTGGAGCATACTCCGAGGAGAGCTATCCTTCCCTAAATATTGTTTTAATTTTTTTGGTATGTCCCTACTTTTTGGGTACACTTATTGGGTATCCTGGAGGCCCCAGCCAGTTGTGATCTGGGACTACCTCCATCTTCAGGAAGCGCTCAACAAAAATATGGGTTCTTCGTGAGGGAGGAGCTTTAATACCTCCCCACTTATGGAAATCACTGAATTAAGTAATGATAAGGTTTCATTAATCAATGTCATTTGCGATGTAAATAGTTTTGTTATAGTGAAAGTCAGACAGTTTACTAACTTAAGGTTACATCTAAGATTCAGATTACAAGATATATGGGATATCAGGGAAAAGTATGATCATATTACGCAGTACAAATGGAGGAGTAATAACCATGAAATACAGGATATTGCCAGAAATACAGATACAGATGGGCAGAGTAATCTGACTTTACTGCAGAAGATGCTTATTAAATTACAGATTTTATTAAAAGGCTTCTTTCTTATAAGCTATTATCAGAGAAAGCCAGTATGTGCAGCCCGGACTGGGGAAGTAGGATGGTGCCCTGTCCATCAGAGGGAACTATTCTTTTCACTTAAACAGTTATGATGGATCCCTCCATGGAGCTTTTATCATTGAATATTAATGGCATTAATAACCCTATTAAGAATTCTAGACTGCAGCAGTACCTACGTCAGCAGAGGCTGGATCTTATTTTTCTTCACGAGACACATTTGACTCCTTTGAAGCATCAGAAGCTTTCTGCTGGCCACAGTATGCTGCAATAGCTTCTTCCAGTAAGACTGGCAAGTGCAGGGGCACTGCCATATTGATCCCTGCAGGGACACCCTTCCTGAAAGAAGATGAAAGGATTGATTCCAATGGCTACTTTACTATTGTTCAAGGACATCACTATGATTCATTTGTCATGTTGGAAGTGTTTATATTCTCCCAGGCCCCGGTTCACATGAAGAGTTTTCAACCAGCTTTTGGATATACAGCAGGGTATGATTATAATAGAGGGAGACTTTACTATTACTCTATCTCCTCATTTGGATGCCTCCCACCACCATAAGCATAGGACTAGCACTTCCCAGAAATATCTCAAAGCCCAGTTGCCAATACTGGGTCTGACAGATCTATGGCATCAATTTTTTCCTAACAAAGGAGGTTTTACGTATTATTCTTCCAGGCATCATACCTCCTCTCGCCTAGACTACTTTTTTCTTTCAACTGAGCACGTTGCAAAAACTAGAGGTATTAGGCTGGGAGCCTGTCTCCTATCTGATCATACTCCAAATATATTAAAATTAGACATTGTAACATCTAGGAAGACCACCCTTTGGAGGCTGAACACCTCAGTCCTGAAAGATCCAGAGTTTAAAACAATGATGAAGGATCGTCTCCCTCAGATAATTAGAGAAAATCAATCCCCAGAGATTTCCCCAGCGGTACTGTGGGGCACAGTTAAGGCTGTCCTCAGGGGTGAGATAATTTCATATACAACCCGACAAAGGAGAATTAGGGAAACCAGATATAAACAGTTGAAAGAGATGCTGGCAGAACTGCAAAAGGCTAGAGCAGAAGGGCATATAATTCAGCCTACAGAATTGTGAAAAGTGCAGGCTGAACTCCAGAAAATCATAGACTTGAAGGTACAAGCTGCACTTTTATATACTAAAAGCACTTTTTATGAGGGGGTCCCAGGGGAGCTAGGCACTTAGCCAGATGAACCAGAATGTTTAGGCAGAAAGCTACAATTACAGCAATTAAGGATCCTAGATCTGGTAATCTTTTTCATCGCGACCCAGAGATAGAACAAGCTTTTCAAAAAGTTTATACAGAATTATATTCCAAACAACATCCCACCTCCCCAGATATTGGATCCTTCCTGAGTTAGTTACATATCCCTAAGCTCTCTGAGACACAACAGGCCTCATTATTGAGTCCAATTACTGGACAGGAAATTCAGCTGGCTATTAAAAAATCTAAAACCATGAAATCATCAGAGCCTGATGGTTATTCTGCTGAGTGGTACAAGGCATTTTCTCCTTTATTAAGTCCCTTGCTGTTACAGGTTTTCCAGGATGTTCAAAAGGGTGAACCACCTCCAGACTCCTGGCATTATGCTGTGCTCTCAGCCATACTAAAACCAGGTAGAGATCCTCAATCCCCAGAATCATACAGACCTATATCTGTATTTAATTGTGATTATAAGATATACATGTCCATATGGGCCCATCGTCTGGATCACATTTAACCAGAAGTGATTCATATGGACCAGGCAGGCTTTTTATGACACAGGCAAACTGCAAATAATACTCTCAGAACATTCCACCTGATGGACCACATCACCAACAGTTCTCTCCCTTCAGTATTTGTGAGTTTAGATGCCTTTAAGCTGTTTGACAGGGTCTGTTGGGATTTTCTATGGAGGGTCCTGGAGGCTTTTGGATTCCCAGAGCAATTTGCTATATGGCTTAGCCACATATATTCAGCCCCCAGAGTCTTTTTAAAAATAAATGGAGCAATTTCTACCCCAATTTCCTTAGAGCAGGGCACCCTGTCAGGGATGCCCGCTTTCCCCATTACTATTTGCAATTTACATTGAGCCCTTAGCTATAGCAGTCTGTCAATCGGACAATGTTAAGGGGGTAAAGGTGGGAGAGGATACATTTACAATAGCCCTATATGCAGATGATGTTATATTGCCTTTATCAGAGCCAGAACCCTCTCTTACGGCCCTCTGGAAAATTATTACTCAATTTTCATCAATTTCAGGATATAAGATCAAGTCTACAAAAACAGAGGTTGTGACTATTTGCTTTTCTCCCTCCCCATCACTGCAAGCTTATCTACTTTTTAAGTGGCAAGGGACGAAACTGAAATATTTGGATATACAGCTATTTCAAAATATTGATCATACTGTCCTGATAAATTATGAACCTCTCACTCAGATAATAGAGAACAACCTTCATACCTGGTCTCAGATACGACTCTCCTTTTATTCAAGGATTGACCTTATCCAAGTGAATATATTGCCAAGACTATTGTACTTGTTTCAGATCATTCCTGTCCTGCCTCCCTTTTTATATTTTATGTCATGTAATAGGACTTTAGCCCAATTTGTTTGGGCTGGTAAGAAACCTCAAATTCGATAGTCCATCCTGCAACTTCCAAGAGACAAGGGAGGGTTCGGATTACCTGATCTAGGTAAAAACACACAAGCAGCTACTCTGTCTAGGATACTGGGATGGATTGATCCAAATTATAGAATACCTAGGAAAAGGCTAGACACTACATTAAATCATATTCAAGATATTAGGAATGTTTTGTTTGAACTGGGGGAACCCCTTCCAGGATGGAATGCTTATCATAGGGGAATGCAAAGCAGTATGATACTTTGGGACAAATTTAGAGCCTCTCAGGAACTTGCACTGGTCTTTTACTTCTTAAAACAACTTAGATTAGAGACAAAGAACTTTCAGGTCCCCCTAAATGAGACTTTAAATGGTTGGCATAATAGATGCCTAACTTTCATCTTTCAGATATTAGACAACCAGGGTATGTTACCCTTTTCCTCATTAAGAGACGCCTATGGGCTTCCACCAGATTCTGTTATAGCGTATCAGCAGATACAAGCCTAGCTGGCAAATAAGGCTCCTCAATGGAGCTGCCTTCCATCTCCCTCTCCTCAGTTAATGCTAATTATTATATCTTTCATAAAGGGTATAACTCCCCCATCTGATTGGAGCACTGTATAAGGGATTGTAGGAGATTACTAGAGATTCAACTTTAGGGGTCCTGGCAGCTTGGAATAGGGAATTATTGTTACCAGTCTCAGAAGACCTCTAGCTTAAATATATCAGGCTATCCCATGGAATATCTCTAGCACCATATTGGCGGGAATTTGCCTGGAAAGTCAGGCTTAGATTATTTAATACACCAGCTAAACTAGCGAAATTTATGGGTGGCCCAGTGCGAAACTGCTGGAGATCTTGTGAGGAAAAGATGGCTGGACATACACATATTTTCTGGTCATGTCCAGTGCCTCGACCTTTTTGGGGAGAGGTGGCGGAAACCTTGGGCGAGTTGGTAGGAGAGGAGGCTGTCCTAACTCCGGAACTGGTACTGCTTTCAATACCCTCAGAAGACCTCCATATTTCGAGATGGTCTCTCTTGATTACCTACATATTGATTGCTAAGAAGGCAATTACTAGATTATGGGGCCGTACCTTACCTCCAACTAGAAGGGAATGTTTTATGGCCATGAAGGAAGTATATTATCTGGAAAGACTGGCGGCCAGCCATTTGAACAGAAAAGACAAATTTGAACTCGAGTGGAGGAAATGGGTCCTTTATATGTCAGTGCAAGATCTTAATTTTATTCCATAATGAATACCCAGAGAGGTAACCAGGTACTGAGAAAGGCGAGGGGAGGAGAGAGATTCAGGGGGACGATTTATAATTTGTGTACTAGTATACAAGGACCCCTGCCGGGATGCATTTATTTATAGCTATATATGAATTATGGTTTTGTGCCCATAACTGTAATGCATTGTGTGCTACTTGACCTATACTTAAATGCATTATGTGATCTCTATTATGTAATGTCCCATATGTCTTATATATATTTTTTAAAACAAATAAAAATATCATAAAAAAAAAAAACATTTCTTGGAGGAGGGTAAGGTGGTGGAGACTATTTACACCTTCATTCAGTTCCACGAAAAGAAAACATGACATCACCCCTTTTGTACATGCAAAACGTCTACAGGCTCCACCTACTGCAGCCATAAAAAGGGTAGTAGGGGCTGATAAGAAAATCTACAGACTGGTGAGCCTGACATCAGTGGTGGGGAAAATCATGGAGACCATATTAAGAGATAAAATTAAAGCAGCAGTGCATGAGACAACTAACCCTACATAATGGCTAGATAATGAAGGTCATAGTCATGCTAGTTTGAAACAGTATTTTTTATTTTTATTTTAATAGCTGATGACCTGTATGACTGACTGATATGTCTACAACAGCATGATCATTCACCAGGATTGCAAATTTAGAAAAGTCTATGAGAACGTGCACATTGAGCTTTTCATTGCCTTAGCCAGTCACTTGGTTGGTTGTATGTTGTCATAGCAACAATAGCGTTGGTGTGTGATCAGTCAGTGCCATGCAGCACATTCACAGATGCTGTTAGCTTCCTGCTTTGCACAGTGTTCAAGATGCAGCTTTTTGCTGGCATACCGATGCAGTAGTAGCACTACAGCCTGAAGCACTGACGAACTGTGTTCGGAAGTGAGCACAACGCATCAGAGGGTCAACCAGGGGAAGGTTGGATGAGCATCCCAAGGACAGTTCTTTGCCTCCAGGGGAGGGGTGTGATTTCCTGGCGTGTCAGAGACACACACTAAGGACTGGGTGTTCCAGTAGGCAGAACCACCTGGCACAAGCAGAGGTAATGGTGGATGGGTGTGGGAGTGCACTCATCCTGTGCTGACATAATTGCACATATGCACTTCTTGGGGGAAACCAAGTCAGCAAACCCCTGGCCATGGAGCACCATGATGCCCCTGGCCATCTCCTGAATGATGCCCCAGGATAAGCCTCAGCTGGGGTCTCTGGTGGATCTCAGTCTCTCCCAACCCCTCAGGGTAGCTCCACCATAGAGGAAAGCTACAGGCCATCCAGTCTGGGTAGCCTGGAGGGAGATACTGAGAGGATGGTCCAGGTGCTGATAAGGGGGTATATCTCCCACCTGTCGATGTAGTGATAAACAGTGTCCTCAAAAAGAAATTACATGCAGCTTTCTTTTTTCTGCCAGCCTGTGGTTTTGTAAATATCTGGTAAAAAAAAAAAGCCATGCATTTTTAAGGAGCTACTCTCATCCCCTATGTAGCAGGCGTCATTTTTATCTGAATAATTGTTGAAATGCCATTTAATGATACAGCTTTTTCATTAGCAAAATGAGTTTCCTTTACATATATGTGTTTTCCTTTATGATTTGTGTTATGCTGACACTTTTCCTGGGTCTGTTTGAAAATCACAGAACCATGTATTCATACATAAAGAAACAAAAACTGTTCAGGCAAATAAAGTGTCAGTGTTGACTGATTAAAAAATATCCCAGATGTTGGTGTCTGCCATAGCTGAGACTGTTTTAATCCTTCCTTCAGCCATGCCAGTATGACTTGTCTGTTGAGACAGATTTCATTAATACTGTCACACTGCCTTACAATGTAACATCAAGCAATAGACCGCAGTGAAACATGCTGCTCTCAAACATTGATGAAAATTACAAAGCAAAGGGGTCTGGCACAGTATGGATGGAAGGAGCAGTGGTGAGTAACACTGAGACAAGTGGACAAACAAAAAGAGACAATAGCAAAAGCTGGGATCTGGAACCTTTTAATACTACCAGTTTTTGCCATTGCCATTGTCACTTCTTGTGCACGGGTCCAATAAAACACTACTGGCACTGCATTCAGAGGTTCCAGCATACAATTTCTAGCACAATTTGTTGTTTTGACATTAATAAAAATGAAATAACAGCGTTCATGCTCTTACAGTCTACATCATATGCTCTTGCTCTACGCTCATCCATGTTGTTGACTGATGCATATCTCACAGAAGAATAAGACAATCTGTTAACTTCAGCATGCGTCATGTGTCAATTGTATTGTTATGTCCTTCAGCCCCAGCCACCAAACCACACTCATAACAAAGAAAAAAAGACATGTTTCTTCTATTCTATATTTTGAAAAATAAAATAAAAATCAGTAATTGGGGGCAAATAAAGAAGACAACATGTGAACATTCAAGCTCAGTTTATTTGTAAACAATGGTCATCCACAAGACAGTAATAATTCACACTCTATCATTCATTGCTGCTTTAATACATTTCTGTAAAGTGTGCATGACCAGAGGTGTCCACCAAGAATCAGTTCTTGGGCCTACATTATTTAGCATTTATATTTTAAGTATTACAACTGAAAAAGATTGCACTAGGCTGGTAGTGCACTAAATAAACATTATAAACTTGAACATCAGAAAAATTCAGCACTCACCAGCTGTTTGGCTAAGGACACCACTCAGAAAAGGCTCTATAGATTTCTGGCTTGAAAAACATCTATGGATTTAATCCCAGGTGCAAAAACAGACACATGCCCATGATGCCACTGCTGAATTATTCTGATATTCATATTTCAAGTATGTTAATAACTAAAGGAGGATGAAATAACAAAAGTGGGACATATAGTGGACACTGAAGATCAAGTAGCATTGTTTCAGGCAGAGTTGGATGAACTATATAGGTAGTCAGTACTTACAAAATGAAATTCAGCCTGAAGAAATGTGTGGTAATTAATTTTGGTCAGAGAAACCTGGAAGCAGAATATAGCCTAGGAGGATCAAAACTAAGAGTAGAAACTGTGAAACAGATTTGGGTATTTCTTGAGTATTTTTGTAGCTAACAATCTGAAACACTACAAGCAGTGTGATGATGTGATGTTTAAATGCAACAGGATGTTGGGATGTATTAAGAGAAATATCACCAGAAGAAACAAAAATGTGATACTCCCTATGTACAGGACCTTGGTGAGGCCACATCTGGAATACTGTGTTCAATTGTGAGCACCACAAAATGCAGGTAACATAATAAAATTGTAGACGGTGCAGAGAAGGACACAAAACAAATTAAGGGCATTGAAGGTTTTGTTTATATTACAAGACTGGACAACTTGGGACTGTATAGTTTGGAGATGAGAAAATTTAGAGGGGAACTTATATCTGTATACAAAGCAATCACAAATGAGGATATAATGAAATGTTTACATTTGGAATTCAGATATTTAGACAAAGAAACCAGGGGATATAAATATCAGCTGAAAGGGGAACATGAAGGAAATGGTCTACTCTGAGGGAGGTGCACTTTCAGAACAGATTGCCAGAAACAGCAGTGACTAGTGAAAATGTGAACATCTTCAAACATAGGTTGGATGGATATCCCCAGGACAGAGGGATACATGGTTATCACCATTGAATAACAGTGGACAGGCTAGATGGACATATGTTTCCTCTTGTCTGTACATCCTATGCTCCTATGATCCCATTTAACAATATGGACATTCTTATGTTAAAACACAGTTTACAATTAACAGAATAAAAAAGGGTTGGCACCATTTTAAATGACAGAGGAAATTACAGCTTTGAATGAAGCCTTAAATGAGTAAATTGAAAAGCATGAGCAGGAGGTAGAGGAGAGGAAAATAAATCCAAGTTTAATAGAGACAAACAAGACCATGAGATGGGCACTGTGTTTGCATAGGATATTATGCCCACAAGGTCTCGATGTGGGGAAAAGTTCTGCAAATAGGAGGAGATCCCAAATCAAAAAGAGGAACATTAACCAGCAGAAAATGAGGCAAACAATATTGAGATCCAAGGAGGACACCAAAGACAGACTGATTTTTTAGATAGAGAGGAGAGTGGGGTCAATCAGGAAACAACACAGACACTGACTGCAAAGACAAAGGAAAATTAGGAGGGGGCAGATGAAACACCGGCGGTTTTGAGATGAGCACATGATGAACAGAGAATTTATTGTCCAATACACCAATAGTTAATATTTCTTCAAAACCATTAACTGAAACTCAGCTCTTAGTTCCATTGAAAGGGTTGTCCTATGTGCCCTCTAGTGGCATTGATGAACTAAATTTACAGATTGATATTTTCAAACTCCTCCAAAACTTGGACTTAAAATGTAATTTTAGGAATAGATCAGTAGGAATGGAAACTATGAACTCTGGGCTGATGGGAAATGAGTATATCTGATCTGCCAATGGAGTTAAACTCTGAAATGGTTGAGATATCAGTTACCGGAACCATTTTACAAAAAGGCAGGTGCGACACAGAAATCTCCCCAGGTGCTTGCCAATGAAGGCCTGATTGTTGGGCTGAGGCACTAAGGGAGCAGTACCTTGGAATAAACCCACTTGCACCTTATCTGTCAATGCTGCTTTGTTTTTTGACCAGGAGTGCTACATTGTGGCTTCTTTTCTCTGTGAGAGTTACCCGAACCATGCGTGCTGATGTCACCAGCAGTACAGAATTGAACATAGGCATGGCTATGTAAGCAATAAGACATGACAGGGTGTGTGTTGAACAGATATTACCACACGCCCAGGGGTGTAGTAAGGCACGAGGCCTTGCTGAGTGCCTTCAGCCCCGGAAGTGCGGTAATATCTGTTCAACACACATACCCTGGAGTGTTTTATTGCACTTATAAAATGGTTCTCTTTTTTTTTATATTTGTAACCTTAAAAAATATTACTGAACTGAAAAAAAACTGAAATCATTGTGTTAATTTGAGATAAAGTAGTCCTTCCGCCTACTAAGTGATGACATCATTATCTTCTAACACATTGACATTTGTACTGTTGTTGCCCCCCCCAAAACCTCACGTCCCGATTGAGAGAACAAGTGTGGTTAGTAGAGGAAGTAACAGGTTCTCCCCGACAGGTTGCGCCACTTTCGCAATTAAAAAAAAAAAAAAAGGAATAAGGTATGCAGATTTGTTTTTGTTGTTTTAGTTAAATGTACTGGAAGGGAAGTGCAGTTTACTATGAGATGGCACCCCGTTCTGGTCTATTTCCAGTTTCAGGTGGCAACAAGCTTCAGTCTCGCCAAACTAGAAGAATGCTTTATACAGGATAAAACGCTGGAACGCTGCTGCTTTCCGATTTTTACTTCTAGCAGAGGCGAGGTTTGGTGGGACTGTCAGCATGACATTCACCCTCATTAATGTAGACTAAAACAATATGGTTTTTAAAATTAATAATGTTCCATTGATACATCTGAACATTCCATTTGGGTGCATTGACTTATTTGCCTGCTCTTTTTTTCCCCTATGTGTAATACCTATCTGACACTTCCTTTCTGGCCAATCATGATGCTTCTTTTTACATCCCCAATTTATAATGACTTATTAAACAATGAAATGAGTGATGAAACCTGTATTAACATAAATACTGTAAAACATAGGTCAATGAGTGATGATATTAACTTGTTATTGTTAATCACAGGAGGTGTTGGGAGTTTTAAACCTGAGAGTGGAACAGAGGGCAAAATATAATTTTAGTGCTCCTTGTAAAGCAGCAGACAGTGGCCTGAAAATGAAGAGCACCTTTTGCCCAAACTAACCCATGCACCCTACTATAAAACAATTTAAGGAGACTGCACAAAATCATCTCAAAGAATTCCTTGATGAGAGACCACAGTCATTCTACAATTTATCCACTGCAGAAAAGGGAGCATTAGAGGAGCTAATAACCATGCATGAAATTACAATAACGAGCATGGATAAAGGTGGTACAATAGTCATACAAGATACTGAAATATATGCTAGGGAAATCCAGAATCAGCTGACAGATACTGACTGTTATAAAATGTTGTTACATTGGCTCACAAAGCAATACTGGATGAGACGGTAAGCAATGCTTTTGAAGGGGGATTTATTAATGCTGAAGAATGGATTTTTTGATAACAAACCATCCGGTCACACTAACCCTGTTACCCTCCCTACTGTCAAGAAATCTAAGAGTGAACCTTCTGTATGACCCATTGCATCTGGCATTGGATTGCTCAGTAAGGCTCCCTCCAGATTAGTGGACCACTACCTCAAAAAAAGGTAGCCAAAACCCTAAGCTATGTATGGGACAGTATGGATGTAGTTAAGAAACTAGACAGACTAATGTGTTTATAAATGTAATGTTGGCTAATAATTGATGTATGTTCACTATATACATGTATCATGGAACTAATGTGGTCATAAACATACTGTTGGTTAACAATTGATATATGTTTGTTATATACATATATTAGTCATGAATATGGATTTAGGGCAGTTAAAGATTTCCTATCAGCTGATCAGGAATATCAGACAGCCCCTCAGAAAAATCGCTCTTGATTAGTTACGATTTGTTTTGTGGCATAACTACTTTCTATTCGACATAGGGTATACATTCAAGTACAATGAACAGCTATGGGGGCAGTAATAGCCCCAGCATATTCCAAAAGGTTTTTGTCATGGTGGAAGGACCTATTGGACTTCACAAAGGACAGCCCCCGGGGCGGAGCTTGCCAAGTAAGATGGTGGCTGCTTGATACTTACAGAGAAACCCTAGTCTCTCACTATCTGCTGAATCCTGGGACCCTAACTGCACCTACGTCTGTCTCCTTGTGAGTGTCAACTGCGCCTCATCTGACTCTTTCTAAGGATACCAATTTTGAGTCTCAGGCATACAGGCTGGTGTGCACCAATCTCCAGTTTTCTTTTTCATCAGCTGGCAGCACAGCTACAGGGGAGCAACCATCCGCAGGAATGGCAAACAGATCTAATGAGACAATTGCTATGGAACTGATAAATATATCGGTCTTAATAAAATACTTACAGACACTGCACAGTTAAAAAAAACAACCACCAGAAGTGTCACAGAAATTCAGTTCCTCACAGCTAGAGTGGCAAATACTGAAAAGCTGGTGGAAGATCATGAGGGCACTCTCCACACCCAATCCAGACACCTTAGAGACCATGATACTAAAATACAATACTTATTACAGAAGGTAGATGACTTGGAAAATAGAGCCAGGCAGAACAACATGCACATAGTTGGGGAGCCAGAGGGTGCTGAAGGGAAAGACGTACCATTTCATATGCTCCTTTCTGCCTAACCTCCTCAAAATGAACAATGTCCCCCAGCCCAGCCTGGAATGGGCTCATAAATTGCTTGCACCCAAACTAAGGGAATGTGAGAGGCCGAGACCAATCTTATGTAGGTTTCTCCAGTTCCCTGTGAAAAAAATGAATCTCTGCACAGCAAAGGAGAGGGGTAACCTGGAATGGGAAGGTCATAGACTCCAATTATATCAGGACTACTCTGAGGGCTTGTTGAAAAAGTGGAGAACATATGGGGCAGTAAAACAAGAACTTTACAAAAGGGGTATCCAGGCATCGCTAAACTACCCATCTATGCTCCGGGTCCAGAATCATGAGGAATTTCTAATATTTAATGATCTTGGTAAAGTGAAGCATTTTCTGGCCCAGCTATGCCAGGAACAAAGCCACCTGCCACAGCACCCCCTGCCACCACGAGCACCCATTTGGCAATCCCTCCCCTCAGACAATATGGATACTCAGCCCAGTGCCACACCGGAATTGTCAGAACTAGCCCCAGGAGAAGTCTAGCAGCAAGTACAAAGAGGCCACTAGAAGCGCTGGAATAAAGGCCCAAAATACCCCCACCTCTGGCAAAGATCCTGAAGCCACCAAAGCCAACATCACATCTCAATGCATCATGCAGGATACTTAAAAGGGGTGACTCCTTTCAACCCCTTAAGCCTGTAGCTATGGTGGAAGCAAGGGCTCAGAAAATCTGAGTACACAGCGGTCTCCCAGCAGTATGCACTAACCCTGCCCCTCCACCATTCGCTCCTACATTTCCCCCTTGCTAAATTCCCTGACTCTCAACTCCTTCTTAAGTCTGACAGGCTACTACCATGCAGAAGATAAAGTGGCAAAGAGGTAAGACAGCAAGGGTTTTAACCCCCTGTCGATGATAAAATCCCCCCCCCCTTTTTCCAACCCCAGGACAGATAGATTCAAGTATTAGGAACAGTAGACAAGGTATACCTACAAGGAACAAGTGTATAAAGTTGATCCTATGCATAGGGTTCAGTTGTTTTCATGTAAGCAATGTTGAGTGAGCTACTGGGGATTCCTAACCCCCCACCCTTTCTCATCAGCAGATATTATCTATTTGTGTGTGCTTTTCTGCAAATCCAAGCAATAGGACAATGGAGTCCCCCCTCCCCCGGAGTTACCCAAAGACCTTGATTGCCTACCTAGGGGCAGTCAGAAGATGAGTGGGTATCCCAGGGTAAAAGACAATAAGTTCTCTATGAACAAAGAGCTCAGTTCATGGGCAATGAGCTCAAGAGATAAAAAATGGTTAAAATCACACAGTCAGGTAGTACAACACCATATGATGGAACTTACCAGTCCAGGCGAATACAGTACATGGACAGGACAGTCTCAAGGGCAGGCACAGCTGTTCAAACTGTCCCAAGAAACCAACAAGGGGAAATTATGAGCTTAACAACACAGAATGGGAAGCAAACCTTATTTCAAGTGCCTCCCTCATTTCATGTGTGGGAGAGAGATAGCACCAAAGGGTGGGGGCAAAGAGAGCTAAATCTTATGGACAAGGGTAGGATGGGGCCCTTGCAGGTCATATTGCTAGTAACTGGAATGAGAAATGCATCTCATATGATCATGGCTAATCTAACATGCATAATTAAAACTGACAAAGCCATGGGACCAGATCAGGTACATCCAAGGGTACTAAGGGAGTTAAGGGAAGAGTTATCTGGGCCTCTCAAGAAACTGTTTAATCCACCCCTTGAATCGGAGAGGGTCCTGGATGACTGGAAGCAGGTGGAGGTGGTACCACTATACAAGGGAGGGAGAAAGGATGAGTCTAGCAACTACTGCCCAGTCAGTCTCACCTCTGTGGTGGGTAAGCTCATGGAAGCTCTCCTAAAGGAGAGACTGGTAAGCCACCTAGAGGAAGAAGGGCGAATAGACGACAACCAACATGGATTCATGGGTGGTAGGTCATGTCAGACCAACCTGATTGAATTATCTGAGGGTGTAATGGAAGTGTATGACCGGGGGGGGGAGTGGTGGATGTGGCCTAACTGGATTTCAGGAAGGCATTTGACTCCATCCCCCATAGAAGGTTGGTAAGCAAGTTAGATAGCTTAGGGGTGGGGACTAGACTCACAAAGTGGGTAGAGGATTGGTTGGGAGGGAGGATGCAGAGAGTGGTGGTCAATGGGAGGCACTCCAGAGAGTTAGGGGTGACAAGGAGGGTGCCACAGGGATCGGTGTTGCATCCCATATTGTTCAATATGTACGTGGGGGACCTGGCAGAAGGTCTAAATGGAAAGGCGTGTCTGTTCGTGGAAGACACGAAAGTCTATAACAGAGTGGATACTCATGGAGTGGGGGGTGGGTGGAGAAAATGAGGCAGGATTTAGCCAAGCTGGAAGAGTGGGCAGAAAATTGGAAATTGCAATTCAATGTGAAGAAGTGCAAAATAATGCACATAGGATGGAATAATTCTAGGGCTAATTACTGCCTGGGGGGGATACACTGCAGACCATGGCACAGGAAAAGGACCTGGGGATTTGGATCACTGACAGTCTCAAGGTTAGGTACCAGTGCAAACAAGCAGCTGCTAAAGCAACAAGAATGCTGGCATGCATTGGGAGAGGCAAGTAGGAGGAGGAGGAGGAGGGAGGTAATAATGCCACTATACAAAACACTGCTCAGACCACAGCTGGAATATGGTGTTCAGTTCTGGAGGCCCCACTTGCAGGGGGACAGGAACAGGCTGGAAAGAGTCCAGAGAAGGGCAACCAGAATGGTCCAGGGGATTCAAGGAAAGCCTTATGAGGAGAGCTTGGAGGAGCAAAGTCTGTACTCACTGGATATGAGAAGGGAAAGGGGAGACATGGTAGAGACCTTCAAATACATGAAGAGAATAAATAAGGTAAAAGGAGACAGCATCTTAAAACTAAGCGAAAATAAAATCACCAGAGATCATTCACTCAAGCTGGAAGGTGCAGATTTTGGGAGGACACAAGGGGGTGTTTCTTCTCACAAAGGGTTGTAGGTCCATGGAACTGGTTGCCGGAATGTGTTTTGGAAGTAGATACAGTGAAAAAATTCAAGAGATCATGGGATAGCTACATGGGTCTTGGTCAGAGAGGTGAGAGAGGCGGGGAGGTAAGAAAGATGGGGGGGTATCTCTTTCAGGCAGACTGGATGGGCCGAATGTTCTTTTTCTGCTGACAGGATTCTATGATTCTATGATAAAGGCAACCTAATGGAATGTGTGGGCCTAAATTCCCCCATAAAAAGGAAAAAAGTATTATCCCACCTAAAGAAACTTGGCACCCAGATAGCTTTCCTACAGGAGACCAAACTTGGAGACACGGAGGCCAGTAAGCTCCGGAGTTAGTGGGTGGGATAGGAAACACATAGCTTCTCCAATTCTGCCAAAAGGGGGAGTCCATCTTGGAACATAAGAGCTTGAAGTATAATTTGATGGAAGTGAAGGCAGACGATCAAGGCAGATGAGTAATGGTAAAAATGGGAACACCAAAGGGCCCCATATTGCTGGCAAATGTCTATGCCCCAAATGAAGACAACCCAGAATTTATAGATACAATCTCCCAGGTATTAATGGAGATATCCTTTGATGATCCAGATGTCATCCTTGAGAGAGATTTCAACATCACCCTAGATCACTTCCTGGATCGCTCAAATGGATCACTCAAATGTGAGATCGGAGCCTCACACCAAAGCCCTGGCTACCCTTAAAACCCTGATGAAGTTACACCATCTCATGGATATTTGGAGTGCCAGCCAACCAGCAGGATGGAACTACACTTACTTTTCTGCAGCCAGGGGGATGGCCAGCAGAACAGACTTCTGGCTCGCATCCCCAGGCATAACATCAGGGGTGCAAGAGACAGTGACAGCACCAATCTACATTTTAGATCATGCCCCAGTCACCCTCTAGTTCCTGAATGACCCTCCCCAACTGAGGTCCACACAGTGGAGGCTAGACCCATTGCTGCTGCAGGAAAAAGAGTGTAGGGACTGGCTAACAGCTGAAACCAGAGCCTACTTCTTGGATAACCCACCAGGGATGGTCTCTCCAGCAGGGATTTGGGAAGGCTGCAATGCCACCATGAGGGGGAAAATAATCAGCTATGCATCACACCATAGGAAGCAGAGAGGGGTTGAGGTTAAGAAGCTAGAGAAAGCACTGCAAGAAAAGGAGGCCTTCTGAAAAAAGAACCCTGCCCTGCTTCAGGATCCAAAACTCATCTATGAGAGTACCCTACTACAAAACTCCCTAGCTACTAGAAAGGCAGAACTCCAGATTCTGAAGACTAAATTTAAATACTGGGCGAATGGAGAGAAGAATAGCAAGCTCCTGGCTTTCCAGCTGAAAAAATAGCAGGCCGAAAGGCACATAGCCCAGCTAGCAGAAGACACTGGCAAAAAACATACCTCTCCCATTAACATTAACAAAATAATGGTTGCCTTTTACAAAGAACGTTACAAAACCCATATAAAATGGGAAGGACAGACCTTCTCAAAGTTTATGTCCCAACTGCCCCGAAAACAACTGTCTCTCACCCAAAGGGAGAAGCTTGCTGCCCCCATATCAAACCAAGAGATTAGGAAAGCTATTCTCTCAATGGCTCCACATAAATCTCCAGGGGGAGATAGTTTCCCAGCTGACTACTATAAAAAAGTATTAGACCCTATTGTGGAGCCTCTGAGAGTCATGGTAGAAGAGGCACATAAACATCATAGACTCCCCCTATACATTAAATGAAGCCATCATCACAGTGTTGCCCAATGAAGGGAAAGACCCTACCAATGCTACCTACCAATTTACATACTGTGTGTCCCTGAGCAAGTCACTTAACTTCCCTGTGCTCCCAGTTTGCACCTGTAAACAAGCTTACAGCTTAGTGTGTCACTTCTGGTTGAACAATTGAAAAAAAAAAAAACCCTGCCAGTTAGCACCCCATATTACTGATCAATGCAGACACCAAAATACTGGCAAAGATCCTATCAGCAAGGTTAGAAGAACTCCTCCCCCAATTGATACACCCTGACCAGGTGGACTTTGTAAAGGGCAGAGCTAGTGCGGCTCACATTAGGGCTCTCATTACCCTGTTCCAGGCTGTGCACAACCTTCCCACCCCAGCAGTGGCTGTGGCTGTAGATTTTGAAAAAGCAGTTCACTCTGTGGAGTAGGAATACTTGCACACAGTAGTGGAATGGGGTAACATTGGTTCACAGCTCCATGCATGGATACACACCTTCTACCAGGACTCAACTGCTAGACTCCTCATCAACAATGCCCTCTCTGAACCCTTCCATTTAGATAGAGGGACAAGGCGGGGCTGCCCTCTTTCACCTCTGCTATTTGTGCTGGCATTGGAATCTCTAGCCTTGACCATCAGAGCACAACTCAGATTATGGGCATACAATTAGGTAATTTAGAATATAATACAAAACTATATGCTGATGATTGCTTACTACTCACGGAAGATATAGAGTTGACCCTTCTGCATTATTCTCCAAACCCTCAACACCTTTGCAGCCCTGTGAGGTCTCCATATAAACCTCACTAAATCAGAAATCCTCCCACTCACTTCAGTCTTTATCTTGTGGACAGAGAGCAGCAGGTCAAGGCTGAAGGAGACCTATCGCCAAAAAAAGATACTCCTTAGCGGTGTCCCACAAGGATCCATACTTGGTCTACTTCTCTTTACCATTTATATTAATCAGATTGACACTGGCCTAAAGTCATCTAGTATCCATCTCTTCGCTGATGATACAGTGCTATACACTGACAGATCAAGTCCGGATCAAGCCATTTTGGACCTCCAGAACGATTCTGATATCCTCCAAAAAAAATCTACTCAACTTGAAACTCCTGCTCAATGGCAAAAAAACTAAGGCCATGATTTTCTCTCCACTGGCCCCTCATCTAAAAAAAAATAAAACCCAGATAAGGTTCCTCTCGTAAGCACCCTTTTGGGAGAAACCCTGGAGTTCATAGAACAATTCAAATACCTGGGAGTCTGGATTGACTACAAATTGTCCTTCGCTGATTACATTGAAGAACTCACTAAGAAACTGTGTCAAAGGCTTGCTATTTTCTTCAGGATCAAGCACTCACTAACCCAGGAGGCTAGAAACTCCTAGTCCAAGCTACCTTTTTGCCTGTCCTAGACTATGCGGGCTTCCTATATGGCCATAGTATTAGCACAGCTCTCTCCAAGCTTGATGCCCTATATCACAGAGCCTTTAGGTTCATTTTGGATGCCCCTTATGACACGCACCACTGCATCCTCTATTCTTCCATAGGCTGGAGCTCCCTTAGCTTCAGGAGGCAAAAGAATGCTGTTCTGTGGACATATAAGGCAATCGCTCATAAATTACCTCAGTACCTCACAAGCTGCCTAACTCCCCGCATCCCTAGTGCCTATTCTCTCAGAAGTCTTACCATCTTATCTCTGGCTATCCCTAAAGTTAAAACGTGCTTTGTTAGAGCCTCAATAAGCTTCACTCTTCCTATACTCTGGAATAAGATCCAGAAAACCTTAAGGCTCACTTCCCCTATCACATTCTCCCTCTTCAAATCCTTGTTCCTGAGGATCTTCTCCGAGGCCTGTCATTGTTTCAAGTCAAGGTCTTAACATCACGATTTGTTACTGCTTTAAATTCCGGACATAAATCTCAACCATTTAAGTCCTCCCTTCTGTCATTGTCCAAATCAAGGTCCCAACATCACGATCTGTCTTTGCTTCAATTATTAGACTTAAACTCCAACCATTGCCTGTGGCATCTGTCATGTTCTCCCTTCGAACAGTCCTTCCTCCCTAGGCCATCATGTTCAACCCTCTCCTACCTCATCTGACCTTCCCTCCCCTCTTCCTATACCCCCCCTCCCCTTTCCACCCCAATTGCCAGGACATGCCTACAGTACTTATCAAAGGAATCTTACATCTCAATCTTCTTTGCACTTTGAAGCTAGATGAACTGCCACTGCTGCTCACTATGACTCCTCCAATGATGTTTACTGTATAAACTTTAGCTCATTACCTTACGTCCATATATCTGTATCTATGCAATTGTATTTAAATGGCACTACCTCCTGTTGAACCTATTGCTATGTTCTGGTGCAAGTATCTTGTCACATGTGATAGTTATATGTTATTATGTTGTTATTATTACTATGTAACTGTTATTTATGTTCACTCAGCCTGTTATGTCTTAACCTTGTTGGCAATTGTTTTGTCCCAGGTCCATCTTGTAAATGAACTTGTCTCAATGATGTTCCACCTGGCAAAATAAAGATTTTGATTGGTTGATTGATTGAATCCCAGCCTTCCCCAGTGTGCTTTCCTCGGGCCTCATCTATAACAGTGGCCTCCTAAGCTTTACACGACAGTGGTCCAGTTCCTATTTTAATTGGTGGTGACATAAATCAGGTGCTGGATCCCTTGTGTGATAAGAGTGGGACACCGAATGTTTTGCCTTCTATGGGGGGGCAATGCTTTAAAGCTTTTGATGCAAGAGTATGGCTTGTTCGATGTATGGTGGTTAGAGCATCTATCTGGCCATGACTATACCTTTTACTTAGCCCCATAAATCATATAGTAAGATCGATATGATCCTCTCTTTGGGGTTTATTTTACAAGAAGCTATTGGCTCCACCATTGAACCTATCCTAATTTCTGACCATTCCCCAGTGGCAATCAGCTTTGACCCAGGTTTTTCTAAACAGCCGGATAGAAAGTGGAGGTTTAATGTTACCTTATGTGATAATGCTGAATTTGTGTGTTGGATGATGCAGGAGATTGAGGAATTTTTAGCTTTTAATTCCTCTGGTGAGACTGTGGTTTGCTGGGTATGGGAGGCTCTGAAGACGTTTGTCCGTGGGTGGGTTATCGCATATGCCTTGGCACAAAAAAGAGCTATGCTGACTGATTCTCAGGCCCTTGAAAAGAGCTTGGGAGAGTTACAACAGTAGCATAAAGTAGGGGACCATTCCCCTGAATTATTGTGGTTAATGAGACAAATTCAGTATCAATTAAATACCCTTCTTTCACAAAAGGCGGAATTTGCTTTATGTAGGGTTTGCCATACATTTTGGGAAGAAGGAAAAAAGGTGAGTTGCCTTTTGGAGTACCAGCTGAAGAAGCTTGAAGTGAAATCTAATATTCCAGGTAAGCAGGTGGGAGATTCCATGTATACGGATCCTGGTGTGGTTAATGATGCTTTTTCTAACTTTAATCGGGAACTCTATGCCTCTACTTTGGATCCTGGAGCTCAGACAGAGAAGGCCATAACTTATTTTTTAAAATTGCTTAGTCTTCCCAAGTTGTCTAATGAACAAGTAGATGTTTTGGATGCCCCCCTTACGCCTCAGGAAATCACCACTGCTATTAAAAAGATTACTAATGGGCAAAGCTCCTGGGCTTGATAGCCTTCCTATAGGGTTCTATAAGCACTTTCAAGATTTGCTTTGTCCATTATTGGTCACCACATTTCAGGAGGCATGGGACCAGCTTCTACTGCCAGATTCAATGACAGAAGCATGCATCTCGGTGGTACCTAAGCAGGGGAAGGACCCTTTTGTGTGTGCTGGCTACCGCACCATCTCACTGCTCAATGTTGACTATAAAATATTAGCTAAGGTACTAGCGTTGAGATTACAGGTGATGCTGCCCTTTTTGGTCCATGCAGATCAAGCTGGTTGTGGCAGGAAGAGATGGGGGCAGATCACGTAAGAAGGTTGATTAATTTAATTTGTGGGGCTAGATCTTCTTTGTGTCCAGTGGCAGCAGTGGCACAAGACACAGAGAAAGTATTTGACTCCCTTGAGTGGCCATATTTGTTTGCTGTACTCTGAGAGTTTGACATTGGGGAGCAGTTTATTTGGGTGTTAAGACTCTTTAATTGGCCCCGAAAGCCTCAGTGGTGACTAATGGCATTGTATCCAATGGGTTTCCCTTGGGTTGAGGAACCAGACAGGGGTGTCCGCTATTCTCTGCTCTCTTCATGCTAGCTATTGAGCCCCTAGTGCAAAAAAATCAAAGAGAACCCTGATATATCAGGATTAGTCCTGGGTAGGGAGGAGTTTAAGTCGATGCTTTTTGCAGACGACATTCTTCTCACTCTCCATGACCCAGTAAGGTCAAATCCAACCTTAATAGATCTATTAAATCAATGTGTGGGGATCTCTAGCCTTAGAAATAATTGGTGTAAGATGGAACTCCTGCCTCTTAATGATCTTTGTGTTTCAATCTCTTTGGAGAACTTGGGGCTGGTTTGGGTGACGCATCCAATTCAGTACTTGGGGAATTTTGATTTCTCCCAATTGGAAAGAATGGGTTCATACAAACTTCTCCCCTCTGCTGACATCTTTTCAGGAAGATACTTCCTATTGGAAGCATCTTCTTTTGATGCTCTGGGGGAAAGCCCAGACCCTCCAAATTATGGTCCTCCCCGCTGGATATTATATCCTCTTAGGTATTTGGTCATGCCACTCCCTGACTCCGTATGGGGTACATTGGATAGGTTAGTTGGGACCTTTCTGTAGGAGAGTGGAAAACCTCCAATCTCATTGCCTCACTTGATGGCCTCCTTAACCAAGGGTGGGCTTCTGGTTCCTTGGTTTCGGGGCTATTACCTGGCTTTGGGCCTGAAGCAAGTCTGGATGTGGCTTCACTCCAAGTTGTGTCAAACCTCTTGCAGATGGATAGCTCTGGAAGAGCAACTGTGCCCTGGAGTTGCACCTTAAATGGTAATATGGGATCCTTCCATCATCATGAAAGATTAGCCAGTGCACGATTATGTGTTGGGCATTTGGAAGGAGGTTGGTAAACTGACCTCTGGGTGGTTACAAGTCCCCCTCACCTGTTAGTCTCTGTGAAATAGGTAAGGCAAGGCAAATTTTATTTTTCCAGGCACCCAATCCTGGAGGCTCTGGGTGCCGTACAGTAAAACACACTATCAGTATAAAAATGTAGAACAGATAAAATTGTACTAATAGTAAAAACATCATACAATAAATATAGTCTGTGATAGCACAGAATTCTCTAAAACAGTTAGTCAAAAAAGGAGACAAAAGGCGGTACTCCCAAAAACAGCTAGTATACCTAGTCTGGGAAGGCTTGATTAAACAGGAGGGCCTTGAGGCTGGTTTTGAAAACCTCAGTCAAAGGGGCCTCCTGAACAGATGGAGGAAGTGAATTCCACAGGACGGGGCTGGCAACACTAAATGCTCTGTCACTGGCAGTTTTAAGTCTCGTCCTGAGAATCATCGTGGGCACCTAGAGGAAGACTGGAGGGAGCAGACCAAAACAGCAGGTGTTAGAAGGTTCAACAGATAGCTAGGGCCCATCCCATGTTGGGCCTTATAGGTGAGCAAGCCCATCTTGAAGAGTATCCTCCACCACACTGGCAGCCAGTGCAGTGTGTGCAGAACCAGGGTTATGTGGCAGAATTTTGACTGCTCAGTCAGCAGCCTGGCAGCTGTGTTCTGCACCAGCTGCAGCTGGAGGAGGTTACCTCGAGGAAGAGCGCATTGCAGTAATCAAGTCTGGACGCCATGAAGGCATGCACTAAGGTGGGGAGGTCCATGGATGGAACTAAGGGCTTAACCATGGTGATTTATTTATGTATTTGTTTATTTATTGAACATATCAGAATTAAATCCTTCGAGTCAGAGACTCCTTTACAAAGGCTCCACATCAGAGTGAGTACAGAGATACAGACAAAGGTAACAATGACTAAATAGTTGGGTCAAAACTAAGCATAAGGAAGGTAACATAGCAAATAGTAGCAATTAAAGCAATTTGCAAGCATACACTGAAATTGTGACACAAAAAAATGTTAACATGAGCAGAGCAGCATGGACATAGGCTACAGTAGGACAAAAAGCAGGGCCTATGCATCTAGTAAGGAAATACTACACTTACAGGTTAAACAGTGCAGGACTAGCATATGTGCAGAAGTCCTTTGTCATGGGGACCTTACTGAGTAGTGAGGGGAGATCAGTAACAGTCACAGGCAGCTTCCTGCCAGATATGATTCTGAAGACAGGATTTGAAATGGCTAAGTCTGAGCTCCAACAGTAAGGTTTTGGGGAGCGTGTTCGACAAGAGAGGTGCCCTGTAGTGAAAGGTTCTTTGTCCCAGCGTTGTCCTGCAGAATGGGATATGGTAGGGGGATTTCTCGGAGCTGCAAGTGAAGAATGAAGTGTTGGAAAATTGTTGGGGGTTAGGTAGATGCCCTTCCTCTGGGTTCTACTGAAAAAATATTTATTTATTCATGTGTTTGCTTTTATAATGTGGATTTCGTTTAGACATTTTCCATGGCTATCTCTGTGATTTACGTTCATTGTGCAAAGTTTGTTCTGATATGTATTTTTTATCTTTCACTTGTTGTGCTTTTATTTTTTAGCTTCAGTAGGCAGACCCAGGAGTACTGGTAATATTCAGGCTGAATGATTTCTTTTGGGTGGACTGCTGTGCCAGTTATATATACTGTTTAACAATTTATGTGTTGTTTAAAAATGTCATAAAGTTTAAATTGCAAAAAAAAAAACTATGCAAGAACCGAGTCATCCATTAATAGTGGGTATTAATGTGAAACAAGAGTATAGAAGCCGTATCCAACGAATGAACCACAGAGAAAACCCATATTTTCTCAATACTAAAAATAGATAGTAATGGGGAATCCTATCAAAGGCCTTAGCCTGGTCCAAAACAAATAAGAAATTTCCTACATTGTGAGAGTGACAAGAAGCAATCAGTTCACGAGTCAACAACAAATTATCTATGGCCAGGGATGGATGGAACAGGACTGTAGTGGATGAATAACGCATCTGTGTTAAGGAGGTAAATTGGTCTCCAATTTGATAGATGCCGATGATCCCCAAATTTAAATACAAAAATTTGGAGTGCTTCAGTAATGGAACCAGAAAAAGACACATGCGGAGTCACGTGATGCAAGTTCCATGGTAGCTGCCTAATTGAACTGCTCCAGCCTCCTGCTCCATTACAAGCCTATTTTAAATTGTTACGGAAGAGCAACATCGAGGGCTGACTCTTATTTACCAAAAGCTGCTAGAACACCCCTGTGTCAAAATCGGGGCAGATGGAGGCAGAGATGAAAAATTCCACCAAACACACCCTCACCGTGTCCCCCGGCTAAGGGCCTTGTCAAAAAGCCAGGACCTCTGCGTCCGACAGGAGGCCTAGAAAGTGAAAAGCTGCAACCCAGAGATGGAGCTCTCGACGCTGGCACACTTCTGGCAGAATTCAAGCCCTTTCAGGCAGAATTATGCTCGGTGACTGAGGAGCTGAAGGCAGTGACACAGGCCCTAGAAGACTTATCTCGCCGCACGGGAGATACGGAAGCCAAGGTAACCTCCCTCGAGAAACGGGTGGCAAAGCAGGAGCCAGAATTAGTGCAATTGAAGCAAAAAATTAGCAAAATGGAACTGAAAATTGAGGATTTGGAGGGACTGAGCAGGCGGAACAATATGATTGTAATCGGTCTCCCCAAGAAAGAAGAAGGAGCCGATGCAATTACGTTCGTCCAAAAATTCCTTACTCGGATTGCTGGCCCTACGCCCTTCGGCGAGAACTATACAATTGAGCGGGCTCACGGCGCATGGGCAATGCCTCCTACCGGTTCCCCACCTCATACACTGATATTTCACTTCTTAAACTTTCAAGAGAGGTAGTTTGTCTTAGTGAAGATTAAAGAACTCATGGAGGTGAGATGAGAAGGTGACTTACTGAGGATTACCCAGCATCTCCCGTTGTTGGTGCGCCAAAAAAGAGCAGATTATCACCAAATTGTAATCAAATTAATAGCCGCCGGCATTCGTTTTAGAATGGGGTACCCTGTGAGGCTGCAGGTGGCTTTATCCGGCCAGTGGTCCAGCTTTGAGGATGCCCAGTCAGCAGCTAAGGGGCTGCAGGAAGCCCTCCCGGATCTGTTTAAGAAGAAGTGAGCATAAGCATGTATAACCATAAATAGTTGTGACCCGGAGAGTGATGCTGAATTAAGCCTAAGTAGACAAATGGCAGAATGAAACAATCCAGGAACTCCCCAAGACACAAAGAGCCGGGGGAACACAGGGAGCCATTGACCTGACTTGTTAACCATCCGGTACCATATAACTGTTATTGCGGGCTGAAGTCGCTCTCTCGAATGAAGCTTAAGTTACATGTGTGCATGCTTTTCATTTTATTATCCTGGAGAACTGGCAAGAAAGGGGAGTATTGGACTTGATGAGACCCCAGAGAAACCCAGAAGGCAGAGGGCTGGTGGTGTCTGGTAAGGTATTATAGCATTATACCTCGTTGCTCACTAATTCCAGCTCTCGAAGCATTCGCAGTGAATGGCATTTCTCACCATACATCAAGCTGCAATGCTGACGAAATGCTTCTCTCGCTTTCAATGGCCCTGGATCCCAGGTCAGACCTGGACGCCTCTTTGCTGGTGGCTCTCTCCGGAATTCTGGCTCGGCTCCCATGTCCTTGGGAATCCGTGGGAACTGCTATAATTGCAGTTCGAGTGCCCTTGGAAAAGACTGAGGTGACGTTTCCTGTGGTCCCCAACACCATCGTTTGTTTGCCAGGTGCCAGGACAGAGTGGGTACTACAAACAGAACTTTGCAATATGTAGCATGTTGGAATCTCTGTCAAGCGGACTGTTGGAGCGTTCCGGCCATCAACCACAAGAGGGAGCTTCCGTATCACTTTGTCCACTCAGAGCCTCTGACAAAGGGAGCCGAAAGGCTGGTTGATTCCACTCCCCTTCTACCAAGCAGCTTTTACTTTTCACTGTTCCCTTTTTCTGTTTTTCCCGTTTTTACTCAGCAAGGAGTCCCCCCAAATGGTGGCTGGGGGAGCAATTGTGTTTAGAGGGAACAGACTACTGAGAGTTTTATAAGTAGAGTGAGGGTTATTTTCCCCTGACTGGTCTTATGATTTCGGACTAGGGGGGCTTGATTTTCTGGATTGTTTCTACAAGACATTCACATTTAAGGTGTGGGGGGACTGTATGAAGACCGGGGTGGCTTACACGGTTGAGAAATGTTGTTTGAGGACTGGAGGTTTAGCTTCAGGGGTATTTGAAGTGCTAATAGGGGGAGTTTAAGATGGCAACTTCTCTCTTTGGGTTGTAGCGAAGAACAGATTTTCTTCAGTCCAGTGTTATCCGGGTTGGTCATATAATTTAATAACTTGTGCTGATGAATATCAGAGCTTAGTTCAGTTTTGATGTGGGGGGAGTTAATTTGGGACGTTGGGGAGATTTGTTCCGGTTTCAAGTTATAGTTTTAGGTACTTGGGAAGAGTCAGTCAAGGGTATTGTAATAGGTTAGGCCTGCATCTGATAGGAAGTCAGACAAATCGTTTCAGGAAGGGGGAGGCTGGAGGGCGATTGGGAGGATTGGAACTTGGGAATTCATGGGCTGAAAGGAGGTTCTGTTGGTGGAAGGGGAGGGGGGAATCTCTATTGGGTAATACTAAGGTTTAAGGTAATAGAAGTAGGGGGGGCTAGGGGGTTTATAAGGGGATTCTCTGGACTTAGAATAGAGGATAGAGATGAGGAGCGTGGAGTTAAAAGTGGCTTAAAGGGAAGTTGCAAGGATGGATCTGCTCATCAGGGAGTGCCAGGTGCGAAAGGAAGAACTGTGTCGTGGTCTAGTATACACGTATTCTATATGGAACACATGAACAATGGGTAGTATATACGAATTTATCACATGGAATGTCAAAGGGGCGAGGAAGAAATTGAAGAGATATAAGGTACTGAGACATTAACAGTTGCAAAGGGGCCAGATAATATGTTTGAAAAAACACATTTATTGGAGAGGGAATCTACTGTCCTGAGGCATCAGTTTGTGGGTCAGGTATACGCGGCAGGGGATAGTGCCACTAGTAGGGGAGTTGCTATTTTAATAACCAGGAATATTCCCTTTGTGTGTGAGGAGAAACTGGCAAATCCTGAGGGACGATATATAATAGTAGTGGGTCGTATAAACCAAACGAGGATTGCAATGGGTAGTATTTATGGCCCAAACGGGGACTCACCCAGTTTTTTTATGGAACTACTAAAGGTCCTGTCCCCCTTTCTTCACCTTCCTATAATGCTGGGTGGAGATTGGAACTTAGCATTTAATCCAGAATTAGATAGAGAGGGCAAGCGAGGTAGGGGTCTCTCTCCGGCCCAGAGAGCCATCAGGGACCTATCAGATAATCTGGGCCTGTGTGACCCGTGGAGGGTTTTAAGCCCTTCCAAAAAGGAATACACGTTCCTCTCGGAGGTCCATAATACCGGGTCTCATATTGACTACTTTTTGATGAGCCAGTGCATGCTCCCTGGCCTGATAGATAGTAAGATCACACAAGGGGTCATCTCGGACCATTCCATGGTCAGCTGTACCCTTAACCTTGCCCCTAACACCCCCAAGCAAACTATCTTGAAACTGAGCAATCAACTTCTCCATACCACTGAGATCAAAGATAGTATAAGCCAGAGAATCGCACAATATGAGAATGAGAATCGTAACTCGATGGGAAGGGGTGATATAGAATGGTGTGCACTGAAATGTGTGTTAAGGGGGGAACTTATCAAGATTGCTGCAAAAAGAAAGAAAAAGAGAGCGAGTCAGGCCAGATAATTGCTGACCCAGATCATATAAATAGAGTGTAACCTATCAAAGAACACACCAGCAGAGACTAGGGAGAACTTAGTCAGACTCCGGCACCAATACGATGAGATTCTGAGAGAGAAAGCAGAATATGCCATTAATAAAACAAAAGTTTTATACTTAGATCAAGGGGAGAAAGCAGGTCACCTTCTCGCTATGCAACTCAAAGCATCAGAAACATCCAGAATTATTCAAAGTATTTCATCCCTCAAAGATGGGTCCATTAAAACTACCCCCCATGAGATTGTCAAAGAATTTGAGGAGTATTACAGGGACTTATATAGCCCTATGCCCAACAGGCCAAGTGGCGAGGAGGTAAGGGCTTACCTTTCCACCTGTAAATTGCCCCAGATACCAGAAGACCAGAAGGAGATGCTCTCCTCCCCCATCTCAGAGTCTGAAATCCTAAGTGCAATCCAGATGCTCCCAGCAGACAAAGCCCCGGGACCGGACTGTTTCACTCCGAACTTCTACAAATGCTTTAGGAACCAGCTATGTCCAGGGTTACATAGATTATTCCATAGTATCCTTACTTCTGGAACTGTTGACAACCACCTCTTTGAGTCCCTGATAGTGCTCATCCCCAAAGAAGGGAAGGAGCAAGACAAGGTCCCAAATTATAGGCCCACAGCATTAGTTAATTATGATGTTAAAATCCTAGCGAAAATATTAGCAGCTTGAGTAGCCAAGGTCCTACCTAGGTTAATCCACCAGTATCGGGGGGGGTTCATGAATGGTAGAATGGCGTCAGACCATTTCCGTAAACTAGCCCACATCTTATTAACATCTAAGGATAGTAAAATCCCATGTGGGCTGTTGTCTGTTGATGCTGAGAAAGAGTTCAACAGAGTGGACTGGAGATTTTTGTATCTGACCATGGAGAAATTTGGCTTTCCACCCCTCTTCATCAATAAGGTTTTTGCTTTATATAGGTCCCCGTCAGCAAAAATTTATTGTAATGGGGTATTTTCGGCAAACTTCCCGTTGTTGTCGGGTACCAAACAGGGTTGCCCTTTATCCCCCCTTCTGTTTAACTTATACTTAGAGCCCCTCCTGTGTAAAATTAGGAAGGACCCTAGGATTATGGGGATAAAAATTGGATCTCAGGAGCTTAAGATTTCGGTGTTCGCGGATGACATTTTACTGCATATTAGCCACCCCCGAACCTCAGTGCCGCCGGTACTCGAAGCCATTGCGAACTATGGTAAGCTATCCAACTATAAAATTAACGTAGGGAAAACTCAGATGTTCCCCCTTAACATGAAAGTTTACAAGTCGGACATTTTGGAATTGGGTATACATTGCACCCCACTCACCCTGAAGTATCTGGGTATTGTGTTGGCAAGATCAGAGGCCAAAATAGTGAGACTTAACTTGGACACCCTTAAGGTAACCATAAAACAAGACTTGGACAGATGGGGTAGGCTTCCGCTCTCTCTCTGGGGAAGGATTAACATAATTAAGATGAATGTTCTGCCGAGGATCTTTTATCCCCTAAACATGCTCAATGTATGGTTACCTCTAAAATGGCACAAAGCATTACATTCAATTATCACGGAATTTATTTAGAGAGGTAAATCTCCCCGTAGAGCTTATCACAAACTTGCTGCCCCCAGGGAGAAAGCTGGATTAAGGTTACCGCATTTTGGGTTATATTACTGGACAAGTAGTCTCTGCAAATATTTATGGTGGCTCCAGCTCCCCAGGGACTTGGAACTATTGCTGTATGTACCTCCCTGGGTCAATTTGAAAATGGAGTTGATAAAGGGGGTGGGCGTAGACCCGAAAGCTCTTTTCCACTCCTCCTTAAGAACTCTCCCCCCTAGATTGGCAGCCACCCCAATAAAAGATTCCTTATGCACGCATGTTCAGTTATGTGCTTCCATTCGTTATACCCCATGCGCAGATAGACACCAGCCAATATATCACAACCCCAACCTGAGGATTGGGGGGAAAATGATCAGCGAATCCTGGCTTCCCTTCCTGAAAGGGTTAAAAATTGCAGATATTATGCAAGGGGACAGGTGCCTCTCAGTTACAGAAATACTAGTCAAGTATAACATAGGCCCTAACCAGACTTTCAGAGTATACCAACTCAAACATCTCTTGGAAAAGTTCAAGAATAAATTAAGTGAGAGGGAGATAAATGGGGAATGGTTCAAATCTCTTGCCCACAGTGTTTGGGAACCGCATGCGGTTTCCAAGGTTTATAAGGCGCTGTTTGACCTAGTTTATGCAGGCGCCGACAATAAGCCTAAATTCTGGTCAGGTCAGTTTGGGGACCAGGAGTGGAACTGGGAGGTTATATGGCAACACATGTATCAGTATATCACCCAGGATAGATTACGCATCATGCAATACCATTTCTTAAACAATCTGTATTGGACCCCTTCCAAAATGTATAAAATCGACGTAGACTAGACCAGTCATGTTACCGGTGTCTTCAGGGCAATGGAGACTTACTACACATCTTCTGGGATTGCCCATTGATAAAAGGGTTGTGGGACCAAATTAAACACAAGGCAGATCCTCTATTGGGCATCGAGCATTACTTTACCCTAGAAATCTGCCTGATAGGTGACTATACTGGTATCGATGTTAAAGCCCGAAGATATTATGTGGCCTTAATTTCATCATCCATCAAGAAAATAGTGTTAAAACACTGGCTGGATAATACATCACCTAACTACGCGGAATGGTTACAAAAATTACTTTCCAATTTAAATATGGAAAAATTCGGTGCTATGAGACGGAGCACCCTCTCAAAGTTCGAGCAGGTATGGAGTCCCTTCCAAGCAATTTACTTGCTCCAGTCTTAGTTGTTCACTGCAGGGCATGTTGATCCTGGCATATACGCTGATGAGCGGATCTATCTTAACTCTTATAGTGTAGGGGCAGGGGTGGTAGGGAGGGTGGGTATGGTAACTAAATAGAGGGGGTAATCTTCTAAAAAAAAGATTTGTTCATTTTATGGCCTTACATTGTAAGTAGCATAATTCTGTCACAGGTTTTCAGTTGTAAGATATTGTTTTCATTATTGTACCAACAGCATTTCAATAAATTTGAATTTAAAAAAAAAAAAAAAAAAGACACATGCACCAAGAGGGAGTTAAAAACAAAAGCAAGAATAGGGCAAAAATCAAAGGAAATGACTGATAAATTTCAGATGTTAGAATGGCCCATCCCTGGAGAAATAGGTTTATGCAATGAATGGATAGCCAAGAGGACTCCCCCTTTGGCAATCTTCTGGGTAAGGTAAGCATTATCAGATGACATCACCTGCGGCAGGCTCAATGAGTCCAAAAACTGTGCAGCCAAAGCTCCAGTTGTAAATCAGGCACCCACCATACCATGCAGGAAGTCCTGAACCACCTTCAGTATACCTGCATGGGAGATACGTTCTACATCACCTGAGTCAAACAAAGAATCCATTCTTTGTTTTGTAACCCTGTGAAAACAACTCTGAAATATATCTCCAGTCATATATCTACTCTGGGTACCATACGTCTGTTCAAATGATAGGGATTTCACCCTATCGTATTGAAAGGACTTGATACTTTTTTTGACAGATTGAATTTGGAATGAAGGGACAAACCCTTCTCAGCATGAGGTGAGATAAATTTATAAAGAGTATATCGCAAGACAAGATAGGCATGATAAGCTGATCCGATTGCTGATCTAGAACATCGTCTAGCCAGGTCACCAATGGCAAGTTTAGTGTGGTCCCACCAAAAGGACACATCAGTGTAAAGATCATGGACTGATGTGTGAGCCCATAAAAGGGACCTAAGTGCACTATGAAAAGAAGTGTCCAAGTTCAGTATGGTGTTGTTCAGCCTCCAGGTAGACTTCCCATTCAAAAGGGCTGGAGTAACCAAATTGTGCAACTTAATAAAAGGTGGTCGGAAGTTTTCACTGGACTGGTAGCTGCTGCCAAAATGTAACACGGAAGGGAAACAAAAACATAATCAATGCGAGCTGCAGACTGTGACTGGTGATACGTAAAATCACCCATAGGGTGGAGTGCATCAAATGCATCAACCAGGTGGAACCCTTTACAAATATCCAGCAAACATAACGAATCACAAAATAATTTTTACATCTTAGTTCCTCTATCACAGAGCTGAAGAGGATAATTAGATTCTCCCCCACAAAAAAAAAGCGTGAATGAGAGCTTATATCTCATTTGAAAAAAATCTTAGAGAGTCTTTGATCAATGTTCTCCCCACATACATTCTATCTGGAGGAATTTCTAAGCCCCCTAAGTATTGTAATCATACAGCATTCTTCCTCTGGACTGAGGCAATATGCTGAAAGGACTGTTCTCTCTGCCTGAATCTTGCCTAGAATTGCGGGACTTGAGAGGCTGTAATTTGTCCAACATTCTGATTTTCTCCTTGCTCTACCCTATCTCCCCAATTCTGAAATGGGTCCTGTATGTTCCCCTCTGTGTCCGAGGCTGACAAAATGTTAGTGGGTAGGTGGGGGGGCATTTTTTTAGCTTCATTCATATCTAATGGACCCACATCATCTGAATGCAAATCCAGATCAAACTCGGTCTCAAAGGTTTTAGGGTGCTCCACCCCAGACGTTTCAGGTATTAGTAGAACATTAGGGTCTGGGACCCACTCTCTTTGTTCTGTTTGCTTCTACCCAGTGTACAACACTGCTTTCCACACTGACCGTATCGTGGAGCACAATGGCACTTGTTACGTTCTGTCAATCAGACAACAGAAGTGAAAGTCAGCCATTAAAAAGGGCTGAAGTGGGGCACAGCATGCAGACAATGATAGAGAGACACTGAGAGTGAGAGAAACAGAGTTCAGAATTCCTACAGTGTCCTCTGTGTCTGTGTCTCTTGAATGTTCAGTCATAGTGACTGTTGTCTGTGTGACCTTGCTGAGTGTCCACAGTGAGCCCTCCTGTGACAGCAAGAGAGAGAGAGAAAAAGCTAAAGAGACAGTGACAGTGACAGTGACAGGGACAGCAGAACAGTGAATATAAAATAGTAGTGTCCTGTCTTTCTGTTGGTCTCACTGAACCTCTGTCATGGAAAAGTTGTTGTCGGTCATGGGTGTTTTTGTTTTTTCCTACCCCGATCCAAATAAAAGCAATAGAAAATGTCACCTTGGCAAACCTCCCTCTCAACAGTCCACAAGCAGTTCAGGGCATGCTGGAGAGGGAGAGAGAGAGAGAGAATACGGAGTGTGTACCACATACAGCCAGCAGAGAGAGGGGACACACAGACATGGGGGAGAGAGAGAGAGAGAGAGACAGAGTAAACCCCCCTGGAGCCTGTCCTCCATTTATGGCTCCCCTCCCCTGTCGGCTCACAGATATCCAGCAGGAGAGGACAGAGAGACAGAGAACAAGGAGTGAGTCGGGCACTCAGACAGAGAGGTAGTTGTAGTACTTTGCTGTGTTTGAGGGACACGCAGACACACAGGAGAGACAGACAAAAAAACCCTTGCTTAGAGAGAGAGTGAGAGAGTGAGAGAGAGAGAGAAAGAGAGAGAGAGAGAGAGAGAGAGAAAGCACCGGAGTATAGCTTCATAGCACCAGCATATTATATGAGCTGAGCCCCTTTCTTAACCATGTGGAGTGGGAGAGAGATGCGATGCAGCAAGACATACAGACAGTGAAAGGCAGGAGAGGAGAATGCAGTCACAGTTGCTGTCAATGGATAGGTATTTATAGTCACACTCCTTAAATTGCCTGTCATTCTTAACAGCTACTCAGTAGTTGCATATGTCAGCTGTATATGTACTTTTTCCTGACCGTATGTCAAACATTTCAGCAGCCTAGACATGGGAACTACTGTACTTTGTATGGTGGCAAGATACATCAGAGAAATTCTACTTTTCAGCTTTAAAAACAGCATTTCTCTGTATTCTTGACCTCACAAGGTTAACCCATGTTATAAGCGCAATAACCCACTCAAGAGTATGGGGTTAGTGGGGATTATTCAACACCCCGGGTGCTGTGAGGGCACTCAGCTTGCAGCCTCATGCCTCTCAATGCACCAAGGGTGTTGCTAAATCCCCAATAACCCCATACCCCGCCGTGGGTTGTTGCTTACTGATTTTTCTTCTTCTGTTGCTTCTTCTCCTTCTTCTTCTGCTAATGTGCAACACTATTTTCGTACAGAATTCTACAGCATTCTTTTTCACTGATTTTTGCACAGGATTCTTATCTAACTGGTAAAATACAGGAATAGAAGACAGCCGGTATTGAAAGTGATGCAAATGAATGAATAAATGTTTATTGTTTGGCACAGAGCCATTACAAATAAATAAAAGTAACACATTTACATAAAAAAATAGTTTGTACAGTAGTTACATCAGTAAGCACATTAGTACTGCACATATGTATTATATAACTGTATAGGTAACAACTATTAATGCTAATATAGGACCTCCTTGGAAAGGAGCCTCTGCTCAGTGGAGTATTGTAACGTCTATCCTTTTCATAAATTTTATGAATAAAAACTATTACTGCTACTACCACAGAGGTTTTACAGGGTCATCAAAGGTAAGTGTTGTTCACACTTATATCATTAAAATTCATAGACTCATAGATTCATAGAAGTGTGACGGCAGAAAAGGACGGAACTAGGCCCTCCAAGTCTGCCCATTTGCCCAGCTATCTGCTTGGACCTGCTCCTCCCCCCTTTAACACTCCCATGTGGTTGTCCCATGCCCTTTTGAATCCCTCCACTGTTTCCTCTCCAATGACTGCTTCTGGGAGTCTGTCCACTTTTCTATGACTCTCTCTAAGTAATAGTATTTTCTAATGTTACCCCTGAACTGTCCTCCCTCCACCTGCAGGCCATGCCCCCTCGTCCTCTGACTTCCTTTCATCTTGAAGATTCTCCCCCCTGGCACCCTGTTTATACCCTTAAGGTACTTGAAGGTCTCGATCATGTCCCCCCTCTCCCTCCTCTGCTCCAGGGAGTACATGTTCAAATCTCTCAACCTTTCTTTATAGGATAGGTGGCTTAACCCTTTTACCATTTTTGTCGCTCTCCTCTGAACCCTCTCTGTCCTCCCCACATCCTTCCTGAGGTATGGCCTCCAGAACTGGACTCCGTACTCCAAGTGTGGTCTAACCAAATGGGTGTACAAAGGTACTATGACCTCCCTATTCCTACTGGTGATCCCCCTTCCAATGCATCCCAGCATTCCATTCCCTCTGGCCACTGCCCTCCCGCACTGCCCTTCCACCTTCAGGTCCCCAGATATAATGATGCCCAGGTCCCTTTCTTGCTCCGTCTCCTCCAGCTCTCTGCCCCCCATACAGTATCCTGCCTTCTGATTTCTGTAGCCCAGATGCATGATTTTACTTTTTTCTGCATTGGATTCAAGCTGCCACCTTTCTGACCATGCCTCAAGTCTCCCCAAATCTCTTTGTATTTGTTCCACCCCCTTCCTCCGTGTCCACCCTATTGTAGATTTTGATATCATCCGCAAACATATTCACACCTCTCTCAAGGCCCTCCCTGATGTCTCCTATGAATATATTGAACAGTAGAGGCCCCAACACTGATCCCTGGGGGACCCCGCTCATGACCTTGCCTTCCCCGGATGCCAACCCATTTATTATGACCCTCTGTCTCCTTTTCTTCAGCCAGTTTCCCTTCATTTCATTATACAAACTCTAAATATATCATAGGATCATAATAAGTAGTGAGCTAATGCACTTAAAATATTATAATTATTTATTTTAGATAAGTCACCAATGCTCACATTAATATATATCGTGGCCTAACAGTCATTATACAAGGTTGTTAACAAAGATGATTATTCAGTCTTATTTCACTGAAAGTCTCTATAGCAACTCTGGGGGTATCATAACATCATGACATCACAGCTTGATAGAGAGTAGATAATGTGTTAGTGCATTTAAAATTTCATAGTTATTTGTTTTAAATAGTTTGACAAGCATTTGATCAGGAGAGAGACCAAGTTCAGAAATTATTGGGCCCAACCAGAATCTACTTCTTGTTTCGTATAATGGACATAGTAAAACCACATGTTTTAGATCATCATGCACCTTCATATTACACTTGCAGTGTTCAATTTCAGAGCATTTTTGGATAAAGTATGTATAATTTGCTTCACATAATTCTAGTCTAAATCTTGTAATAACTCTACTTTTTTTGGTTCAGTAAGAATTTTGAGATACATTTCCAAGTTGTGCTCTGTTTTCAGTATTTTATACCATTTATATAATTTCCTAATTTGTATGGTCTCTAGATCCTTAATGATAGCTATGTCCCTTATTTTGCCTTTTAATTGTATAACTATTTCTTTGAATGGTCTTTAATATATTTGATGTAGGAGATGACCCAGACCCATGGGATACAAGGTGTTTGTTATCATTTCCATCATGGGAGAAATAAATCCCTGAGCATTATATTTTATTTCCTCTTCAAGGCACAATCTTGGAAGCCTGTCCTCTGGAAGAAGATCAAGTTTTAAGAGAAATATTAATTTCCTCTTGAGAAGTATAGCAGATAATAGTAGTTGACCTAATTCTATTCTCAGGATTTCTGAAGGGACTGACTGAGGGACCCGAAGAATATAACACAGTAACTTGTTTAGTTGTGTTTGTAAATCTTTAGGTTGATTTGGAGCCCAAATTTTGGATGCATACATTAAAATTGCTCTGATTTTACTATTTATGACTCTAAGACAGGCATATATATAGCCATCCCCTTTTCATGCAGAAAATCTCTTAAAAGCATTAAAAGCCATGTTAGCTGAGTTTCATTAACTCTAGGGGCTGGATATTCAAACTGCGCTATTTTGTGACACAAGCCCTTGCGCTGCACAAAATAGTTGCGCTGGGGTGTGTCCAGAGCCATATTCAAAGGAGTTGCGCCCTTGAGCAACTCCTTTGAATATCACTCCCTGGCCACAGCCACTGTGCATGGCACAGTGGAACTTGCGCCACCGCAAGTTGTCAGAGTGGAGCATTCAACTTGCGGTGGCACAAGTACCATTGCGCCATGCTCAAAATCCCCATATTCAAAAGGTGACATGCAAATGGGGCCATAATTCATGCAAGGCGCGGGGGCCATTTGCATCTGATTATGGCCCCATTTGCATGCCATTAGCATGCAGGTGCACCGATCCCCGAGGACTTGCGCCTGGCACCCTGCCAGGCAGCAGCCGTCGGGACCGACGCCCCCTGCAGCCCGATCGCAGGCAAAACAGTGTACAATCCCCACCACCACCCCCACTGGCCCGATCGTGGGCATAGTTTAATCCCCCACCAGCCCGATCGCAGGCAGCAATGTGGCTCCCACCGAACGTATCCCTGGTGGTCCAGTGGACCGAAAAGCCCGATCGCGGGCAGTACTTGTTTAAGAAATCCCCCCTCCTCCCGCATTCATCCCTGGTGGTCCAGTGGACCGAAAAGCCCGATCACGGGCAGTGGTTGTTTAATCAACCCCCCTCCTGCCGACTTCATCCCTGGTGGTCCAGTGTCACATCCCAATCGCGGGGCGTATATGTTGAACAAACCCCGAACATAGCCCTGGTGGCTGGTGTCCCCCACCCACCCATCACGAAGCCCCATACATTCATTCATTCACAAAACTGGACTGTCTTATGCGGTATGGGCTGCATGCCCATTGGCTCTTGCTCTGCACCAATGGGCATGCGGCCCTACCAGGCAATCGGCCGTCGCGGTGGTGCGGCAGGCGGGTGGGATGCTGCCACCCACCAGCCGCCAGGGGCCGGGGTGGTGGGGTCAGTGGGTGGGGGACATCAGCCACCAGGGCTATGTTCGGGGGGGGGTTGTTCAACATATACATCCCGCGATTGGGATGTGACACTGGACCACCAGGGATGAAGTCGGCAGGAGAGTGGGGTTTATTAAACAACCACTACCTGCGATTGGGCTTTTCAGTCCACTGGACCACCAGGGATGAATGCGGGAGGAGGGGAGGTTCATAAACAACTACTGGCCCGCGATCGGGCTTTTCGTCCACTGGACCACCAGGGATACGCTCGGGAGTTACATTGCTGCCCGCGATCGGGCTGGTGGGGATTAAACTATGCCCGTGATCAGGCCGGGCCAGTGGAGGGTGGTGGTGGGGATTTACAGTTGGCTGCCCGTGGATCGGGCTGCGGAAGCACAGGGACTGGGTTGGGGGCCAGCCACAGGTGGCAGCTGCTGTGTTGCGCTCTGCAAGGGTGGCCCTCAATTTAAGCCTTTTTTTTTTGGCTCAAAGTTGTGCAGGCGCAGGTTGGGGGTTGCGCCTGCACAACTCTGCACAGCCCTGCTGAATATCGGGCTGTGCAGTTTATGCATGGTTCCTCCCCCTCCAGTTCAACATGCATTCATTTGGATTGCGCTGTTGCTCAGCATGTTTTCTGTGGTGCAACTGCCTCCTGCTGAATATGAGGCAGACAGAGTTCGGGACTTTCGTGAGGCGCAACCTATGTGCGCATGGCGCAACCCTTTTGAATATCTGGGCCCATGTGTTTGACCCATGTTAAATTATTTGAAAATAGTACTCCTAGATAGTCATAAGTCTTAAGCTTTTGAATTCTCGTTTCCCCTATGTAAAAGGTTGTTTTCAAGTGATATAAATCTATCCAGTGTTTTTTTTTCAACAGTAATCACTGCTTTCTCAGGCATAGTTTTTCATGCCAGATGTCACAGCCAACAAAGAAGAATCAACAAACTTTTTTACCAATGTTTTATCCATAACAAGACTAGCAAGTGTTTTTTTTATTCCTTGTTCACTGAACTTTTCCTGCAGCAGTGATTGTTATAGCTTAGGTTGCAACAACAAATACCTTTTTGCACCTAATAAGAAAAGGCAGTTTGGATCCAAAAGCATTCTATGTGTCATTTCTTTGTGAGACACTGACTTTTTTTCTCTTTTTTATTTTTATTTTATATTTTTTGGGGTATTGTTATTAGTATTACTATGCCATTTATTGTGTTTAACTGTATGTTAGCTATTTAAGGTTGTGCTTGTTCAAGTGCAATACTTTTCCTAGTAAGTATTAAATTAACAGGTTTATCTAAATTCAGTAATATTTTCTCTAGCAATAATGATGAAAACCAAAAGTACAAAAAAGCATATATTTTACTGGGGAGGAAAGACCCTGATACCGTGGCATCTAGTGCAGCAATATTAGCGCAACCTAAGAACCAAAGAATCATAACTGTACAAGATTTAAGAAAAAAAATCTACACTCAAAGCCTCCACCCCAATTAATAAAGCAACATAGAAAAAAGGAGAGAAGGGATATTAGCCTACTTCCCATGATTTTTTTTTTATTGTTTTATTTATAGATGGGTTAGCACTGTTGGATACAATCCTTTTTACAGGTACGACCCATGGTCAATAAAGTATACATACAAAATACTCACAGTATACATAATTTACAGACATAATATATAAATAGAAATATAAACTCCATGTCTTAATATAAAAATACTTCCTAAAAACAGTCACACTTCAACAAATTCCTAAGGTGCTATTTTAAAACCTTAGCAAACAGATCATAGCTTACTATACTTCTGATTTGTGAAGGAATATTATTCCATATACTAGGTGCAACAAATGCAAAAGTACGCTGCCCACTTAGAGTACACTTAAATGAAACTTTTAACAGAGTCTGATCTCCTGTTGATCTTGTAAGAATTTCACGATTTGTTTCCACAAGTTGATTTTTCAAGGTATAAGGTATACCAGATTGCTGTATTCTAAAAACAGATTTGGCCATAACAAACTTATGTAGTTGTGCAACAGGTAACCAACCCACATTATTAATAATTTTGCAATGGTGTATAGTATTTGGCGCTACAAGCACAAACCTTCCTATCTTATGTAATAACACAGATTTCTGCCATATTGTACCAACAGGAGCATTATCAACCACTATGGAAGCATAGTGCAATATAGGTAGTAACAATATAGGTAGTAAACACTGATTTGTGATTGCCAATCATGCATCGTCAGTCAAAAAGCTACAAAGCCTATATAATAAGGCAATTTTGCATGGATTTTGACTGTAATTACCAGTACTTGGTAATTCTGATGGAATAAAATGGTACAGTAAATATCACAATGCCAACTATTAAAGACTGAGAGAACAAAAATGAGGAGCAGCTGGCACCCTTTTCCTTAAAAAAATGAGAAAGAAGAAATACATATGATTAATGATCAGATAGAGGAGGTACAGCATATTAAATAGTCAAGAAAAATAACAAAAAATATACAAATACGTTAGACCATAACAAAAGACTGGGAAAACAAATAGAAAGAACAATCGAATGTTAAAAAAGACTCTGGGCAACAATCCATCATAAAGTTTACTAAACTTGTCAGACTGGCCCACCCCCACAGTGGTAGAGCAACCACTTGTGAAGCCAGTAACTCAAGTTCAGGAATGGGCACAGGTCACCAGAGGGCCAGCTGGGTGGAGGAGGACTGAGCATCCTATGGACTGTTCTCCTCATCTGGGTGGTGGGTGAGTGATCAGGTCATGTTCTACCCTTACCAGAGTACAGGAGCTGCTGTGACTGATGCTATGTTGTTGGGGAGGCATGTCGAATGTCTGCACTTCAGTGCACTTACATCGTTGCATGCCATGCCTTGTTATGCATGGGTCCCACACCCTACTGAGCCACATTCATGTGCTAAATACATTATTATTCATTATTGTTATTATTGCTGCATTACACTAACATGTAGATATAGGTACCCACCATACAAGCATGGATACTAGGGATCATGCTTGCTAACTGTATACACTATATAGTATACATTCATGTTACAGTCTTATTTACTTATTTTCTGTTATATGCAATATCATCTATATTCATTTTGCTTATAGATTCATTATACCTGCTGTGCTTATGTTTTATTGTTATGCATTTGCTTATGTGAGGAATGTGTTTAGAATCATGGATATTATGTGTTCATTTACTGATGTTCTGTTGTAATCATACATTCATATGTATATGCTTTGGGCCTTCTGACATAATCATATCCTTTACCAGAGTATCATTCCACGTGTATTTCTGTTTGCTCTGCATTCTGTTTGTCTTTTATTTTATCTATTTAGCTTTTGTTTACCAGGTAAGCACACTAGACATTCAAGTGCCTGTTTTCAGGTGTGACTCAGCAGAATTACAAGGTACAAGGTACAGGCAATAACAATACAGAGTCAAGACACAGTTACCAACAAGAAACAATCAGGTACAAGATTATAACAATACAGAGTCAATGCACAGCAATCAACAAGGAGCAGTCAAAAATAGGATTAGATAGCAGCTGGGCCAGTAAGTGGGAATACCCAGTTAGTGGATCCAAAGGGGCAAAGAGTATTGGTACATGAAGAGCGGGGGGGGGCATTTGCAGAGGACTTGCAGTCTGTAGCTGACACTGCATTCTCTTTGTTCCACATTTATTGCTAGCTTTACACTTTCTCTGTCTAACAAAATACCCAAGGGAGCCACCTTATTATTGCTTATTTGCCATATCTAGAATTAGAGTCCTTATCTGTAGTGTACATTTGCTTGCATGGCCAGCACCTCCCTGAGAGAGAGACAATGCCTGAGAGCTTGGGGGGGAACTTTCTCTGCTCCCTTGAGACTGCTTTACTTCACTTGTAATGGTGTGAGTATATGTAATAAACTTTATTTTTATTACATTCTGCTTGTTGTTCTGTTCTTTGTCAGCATTACCATACAAGAATCTGAGTTGTGATTTTATCACAAGTAACAGCCTCCAGGGAATTATTCCTCTGAAAAAATTGTGCTGCTCCATTTATAATACCCTATGCCTCCTCAACTGCATGATCTCTTGCCAGGGTGCTTGGCCAGTGACTGAGTAAGCAGTCTCCTTCAGCATGGCTTGGTTCTGTGGCTCCACCCTGAGGGACAACCCAGGCAGACTCTGCCGGTTGTGTTCCACCAGGACCCATATTCAGGCTTCCATGGGGGCCAGGTCCATCTGATGGCATCACCCAATGGGGGAAAGCTTGGGTGGATTACCACTCTAGGCTTGCCCAGATGGTGGGCTTTTGTCATGGGGAGCAGAGACAGAGCTCACCAAAGAATGGGTGCTGAATAAAACACACTAAATCAAAAGAAAATAAAACAAAGTTTACTGAGTCTGTGGATGTCTCTCAATTTGTTGATGTAGCAAACTTGCAAGCCTCCATTAAGGAAATCTTAAAATGAAAAAACAAGTAAAAAAATGAAATTTATTTAAATGAACTGCAGGCTTTAAAGTAGCTTTGGGGGAGCACTGGTGTTCCAACTGTTTGCTTTTGTTTGGTCACACACCAGGTGCACCTCTGTAAACTTTAAAAAATGTAAGAAAGATGTAAAAATGTGATAAAAATCTTTATGTATTGGCCAGGTTGAGCATGCCAAACCTTTAATATTGAACTCCATTAAGGAGACTCCAATAACACCTGAGTTACAAGTGGATACTAAACTTACAGTAAGTTAGAAAAATCAGTCTTTACACCCCCTCTCTCTTCAAAAAAATCCTATAAAAATAGGTACCACTAAATTAGATTTATTTAGTCCTCTTTCCCCTAAGGAATTTGAATTTGGGGACTTTCCTTCCCTCCGAAGCTTAAAAACATCTCTTACCAAATGTAAGGAAACAAATGATGCAAAGATTCAAATAAAATCTGGTTATTTTCCACAGAAATTAAAAAGAAGATAAAGGGTACAACTATTAATGTTTCTATATATAACCATTACTGTGCTCAAGTGTGGTCCCCGTACAAAAAGGAAGATATACTTAAAGTGGAGGGGTTACAAAGAAGAGCCACTAAAGCCATTTTTGGGCTCAAGACTTGACCGTATAAAGAAAGGCTGTAAACCCTGAACCTTTATTCACTCCACTATAGAAGGTTCAGAGGAGATAAGTGCATGCTTTATAAAGCAATTGGAGATACTAAATTGCGCAAAGAGCTGGGGATCACATTTAAAACTAGCTGATGTAGTGCCAGGAAACATAATAAACAACTCCTACAGCTGAGGTGGAATCTATTAATAAGAACATTTTGATTCAGTCATAGGGTAATCTCATCTTAGAATAAACTTCCATCCATAGTGGTTGATAGCCCTCATATGGGTATCTTCAAGGTCAAGACTTGACCTGGTGTATAGGGACAGAACCACTGAGTTCTAAATATTTGGGATCGGCAAGCTATAAGGATGAAAGTCCATAATTCTTGAACCTTCCTATGATTCCTATGATTCCTGTGAACCATTATCCTACAATACAGTACTAACAAAGGAAATGGTCCATTCTCTTGCATATACCCACATGGCTAATATTCTAATAATGAAGTACCTACAAATCTTTAGAGATGAATTAGAAGTAATCAGAAAAGAAGTTCAACAGAATAAAGTGCTGTGGGAAGCACTTAAAGCAGAATAGAATGGGGACTATTAAACATGTCACCCCCAGTAAAGATAAAACAACACAAACATCTGACATTATAGGTACAATAAATATATTAGAGAATATTCAGAGAGATTGAAAAAAGAAGTCACTACTGATGATGATGATGGTAGGAAGTCTAAGGAATGCCATTAGGGCTGTAGTTTATGCATATGGATATTGTAGTCCTATATAAGGTATAAGTTCCTGTCATGCCCAGTGGGCTTTTCTTTTTGTGTGTCCACTATCTCTGAGAAGAATAAAGATGGCTACTACAACATATGTGTTGTAACTGAGTCTCTCTATGAGGGCATCAATATACAGTATATTACAACAAACAGCAACTTGAATTAGTTTATGCAAACATCTTATTTTATTTAGCCTCGGTAAAGCTGACTTACTTGCCAAAGCCTCTTTTGTTTTTCTGCCACCAACAATGCCCACATTTTGTCCCCTTCTATAAGAGCTTTATCAAGGGTTGTGGTTTTGCATTTAAACAAAATATAAACAGCCTAACATGTTATCGCAACTTCTGGTAAAACAGAAATTTCATTGAGAAGGACATACAGACAATTCTTTTTTACAGATATCAATCTTTTTAATAAATAGGCTAGTAAATGGAGTACACAGTGAAGAAAGGAGGGTTACTAGCGGGGTACCGCAGGGTTCAGTACTGGGACCGACTGGGACCAGTCCTTTTAAATCTCTTTATAACTGACATTGCAGAGGAACTGGAAGGAAAAGTATGTCTCTTTGCAGACGACACAAAGATCTGCAACAGGGTTGATACACAAAATGGAGTGGAAAGGATGAGAAGGGACTTGGCAAGGTTGGAGGACTGGTCAAATGTTTGGCAGCTCAGATTCAGTGCAAAGAAGTGCAAGGTAATGCACATGGGAAACAAAAACCCAGGGGAAGAGTACACAATGGGGGGTGAGATACTGACAACAGTAAAAATGGAAAGAGACCTGGGGGTAATTATATCAGATGACCTAAAGGTGGGCAAGCAATGTGAGAAGGCAGTAAGGAAGGCTGGGGGATACTGGGATGCATAGGAAGAGGCATCAATAGTAGAAAACAGGAAGTTGTTATCCTTTGTACAGACAGTTGGTGAGACCCCATCTGGAGTACTGTGTGCAGTTCTGGAGACCCCATCTCTGCAAAGACATAGACAGAGTGGAGGCTGTCCAGAGGAGGGAACAAAATGGTGCAGGGTCTGCACCAAAGACATCTGAAGAAAACTAAAGGAGCTTAATATGTATACCCTTGAGGAAAGAAGGAGAGAGGGACATGATAGAAACTTTCAAGTACCTCAAGGGAATCAACAAAGTCCAAGAGGGTAGCATCTTTCAGAAAAAGAGATGTGCAAGAACAAGGGGGCACAATTTGAAGATAGAGGGGGACAGCTCAGAGGTAATGTGAGGAAGTATTTTTTCAAAGAGAGGGTTGTGGATGCATGGAACAGCCTCCCTGAGGAGGTCGTGGAGTCAAGAACAGTGGGGGAATTCAAGAATGCATGGGACAGACATAAGGCAGTCCTAATGGGGAGTAGGAGGAAGTAAACTGTTGGTTAACTAGGATCTGCAGCTTATCTGTTAGGTAGGAAAATGGGCAGACTAGGTGGGCCAAGCGGTCCTTATCTGCTGTCAAATTCTATGTTTCTATGTTTTTACACAGTTGTTAACTCACCATTCATTTAGCAGGTTTCATAGCTTCAAAATCCTCCCAGCTGTGCTCCCTGCAGCAAGGCAGCTAATGCGAAGTGTGAGAGAGTGTGTGTGTGTGTGTGTTTCTTTCATTTAAACTCCAGCACCGACTACCACACCACTGACATCAGTGAGATGGATTGTGCATTCTGACAGACATGTCCTCACCTCATTATGATGTGCTTCATTCCGGCAAGTCTCTATGTGGGACACCAAGCTCCCATGCTTGTGTGACAGCCAGTGGATATTAAACTAGCTGTTATTTGCCACTTTTTTTGCATAATTCAGGATAGCTAATAGTATGACCAGTTTGAGAAAAGGTCAAATTATAAACAAAACTGATGAACATTGAAGAACAGACAAACTGCAGTATGTGGTTTGAGTTCTTACAGAGGCCCAATGTGAGCTTCTTTTTACTTAAACTGAAGGGTAGCTGGGATTCTATTAGAACTAAATTGGGTATTGATTTCATGTTAACCACAATAGAAGCAACTCCTGAAGAAAGAAACAGAGTTTTGTTTGAAATACAGAGTGTTGAAAATCAACTAGTTATCAATTTATTTTATTTTTTGAGAATTTTAGAGAATACCTTTGAGCACAAGTGCTCTTTTACAAAGGTTCCACATCAGTAACAGAGATTACAAAGCAACATGACAAACACAATAAGTGAGTTCCAGTGGAATGAAATCAAGCAAGTACTGTGAAAATAAATAGGCTAGAGCAATTACATACAATTTTATGATAATGCAGGTAAATAGAAACAGCGTATAACACGCATAGTAATGGTACCTGGCCACAGAGTTAGAGTCTGACACAGTTCAAAATACAGTGTTTACCAGGAGGGACATAGGATGATTACAGTTACAGTTGCATTGCACTGTTCGGGTTGTCCATAGTGTTCCCTTAAAATGGTCAAACTTAGGTAGATTGAGCAAAGTATCAGGCAGCTCATTTAACCAGCCAGCGGCCCTAACAACAAATTAATGCTTGCCAAGCTCAGTATGGTGAAAAGGCAGTTCAAGATCATTCTGAGCCATGCTGTTAGTGTTGTAGAGATTGGCAACAGGGTGGAAGCAGTGAGTTAGGGCCGGCGGGGTTAGGCCCAGCAGCGCCCTTCTGGTAACCCAGGAAGACGACGACTCAAAAATGGTGACCGTCAAAACAGCTCAAGGATAATGCTGAATGACAAATTAGATGATGTCTCAGTACCCCCTCCCCAAAGTCTGCCCCCCCAGGAGTTAGTATATTTAGAAAGGGGGGTCTGGAAGGCACAGGGGGGTGCAGTGGCACAGTCCCCCTGCAAAAAGAGACATCGCCAAATTTGTCATTCAGCATTATCCTTGAGCTGTTTTAGCAGTCGCCATTCCACATTTGTTGTTTTGACATGGAACCCGCCTTCTTGGCTAGCAGACATGTCTGGATATTAATTCTGCTAGGCAGGGGTAAACAATTTATTGGGGTATAGAGGGTGCAGCTATGGGTGTGCTTGTCAGCCCCAAGCACAAAGCAACACGCCTTAGTACAGATTAAATGTATTCCACTTAGAACTGAGTTGTAGACAGTTGTGAACTGTAGACAGGGGGGTTACAGTAAACTAGAGACAGTACTGAGCTTGCCACGATGAGGTGTCTAGCATCAGCAGTGAGGTTGAGCAAGTTACAGTACAAGGCTTCCAATCTTCTGTTTACTGTGGACACATGGTGGTCAATATGGGGACCAAAAGATAAGGTATTGTCTAGAATCACCTCAAGGTGTTTAAAGGTTTCCACCTGTTCAAGTGTATGTCACAGATCATTGTGGATTACAAGGGGTGATGCCTTTTTTCCCTTGTGTGGGCTTGTTAAGAGCTCTGTCTCAGCTTTTTTGTAATTTAGAGCCAGTAGGTTTTGGAAGAACCATTAAGGACTTCAAAATTACCCTGGAGTACAGAGGTATGGCTGCCAAGCTTAGGGTTCATGGAATAGATAACAGCAGCATCTGCATAAAGAAGTACATTTGCAGACTGACAGGCACCAGGCAGGTGGTTTATGAATAAACCAAATAGAAGGCCCAGAGCGGAGCCCTGGGGAATGCTAATGAATACATTCCTAAAGTCTGACAAGTAGCCATCTATCTTAATGCACCGTGTGTAATTAGTGAGATAACTCTGGAACCAGGTGACTTTGTCTAGTGACAAGCCCAGATGGAAAATTGAGAATTTTTTTCTTTTCTGTTTCTTTGCTGTGGAGAACATGGAGCAGGTTGAATGGGGTCTTAGAGATCTCAGCTGTCCCGGTAGCTTGTTCACTCCCTGCCTGCCAGCTACCTTCAGCTGCCCTCTGAGCCTTCCATTCTCCCCTTTATCTGTCCTCCTCCCCCCCCCCACATTCGCCACACAGAACAAGGAGATACTCTGAAAACAGATTCTTCCCAACAGCTACTGGCAGCATCTCACAAGAGTGCTGGACCCCTCATGTAATTAAGCAGCAAGTTTAAAATTAAAATTTAAAATTATTATTAAAGAAAAACATTGAAACAATTCTTTGAAAAAAAGGCAAGACCGCCACTAGAGAAATCTGAAGAGGATTTGAAAGGAACAAAATTGAGGATGTACCATATGGGCACCCTAGTTTACAGGGATAATAATGTTTATAGTTGGAAACTGTTGGACAGAAAACCTTTACAAAATCAGTACTTCTCGGTACAGACAGCACAGAGGAAATAAACAAAAGTATTTTTCAGGGACAAACCAAAACCAACCATGAGTAAGGAAGGAACAGGTTATAGAGAGGATAGAGCAGGATAAAATATTAAAATTGTTTAAATTTTGTTTAATGCAGGACCACAGACCTTTATTAAGCTCCTATACAAGGAAACAAAACATTGGGCATTGTTTGTGACAGAAAAACATTTGGCAACTAAGCCAGCTTCACTGAAGCTAAATAAAATAAGAAGTTTACTGGAGCTCATTCAAGTTGCTTTTTGGCTTCGTTTATTGAACTCTGCATCCAAAGTATTGGTGCTCACATTCAGCTAATTATATAGATGAAAACATTCTGGCACCATGTATGATGCGCACCATCAGTTACTGTACTTCAAATCCTAAAAACATGCTAAAGCAGACTCAAAATATTGAATAAAGGGAATTATATAGGCCACAAGAAAAAAAGGTGATCCAATTGGGAATAAAGATAGTAGGTAGTATAACATAATGGTTAACAGCACTGAGCTGCACGTGTGGAGAACAGGGTTTGAATCCCACAGCCCCCACTTGCATACTGAGTGCCCATGAGCAAGTCACATAACTTCCTTGTGCTCCCAGGATGCACTTGGAAAGAAGCCTTGGCTTACTGTGTCTTTCCTGGCCAAATATAAGAAAATAAATAAATAAATAATGGTATAAATACAACACATGTAAAGTTTATTATTAAGTCATTTAAAAAGACCATTACAGCATTTAAAAAAGAGATAAAATGCAATCCAGGTATACTGTATAATACATGAATATAAAGGCACAATTATCATTCTAGTTGTGCAATTTTTGTTTGTTCCAGTGTGGTCTCCCAGCTTCTACTAAAACCTTTGCCATCAGTTCTATTATGAGATCATCTTGTACAGTAAGAAAGTGTGAAACAGTGTCTGTACCAGTGAATGAAATTTCTGTTAAGATTTTCCACAGGTCTCTTGTATATACTTTGTCATACCAAGGACAAGTCAAGAATACATGGGTTGGGCCAACCCATCAGTGTACTGATAGCACTACCGCTTGAGAAGCCAGTGACCCTGGTTTGGTAACGAGCATGGGTTGTTAGGGAACAGTCAGGGGGTGGAGAATCGAGTGTCCCCATGGATGTTCTCCTCCTCTGGGGGAAGGAGGGTCACTGCCCTCACTGTTGTACTGCCACCTGAGTGACTATGGGTAGCAACGCAGTCAAGCATATGATTTGGGGACCAAAATACAGTCAGGATTTGACAACCTGACTTGCCCAGTTACAGCATCTACAACAGATGGTTAATACCGTATCAGAAACCGTTGATGCCCACAAGAGGAAGAATCACTGAGTTGGAGTCACGGCTGGGGCCCAGGAAGACAACTCTAGCTCAATATCTATGGACTTGCAATGTGCCCTTTCCAAAATTGAGATCTTAAGAGAAACACTTGATAATCACAAAAATAGGGAGAGGTGCAATAGCATCAGAATAGTGGGCTTCCCAGAGGGGCAGGAGGGCAAAGACTGTGCCAAATGCATTCAAAGTTGGCTCAGACAAACCTTATCCCTTCTGCAGGAAATTTCGTTGGAGATTCAGCAGGCTCATCAATCCCTAGGGAGGAGACCACAACCAGATCAATGCCCAAGACATTTGCTGGTAAAATTCCTACGATACCAAGATAGACAAAGGGATTTGGAGACAGCTCAGAAGAAAGACCGGATCATGGTGCAGAAGTCCCAAATCAGTATTTTTTTCAGACTACTCCAGGCCCTTTCAAGTCAGCAGACAAGCATTTAATGTAGTGAAAAAGATGTTACACAGTAGTAACTGCTCCTTCTCACTGGTCTACCCTGTGAGGTTAATAATCCACCCCATGGGGAAGAAACAAGGAGCCTTTAATGACCCTAGGGCAGCAGAGGAATTTGCCAATATTCTGGAGCACAACCCTGCAAATGATCAAGCAGACCCCTGCGAAGAAAACTTTCACTGATTGCATACTTAGAGGTGTCATTTTTTTTCATAAAATCTTAATGAACACAGTTGTGGGAGGAGGATTTTGGGGGTCAGGGTGCCTGGTGGTCCACAACTCCAGGATGGAGGCCTATCAAGGTGAGCGGTTGGGTACTGCTTACGATCCCATCCCTTCCCCTCCGAACTCAAGCATGGACTGAGAGGACCGGGGAAGCTTCAGTGAACATTCTTTAAAGTGCTCCTTCTGCTATCACCAGCCCTGAGGACTCAATGTTGTGGCTGGCGAGAGTGCTTACCTGAAGGGACTTGATGGCCTGTCTGGTTCATTGTGCCCCTCTGGTGCGCCACCTTTGACTGTGGAACTGCAGCCGCCTGTGAAGAGGGAAGGTCATGGTGAATGCAGCCCTGCAGCATAACTCTTGATGCGACCTATTATAGCTCTCTACTTTACTCGATCTCCTCGTGGGGTACATCAGCGAGAGGGAGTGCGATTGGTGAACTTTCCTGGGCTCCGTTCACTGTCTGAACTTGAACACTTCGGGGGGTCCAAGAGGGTTTTGGGGGACAGGCTGTCTGGCATTCCACAATACCAGGATGGGAGCCTATCAAAGTGGAAGGCTGGTAACAGCTTACGGCCCCACCCAACAATTACTTTGGCGCTTAGTAGGCTGTTCGAGCCAACTCCATGTTTTGAATACCCCTGGAAGTAGAAATTGTATAAGTATTCTTTTGGGAAGGGAAAGTAATGGACCATTAGACATGGGACTCTTTAAACATCAGAGTAGCTCTTCCCCAGGGCATGCTACTATAATTTAGGCTCATAAAGGCTTTTGTGAACTATTTGAAAAATGGGGTAACTATGAGGAAGCCCGCAGGATGAGAGACTCCCATTGCTGCAAGACATTGGGAGGGGCTTCCTGGAACTTAGCGCCTCCTAATTATGTTTCATTGCTAAAGTTTACTATTGGTTGACAGTTGATTGCTGGTAAAGTTTGTACTTTTACAGAGGGATGGGGCGGGGAGCCCCTCCCTTACTTGGGGGGGAGGAACCTTGGTGTTGAGGGGCTCCTCAGTGGGCCTGTTGGGGCAATGGGACCGACGATATAATTGAAGGGAACAGCAATGATGATAAACCTAAAACATGCATATTATGGGGGAAAGGAGTTCACCAGTCAGGGTGGATTCAACAGATCCCCACTAAAAGGGAGGGTTCCATGTTCCGGATGTGATCGGGGGCACTTGCTGACATGGGTGTGGGGAGGGATGTTCCTCTGAGTCAGGAGTGGGGGGGGCTTTGCTCTCATTTGCTCTCCCTCCTCCTCCACCGTTCCCTATTGATATGAGTGGGATGTGCCATATCTGATGGGGTAAATAACTGTATGTGGATCCCCAGCATACTCCACGAAGAGTAGTGGGTTTCAACACTGTTAATGGATAATTTAGTAGTTTTATGGTTAACTTTGTTGGTTAGAAGTTGGTGATGGGAAGTGTGAGTGGGAGGGAAATGGGAAGGAAAAGTTAAGAAGTTACTGCTGTGTTGGGGTTCAAGAAGGGGTGGAGGGAAGTTAAAGGGAGGGGAGGGAGTCTCTTTTGGGTTGGTCACAGAAGTTTAAAAAGTTAGGGTGTTGCAGTCAGGGATTGCGTACAATATACTGTTTGCTAATGGCAAATAACAAACGTGACAAAAATTGGACATCTTTATTATTTATTTATTTATTTATTTATTTGTATTTCAGATGATACCTTTGAGCCGAGGGCTCTTTTACAAAGGTTCCATGTCAAGGCAATAAGGACAATAAGGTACAAAACATAACATGATCATTACAATGGAACTTACAAAAAAAAAAAACAAGTAAGGTTACAATAATAGCAGCCAAAGGCATTGTCAAGGAATTGTGTTGCAAGTTAATTATACAGTACAAGTCTTAGGCGGCTCAGTGAAGCTTTTTAGGAGTCGGTTAGTGGGAAAAGAGAAAGAAGCATGGTGGTGAGGGAGTGGCATGGGAGAGAGAGAGAGGGAGGGAGGGAGGAGGGGAGAAATGGGGAGGGCATTGCGTTGGATATGTGGTAGATGGGAAACAGCAAGGGAGAAGGAAAGGGGGGGATGAAAAAGAAAAGGAGACAGATTCATCCTCTACCCAGTAATGGGGAGTTGGAGAGGAGGAGGAGGAGGAGGAGGAGCTGAGGCAGTGAGGAGGGATGCTTGAGGGTAGTATGCCTGGAGGGGATTATAAGAAGCAATCATAGAAGGCACTAGCCATGAGGTGTTGACGCAGTTTACACTTAAAAGCACCAAATGTGGCAATGTTGGAGATTTCTGTAGGTAGCAAGTTGAACCAGGTGGAAGCTCTATGAGGTCCGGCAGTGTGGTATTGTAAAGGTTAGACTGTCCGATCTTCTAGTTAGGTGGCGGAGATGCTGCGGGGTCAATATTGATTAGACTCCAGGGGCATAAGGCCCAGTGATGTCTTCTTAGCTAGGATGCAGGTCTGGAACAACATTGGTTTAGTTTTTTTGTGGTTAAGGATGAGTTTATGTGAGCAAAACCAGTCTTCCACTTCTGTGAAACTTTTCTGTAGTTGAGACTAAAGGAAGGTGGGGTCAGTGTGGCAAGTGAAGATTACTGCATCATCTGCATACAGTAACATTCTGTCATGGTAGGAGGCAGGGAGATTGTTCAGGAATATGCTGAATAACAAGGGACCCAGGATAGAACCTTGGGGTACTCCAGAGTGGATTGGTCAGGATGACGAGAGGAATTCACCAATCCTGACCTGTTGGGTCCGGTTACTGAGGTAGCTTTGAAACCAGAGGGTAGTTTCACTTGAAAGAGATAATTGTTTGAGGAGAATGGAGTGATTGACAGTGTCAAATGCCTTAGTCAGGTCAATAAAGAGGTGCCGACCAACTGGCCCTGATCAAGTGCATGATGGATATGTGTGGTGAATTCAAGGAGTGCCGTGGTAGTGCTGTGCCCTTTGTGGAAGCCATGTTGCTAGACATTGCAGGCTGTATTTTACAAGGTACTCTGTGAGCTGATCAGCCACTATCCGTTCCAATGTTTTGGATAGAGGAGGGAGGATGGATATAGGCCTATAGTTGTTTACGAGAGTCTTGTCACCACTTTTATGGACTGGAGTCACCACTGCCAGTTTCCAATTTTGGGGGAACTGGAAGAACATGAGGGAACGGTTGAGGATTTTGGTTAGTGGGAGCAGGACTTCGTCAATGGTGAGGGTGAGAAGTTTCATATCCAATGAATCACCACTGACCCTAGACTTTCCAAGCACTTTAAGAAAGTAATTTTAAGCTAGGCTTTCCGGGATTGCTTTGAAATGGAAAGGAGGGTGCCCTGGTGGCAAATCTGAACTAACAGAAGCTGGATTGACTGTGGTGGGATCAAAAAAGTTAGGGGGTAGCACATGACTAAGGTCAGCAAAAGTGGTGTTAAATGTGTTGGCAATGATCACATGGTCAAGAGTGATGGTACCATCTATGTTCAACATTGTGGGTGTTGTTTTGGGATCTTTTCCAGTCACTTCAGCAAGGTTACACCAGAATTTGCTCCCATCATTCCAGGTGCTGGCTCAGGCGTTTCTGTAATGGTTAGCCTTCTCATGGCAGATTGCTCTGGTACATGCATTCCTTGCTGTTATGTAGGCCTGGATATCAGTCTGGGTGCCAGTAGCCATAGCACGATACCAGAGCTGGTCTCAAGATTTATATTTGTGTAAGGAGGCCTAGTGTCATCCATGGATTATTGACACCCTTGATCTTACGCTTCTTGAACGGAACATGAACAGCGCAGGCTGAGTTGAAACAGGTGATAAAGTATTCAAGTGCTGTGTCTACATCAGGGGCTATATCAATTGGTGACCAGTCATGTTCACGAAGAAGTGTTTTAAGTGACTCAAGATGTCCAGGGGTCAGCATTCTCCTGTTAATTGTTTTTCCGGGGGAGTTTGGTGTATTTGTTGGTCCAGATACACAAGATAGGGGAATGATCACTTAAGGAGTCTGGGAGGACTGTTGCTTCGGAGATGTGCTCTGGTCGATTAGTTAGCACCCGGTCTAGAAGTGTACAGGTGCCTGTTCTGTAGTTTACTCTAGTAGGTGATTTAACCATTTGTGAGAAGTTAACAGCAGCTAGGGCATCCTTATAACTATTCGAGCTGGAGGCCAGCCAGCTGATGTTGAAATCACCAAGCAGGATAACTTATGTATTCTGATCCAGGAAGTTGATACAGTCAAGGAGGGAGGGAAAGCCCAGATTGCTCAACTTGGGTGGTATATAGACAGAGACAATAGTCAGGATCTTGTTATGAGTTCCAAGAAGTACTTTGGCAGGAAGGATTTGGATGTCATTTCTGGGGATGGGAATGGGCATGACATGACCCATAAGGGACTCTTTAAGATAGAGGGCACAGCCTTCTCTTTTCTTGGTAAATCTGTCCTGTCCTGTCTAAAAACTACATATCCAGGAATTGCTATTGTGGAGCCAAGTATCTTCAGAGACAGCCATGTTTCCAGCACTGATAGGATGTCTGGATTGTGCTGGTAAACCCAGACAGAGAGGATATCAAGTTTGAAGAGGAGGCTGCAGATGTTAATAATTGCCAAGAAGAATGACCCTGCACTGCTGGTAACCTTGTGGCCAAGTTGTGGTGGGCCAGGGTTAGGGTGAATGTTGCCTGACAGCAGCAACAGCAGCAGTATTAGATGTTTTAAAAGGGGGTTAAAGCTGCTTCTGTGGGGCAGCAGGGCCCTTTTTTTAACAGGTTCCTTTCCATAAGGATGATGCATGAGGTAGTGACCAGTTAGCAATAGCAAGGAACTGTAAGGGCAAAGTTGCAATGGTTTTGAGAACAGGCCAAAAGTATCATTTGTTCTTCAAAATGGTTGTTGGATAGATAGTCATTAGAGACAAGTACATTAAGAGTTGATTTCAAATGAAAATGTTGATACCTGGTGGTTAAGTCAAAAGCTAAAAGAAATGATCCAACAGCTGAGGTCCACAGTCACAGAATGTGTTAGAATTCCTGAAAGGGATGAACTGTGTCTACGCATATGCAGGATGTGAAATCCTTTTGTCTGTATGCGTCTTTGTCATTCAAAGAGGTCTTAAAAAGCCCAAATATAGATCATGGGGCAGGTCAGACGAAAATGTGGATTCAAGCAGGACCCAGAGTCACTGAGTTTGTCAGACTTCATTGCTTCACTTATGCTTTGCTTGGGATACCTTCCAACAAGTTGATTTTAAAATGAAAAATGCAGATACCTGGTGATGATGCTTTGTAGAAATCCAGTCCAGGAGACTTTCACGGACATAGTGAGCAAGAATGGTGTAGTTACTCCAAGCAGAAAACCATGTATATCCACAAAAACTAAGCTACAGACACAGACAAACACCAGCAGCCGCCACACAGACCCAGGAGGCAGGATTTGGATATGGAGGTGTGTGTGTTTATTAGACAATGCATAGCTTGAATTTTAGCACCTGGAATGCTAATGGCCTTCATACTGTGGTAAAAAGGAAGAGTGTGGTCGCAGAGTAAAAGGATGCAGGAGAATATAGTAATGTTACAGGAAATACACTGCACCAGGGAGGAGGTGGAGGGTCTGGCTAGGTTGTGGGGGGGGGGGGACTCTATTAGCAGCCCTGTTTATGTCAAAGGCCAGGGGAGTAGCCATCTGGATCTGCACTAACCTCCAGAGTCCTCCATGAAACTAAAACTAAGGTAATGGACCCCCAAGACAGATATCTAATCACTTAAATTGATGTGGGGTGGAGGAATTACACGTTGCTTTCAGTTTATGGACCTAATTATGATTCCCCTGACTTCTTTGGCCATTTGGGAATTACTTTAGTCCCATATCAGGAGAATATTATAATGGGAGGGGATTTCAGTGTTTACCAGGACCCAAACTGGGATCATTCAGGACGAAGAATTAACCTCATTCCTCGGGGCGTGACAGCCCTGCAGGGTTCAATTAAAGAAAGGGCACTAGTTGAAGCTTGGAGGCACTGCCACCCTTCTGAAAGAGAATACTTCTACTTGCATGCCCACCAGATATATAAACTGGCTCTCATCTGACACTGAACACATTAAGGATGCCATCTTCACCTTGCACCTTACCCAGCTAGTTAACACCCCGACCAGAATTAACTATAGAACTGGATCAAGTACCTTACTGGATTGGATTTTGTCTAGTCACCCAGAATGAATCACAAATGTCTCTGTACTTCCTGACACCCTAAGCGACCACTCCCCTATACTTTGTAGTTGGTCCAACAAGTTCAGCAAATCTCCACCTATGGTTATTCTCAGTAAGGTCCTAACTCCAGGACACTTAGAAACACTCAGATTACACCTTCAAAGCCAGGATTGGTCACCACTGGACTCTACCAGTGACATTGATGACGCACTTGATTTCTTCATCGACCACTTTAATGCTGCATGTGATATCCATGCCCTCCTAAAAAAGTGGACAGTTAAGGGGGTGTGCAACCCTTAGATTACACCTGAACTACTGGGACTAATAAAGACTAGGGACCACCTCTGGCACCGGGCCAAAGCCACAGGCAAGCAAGCAGATATTCAGGCTTAAAAAAAATCCAGAAATGAAGCCAGCCCGCCGGCACAGCAGTTGGATTTCTGCTTGCGGTGCTGTCGACCCAGGTTCAGGAATGGACTAGGGTCGCTGGAGGGTCGGCCGGGGGAGAAGGATGAAGCATCCCAGGGACTGCTCTCCCTCTCCGGGGAGGGTGGGGACATCGTCCAGTGCTTGATGGATCCCTGGCAGAGGCTGGGGTACTGCAGCGACCGGTGCTCAGCAGCACATTGGAGGTGGGGCGGACGCAGGTCATCATTGCACATCCTTGCCTCCTGCGCAACAAGAAAGCAAGGAGAGAAAACCACTCCTGCAACCACTGGCACAATGAAGCCCGCTCTGGCTGCATTAGGTGCTCAGGCCGACTCCTGCCTCGCCCAAGTTCACGGCACCCTTGGTCAAGGTGCTGTGACCGCGCCCTGGGGGAAAGCCAGGGGGTTCAAGGGAGGATGACTAGAATGAGAGCTGCCACAGTTGGAGTCCATCACTGAGCTTATAGTTTCAGTGGGAATGCGGGGTAAAAAAGGGTAATTGGAAAAAAAAAATCCAGAAATGTTTGTACCAGAGCCATCCGTTTTGCAAAAAATCAATACTTTAGGAAGGCACTTTCCAACTTGTGTGGTGACAGTAAATATTTCTGGAGCAACATAAAGGAAGTCACTGGCAAAGACTCCAAGAGTGCACACACCATGCTTAACATTGATGGAAGCCCGACTCTTGACTCAATGGCCATAGCCAATATTTTTAACAATGCCTTTAAAGACCCCAGCAGTGTCCTCCTCCCTGATTTTTTCATGGTCTCTGCCCCTGCCACCCCCCAGTCTGTGATGCTCAGCAGCAGGCTTCTCCCCTCATTTTTATTTCAAAGAGGTTAATAAGCATAAGTGATGCATGGACATCCAATCCGGTGATCCGATCCGGTCAGATTTTCTGCATTTTCATGGTATCCACCCAGATCGGGTACTGCCTATTTAAGGGGCCGGTTCGGGTAAGTGATCTGAAGGGGCGAGGGGGTGTACACTGCTCTGTATTGTTTTTTGCTTTTAAAAATGACTCAGAAAAGCCTAGTCTGGCAGTATTTCTACCTTGCTGCTGGCACAGATTCTAAAGCTAAATGTATTCTGTGTACTGCACCTACTTTAATAAGTCGGGGTTCATCTGTTAAAAGTTATGGGACGTCAAGTCTTTTAAATCATTTGAAAAATAAGCATAGAGCAGAGCATGCAGAGCTGTTAGCAGAGAAAGCAAAGTTTGCACAGCTTTCAAAAGATGAGTTCCGTGAGCCACCAGCAAAACAAATTAAGAAAGAGCAGCCCACACTTGAATCTTGCTTAGCCCGAGCCCTTCCTTTTCCCACTGAGCATGCAAGGGCTAAACATATCACAGAAAGCATTGCAGAGATGATGGCTTTGGATGAACAGCCCTATGCCATTGTTGATAACTTGGGGTTTAAAAGGCTCCTTTCAGTGTTAGAGCCAAGGTATGTAACACCTTCGAGGAGGTATTTCTCAGATAATATTATTCCAGCTATGTATGAAAAGCTTCAGCTGAAGTTAATTAGTGAACTATAATCTGTTCAAGCAATTAGTTTCATCACTGATATGTGGACTGCAGAGCATTCCATTGAATCGTACCTCTTAATCACTCTGCATTGGATAGATGCTAATTACAATTGCAGAGGTGCTATGTTGGAGTTACATAGAAACATAGAAACATAGAAGTTGACGGCAGATAAGGACCGCAAGGCCCATCCAGTCTGCCCATTTCTTTTTCTACCTTATAAATGTGCCATCGGCCTTTGCTCTGTCAGTGACCTATCTATTCATAGTCATTTGTATTGCTCCCTTATGCCTATCCCATGCCTGTTTGAAGCCCTACACTGTATTCATAGCCACACTTCTTGTGGTAAGCTATTCCATGCATCTACCACCCTTTCTGTGAAAAAGAATTTCCTCACATTCCCCTTAATCGGCCTCCTCTAATCTCATGCTGTGTCCTCTTGTCCTGCTATTTTCTTATATTTAAACATGTTAGACTCTTTTCACCTTGTTTATGCCCTTAAGGTGTTTAAATGTCTCGATCTTATCACCTCTCTCCCTCCTTTGCTCAAGGGTATACATATTGAGCTCGTTAATCTGTCCTCATATGTCTTCTGATGCAGTCCCTGCACCATTTTGGTTGCCCTTCTCTGGACTGCCTCAATTTGGTTAATGTCCTTGTGAAGGTGTGGCCTCCAATACTGCACGCAGTACTCCAGATGGGGCTAACCAATGTCTTGTACAGAGGATTATTACCTCCCTCTTACGACTTGTGATACCCCTACTAATACACCCTAACACCCCTAGCCTTACCTACTGCTTTAGAGGTCTGCTTGGATGATTTTAGGTCATCAGTGATGATGATGCCCAAGTCTCTTTCTTCCTTTGTGACTGCTAGCAACTCCTCCCAGCCTATAAGTGGCTTCAGGGTTTCTCTTCCCTATGTGCATGATTTTGCACTTCTTTGCATTAAATCCCAGTTGCCACTCTTCTGACCATTTTGCTAGTTTATCCAGATCTCTTCTCATTCTGCCCACCCCATCTGGATCATCTACTCTGTTGCAGATCTTGGTGTCATCTGCAAACAGACAAGCCTTACCCTCTTGCCCATCTGCGAGGTCACTAATGAAGATGTTGAATAGGACTGGCCCAGGACTGATCCCTGAGGTACCCCACTTGTGACTTGCATCTCTTCTGACTGTATACCATTTACCACCACTCTCTGTTTTCTGCCAGTCAACCAGTTTGCCACCCAGTTGACCAACTTCTGACCCACCGAGCCTACCTAGCTTATTTATCAATCTTCTATGTGGAACAGTGTCAAAAGCTTTGCTGAAGTCAAGGTAGGCGACATCAACTGCTCCCCTTGGTCCACCACTCTGGTTACCCAGTCAAAGAAATCTATGAGATTAGTTTGACAGGGACCTTCCTTTGTAAACCCATGCTGTCTTGGATCCTGTGCCCCTATGGATTCCAGGTGTTGCACTGTCCTTTCCTTAAGGATGCCTCCATAATCTTGCCCACTACTGAGGTAAGACTGACTGGTCTGTGGTTCCCCGCCTCCTCCCTGCTACCACTCTTGTGGGCGGGATCACATGAGCCCTTCTCCAGTCTTCTGGGACCTCTCCTGTGCTCAGAGACTCACTAAACAATTCTGCTAATGGCTCTGCTAGTTCCTCCTTTAGCTCCTTAAGTACCCTGGGATGTATGCCATCAGGTCCCATTGCCTTATCCACCCTGAGCTTAGCAAGCTCTTGTAGGACCCTTTCTTTTGTGAAGGAGTAGTGCTCACCCCCTCCCCTGTGTCCATGATGCTGGGCTGTGGGCCCTGCCCTACCTTCTCTTCAGTAAATACTGAGCAAAGTATCTATTTAGGATAGATGCCTTTCAGGTCCTCCTCCTCACATGCTCCCTTTTCTCCATTAAGCTTAGCAATACCCTCTGGACTTTCTCCTTTCACTAATGTATCTATAGAAAGTCTTGTCACCTTCTTTTACTGTTCGTGCTAGTGTTTCCTCAGTTTGGGACTTTGCCTGCTTACTGCCTTACCTGCTTCCTTAGGCAGTTTGGTATGCCTCCCTATCTTCATCCTGCTGTGTTCCTTATATTTCCTGAAGGCCAGCCTTTTGGCTCTGACCTTTTCTGCTACTGTATTTGAGAACCAAAGTGGTTTCTTCTTCTTTGCACTTCCTTTCTGTCTAACACAATGGGATGTTGCTTCATGTATTGTATCCTTAATGGCCTGCCACTTTGCCTGTACCTCCTCACCTGTGTTTCTTTTTGCCAGGGCTAGCTTAACTCTGTTGGCCATCTCATCAAAGTCAGCTCCTCTGAAGTCCCATATTTTTGCCATGGAATGGGATGATTTAGATGTAGTAGCCAAATTGAACCATACCATGTGATGGTCACTGGCCCCAGGTGACCTTCTACCTGGAGATCTGTGATCCCTTCTTTGTTAGTCAGTACTAGATCTAGGATAGCTCTGTCTCTTGTGGGTTGCTGTACCAGTTGTTTGAGGCCCTCCCTGCAGGGAATCCACTATGAGTCTAGTTCTGGCAGATGTTCCTGCTGGTATTGACAATCTGTATCTGGCATGTTGAAGTCTCCCATTATCAGAACCTCCTTTAGCTGTCATGTTTTGTATATCTTCTAACAGTAATGTGTCTATGTCCTCCCTCTGGTCTGGGGGCCTGTAGACAACCCCAGTTCTTATGGCTGTCCCATTTCCTGTTTCCAGGGTGACCCACAGTTCTTCTGGCTCCTTATGTGTATTCTGAATTTCTGTACCTTTGATATTTTCATTAACATACAGGGCCTCCTCCCCCTTTGCACCTCGCCCTCTTCTGAACAATACATAGCCAGGTACTGAAGTCTCCCAAGTGTGGTTACTGTAACCCTGTCTCACTAATTGCTACTATGTCCAGTTTAGCCTCTGACATTATTGCCTGCAGGTCTGGATCTTATTTCCCAGGCTGTGAGCATTTGTGTACATGATTTTCCATTGGCCAGATTTTGGTGTGTTAGTTGTTGGGTGAAGTTTGGCATTACCCTGTGCATCGTATGGGGAGACAAACCTTTTTCTTACCTAGTGATGCAAATGAGCGCAAACGACTGAATTCCTGTTTGACCACTAGCTGAGGGGAGGGGTTCTTCCATTCGACGTATGGGGTGCTGCACCCCTCTCCCATTTGCTAGTTTAAATATTCTGCAAAGACGTCAAACTTCTGCCCCAATGCACTGACTCCCTCTTTAGTCAGATGCAGTCCATAAAATTTAAAGAACTTTCGCTCCCAGAACTGTTGCCAGTTCCCTACAAATCTGTGTCCTTTTTCCTGGCACCAGTCCTTGAGCCACGTGTTTAGCTCTCCTGTCTCCCCTTCTCTGACCTTCCGTCCATCTGCTCCCTTCTCCCAGACTGGCAGGATCTCAGAGAAGGAGATGCCGGACGAAATAGATGATAGTTTGTCACCCAGCTTAGTCAGGTGTTCCTTGGTCTCCACAACTGACCGGCTGGTGAGATCATTAGTCCCTATGTGTACTAGGACATCAATGTTTTCTCCTGCTTTGTGAACAATTTTAGCAATGCGGTCAGTGTCTCTCCATGCTGATGTACCTGGGAGACATCTGACCATCACCCCTGGCTGGAGATGGGTATCAACTCCCCGAATCATGGAGTCTCCTATGATCAGAAGTTTTTTGGAGTTTAAGCATTTAACTGAAAGGCACACAGGTGAAAATTTATGCAGAGAGTTTGTGCAGGTTCTTGATAATTGGGGTCTGCAAGCCAGTCAAAGGCACTTAGTCATTAGGGATAACGGCCCAAACATAACAAAGGCAATGAAGTTAAGTGGTGTTCCAAGTGAGGGATGCTTAGCACATACTCTGCAGCTGATTGTCCATGATGCCATTATGAGAACAAAGTCCTGTAAAGACTTGCTTTCTGTTGGAAGAGCTATAGTGGGGCATTTTAAGCACTCCAGCAGTGCAACAGAAAAACTAACAGCTTTACAGAAAAGCCTTCAAGTGCCTGTACACAGACTAATTCAAGATGTTCCAACCAGGTGGAATACCAGTTATTACATGTTAGAAAGACTGCTAGAGCAGAGGTGAGTCCTCACCGTATACGCCTCTGAAACAGAGACCCGAACCCTGAGTTCTACACAATGGGTGCTAGCCGAAAGTGTATGCTGCATATTAAAGGCCTTTGAGCATGAAACTAGAAGGTTAAGCCTGCAGTCAACTTGCATGTCAGACATAATCCCCACTTCCGCTGTACTTTATCATGTAGTTGAGAACATTAAGATACCTGGCTTACTATCTATGCACAAAGCTCCATTGGCAGCTATGGACACTCAATTTTAGCATTACGAAGCATCAAAGGAATTGGTAGCTGCTTCATTTCTTGACCCCCTTTACAAACTGCATTTTTTTAGAATGGACAGAGGTAAATCATTTGCCCATGCTGTTGTCAAAGAACTAGTTGATCAACTTGATAATTTCAAGGCCAGAATAACGAAGGATGTACAGGCAGAAACCACACTGGAGCCTGAGTGTGAGGCTGAGGACCCACAGAACACCTTTACACTGTGTAATACTGTGCCACAGGAGCTTTAGTTAGCTCTTTTGCTGTTGTAAGCTTTGTATAATTTTTGTAATACTCAAATCGTAATCTTTTACTGAGACACACCTTCTCCTCCACAGCTGTTGAAAATGCAGAGGTCGCTTCAAGAAATACTGAGACTGAAATATACCTATCTGAACATTTGCTCCCCAACAAAACAACACCTGTTGCCATACATTACTAGGAAATTCTCCATCTCCACTTCCCAACACTTTCCAGACTTGCAAAACGCTACCTGTCAGCTCCACCTAGTAGCATTCCCAGTGAACAAATGTTTAGCATTCCGGGGGGACATTATTACAGAGTGTCACTCTCGTTTATCAATAGAGAATGCAAACATGTTACTTTTCTTGAAACAAAATCTGTTACAAAACTTCTAATCTGTTGTCAGTATTGAAAGTGTGAAAGTTTTGAAAGTTAGTAACACATACTGCGGCCACTTGTAATTTGGTATTTGAACACTCCCCCCTCCTCAGATTACATTATCTAAGTCCATTTTTGCACTTTAAAGCTTGTCATAATAAAGTGCAATGGTGCAACGATGTGCAATATCAAATAATAAAAGTGCTAAATGCAAAGTTTTTAAATAAATATAACATTCTTATTTCATACATGTGTAATGAATGCATTGTATTTATTAGTATCCGAACCGATGTTGAACCGAAACCAGTCAGTTCAAAATCAAAAAATATCTAGACCCATAATCCGGGATAAAAGTGGTATCCATGCATCGCTACTAAGCATGAGGCTAGAAAGTACACACGCAAAGTACTCAAAGAAGCAAAATTCAGTGGGGACAATCTAGATCTCAAATTTCTTGCCCTCACCCTCGAGAAACTCTTACACCTCTTACCAAGATTCTGAACCTTTCTCTAAGGCTTGGGCAATTCACCCCAAAATGGAAACAGGTCCTAGTAACCCCGGTGCACAAAGGTGGAGATAGGGCACACTACCTCCTCTATTGAAAGCACTAGAGTGTATAATTGCAGATCAGCTTGTGAAATACCTGGACAAATACAATATCCTATGTCCCCTGCAGCATGGCTTTCATAAAGGTCATAGTACTACCACTGCACTGTTAGAATTCACTGGTTTCATACATAACGCACTTGACCAAGGCCTTCTGGTAGGGGCTGCCTTTATTGACCTGATGAAGGTCTTCGATGCTGTGAACCACTCACTGCTACTCGGGCAATTATAGCTTGCAGGGGTGTCAAATGATGCTGTCAGCTGGCTCAAAAGTTACTGAGAAGACTGTTTGTAGCAGGTCAAGATAACCAGTGCCCTCTCCAAAAGGAAACCATTCCTTTCTGGAGTGCCTCAGGGATCTATATTGGGGCCCCTTCTGTTCAGTATCTACTTGAATAACCTCCCACGAGCCTGGCATGAACAGATTCTGCTTTACGTGGATGATGCCATGATCTGCTCTAGTAACCCTGACCCTAACAGCCTCCAGGATAACCCTCAACAGTTTCTCAGAAGTGGAAAAGGGGCTCAGCACTTAAAAACTAGTGCTAAACTATAAAAAGACCAAAGTGATGCTTTTCAACAATGACCATAAGAAACACAAGTCCAAACCCTTGTTTATCACAAACTGCACTGGCACCCCACTTGAACAGATCCACTCCTTCAAATATCTAAGGGTCACTGTTGATAGCTCACACACCTACTCGCAACATATTGATAACATAGCTCGAGCTGTCAACATAAGGATTGGCCTACTCCACAGTCACAAGCATAGCCTCTCTCCTGAGGCACTTAGAATAGCAGTTTTCAGCTCTGTCATTACCATCATCGATTATGGGCTGGTTGTTTATGGCTCTGCCTCTGCTACATCCCTTCACATGATCACTGTTACTCTTAACAAAGCATGCAGACTCCTTACTGGGGCTGCCCGCCTCACACACATGTGTGACCTATATGCTCAGACTAGGTGGCTTCAATTATTCAGCCGGATCCAATATCAAACCTGCTTACTTGCCAGAAAGGCACACCTTGGTTTGTTACCCCCTGGGGTCCAACAGCTCTTTAGCCCTTGCCACGGTACCAAACATACTCATAGCTTGGCAATTCAGGTCTTTACTGTTCCCAGATGCCACACCACCTTAGGTCAGAGGTCTTTCGCTTACCGAGCCAGCCCCCCTCTGGCTCAACTCCCTAGGTAGAGACATCTCTGCTGAGTCAAAACTCGGCCCTTTCCAACACAAACTCTGACAACATCTATTAGCAAACAGTATATGTGACTGCCACCCTTAGCAGCCTTCTGCTTATTTCATCATTGTAATTATAACTTTCAGCACTTTTAACTCTTGGCACTTCATTTCGATCCTACCCTCAAGCCTTTTCCCCTCCATCCCTCACCCCTGCTTCTTCTCTGCTCTTGCATCTTTAAGTTCTTCCCTTGCTCCTCCTCACCTTCCCTCTTCCACCCTCCACCAATTCTCTTATCTCATGCCACCTATTTTGCAACTTCTGTCCCTCCTTCGCCCTATGTTTTTCTCTCTTACCTCTCTCCCACTCATATTACTCTCTCTCTTGAGTTTTTGACAAGGCCTGTTAGGCGGCCCTCTCTCCTGACTAAACACCACCTCTTTTCCTTATACTATTAATTTGTCTTCCTCCCCCTCACTTCACCAGCACTCACTCCTTCTTGCTGCACTCACCCTGTTTCCCTCCTTCCACCTCTCCATCCTCTCATCTCTCTGTCCTCATTACCTCCTTTGCAACTTCACTCCTTCCCCCTCCACCTCCTGTACAACTCCTCTCCTTCTCTCTCTCTTGTTTGTCCCATCCCCCACCTTACACCCCATTACTTTCTCTCCTAGGATTTTGACAAAGCCTCCCAGGCTGCCCTCTCTTCTTGCCCACTCTACTGTTATATTGAGCAACATTTAATGCTATTTTGATTGCTTTTGATGTATTAATTTTTTTAAGTATATTCTTGATATCTGCTATTTACTTATCTATTGTTTACCTTGTTTTGTTTTTGTACTACTGACATAGAACCTTTGTAAATGAGTTGTATTGCTCAAAGGTGTTGTAATCCAAGACTCAATAAATAAATAAATAAAATATACAAGGTTAGATTATATGTTCTTTTCCCCAAGTATGGTAAATGAAAAATGAACCGCTTCCTACGGCCCGATGGTTATTTTGGACCATGCCCCCCTGGTGGTGGAGCTGGTGTTGAATGCCTCCCTGGAGGGCCCCCCAGTGGAGACTGGACCCCACGTTGTTACGAGATGTACAGTACCCCCATATCAAAGAAAATATAAAATTCTTTATCACGGAAAATCACGGAAAGGAGACGCGGATTAAATATGTCTGGGATGCTCTTAAAGCGTACATTAGGAGTGAGACCATCTCCCACTTGGCCTACAAAAAAAGCAAAATAACACACACGAGGAGGAGCTGGTGTCAAAGATCCAACAACTGGAAAGGGTGGCTATGAAGGGGAGCACACCATCTCTGACAAAAGAACTTAAAAGCCTGAAGGGCCATTTAAACCAAATTACATCCAAAAAGATCGAGAGGGGTTTGTTACTCACCAAATCAGTTACGCACTTTGAGAGAGATTCAGCAGGTAAGTGGCTTGCGAGCCTAGTTAAAAAGAAAAGAGCTGAGTGCCCCATTTTAAAGATGGAAATGGAGGAGGGAGGGAGGGATCACTTATGATCAAGCGGAGATAAACTCCACTTTCCAAAACTTTTACAAAGTACTTTATACCTCCCAGACAACGCAAAGGGCAGACCCATCCAAATTCTTAGAGGGGGACTGAACCTTCCTGGCTTGAGTGACAGCTAAAGGGAGCAGCTGGAATCTCCTATAATGATGGAAGAGGTCAGAGAGGTGGTATGGCAGATGAAAAAGGGGAAGGCCCCGGGTCCAGATGGCATTCCTATAGAATTCTACAAAGAGACCTGGGAGTCTCTAGGGGCTTTGATGATGGAGATGATCCGGACAGCTTTGAGAGAGGGTGGCCTTCTAGATTCCCAAATTTTTGCAACAAGCACAGTGCTGCCCAAACCGGGGGGGAAAATCCAGAACAGTGCGGATCTTACCACCCCGTATCCCTTTTAAATTCAGACTATAAAATAATTGCAAAAATCCTGGCCCGTAACCTGGAGGGATTTCTCCCAGACCTGATCCATCCGGACCAGGGAGGGTTCGTTAAGGGATGACAGGCCAAACACAACCTCAGAAGAGCTCTTAATATTATTAATAAGTGGTCAAAATTTGGAAGTACTGGGGCAAGAGGTCTCCTGGCCTTGGATGCTGAAAAAGCATTCAATCAAGTGGAGTGGCTTTTTATGTTTGCTGTTCTCAGAAAATTCATTCTGGTGGAGTCGTTTCTTGGCTGGCTGGGTTCCCTATATAAATCCCCTATGGCTCAAATACTCACAAATAACACCATATCATGCTCCTTCCCCCTCTCTGGAGGGATGAGGCAGGGATGCCCCCCTCTCCCCATTATTGTGTGTGCTCACTATAGAAGCCTTGGCAGCCACAATCAGGAGTAACCCTAGGATTAATGGCTTCTTGTATAAAGGGGTCAATCATGTCATTTCTGTATTTGCCAATGATGTGCTATTGTTCCTGCCAAATCTGGAGATAGCCCTACCTGAACTTGGCTCAATATTTGAAACGTTCGGTCCCCTCTCAGGCCATAAGATCAATTGGGACAAGAGTGAGTGGCTCCCTCTGGGGGGTACTTACATCCCCATTACCATTGCAGGAACTAAAATCACCCCAGCAAAACAGGTCAAATACTTGGGGGTAATTCTCCCTAATAAGATATCCCAAGTCAATAAGTTAAACTATTCCCCACTAATTAAGAAAATAAAAGATGATTGCTTTCGGTGGAGATCCCTCCCTCTTACATTACTGGAGAGAGTCAATCTGATAAAAATGTCAGTCCTCCTTCAGGTGCTATACCTCTTTCAATCTATTCCCATGATACTACCCCAAAAGGTTATTAAAACAATAGAAGGAGCTATCACCCAGCTGTTGTGGGGGGGAGGGAAAGACCAAGGATTAGCAAACAATTTCTATGGCACTCTGGTACTGGGGGAAGGGTGGGATTACCTAGTAAACACCTTTACCACTTGGTCTCCCAGTTCGTGCACATTCATGACCTGCTGAAACTGGGTAAACATGACCCCCCCCCGGCATGGAAAGATCTGGAAACTGAAGAAAACACACACCTCTATAATTCGGTTCTGGTGGACTCATTATATCGTAGAACATGAGTAAGGTGGTCAACCCATGTACTAGAGCCACTTTAAGATCGTGGAACAGAGCACACCAGATCTTGGGAGAGGGGGGCCCACTTTCACCGGACTCATCATTGAGGGTGGTGCTTGAAAGGTGAGATCAGGCCCACCCGACTATAATGCAGCACTTGGCCATATGGCACAGAAAGGGCCTTTACAAGATAGGACAACTTATAAATAGAGAGCGGATACTCACCTTTAAAGAGCTGAAATCATAATATGGCCTGAACTCCTCTCAATTTTTTACCTATAACCTTCTGAGCAGTAGGCTGGTGACTATTAGGGGAACACAGACATGGGCAGATATTCTGAGTCAATTCCCTCTGGAAGAAATGTTCTAAAAATGTTCGCATCTTGAATAATTTAAGCCACTAAGGGGATGCTATAAACTTCTGGTAGAAGCCTTGCCAGACCCACTGGAGGAACTGGAGAGGCGTTGGGAGGGAGACCTTTACCCAGAGGGACTGACCAGGGCAGGGGGTTGGACACTAATCTTGAAGAACCTGTTACAGTGTTTGGTAAACAATAGATTATGGGCCATACAATACAACATTTTACTCAGGGCCTACTTTACTCCAGCGCTGGCTCATAAGCTAGATCCAGAAAAATCACAATATTATCCTAAATGCAAGGTGCAAGAGGATATCTTCTACCACCAGGTGTGGGAATGCAGCACAACTCAGAATTTCTGCAGAGGTATCCTGGAGATCATGTCCAAAATCCTACACACTAATATTAGACTGGACCCGCTGGAAGTACTTTTGGGACTCCCAGGGTTCGGTGGTCTAGCACCAAGCAGAGGAAGCAGATTTAAGAGATTGGGCCTAGTGGTAGGACTAAGGGAGCTGGCAGTCCACTGGAAACATGAACAGTGTCTGACTGTGGCCTCATGGCTCTCCTCCCTCTTCCAAATTATGAAATTAGAACATACCCAGAATGTAGTGAGAGGCCAAATCCACAAATATGAGGAAACCTGGTCACCATTAGAGAAATCATTGGGAGAAGCCTGGTTTCCCACATTCTGAATGTGAGATATGAAGGCCTGGAAGGCAATTCCAGGTTGGGCGTTAGTAAAGTACCGTCTTTAGAATTATCAGCTATTGCTATTATTACAGTTAGCTTAACATGACCATCTATATTCTGCTTAATCAACTGTCCAATTGCTTAAAGATTACTGGTTTACAACCTGTTTGTTGTACAGCATCAAGGGTTGATAAAAACTGTTATATGTCTAATTGTTTTTTTACCAGAACATGGGAACCTGATGTTGGAACCCAAATGCTGTAATTGGACTGTAAGTGGAAGTTTTTTTAATGCTTTGTCTGTATTACACCCTGTTTTTTTTTTGCTGTTAAATTTTTTATTTCATTTACTTTCTTACAGTAATGATAGCTCTTATTCTAAACAGGAGACTATTAAAGAGTTGTTGGTTACATATGCAACACAGCATCAGAGCAAGAGAAGGCAAATGTTACATTTAACATGTACTTACACCGATACATAAGACTCTTATCTTAAAAGTGATGGAGAGCCAAGGCTTCCATGCTCTACATTCATACCTCATAGCACTCATATGTTTCGGGTACTGTCCAGGCTCCTGGTACCCTAGCTAAAGAAAACAAACAAACACAAAGAACCACTATTCTATATATTATTAGGTACATTTACATATGATTAAGGAGGCATTATAATGCCGCCTATGCATACAATCCTGGGTAACCAAGTATGATAGATCCGTTTACATAATCCTATTACCTTAGTAGAAATCCTGGTTGTACAGTTTTCAACCCACTCCAGTCTTACGGGTGGCATATCTGGTGAAAGGGGTCCAACATTTCTCATACATTACTAAGGAGTTGTTTATCAGGTGGGAAAGTTTGTCCATACTAGCAATATGAACCATGGAGGTGAGGAGCTCTTGAACACTTGGTATCAGTGCAGTCCTCCATCTACAGACAAGAAGTCACTTCGTCTGCAAGGCCCATAGGGCCAACCAATGGTATTCTAGCTCTCTTAAATGGGGAGCCTCTGACTTCATACCCAGGAGAAGCAAGGACGGGGAGCGAGGAATGCACTTCTTTAAAACTTTAGCCCCTATCTCACATATATTATCCCACACTGGTTGTATCATTGGACAGGACCAAAGGATGTGGACCAGGTCTCCAGGGCAAGAGTTACATCTCCAGCAAAAATTGGAGTTTACTACCCCAGCCGTACTGGAGTACGGTACTATGAATGGAGAATTTTGTTTTGTATTAACCTGCTTCTTGTGTCTGTAAAATATTTTTGAGCCCCTTTCCAGCACTCTTTCCATTGCAAGTCTGTAATCTCCAGTTGTAAAGCCCCCTCCTTTTTCTGTTTCGATTTTTCGGTTTGGCTGGGTAGTGTGTCTCGGAGAGCACTGTAATCTAAATTGGCCAGCCCTTTTTTTTTCATTATCCAAGAAGGTGTGTTCAAGGTACCTCTTTTTGCCTTCTGGGTCATATACTTCTGGGATGTACTACGTATTTGAAAATATTTCCAAAGGTCAGAGGTAGGAATTGACCATCTGGCCTGCAGGTTAGCAAATGAGTCTATTGTCATAGAAGAAGGGACTAGTATATCCTCCAGCTTGGCAATACCCTTGTCTGCCCACCCTTTCCAGTACACCATTCTTTTATCTATACACAAGTTATCATTCCCCCATAATGGGGTAAGTTTCATAGGCGTTAAGTCTAACTTCAATTGCCTCCTTACTTTTGCCCAACATTGTAAAGATGCTCCTATCGTGGGATGCTTTTTAAGATTTGTTGGGGGGTTATTATAGACAAGCAATGACAGAGAAATCTTTTGACTTACAACCTGCTCTATGTCCACCCATTGAGGTTGTGGAGTAGTCCCTGTACCCAACCAGCTTAGTGACTGTGCCAAGTGAAATGCCCATTTATAACCTTCGAACCAAGAAAGACACTACCCACCCAGACTCCAATGTGCCCAAAGTTTGTTCCTACTACACCTGGGGGGCTTCCCTTCCCATAAAAAAACTACCTATTGCCTTATCTATCTTCTGGATCCAGCTTTGTGGTAATGAGAGGGGGAAGTGTGCCAGAAAATAGAACATTTTTGGGGCCAGGATCATCTTAATCGCAGCTATTTTGCATGCTAAGGTTAAATGAAGTTTAATCCATCTGGACATATCCTCTTGTATTTCCAATAGGAGAGGACAAAGATTATATTCCCATAGCTTAGAGAGCTCGGCAGAGAAACGAATACCTAAATATGTGATACTCTCCCCCGCCCATTTCAGACCAGTGTCCCCCAGTACTGTTGATTGGCACCTGGGGTTGAAAGGGAGAACTTCCATTTTAGTGGAGTTTAGTTGAAGTCCAGATATTCCTTTAAAGTGGTGCAGGGTGATGAGTATAGAGGATAGTGCCTCAGCTGCATCTGCTACAAGGACCAAAAGGTCATCTGCGTACAAAAGGGTAGTGTATTCCTTACTTCCAGCAGGTATCCCCTTAATAGATTGGTTACTCTGAAGAGTTGCCGCTAAGTGTTCCACAGCCAACACAAATAGGAGGGGGGACAGTGGGCAGCCCTGCCTAGTACCATGGGCCAGCTCGAAAGGTGGGGAGAGAGTCGAATTGGTCAGTAGCCTGGCCACTGGGGAAGTATATAAGGCTGTTACCCAAGATCGGAAGTGAGGGCCTAGTCCCAATTTTTTGAGCACCTCATGGAGGTAATCCCACTCCAGGGAGTCGAACACCTTTATAAAATCTATGGCCACTGCTGCTGCTGGGGTATGTAATTGAGATGCAATGTGGGTTAAGTAAATCAGAGTCCTAAGATGGTTCCACTAAACCTACCAGGGACAAACCCAACTTGGGAAGGGTGTATTAACTGCAGTAACAAGGGGCCCAGTCTTAGTGCTAATGCTTTAGTGAATATTTTACTGTCTACATTTAAAAGTGAGATCGGCCGGTAGCTACCTGGGGACGTGGGATCTTTCCCTTTTTTGGGCAGTATTGTAATAACCGCCTCCCATAGTGTAGGGGGTAATATCCCTTGTACCTCAGCTTCGACATAAGTTTGTTGAAGTGCTGGGGTAATGATGTCAGTTAAGGCCTGCCAGAACTCCACTGAGTAACCGCCCCCCCGGAGCTTTCCCTGGTTTGAGAGAAAGCAAGGCCTTTTTTATTTCCTCTATGGTTAGTGGGGCATCTAGTTGTTCCACCTGCTGTGGGATTAAATTGGGAAGATTTAGTCTTTGCAGAAAAGTTTGAGTTGCTTGGAGGTCTGCCTATCTGGATGAGGCATACAAGGATTGATAGTATTCTGTCATGACTACATTTAATTCCCCACTTTTAGTACGCATCCGTCCTGTGGTGTCTCTCAAGCCAGCTATGTAGCGGTCCATTTGCTGTTTCTTTAACCTATATGCTAACACCTTCCCCCCTTTTTCTCCCCATCCCAGTATTTATGCTTCAGTCTCAAAATGGAGAGTTCAGCCTTCCTTGATAAAAGAGAGTTTATCTCCATTTCGAGACCAACTATCTTTCTTCGGAGAGAATCATGCCTCGCTTTCCCTCTTTGCTCCTTATGCTGTCTCTGCGCTTCTTTAAGCTCCTCTTCCAGGTTCTTCAATTTTTGTTCCCTACCTCTCTTTCTGGCCCCTACATAAGCAATAACCCTGCCTCTCATGGTGGCTTTAAAAGCCTCCCACCTAACTCCAGCTGTGGTATCCTGTGCTGGATTTTTCTGAAAGAACCTCTGTGCCTCCACCATGGCCCATTCTAAAAACTCTGCATCTTTTGTTAACAAGGGATCTAATCTCCAAGAGGTGAAAGTGGGAATACGAGGGCCCCATATCACAGACAAGTGAACTGGAGCATGGTCCGAGATTACTATGGGAAGTATATTGGACTCCATAGCTGCCTGTGTAATCTGAGAAGATGTTAAGGAAAAGTCAATGCGGCTATAGGAACTGTGTACTGGTGAATAAAAAGAGTAATCTCTCCCCCTGGGATTCAGTACCCGCCATACATCTGTCAGATCTTGGTCACCCATCCAGTTTTACAGGGCTCTCCTACCATTCCCATGGACCATATCTCCTTTTATCGAGGTTTTATCTGTCATGGGGTCAAGCGCTAAATTAAAATCCCCTCCGAAAATGGTGTGCGTAGTCTTTATTCATATCTAAAAGCACTTGAGAGGGCTGATGAAAAAAGGCTGCATCGTCCTCATTTGGCCCATAAATATTCTCCAGTAATATAGGCCCTGTAGGGGTCTGAAAAATACCTATCACCCATCTGCCTTGTGGGTCGGCCCTAGAGGCAGTGAGAGACCAGTGTAATTGTTTATGTATTAATATAGCTACTCCATGCTTTCTTGTTGCAACTGTGGCATGGATCTCTATTACCACCCAATCCCTTTTAAGAAGCCCATGGCCCTTTCCATCTAGTTTCATCTCCTGCAGAAAAAACACCTGGGCCTTAGTCTTTCTCAGATACTACAGTACCTTCTTCCTCTTCACCGGTGTGTTCAGACCCCTCACATTCCAAGTCATGCAAGTTATTTCAGCCATAATCGTAGCCTTCGAGAAGGAATGAAATGTGAAAAAATAATTCCAAACAGCCGGCGAAGATGAGAAGGCACCATTCTGTAACATACCAGCACCCCTGGCCTATCCAAGATTTTTGCCCCAGACATGGTGAGCCTTTTAGGATCCCTTTGCCTTGTACAACCAGTCTACCAGTACCTATGAACTTTCCCCTATCATTCCTTGACAACCAGATTTCACTACAATACATATTAAACGTGTACCACCCTATAGTCCTAAACACAAACACATAAGTCAACCAAACACTAAACCTATTTACATGCTGCACATCCATGCTCAGTTGGAGCCATCCTGCATATAGGATCTTTTGCCTCCCTTGGAGAGGCCTGATCTGCAGAACAGTTCCTCAAGTCGTGGCGGTCTGAGCATAACCCAACCTAGCCATCTTCTGTTTGCCGGAGATTATAGCAGTTGGGAGGGAGAGCTGCATGCATAGACGTGCCTCCAAAAAAAAAAAGGACTGCACCCTTCTAATAGCATTTTGCAGCCTAGCTATCAGTTGGCAATTACCAAAGTAAAACTGGGGTTACCAATATAAGGGAGAGTTTAGGCTGTGAGCTCTATGGTGTTGCGACCCTTTCCATGCCACCGTGAAGGTAGATGTTATCTACATAGTAGAGGAGGCACTTAATCCTATGTTTAAAGGCTCCATAGGCCATATCTCCAACCCCACCAGGGCTGCCAGCCATTGTACCATTAGTAACCTGGGTCTACCTTTTAAATCATGTAGCCAGGCAGCTCCATCCATCTAGTCACTCATCTCAGAGTGTACAGGCACATACATAGCCCATCCTCCGAATCACACCCTCCGGTGGCGCCTGTGAAGCGCTTCCCATATACACACACCCTACCCAGGAATCGACTACCAATCACAGTGATTTTATACTGCTTACCTGCTGCCCCAGCCCTTTCCTATATTAAACTACATGCAGGTTATTGGCTTCAGCCCAGAGATCAGTGTGCCCTGAAAGGGCATAAGTCCCAGTGTCTCATGGTCTCATGGGCACAAATCTTAAGTTAAACACCCCAGCCCAGGCAGTATCCTTGTATCATATATACCCCTTGCTGCACAAGGCTTAAATACAAAACACTACTTATCTAAATGACTCCAGATGCTACTTCTCCACTCATGGATCTTGGTCACTCAATAGCGCTGCTTCAATGGCCTGGTCTCCTTCGCGGTCTTCAGATGATGTGCCTGGGGGGGTGCTGTTCCTTCTGCGGTTCCTTGCCCTCACTACCTTTCGCCGCCGCCTCATTCAATGTAGTACTGCTGGCCTGGGGAGTTGCTTCCACTATGGAAATTCCTTCTTCAAAGTGGGCATGGGGGGAGGTGAGGGGGATCTCAGTGCCTTGTAGGGATTGCGGGTCATGTATCGCACCAGGGCCATGCTCTCACTATGTTGTGCCTCCCGATCTGTTGACTTGGTGTACACACTGGTTCTAATGTGGGGATGATCTCTACGCCTGTGGCTGTCTCTCACTGTTCTTTTCCTGCTGTGGTGAGGGAGACCATTGGAGGTCTCGGGCTGCATTTCAGGGTCTGTCTCCATTTCTTCTGGCTCAGAAGGGTCTGGGCAAGTGGGAAGGCTCGGCGATTCACCCAAGTGTCTGTTCAGAAAATCTTCCAGGGCTACCGGAGTCTCAAAGAGGAGTGGGGTCTCATTGTGCATTATACACATTGTGGATGAATACCTTAAGGAGTATTGAATCCCCAGTTTTTGCATTTTGTGACACAGTGGGGTATATTCTCTTCTCTTGTTTGATAACTCCCTGGAGAAGTCTTGATATATCGATATTGAGTGCCCCTGCCAGCTTAAATGCCCCACATCCCTGGCTCGCTGTAGCAATGCTTGCCTTGTGTTATAAGATAATAATTTAAACAAAATAGCCCTTGGCTTGCCTCCTTTAACTGGCACTGGGATGGTTGTTCTGTGTGCTCATTCTATCTAGCTTGCAGGCCCAAGATTTCGGGAAGGGTTTGTTGGAGAAACTTAGCAGTATCTCGTTTCTCCACACCCTCTGGAAACCCTGTTACCAGTAGATTGTTCCTTCTGCTCCGATTTTCTAAATTGTCAACTTTGGCCAAAAGCACATTTATTTTGCCCTGCTGGTCCCTCTGCATTCCTTTAATGTCCTCGATCGCTGAGTCTTGCAACAACGCTTTCTGTTCGATTTTTACTATCTGCCCAGTTAAATTTTGAATTGCTTCTGTGGTATGATGCGACGCATAGGTTCCCTCATCCATCCGATGCAGTAACGTCTCAAATAGGGCATTGAAGTACACTAAGTCGAGCGTTGGGCCCAGCCCCTCCGCCATTCTGCAGGCCACAAATACTGAAAGGGCTCCTCTTACTAGTTCTCGGCTGTTTTACTTCTAGAACTTTATATTTATACACCCAGAGCCTATTTAGGTTTCCCTTAGATATTTCTCAAGGCTCCAACCATAGATGCAGGTAAATATGGATTTAAATGCCTGCACGCAGCAGCTCCAAAAAATTAAGCTGCCATTCTGCTCACCAGTTAGGCCACGCTCCCTTACACCCTGGTTTTCAATAAAATTTACAAAAAAAAAACATTATGGGAAGAATGATGTGATTTATCTAGCCCTGTTGTTTTATCTATGTGCTGTAAAGCCAAATTAAATTCCCTGCCTATTAAATATGGTGCCTCAAAAGTGGACAGTGCCAGAAAGAATTCCGAAAACAATCTAGGACTGTTTTCATTGGGGGCATATAAGGCTGCACAAGTGAATTTAACATTATAAAGCTGTAGTTGTAGTATCACATACCGACCTTGCTTATCTATGACAGTTTTAGATATGTTATGCATTATTTGTTTCCTGATAAAGGCAACTAGAACATCTCTTGAGTTACTAGTATATTCCGTGTAAAAGGTTCTGCCTCATCTGTTCTCAAACCACTGAATATTTTTTGGTAAGATGTGTTTCTTGTAACATAATCATATTGATATTTTTGATCTTAAGATATTTTATAACTTTTATTATTTTATATGTCTCGCAACATTTTCACCTTCCAGGCTGCCAAATTAACAAATTCTGTCATAGTAAGCTAAGTTGATTATATCAAGTTCCTGGATCCCCTTTTCCAATTTTATCATTACATTGCCTTTTTTGATTTTTATTTCTTTCAACTTATATAAATACTTGGGGCCAGATTTTCAATGGCCTTAGATTGACACAAGGTGCTTGCGTCAAACAGGTCTGATGCAAGGGCACCTTGCAGCAAGGGCTGCACCAAGTGGGAATTTGAAAGGCAGCCTACATCAGCCATCAGGCTGCCTGCTCCAAAGTGTGCTAGAGCCATCCTTGAGCCACGAAAGTGGCTGTGGCATGGTGCTGGGATCTTGCAGCAGACCTAGACTGCCGCAGCCCTCAGATCCAGAATTTGAAAGAACCCCCAAGGAACTAAGTGACAAGTACCCTTAGACCAGTGAGTGGCAGGTCTAAGGGGACTTAGACAGCTCCTGGGGGGTCATCCTGTAGGTGCCACCATGTGGTCTGCCCCATCCATCCCTGGTGGGTGATCCCTGGTAGTCCCCCCTCACCCCCATCACGGTCCACTACACCCATGTCCGCATCTTGCCAACCTCACTATTCAGCACTTCCCACCACCTTATACCCCCAACCAGTGACCGGCACAGCTCTCCACACACTAACACTAGTTAATCAATGAGCAGTTCTGCGTGTACTGTATACATTATACAGTATGTGCACAAACTGCCCATTCAGTGGCTGGGCCAGGGTGGCATGTGGAGGGTCAGCCAGTCAATGGATTGGGGTAAGGAGGGAGGTGGGAGTGCTGAGATGGGAGGGGCACCAGCCCACCAGGACGCTTCGAGATGTTTGCAGCACTGGTGCCATTGGTGTGGTGGTGTTGGGGGGCAGTTCCCAGTTGCCAGCCCCTGTCCATGGGTGCCATGGACTCTCCGCAGCTGTTGCGGCATTCTGGGTGGGTGCGCCATACATCGGGCACAGCACCCTCTTTGCCACATGCCGTTGGACTTAGTCGGTGGGACCCTGTTCAGTAGAAATTCGGGTGCAGGGTCCCGGGCACACTGCACTCGGTGCAAGCTATCATTGTCGCACTTGTGCTGGGGCTTTGAAATTCTGGCCCTTGATTTCTGTATAACTGTAAGTAATGACTAATAAATCCTTAGAAAATCCCCCTCCCCCCTTACACTATAATCCTGCCTACCCTGCCCTCCCCCAAATACCCCACACACAGACGAGCTGCCTGTAAGTCCAACTCCATACACCAGAAGCGCTACTGGTCTTGAACAGATAGATCCATTTCCAATATTCGCTAATACAGAGCTTTAAGGGGTGGAGAGAAGTGAAATAAGTGTGGAAAGTAAAGGGGAAGTTACCTTATTACCACAATAAAGCAATTACTAATGGAGAAGTATCCCCCCATTAGTTTCTCTTACACCTTTCTGTCCCCCCACCACCTCCTCTCCTCCCCACTTCTAATTTACATAAATCCCCTTTAATTCTGTTATTATATTTTGTATGCTTCCCTGTTATTTAGGACTCCCCCCTCCTTTTTTTAAATTCTATTCATTTTCGATTCCTGATGCTTAATTAATATAGTTTCATCATTCAAGTAATCCTGAGAGGGAAGATTATGGTTGGCCTTTAAAGTATCAAGTTTGTGTAGGTTCCCCCATTTTCATATGCCTTTTTATAAGCATCTTCTACATCGTCTGGGGAATCAAATGTCTGCAACCACCCATTTATAATAAAATGAGTTCTGGAAGGATACAGCATCAAAAATCAAATGCCTTTTGTATAGAGCTTTTGTTTCAAAGAGTTAAATTGTTTTCTTTTTCCACTGTTTCAATAGATAGGTCTGGATAAGCATTTTTAAGAATGAAAATGCAAACGTGCTTAATAATAGTGGGTTGTGTACTGGGGCTGATGCTTGTGGATTCAAGTATTTGAATCCTGGCAAATAGTGCTGTGGATAAGTTTGAACAAGGTAGATTTGAAGATAATTTTATATATTCTAATCTTCTTTGTGAATTTAGACATAACATGATGTTAAAATTTGAATTGGTAGGGTTGTTGAACGAAAAGTCACAGCACAGAATAGGTGGTTATAGTGTACCAATTCCTAACTTATGCCCAAATACTGTATTGTCTTTTTGTATTGGGTTATTGTTAACTCTATCTGGGGACATAGAAGTAAACCCAGGTCCCAATCTGTATGGTGATCACTTAATTTGGGGGAAGGGGGGGCCTAAGAGTGGCACACTTGAATATTCGTAGCTCATTTCCCAAAAAACAAGAGTTAGAGGCTTGGGTCTTAAAATATGAACCTGATGTTTTGAGTTTAACAGAAACTTGGTTAAAATCTTCAGTAACTAATGGTGTCTTGGCCTTAGATGGTTATAAAATAATTAGAAAAGACAGGGCAGGTAAAAAAAGGGTGAAGATATACTTATTTATTACAAACGAGAATTAACTGTGTCTAAACTGGAGTTAAAGGTTGATCCCCCATTACAATGTGAATGGTTATTGATTGAGATAAAACAAGTGGATAATTATAAACTTAAACATTGCACTGTTTATAATCCACCAAAATTTGCATGTAAAGACCTTGAAGAATTTTTACAATTTGTTTCAAATTACCAATTTAGTGTTGACTTTTTAGTGTTAGGTGATTTTAATATTCATTGGGACTCCTGTAATGCTTCTAATATGGAGTTCTTGTTGATGAATGCAGGTTTGTGTCAGTTGGTACAAACTTTTACACGCATGAACCTGAAGACAAATAATCATTCCGTTTTGGACTGGATATTGACTAATAATCATACTAAAATTATTAAGATTGAAGTCTTACCAGATGTTATCAGTGACCACCTGGCAATATATTGTACTTGGATATCAAAGAAAATAAAGCCTCCCCTCATTTGATTACCTATAGAAAGTATCCCGAAGATTTAGATGATGGATTAAAATCTGATTTAAGACATGTTGATTGGTCTTACTTGGATGTAATACCTTACATAGAGTCTGCAGTAGATTACTTTACAACACAAATTTTGGAGTTACAAAACAAATTCTGTCCAATACTAACAAGGAGAGTAAGGGGAACAGTGAATAAATGGATTACCCCGGAGATGTTTAAATTGATGAAACAAAGAGATCAAGCATGGAAACAATTTTGCTTGAGTAAAAATATTAGTGATTTTCAAAGCTATCGGAAATTAAGAAATGAATGTAAGATAAAATTAAGGTTATGTAAATCTGATCATTATACAAAACAACAATATCTAAATTTGTCAAATCCAAAAAAATTCTGGTCTTCAATCAAATCTTTGGTGTCTCCTCCCACAGATGTACAATCAGGTGAGTTCCCTGTTGAAGGAGTTACAATAAAAGATCCACAAGAAATAAGTACAGCCGTTTTACAACAATTTTTGGATATGGGTAAATATAGTGTAGATAAGGATGATCAGGACTTAAAGAACACAGTTATAGTATCTCAAAATGATTTAATATTTCATTTTAAAGAAATAGAGCTGGATCAGGTACTGAAAATTTTGAAGAAAATTCCTTTAAAAATTTTTGGAATTGATGATATTCAGCCAAGGTTTTTGAAGTTAATATCTTCATACATTTATAAGCCTTTGACAAAAATATTTAATTTGTCCTTAGAAATAGGGATCTTTCCACAACAATGGAAAAAAAAACGTAATAAGACCAATTTTTAAGGGGGGAATAGTAAAGATTTGGGGAATTACCACCCTATTTCTTTTCTCCATACTTTAGGTAAAATTTTAGAAAAGATAACAGAGGTGCAAATTAGTGATTACTTACAATTGACTGGGCTTCAGGCTCCTGAGCAGCATGGCTTTAGGAAATTTCATAGTACAGGAACTGCCTTGGCCAGGTTCACAAACCACATCAGTGAGGCTATGGAGAGGGGTGAGCTCACTGGTGCTGTTTTTGTGGACCTGTCCAAAGCATTTGACCTTGTTGACCATTGCCTGCTGCTCAGGAGCCTAGCTGCCAAGGGATTATCCAGATTGTCATTGGAATGGGTGGAGAGTTATTTATCAGGTAGAGAACTACAAGTTCTTTATGAGGGTTCAGTGTCAAAGAGTAGAATTGTAGAAAAGGGTGTACCTCAAGTGTCAATCTCGGGACCCCTATTGTTTTCCATATTTGTGGGTATTATACCAAGTAAAATTCTTAAGGCTAAGACAATCTTATATGCTGATGATATAATATTATATAATAGCTCTAATTCATTAGATAAAATTGCCCAAGATTTGACTGTAGATTTTCAGAGTCTAGAAAATTGTTTGTTGGACTTAAAATTATCATTGAATATTTCAAAAACCAAGAGTATGATATTTGCCTCTAAACAAAAGTTGTTTGAATTATGGAAACTGAATATTTTTGGTAAAAATGGAACTAATTTGGAGCAGGTGCAATGTTTTAGATATCTGGGAATGAATTTGGACTCAAATTTAACATTTTCAAATCATATATTGACTAACAAAATCAGTAAATCAAAAATGAGGGGTTTTATTCAGACTACAAAATGTGTTAACTTTACAAGCCAGGAAACATATAGCCCAAAGTATACTACTTTCTCAACTGAATTATAATTCATTTTTGTTTACTAGTTTGTCTAAACATGTGATAAATAACTTAACAATGACTTTTCATAATATTTGTAGATTTGTTTATAGATTGCCTTATAGTACACATCATTGTACTTTATATCAAGTTACAGGGTTTCTACTGCCTAAATTGAGTTCCATTTACTTTCTTTATTGTAAAAAGGATAATGTATTGAGACAAAAGAGCCTCTCTCCCTTGTATTCTCTGATATCTGTAAAGGAAGCTCTGAGAAACTTAAGATCAAATTTTCTTTCTTGTTTAAATTTGAAAGTCACTAAAACTAAAATGGGTGCTCAAGCTTTTTCTCTCCAAGCACCAAAATACTGGAATGATCTTCCAATTGAATTGAGAACTATGAGTAGTCATAATTTATTCAAAAAGAAATTGAAGCATTATTTATTGAATAGCTTGCAATGTCACTGCTATTTTAAATAATTTGTATTACACTGTTTGTCTTATATGTCATGTATTTGTATTCCTGTATTAAGTGAATGTAAAATTTATCTTTTTTGTCTAACATCTTGTGACTATTTTATAGTCCCGGGTCACATATGAAGAAGGGCCTTGGCTCATATGTTTACCCGGTTAACAAAAGAAATAAATAAATAATATTAATAAAAAAATTGTATATTTTCATATTGCAGGCCTTTAGAGACACGTGCCTTTTGGAGAATTGCCTCTCTGTCCTGAAACTTGAGAGTTTAAATAAATACTGCTCAAGGGTATTCTGAGTTGGTTGGAAATTGGGAGCCTGCACGATGTGCTCTGTCCAGTGTTACTTTTTCTTCAGTATATTTTCTATCCAATGCTATGCTAAGCATTTTCTTAAAATAAGGTACTGGGTTCCCTGTACCCTCCACCCCCTTCTGGGATTTTGCACAGTCTTATATTGGCCCTTCTAGCTCTACCTTCCTCTTATGTGATTGTAATTTGCAGTGCCTGCATTTGTCTCTCCAGTTGTAAAATCTTTTGAGGAGCTGTTCATGTGGAGTCCTCAACTTGGTAGATTCTAGTCTCCAGTTCCTCAGTCCTATTAGTTAAGCTTTGAAGTTTTATATTCAGTTCAGTGAGAGCCCCTGTTACATTATTCAAGGCACACTTTATGTCTCCCAAGGCATTAAGCATTTCACTTTTAAGATTAGACGCTGCCACTAAAACTTCTTCTTTAAAGTGCAGATTATCTCCCGGGTTTGTTTAGGAGTCGCTGTTCCACTCTCCCAGTTGTTTTAGGGTTGAAGACCCTTCTGTTTCAGGCGCAAGATCTTCATTAGGTACTTGATTATTTAGGGTCACATTACTCATTTAATTTATCTGTTGCCCACATGCTTAATTATTTTGATACATTTCATCCCTTATATTTAAGGGATAAGCAACATCATTATCCAAATTTCGTGCTAGAGGGCCTGCTTCCTTGGTCCCCCTAATCTCATTTACTGCATTTTGAGACATGCTTTTTTCATTATTTATCAAACCCTCATCCCTTTTCTGTTCACCCATTTGGGTATTTACCTGATTCAGTAGTGAAATTTTGCCCTCCATGTATTCCTTCACTATGATTCCTTTTCAAGAGAAATAGGCAGAAATATTACCTTGTGCTGCCCTCTCTCTGGAGGGGCTTACCAATGGTAACAGTGTTGCCCCAGGTGCGTCCAGCAATGCCGTCAGGTCAGGAAGGCTTGGTGAGTTGTGTTTGTGGGTAGAGCACGTTATGCGTGTCTTTTTCTTTTCTTCACTGTGTACATCTGATATTTCTTTTGTGCGATGCACACTCTTCGACATATCAGGCGGGGATAGCAGAATAAAAGCTAGCATTAGCACTCACTTATCTTCACTTTCAAATGCCCTCTAATTTGAGGATATGATTAATATAAATCAGCTTAGGGCTTGTTCGAGGTGCAAAAGTGGTTACTAGTTAAATATCCAAGTCCTCTAATTCAGAAAAATAAAGACATGGTACATAAAAAAACAAGCAGTTTTATCATGTCATGCGGTGTTTTTACTTGCTCTCTATTTCTGAGTTAGCAAAAGTGAACTACATGTTATTTTGCAGCAAGGGAAAAAAGACAAACATAAGAAACCCATTTCCAACCATGGTGTAGGATCCTCATCAGATCGATGTGCTTGGCTTTTTCTTCATCCGGCTATCTTGGTTGCTACTGAATCACAGCCATCGACGTCAGAGCTTTCTCATGGGTACCTCCACCAATAAACTCTGTTTTTAAGGAATTTCTTACATTCATGGACTAAATAATACCTTTTTAAATTAGGTTCTAGAGATGGCTTAAGCTCAAGTAGTGTTGTGCGAAACTGCAGAATTTTGTTCTGTGAAATATTTTGTGAAATTTGCACATTTTGCAAAATATTTTGCGAGTGCAAAATGCCAAAGAAAAGCAGAATTTCACTGGCAAAATACAACATTTCACCTGCAAAATGCTGAATATCATCACTCATAGGTGAAATTCTGCCACCCACTGGTGAAATTCCACATTTCACGGCTGAAATTCCGCATTTTGCACCCAAGAAATATTTCATGGAATGCAAGGAATTTTGTGAAATATTTTGCATGGTGAAATTCATGATTTTGCCAGAATTTTGCTGCATCTCTAAGCTCAAGTCATTCAGAATATCCTTATCATCTATTCATTTATACTAAGGTGGTCTTTCATAATTATTTTCCAGCCACATTTCCTTTTCTTGTCAGCACTTATAGATCATGCTGTTTCTCCCTACACAAATTAGTTGAATTTGGTAATTTCAGTTTTCAATTTCAATTTTAATTTTTATTTTGCCTGGAAAGTACACTGTTGAGAGAACTCATTTACAAGGTGGTCCTAGGTGGAGTGAGATACAAATCAGCACAACAGCCAAAACTAGTACATAGGAAACATCATTTGGTGAGCTTAATGAGAGGACAACTAATTCTGCTAGTACAGACAATGCTGGAACTGCTTGTGGTACATTTAATAAAGGTCTGTATGACTTACTAAGCCCATGACCTGAACTGTTACTTTCACCCCTAGGCTGCCAGTAGATTTAGAATGTATAGTAATTTAGGATGTATATAGAAGTCTGCAGTACAAGGGTTGATATTCCCAAGACTACATTTACATTACATTTATCTTTCTTTAGCTAGACGTCTCTGAAATTACAGTATAGTGCTAGACCTCGGTAAGAAGATACCCTCAGATGTAACTACTCTTCTTCTGTCACACATTTTGGTTGTAACTTTAGCGTTATCTCCAAGTATTGGTAACTTAAAATTTATCTTCATTGTTACCAAACTCACTTTTGCCAAACACTGTTTCTTCTTGCAAATCTGCCTATCACCACCTCTGCAACATTGCCCGAAAACAGTAGGGGAATTCAAGAATGCATGGGACAGACATAAGGCAATTCTTGTGGGGGGGTAGGGAGAAATAGGCTGTTGGTTAACTAGGATCTGCAGCTTATCCAGTAGGTAGGGAAATGGGCAGACTAGGTGGGCCAAGTGATCCTTATCTGCAGTCAAAGTCTATGTTTCTATGAATCAGATGCCATCTTAATCCATTGTCTTTGTAAATTCTTGTCTACTACTAAGTGTCCTCCGGCCTAGACTATATTATACAATGGCAAGAAAGAATCCTGGCTCCTGATTGGTCAGTTGGCCATCATAACAGGGATGTTATCCTGGCATAACATCCCTGCTGATCAACTAGAGGATGATAGGCTGGATAGGCTAGAGCATTGTTTGTATCTTTTCTTAAAAAAATATTTTTAATCACTAAACAAAATTCTTTAAAATTATTTTTTTTCTGTATAAAACAATGAGCCATTGTATAATAGGAATAATGTCCTCCAGGGTGGGTGTTATGCTGGGATAACATCCCTTCTCGGGTGTTGGACGCCCTCGGCCAGTGGCCTCGGGCCCAACCACTCGAGGTGGGATGTTATCCCAGCATAACACCCACCCTGTCGGGCATTATTCCTTTAGTGACAAGCTCCAAAGTATACAGAATGCTGATAAAGGTCTGCTCATCTGATCCTGGAAAAGTGATCATCATCACTTTCTCACTTTCACTTCAGAATGCAGTACAGTACAGTTTATATTATATTTTCTCATCATTAAAACCACTCATGGTTTTGTTCCTATCTTCTACTCTAACCTTGCTGCTATTTACTACCACTACCCCTCTTCGAACTTGGATCTTCTCTTTATCCTTACCTTTAACAGAAACATAAAAATTGTGTTTTACATTTATTAATATAATTAGAAATTTGTGCACGCATGATATCGGTTCAATTCCCCCAGTATGTTTCCAAGTTCAAAGTTTATTTTACACAAAACATGTATAGATCTCATGGCTTCACATGCATACGTAACAAAACAACATGAATAAAATCAGCACATCTGTATAACAAGACCTTGGGCTGTATTTTCAAAACTCTGATGCAAGCTGTGACAATAGCAGCTTGCGCCGAGTGCTGGTGTGTCTGGGACCCTACACCTGATTTTCCATTGGACAGGGTCCCGTCAACTAAGTCCCGCAGTTTGTGGCAGTAGTGGTAGTGTGCCACACAGATGGCACACCCACAAGAAATGCCGCACCAGCTGTGGGGCGGTGGGGTTGGAGCTGTACCCTTGGATGGGGGCATAGTATTAGCTCCTGCCCCCACCACAACCAAGCACCGATCCACCCATACATGAAAGGATATCCCATGGTTACCCTTGGTAATGTAGTGCCCTTCCCACTCTGATCTGTGGTAAATGGTATTATTACCACAAATCCCTGGTGATCTAGTGGCCCCCCACCCAGGCAGGTAGCACCTGCCACCCTACTCACTCCCCCAGACCCCAGACTGTACCTGATTTGGTGACCGGCACAGCCCTCTGCACACCACCACAGCCACCCACTGAATGAACTGACAGAGTATGCACTCTGTCAGTTTATTCAGCAGCCAGCAATGGTGGTGTGTGGAGGGCTGTGCTGGTCACTGAATCAAGGGTACAGACTGGGGGGAACGTGGTGGAGGACACTATCTCCCAGGGAGGGGGTGGAGGGCCACTAGATCATCAGGGATTTGTGGTCATAATACCATATACTGGGGGATCGGAGCAGGGAGGGCACTACATCACCAGGGGTAACTGCAGGTTACCCTTTATTGTATGGGTGGATCAGAGCTCATTGGGGGGTATTGGATAACCATGGATTACACATTTAGGGGCAAATCAGGGCTGGGGGATGGGACTCTATTGTCTGGGGGGAACACAGTGGCATGACAAAGCTGTCAACCTTCCCAGTGGCTGTCTAAATACCGTTAGATTACCCCTTGGCTGGTCTAATGATACTTAACACTTTGTCCCTTGGAAGGGTTCTGAAAATAATACTGAAGGGTTATGGCAGCCTGCGTCTGCTGCAAGCCCCCAATGCCATGCCATAGCCACTTTTGTGGTGCAAGGCTGGTGCAAGCACACTTTGGTGCAAGTAGCATGCTGATTTCCATAGGCTACTTTGTAAAATAGCATGAGGCATGGCCCTTAGTGCAAGGTGCATGTTGCACCCAACATGTTTGATGCTAGCACCTTGCACCATTCTAAGGGCTTTGAAAATCCGGCCCCTTATTTTTAAGGATAATACAGTCTTAAGGTAGCACATACAGACAGTAAAATTAATAGGAAAATAACACTAAAAGAAACCTAGCACCCCAGCCTAATAATTTGCTAGCGTAACAGCTTCTTTTTGTGCTGGCTGCAATTGCAAATTTCACTGAAGAGTAAAATATTGCACATTTTTGTAGATAATAACTCTAAGTTTATCTATTAGCTTGGAAGATTTTAAACTAACTGGGTACCTTTTATCTCTCAGATTATTCCAATTTGTGCATTCAAATATCATATGTAATGTATTTCTTTTCCCTGGGCAGGTGCTCTTAACAAGCTATACCCTCCTAAAACAAGTAATGACAGCAGAACTATAACCCCAATTTAGATCAAGGCAAAGTCTGGTGAGAGTTTTTATGTGCCAGCTGTTCTCAAAAATTTGAATATATAGTTTTCTTTAGAGCGTTCCATTTTTATTGTAGTTCCCTAGACAGTAACTATGAATAAATGTAAGTTATTATTAAAATAATTAAATAAAGATGTCAATAGGGCTTCACAGTTTGGTGGCTGGACACAGAAAGTAATGATTGTTTAGAGAAAGATCAGCATGAACTGGGCATATATAGTTTATGAACTGGTTGAAACAATGTATATAAATTTATATGGGTTGTGATATGTGGAAACTTGTCACCTGGTGTCATAAGGAGGAAAATATGTATCTGAATGTATACCAGTTGTGTGTTTTACTTTGTTTTTGTCCAGGATCAACACTGTTGTATGGGCCTGAAGATGTTGTGGAAGCCACAGAACTGTTGCCCCATTTTATAAGTGTGTTTAATACAATACAAGCAGTTCAGGGTCTGAGGGCTTGATGTTTCACAGCCCTCCCCAGCCCCTCGCTGCAAGCTGACAAAAACTGCCATAATGGAAGGGTCTATGGGCTTGATGCTTCACAGCCCTCCTCAGCCCCTCACTGCAAGATGCCAAAAACTGCCATAACGGAAAGGTCTGAGGGCTTGATGTTTCATAGCCTTCCCCAGCCCCTCGCTGCAAGCTGCCAAAACTGCCATAACAGAAGGGTCTGAGGGCTTGATGTTTCATAGCCCTCCCCAGCCCCTCGCTGCAAGATGCCAAAAACTGCCATAACGGAAAGGTCTGAGGGCTTGATGTTTCATAGCCCTCCCCAGCCCCTCGCTGCAAGCTGCCAAAAACTGCCATAACAGAAGGGTCTGAGGGCTTGATGTTTCATAGCCCTCCCCAGCCCCTCGCTGCAAGCTGCCAAAACCTGCCATAATGGAAGGGTCTGAGGGCTTGATGTTTCACAGCCCTCCTCAGCCTCTCGCTGCAAGCTGCTGAAAACTGCCATAATGGCCACAGCCTTCCCCGGCCCCTCACTGCAAGCCGCCGAAAACTGCTATAATGGAAGGGTATGAGGGCTTGATGTTTCACAGCCTTCCCCAGTCCCTCGCTGCAAGCCGCCAAAAACTGCCATAATGGAAGGGTCTGAGGGCTTGATGTTTCACAGCCCTCCCCAGCCCCTTGCTGCAAGCTGCCAAAAACTGCCATAACAGAAGGGTCTGAGGGCTTGATGTTTTACAGCCCTCCCCAGCCCCTCGCTGCAAGCCACCGAAAACTGCCCTAATGGAAGGGTCTGAGGGCTTGATTTTTCACAGCCCTCCCCAGCCCCTCGCTGCAAGCTGCCAAAAACTGCCATAATGGAAGGGTCTGAGGGCTTCATGTTTCAAAGCCCTCCCCAGCCCCTCGCTGCAAGCCACCAAAAACTGCTATAATGGAAGGGTATGAGGGCTTGATGTTTCACAGCCTTCCCCAGCCCCTCGCTGCAAGCTGCCGAAAACTGCCCTAATGGAAGGGTCTGAAGGCTTGATGTTTCACAGCCCTCCCAAGTACCTCGCTGCAAGCTGCCGAAAACTGCCATAACGGAAGGGTCTGAGTGCTTGATGTTTCACAGCCCTCCCCAGCCCCTCGCTGTAAGCCACCAAAAACTGCCCTAATGGAAGGGTCTGAGGGCTTAATGTTTCACAGCCCTCCCCAGCCCTTCGCTGCAAGCCACCGAAAACTGCCGTAATGGAAGGGTCTGAGGGCTTGATGTTTCACAGCCCTCCCCAGCCCCTCGCTGCAAGCTGCCAAAAACTACCATAACGGAAGGGTCTGAGGGCTTGATGTTTCACAGCCCTCCCCAGCCCCTCGCTGCAAGCTGCTGAAAACTGCCATAACGGCCACAGCCCTCCCCGGCCCCTCACTGCAAGCCGCCGAAAACTGCCATAACGGAATGGTCTGAGGGCTTGATGTTTCACAGCCCTCCCCAGCCCCTCACTGCAAGCAGCCGAAAACTGCTATAATGGAATGGTATGATATGAGGGCTTGATGTTTCACAGCCTTCCCCAGCCCCTTGCTGCAAGCTGCCAAAAACTGCCATAATGGAAGGGTCTGAGTGCTTGATGTTTCACAGCCCTCCCCAGCCCCTCGCTGCAAGCCGCCAAAAACTGCCATAATGGAAAGGTCTGAGGGCTTTATGTTTCACAGCCCTCTCCAGCCCCTCGCTGCAAGCCACTGAAAACTGCCCTAATGGAAGGGTCTGAGGGCTTGATGTTTCACAGCCCTCCCCAGTTCTTCGCTGCAAGCTGCCGAAAACTGCCATAACGGAAGGGTCTGAGGGCTTGATGTTTCACAGCCCTCCTCAGCCCCTCGCTGCAAGCTGCCGAAAACTGCCATAACGGAAGGGTCTGAGGGCTTGATGTTTCACAGCCCTCCCCAGCCCCTCGCTGCAAGCCGCCAAAAACTGCCATAACAGAAGGGTCTGAGGGCTTGATGTTTCACAGCCCTCCTCAGCCCCTCGCTGCAAGCTGCCGAAAACTGTCATAACGGAAGGGTCTGAGGGCTTGATGTTTCACAGCCCTCCTCAGCCCCTTGCTGCAAGCTGCCGAAAACTGCCATAATGGAAGGATCTGAGGGCTTGATGTTTCACAGCCCTCCCCAGCCCCTCACTGCAAGCCACCAAAAACTGCTATAATGGAAGGATATGAGGGCTTGATGTTTCACAGCCCTCCCCAGCCCCTCGCTGCAAGCCGCTGAAAACTGCCATAATGGAAGGGTCTGAGGGCTTGATGTTTCACAGCCTTCCCCAGCCCCTTGCTGCAAGCTGCTGAAAACTGCCATAATGGAAGGTATGGGACTCGGAACATCAGACTGCAGAGGAGACTTTATTTTTTAAAACTTGGCACCTTTTTCAAGCTTGTTTAAGCTCCTGCCTGCTTGAATTTTTTCGCCCACTCCCCCATCACCCACCCCCTTCCTTAATTAAATACTCTGTGGCTCTGCCCTGCTCTTCTCTGACTGGCCTCTTTACTAATAGGGGAGTATCTGAGTGACTGTCTGCCAACTTTATTCCTTATGACCTCACATCACACACTGACAACCATGGGCCTCTTCCTAAGACCAAATCTATCAGTCCCTCTACTGGTCCTAGCAGTCTTTATTCCCCATCTTTATCCGTCACCAATGTCAACTGCTAATAACCCTGAGGTTTCCCCACCTCTCTATCCACCCTCCCACCCACTGAGGTTCTCCCTACCCCTCTATGCACTCTCCCACCCCCACCCTGTCCACCACCATCACCCTCCCCCACCCCATCCTGCCCAGCTCCATCTACATCTGGTCTCCCACAACACACCATTGCCAATGCTTTACCATGCTATCCCCACCATACGTGCTCTGCCCATCCCATGCTCTCTTCCTGTTAGCTCAGCTTACTACCACCACGGCTCACACAAACGATGTATGTCCTCTCTCCTCAGGTTTGTCTCCCGGCTTCTACTCCTATCTGGCAACATTCATCCAAACCCTAGCCCGTCTCCTCCCTGCCAAACTCAGACCCTCCTTACATCGGGGCTACGCATAGCCTCTATGAAACTCTGTAGCCTCTTAAAAAAAACGCTGCCCTCCAGTGCTGGATGGCACAACATCAGCCTGACATTCTGGCAATCATGGAAACCTGGCTGTCTAAATCTACCAAGAACTCTTCGGTAGCTCTCCCTGGCTACTCCATTTTTAGGGAAGATAGAGTTGGTAAATGTGGGGGCTGCTGCACCGTCTATATGCATGACTGTTTAATGGGCCACACTCTATCAATTCCCAAGCTCGACCACGGTACCCAAGCCATCTCACTTAGAATCACCCCAGACCCCTCCAGGGCCCCTCTGACTATCTCAGTAGCCTACATTCCCCAGCAGAAACAAATCCAAGCAGTCCAATCCCTAATTGACTACCTGTCCAGCCTCCCGCATAAGGGCGAGCAGGTACTAGTGGGTGACCTCAACACCAACTGGCTTGCCAGTTCATCTGCCCTTGCCAAGGATGCTTTTGCAGCCCTGGACTTAACACAGCTGGTAACCCAGCCTACCTGTCGGAACTCATCCAACGGCTCTTGTACATTACTGGACATCATTCTTGCCAACTGCCCGCACAGAATTGTGGACATCGTTGTCCAACCAAACTCCCTGAGTGATCACTCGCCAGTAACTTTCACGTGGTCCTGCCATCTACCAAAACCTGTACCCAGCATGGTCTCCTGCTGACTTATTTGACTAGATAACCTCACTAGGCTTAAGCAGTACCTCGCCCAGTGGGACTGGTCACCAATTAACCGGGCCCCTAGTATTGATGAAGCACTCGACTACTTTACCCACTCCTTCAATGAGGCCTGCAACATCTTTACCCCACTGGTCAAAACCCGGACTAAGCAACATAGTGCACCATGGACCACAACATCACTGCTCAAACAGCTCCACCACAGAGACAATCTCTGGCATAGAGTCAATTCCTCAGGCAAGCCTGGGGATAGGCAGTCCTACAATGCTGAGCACAAAAGATATACATGGGCCACTCGTAAGACTAAAGCAGAGTACTACAGATCCACACTAGCCTCCTCGTGGGGGTCTATCCGGAACTTCTGGGACAACATAAAGGAGCTAAATGGGAAGTCTCACTTCCTGCCCCCGTCACTACTCAACTTTAATGGAACCGCTATCACTGACCCCGCTAATATTGCAGACTGCCTAAACACTGCCTTCTCAGATCTCGGCGCAGTTCTCCCTAGTAACTTCTTCGACCCTACCTGGCCCCCAGCCACAGCCCCTCCCTCGCCCACCTTTCTACCTGAGGACCATCTCACCACAAAACTCTTGGCACTATCTAACAAAAGCCCTCAGTGTTACCAGTCTTTCCTCTGACCCCCTGGATACTAGGATCCTACGGCAGGTCCTTGACGTAGTACTTAAGCCCCTAACTGATTTACTCAACCACTCCCTCTGCCTGGGCCAGTTCCCTTTAGCTTGGAAAAAGGCTGTGATCACCCCCATCTTCAAAAGTGGTGACACCTCCTCTCCTGGAAACTAAAGGGCTGATCTCTATTCTTCCTCCTCTCTCTAAAGCCCTGGAAATAATAGTGGCAGACCAATTATCTGAATACCTTGCCTCCCACAATCTCCTATGCAGAAAGCAGCATGGCTTCCGTCCTGGTCATAGTACAACCACTGCTCTCATGGAGTTCTCAAACTTCCTTCACGAAACCCTTGACAAAGGCCACCTTGCAGGGGCTGTCTACATCGACCTCTCCAAGGCCTTTGATATGGTCTGTCACCCACTCCTACTGAACACTCTTCTTCAACTAGGCTTTTCACAAGGCCCGCTGGACTGGTTCTCTAGCTATCTCTCTTCAAGGTCCCAGTGTGACAAAATAAACAGCACTCCCTCCAGCACCTGCCCCATCCGCTCCGGGATCCCACAGGGCTCCATCCTGGGCCCTCTTCATTTTAGTCTGTATGTAAATGCACAACCAACTCCAGCTCAAGCAAGGTCCTGCTATATGCAGATGATGCGATTCTCCTCTCCTCCCACTCTGACCCCTCCTCTCTTCAGGCCTCCCTCCAGCACTCTTTCAGCCAGATTGGAAACTGGATCAACGACCGCAGGCTGGTCATTAACATTAAAAAAACAAAAGCCATGTTGTTTGCCCATCATCAAAATAAGGCAAAAAACTCACCCCTCCATATACTATCCAGCTCACTCCACCCACTAGAACAAGTTAGCAGCTACAAATACCTGGGCATTACCTTCAACTCTGCCTTCTCCTTTCACTTGCATATCAACCTGCTCACCTCAGCAATTAACATGCGCATAGGCCTTCTCTACCGTCATAAGGACTGCATCCCACCGGATACCCTCAGATTGGCTGTCTCCTCCTCTGTCCTGTCTCTTGTAGACTACGGCCTCCCTGTCTATGCTGCTGCTGATGCCACTGCCCTCAGGAGAATCCAACTATCCCTAAATAAGGCCTGTAGGCTCCTCCCTGGTGCAGACAAATAGACTCATGTATGCACTCTGTACTCGCTGGCCAACATACTCAATCTAGAAGAGCAGTTACAATATCAGACCTGCCTCCTGGTTAAAAAAATACCTCTAGGTCTCTCCCCCCCCCCAGAGGTGTCTGCCTCCCTCCACTCTGCTTCCCCCTCTGCCTCTACCCATGGCTCCACTAAGGCCACTCTCAGAGTCCCAAGGGTGTGGACATCACTCGCCCAGAGATCCTTTTGTTACAGGCTGCCACACTGGTTCAAAGCCCTCCCCTCCTCGATCTCCTCACTCACTAAAATAGGTCCTTTTAAGGCAACTCTCAAGAGCCTCATTTTCTTCACCCACAGCTGCAAATGCACTCCACAAGTGGGATCCTAGCCCATAGGTGCCCCGCTCCCTCCCCGGCCCCTTTCCTAGACTCTTGATGACAATCGCCTTATCTCAGGCTACAATTCTGAATTTACTGTATTTGTCCTTGGAGCCTAGCTTTTGCACTGTATAGACCTCTGTCTGTACTGCTATTGTAAACTGTAACTTATCTGGGCACTGGATGGCTTGGGATTCTATGTTGTTTGTTCTGACACCTGCAAATATATGAATACTGTTGGCTATTCATTGTTTGGTATGTAACAAAAAACTTCTGTAACCTCCTGTCTATCATATTGCATTTGTGTTGCTGTCTATGTGTTGAATCCACTGGAACTGACTTGGAGCCTTTGGAAACGAGTCCTTGACTCAAAGGGTTGTAATTCCAATATGTATAATAAATAAATAAATAAATTATTGTTTGCTAATTATTGTGTGACTTGCTGTGGAGTTCATGCTTGTTTTCGGTTATCTGAGTTCCTTATACAGCCCAAAAAGTTTTGAAATGTCAGTCTCCCAGCTTATAGTTTTGTGTGCTTTTTTCCCTTATTTAGTGCCCCTGACTAATGCTGCCTTTTCCCACTCCGCATTCATTTTTTTGGCTGCATGGGCAGAGCTCCACAGACTTACTGCTATCATCTGAGAAGGGCATTGTGGAAGCATGTAACTGGATAGCTCTCCGGTGTGCTTCCGCAGTGCTCAGGAAAACTCCACAACATTTTGTTTCCACGGCCCTACCCCTCCACTGGCCGCATAAACACACCCGCTACGTAGGGCACTACTTTTTGTCCAAAACTGCAAAAGTTACTGCCGCCATGCCAGAGATGGCCACTGACTCTAACTGCACATGGGCAAGTATTGCATATATGCATTGTTGTCATGGCAGCCATCTTGGGGCTGACAGTATAGCCTAGAGGTTAGAGTAATGGGCTGTGAATGAGCTTGGTACATCAAACAGTCAGACCTGGATTTCATTCCCACAACCTCTACTTGCATACTGTGTGACTGAGCAAGTCACTTAACCTCCCCCGTGCTCCTGGATCACCCCTGAAAACAGTCACCTGTGCCTAGTGGGCCTTACCCAGTTACCAAAGAATAAAAAAAAAAAAATCTTGGATATGACAGACTCAGGCACAGCGAGAGCTCCGACAATTCTTTTCCTTAGTCTCGCCACTCTAAGTAGCTGTTTCGGCTCTGAACAGTTTGTTAATTACTTGTCAGTTCTAGAACCCAGTGGCATCAGTTGAGCAGAAGCCCTACATGGAAATCGTCACTCAATACTCCCACTCAACTGATACCACCAGATTCTGGAGTGGATAAGTAATTAAAAGAATTAATATTGGGTGGGGGGAAAAGACAGCATTAATAAGGGGTCCTAAATAAGGAAAACAATAGGACTTCAAAATAAACCTTCAAAATAATACACCAAGGTTATGAAACAGACTTCACAATTGCTGACATTTCTAATTATATACAAAATGCAAAAAACTAAGTTCATGTTTCCTTTTAACTTTTTAAATTTGATAATAGATCCTTATAATATACTGTCCCCACCATGTCCATCTGTTCTCATTTGGAAAATAAATTGAGACTCATGAGATCCCCTCCCATAACAGAACTTCTCTGCTCTTGATAAGAAACATTTTACCTCTAGAGAATTAGAAGGGGAAGGCCATCCCTCATACTTAAGCATCATGCTACTCTCCAACCAAGCCTACCTTCTATGATCCTTGGAGGGTAACGGCTTCCATGTCCCTTGCTGCAATATAGGCTAGGGCTAGGAAGCATTTCATTTATTGTTCACTTACCTCTGGAATAGTTTGCCAACTGATGTTGTTACCTCATACAGTTTCCAAGGGCTAAAACAGGTCTTCAAGGGATACAAAAAAAGAAATTTCTGAAAATGTCAACTAATGCAGATGAAGTATTGCTGCACACTGAAAACCCAACCTAGTCTATACCTGAGGCACTGGGGATGCTTCAAGATTTTGGTTATCTGTCTGGGTACAGGTTTAACATCAGTAAAACTTATTTTGTGCCAATAAATGCAAAAACTTTAAAAGCAGATATCATACACTGGGGTGGTACTGTACATGGGAGCCTAAAGCAGTTACATATTTGAGCATCTCAGCAAAAGTAAGGAACAAATTATCAAAAATAATCTGGCCAAGCTGTTAATGAACACTAAGTCACATGTCCATTGATAGGAGCCCTCCCTACTTCTCTGTCAGACAGAATCAATATAACAAAAAGGAACAATAGAATAAAAATTAACTTTTTCCTATGTAACCTCTATCCCATGAGTATGTTATGCCCTGTCCTGTCAAATTACTGGTTCACAGAATAGCAGCCAACTTTATCAAGGTTCCTATGGGGGAAGATTCCCAGAACAGCTTATAACAAGCTCACCACAACAAAACTGAGTGGGAGATTACAACGCCCTGACTTTCATTTATACTATCTGGCCATAAATGCAAGTCAGCTGTTGTGGTGGAGGAAGGGATGTCCAACCCTTGAAACTGGAAAATACATGCATCATTGGACGTTAATGGAGCTGGACCTTTGCAAACAAGCAGGAATAGATAGCTGAGCCCTCTTACACATCCAATATAGCAAACTAGCCTCATATCTAACAAACACTCCAACTGGCACATCTGTAATGGCCTGTAGGGAACTTCATAAATTCCTTGGCATCAGACCACTCTTTAACCTTACTCAACCATTGAGGGAAACTCCAACTTTTAAAATTGACAGTAAGTTAATTACAGAAAATGTTCTGGCAATTGTTAACTTGAATTCTTTCACACATATGATAGATAGAGACACCCTGATTTAATTTAATGCATTTCAGAGAAGAAACAATATGGAGGTTAATAGTGTCTTCCAGCTTCTGCAGCTACAAGGCACGATGCAGTCCATCCTAGACCCATGTCCTTGGTCTTTCAAGCAGCTCAAGGTCTGCATAGAACTGACTGCTCTTGCTAGTCAGAAGCATGCAATTTCACTACTACAGTGTATAAAAAAACCTTTGCTTCCTGGTCACTGCAAATGCTCATTCACACTTTGTATATTGGCAATCAAAATTCCTTGAATTATAATCATCATCATCAGAGAAGGATAAAATGTGGGTCACAATTCATAAATACAGTATATTAAATTTGCCAAAATTAGATTAATACTTTTCAAGATTACTACAAACATAAAATGTGCCAATATTAAATTAACACTTTACAAGAGTGCTATAAACATACTATACCCCCAATACTGTAAAGCTTTAGTAAATGAATAAACCAGCTATGGATGCCTGCACCAAATGCCATCAGCGTCAAGATACCATTAAACACATTCTGTGGGACTGTAGCAAGGCTCAGCTGTTATGGAAGAGCAAGGCTAGACCCAATCCTAGGATTTCAGGCTGCCTTTACCCCACAGCTATGTCTATTAGAACTTGTCATTGAACATCTGGTAGGCCCTCTAAAATATTGTCTAGCACTGGTGGCAGCCATTGCAAAGAAAATTATTCTTAGACATCGGCTAGCCTACAAATTACACTCTTATGTAGAACAGCACCACATCATACTAGAAGCCTTACATATGGAAAAGATGACAGTCGACATTAGTCATACTTCTAAAGCCTACATGAAATGGTGAGAAACCTTACACACTTTACTTCTCTTATGAGAGGAATATTGAGGTCAAGGTTGATGAGGTGTGATAATTCTAAGCCCTTTCCTTCCTCACAATGTTATAATATGGAATTCAGTGTTCAAACTGAATCAAACTTGACTGTAAGCCAAATTGACTACCTTTCTCTTTTACCATAGTAAATTCCTTTTTCCTGACGTCACTGTACTTTTTCATTTGAAATATACCTGCAAGAATATCCACTGGGCCCCCCCCTGAACGTTAACAGGGAGGCTCAACAGTTGTGTGCGTGTTGTCAGTTCTAAATAACAAACAATTAATCAGTTAACAAAATAAAATCTCTAGCTTCCTTTTATGCATTCCTGCAAATGCCCAGGCTAATGTAACCTACTTACTCCTGTCTTCTGTGCTATAATGTCATATACTACTGAATTCACTGTATTGTATTTTAATAACATTTTTTCCTCAACTAAGGTCACAGCTGTAAACAAGATTGTTTGTCATCTCTGTCTTGCTTTACCTGAAATTGCAGATAAGTAAATCAATTCATACCAGGACATCTGGATCCTTATTGGTAAATACCAGTCCTTTGTTTACAAATATGGATAATATCTAAGTAATAACACACTGCAGATTGTGGGTTGTGCTGGATTAAATCAAAGAGATGGGTGCTGGAGTCACAAAGTGAAGCCAATTAGCTTTAATTGCCTGTCTCCATGGTTTCCTTCAGCATAACCTAGAGATGCTGGAATGTGTTTTTCAACTTATAAAATGACAATTGCCATTTACAAGTAAAAGGTAAGAAAAAGTGACATCAGGGGAAAAGAGTAGAGTGACTACTGTTTGACACATTAAACTTTTTGTCATGTTCCTGTTTTCTTTGGATTTTTTGAAACAATGAAACAGGTGAAGTGAATTAGTAGCTTTCTGTGTGTAATTAGGTTGGGGTTCCTTGAAACAAACTGCTTTTTCCTGTTGCTATGCTTGGGAGTGCTTTGAAACACATTAACATAAGCTGTTATTTAGTTGATTTCACAGTGTAATTTGATGGGGTTTCTTGAAGAAATACCAAACTGGTTTATGTAAGTATTAATCACCATCAGAGGAGGGCTCTGCCGGTGGATTAATGCCCACTGGGGGGGTTGGTGCCTGAGGGCGGTGACAAGCCTCTGTTACAGCGCTCACCTCCGGCGAGCTGTATGGTCGGGCAGAACCCCTATGGAAAGAAGACAAGGGACACAGATTATGTAGTTAAATTTGTTTATTAGACTTACAGGCACAGCAGACAGGTGAGGAAGCTACATTGCTCAGTGGAGCACTGGTCAATGATTGCGATGCTCCACTGGCGCTGATTCATGTCGGTCAGGTGGCCTCGGTGCTGGCAGTCCAGACACTGGAGGCCTCAATGATTGCGGCCCTGTGCCGGGTGTAGGAGGTGGCAATTGTGACTGTGTGCGAGTGGGGGGCATGGAGGGCAGCGTCGCACAGTGGATGACGTTGCACTTCCTGGTATCCTAGTCAGCTGGCTTGCCCTGCGGGGAAACAGGAAAAGGTCACCGAGTGATGGATGACCATGTTGTGTATGTGGAAGGTCAGGCAGGCAGGCGCCCCTGCCTCGATGCCCATGCTCCAGTTTTGGCCTGACTGTGAGGCTCCTGCGGCTGTTGGACAGGAGTGCGCTGCTTAGCTCGGGGGCTTGCAGGACTGGCATGGAGAGAGCTCTGTCTGGTGTTGGGCTGGCCTGCAGGCATCTCATCGGGCTCAGCGGGGGGGGCTGCTGACTACCTGGCAGCTGCGCTGCAGTGTCCTGGGCTGCACCATGCATGTGGGGGGTGGGTGGAGCTGCAGTGCTTGGTCCTGTGGAGGTAGTCTTTGCACCTCCTGTGGCTCTGTCGGTGGGTGTCTGTCTGCGCCCCCCAACGTTGCACCGCTGGCTGTGCTGGCCCATTTGGCTGCTGCCTGCCCTGGGGTTCTTCCTGGCTGTGGTGGGGGGTGGGGCCGAGAGCCTTCTGTCTAATGGCTGCTGACTTCCGGTCTGGCACTGCAGGGCTGGCATGCCAGGTCACAGGAGGTGGTGGTGGCTCGGGTTGGGGCAGAGGGGGCACTCCGCACAGGTGTGCCACTAGAGAGGATGGTGGACCACCTCTTGCGATCTGCAGTGGAGGGAGACCAGTAGCTGCACAGGCTTGTCTTGCAGCGATGTCCTGTCACTGATATGATCTCCCTGCTCGCAAGACCAGCCTCAGCCAGCATGGTGACAGCTGTGCTCCTGATGCTGTGATTGGTGTAGCGCGTTGACAGCTGGGCATCATCGGAGATTTGGGGCATGAGTGCCCCAAGATAGTTCTTCCCCACTGGCTGGCATGTGTACCAGTAGTCACGCTCTGCGGGGGCCAGGTGGTCTACTCTCTGTGGGTGCAGGTAGAGGGCAGGAGCGTTTGGTGGACGCCGCTGGAAGTACTCCCAGAACAGTCCGACAATGCAGTCCCTGCTGCCAGGGCTGCCATACAGCACTCCCCACAGACTCTGCCATGTTGGGTCGCCCAGCTGTCCGTGGTTCTTCGTCTGCTCGTTGAAGGACAGTGCCAGGAACTCGTTGCCCTCCTCATCTGTCTGGATGGTTAGGGAGTCCTGGTGCAGCTCTCTCTGTCCCTCTCTGCCCCTCTGAGCAAGACCAAGCTGCACCTCAAACCACACCCTGTGCACCAGCCCGTAGAGGGTCTCAGGGCTCAGCTTCTCACAGCTCCAAATTTTTGCAAGGTCACTAGGCGAGATGCTGGGGTGGTGGGCGGCTCTGTCCTGCCCTGCTCGCCAGTAGTCCTTGAGCACAGCCACAAACACGTTGTTTGCTGTGACAAACTCAGTGTCCATGATGATATTCAGGACTCTGTGGTTTGGCGCACCAGTCAGGTAACATTGCAGGCCTGCATGCAGCCCTACGAATGAGCTCAGGCTGTACTGGGTTCTCTGCTCTGTGCGCACTGATGCATAAAACTGGCATAGGAGGCCTGCCAACTCAGATGAGGGCACAGTCTTGAGGTCCACCTGGCGGCCTGCTCCTCTCAGCCAGTCTAGGAGCACGTTGGAGGCCCATGCCGTATTCTTGTGGGTGTTGGCCTCTATGCGTTGGCTCTCCAGCCCATCCAGCTCCTCATCAGTGAGAGTGGCATGGCATGTCTGCGCATTGCTGCTAGCGCTCCACATGACTGTGCCTCTCACACTCCGGCCACTGCAGGTGGTGCTCGGCGTGGGGGATGCCTGCTCTGCTCTGCGGGTCCCAGCCTGCACCTCTGTCTCCTCCTCCTCACCACGGTGCCTGTCAGCGGGGATGGTCGCCTCCTCCTCTGCACAGCCTGCTACTCTCCTACTGCTGCTGGCAGTCTCCTGGGTCCCAGCTGCTGTGGCTGCAGTGAGTGGGCAGCACTGCCCATGGGTATCCTCCACAGCCGACCTTCTGTGGCCACCCTCTCTGGTCTGCCACCATCTGCTGCTGAGAAGAGGAGTACTGTCTGGTGGGGTACCATGTGACTCGGTTTCCACTGCAGCTCCTCCAGCCATGCCCTGGGTCCCACTGCTCTGCTGCTCATAGGTATTGGGACTGCTGCGACAGGTGTAGCAGCTGGCCTGCTGCTGCATACAGATGCCTCCTCGCCGAACTCATTGGCCACCCATTGAGAGATGCCCCGCACTCCAAGGAGTGCAAAGGTTGCACTGCACCAGTCCATACCTTGGCTACCGCGCTCCGCTTGTCGTCTCAGCTGACACTTCTTGTCTACTTAGTCGGTTGCTCCGCTGCTCACCCGATCTGCACAAGACTACGCAGTTCGGGTCGGGCGCTTGGTGCTGACGCGGGGGCCAGCGGGACTTGGCAGCTCTGCAGCACCACCGCTGGCGCCTCGCAGTGATGATGGAGCGGGCGGTTGCCCTCTGGTGTCTCCATGGCCACAGCTGGTACTGACCGAGCGGGCGTTACCTGTGGCTTAATACCCACTCGGTTTCAGTCAGCTGTGGCCGTTCGCCGAATCCTGGCACTCCATTACAGCGGGCGAGACTGAGCCGTGTTACAAGTTGAATTAAACAACAGTTCTCAACTAATCAGTGTCCAGGGTTTGGGGAAGCCATTTTATAATATGCATCAGTGCATTGTATGTGTGGTGCTGATGCCTATGTTGAGAAGATGATGTTACATAAAAATAAACTCATACTAGATAGCAAACAAAACAATAAGAGTAAAAAAAATGAGTTCATAGTACCAGAGGGGGATGATTCAGAACAGGACTTGGATTAATATATCAGTTTTTATCCATGGTAAGCTGGTGCCATTTTAATCAGAATGATGTATCAAATGTATGCCGTATTCAGCATTCTTGCCCCTCATGAGATGCTTGACTTCACCAAAAAAAATATCCCCTCTAAATCATTAATGCATCTCATATGGGTGCAAAGTACACTAGCCACGGTACACATTATAGACATTTTTCTGCCATTTGCCATCTGATTACCTTGTGTCCACTGTCAGGGTAAAGGGCTTGGGGGTGCTATACCAAGTGGCAGGGGCAGCTATACTGGTCAATTTGCAGTGAAAAGTTGAATGCCATCTTGGAGTAATGTGCCAGGATCTTACCCACAAAAGAGAGTGTTATAGCTGGAGTGTCAGAATGATGGTGCATTAATGAAGCCTACTTCATTATATAGTATGCTGTGCATTCTCATGAAGATGGGTCATTTAATTTTGTAACGCTGTCAGTCATCAAAAACAGACCCAACAAAAAATCCTTTACAATTTCTGTTTGCAATGTGTGGGCACAAAGGGAAAATGTTTCAACTGAAAATGGCTTACAGCTCTGTTTGTGAACCAGACAATTGGACCTTTGTTATACTGTAGATGCAATCAATGAAAGAAACAACTGCATTTTCAGCACTTATGTTGCATCCATTGGTTCAAAACATCATTGTTTCTAATCGACTTAAAACAAGCAAACAGAAAACAAGCAAACAAAAGAAAAAAAAAAACTCCAAGACCTTCAAGTTCTCATCTGATTCAAGTTTCAACATTTCTCCATTTAAATGCAAATTCTGAACACCTGCCTAGAAGTGCAAATGTTTATTGAAGTTGTTAGTGGAAGCAAGAAGCTGAACAGATGTAGCAACTCTTTTATCAATATGAGAGTTTATAGAAACCAAATCTGTCAGAAGAAAAAGGCCTATATACCCATCATGTTGCCCATTCATACCTAACTAAATATGGAAATCCAAAGGAAATGTGTTCAAAAGAGCGTATGCCATCCATCATGCTTGAGGTCATTTTGTGTTAGACAAAGTAAAACACAAGAGCAGTTATATTGACAAGCATTTGTCCCTGGATCCCCACCCAGAAATAACTCAGACCATTTCTTTGTTGCATTTGGATGCTCACTGGCAGTATTTATTTATATATAAAAGGCATGGTTAAATTCATACATTTTACATCCAATTTTTGTCTAACAATTTTATAATTACAATGCCGAACATAGTCCCTGATCTCTTCTGGGACAGAACAGTCCCTTCTTCCTTCTCGTGTGGCTCTTTTCATGGCTCTCCTCTTGCAACACTGCTTCTCCGGGGTCTGGACACCGTGATCCGGCCCCCCCTTCCCATCACCATAACCAGGTACCACCTTACCCTGACCTTTCTTCCCACTAGGCATGGATACAGCTGATCCACCCCCTAGTTCTATATCCCACCCTCCTCCCCATTACTCCCATACCTGGGTTCTCTTTGTCCCCAGGCTGTGGTACCTACCCCTTGCCCTTTCCACGTGCCCCCCCTTTCCCTTTAACTCCCACCTCATCCACTGACCCATCTCCAGCTTGCGATGGAAGATGGGGCTCCCCCCTTGCAGGTTACCCCCTCAAACCTTTTTTGTTAATTTCCCCCACTAATTCTCTGAATGGGTGAAGGAACAAACCCATACCAAACTCAGTCAGATGAATCCCATCCCCTCGGTATACTGCTTCCTCTTCGTATGAGATGTCCCTATGCGTAATGTGGACCCCGCCCATCTCCACCACTGCCCTGGCCACTTTCCTGTTCAGTCACTTTTGGGCCACCTCAATGGCCTTTGGACTCTTTGGCCCCCTCCAAACCCTCATAGAGGTGATCTCTGACCAGCCTAACACCACTCTGGGCCACCAACTCTTCACCTTTTCCAAATCCACAATTATATCTTTCATCAAGGAGCCCCAAGGCACTGTCCCCAAGTCATTGCCTCCTAGGTGTACAATGATGCAGTCCAGTCAGCCCCAATGCACACGCAGTTCTCCCAGTAGGGGAAGCAACTGTAACCACTTCATGCCTCTCAGGCCCTTCCATCGTACTCTGGTGTGCCCCACTCCTGGGCACAGCTACGTCCCTATCTTCGTGGCAGCTGCGAACCTCTCTGCCCAATATATAAAAGAGTGCCCAGCAATCCATACCTGCTTCTTGGTACCTGCTGTGGGGAGAGAAAGGGACACCCATTAGCCATTGTCAACACCTCACATAACGCTTGCAACAATTTGACTTCCATCTCCCCACCCGCTTGACCTAGGCTTCCCCCCACCAAACCAGCAGCTAGCTCCATTGCCACTCCAATCCTAAAGAAATGAGGAGCAAACTGAGCGGGGTCCTCCCCTGCAAATGCAACTGCCTTTTTTAGCACCGCCCCCACCTGATAACCCGTCACCGGGGACCCGTCCCCATGAATGAACCAGGCCCCTTTATGTGGCCCCCACGTTCTACTATACTTCCTCATGGCCTGGACCATGCAGGTTTCCACATTCCCCTGCCTGCATATCTCCATGGTGGCTCCCACACACCCCGATCCATCTTGGACCTTGGGAGCTGGATAACCACCCTCTCCATCTGCACCCGCACATTGTGCTCCTGTAAGCCCGCCGTGGTTGCCCCTTTCCATGGTGCCACCATCTCCCCCCACTCTAAAGGCCCCCTGGCCAAAACCGCAAATATGGCCCGAAACAGACGAGCCTCATTCGGGGAGCGACAGATGTGGTCCAGTGCCTGCAGCAATCTCATGAGCAGGGTGCCACAAATGAGCCTCCTCCCATCCTGCCGCTTGCACTGCCCCCTTTGCCACCCCGTGACCATCCGTTTCATGGCCTGCCCACCCGCCGCCTCCGGCCACCCCCACTCCTGACATGCTCAGCTGATCCCTACCTATTGCACCACCATGGTGGCGTGGGCGGCCCCCTCCTCCCATTTATTTACCATGTACCTCACTACGTGTTCCTCCTGTACCGGCTTCCCTGTCCCCCACCCTTTTCCCACCCGAAACGCCTGGAAGCTTTCCCAGGCTCCCTTGTAGGCCTTCAAAGTGTTGGCCGCCCATGACCCTCTATACAAAAACCTGGCTGTCCTTCTCCAATCCCCCACATCCATGCCGGTACCCAGGTCTGGGTAGGTGTGGCCTGTGGTGCCAGCTTCCGGAAGCAATCTATCTGTAGGCAAGAGAGACAGCCAGCCACCTCATTCCATATCCCTTCAATGTGCTGCGCCTTAAAAGACAAGTTCAAGTGCAGCACCAACAGCATCAGAGCCCTCAGTACCCACCCCACTGATTCTGTATGGCCACTTTGCCTGTTGATTACCTCAACCACTCCTTTCTTATCACACCAGACAGAGATGCGCCACCCTGCCATGCGCTCCCCCCATATTTCCAATGCCACCCAGATGGGGAAGATCTCGAGAAATGTGATATCCCTGGTCAGACCCCATTCTCTCCACTCCTCTGGCCATGCCTCTGATACCCACTCCCCTTGAAAGTAGACCCCTACCCTGAGTCCCCCCGCCATGTCTGTAAACAGTTCGAGGTCAGCATTGCAGGCCCATTCCTCCTGCCAGAAAGTCACCTCATTGTATGACTCCAGGAACACCTCCCACACTTGAAGATCTTCCCATACTCCTTTACTAATGTATACCCAGTGGTGTGGCTGCTTGGCCTTACCTGTGGCCCTCCCCAACCACCTTGTAAAGGCCGTGCCCAGGCTTATGGCCTTGCAGGCAAAATTAAGGTGCCCCAGCAGCTGTTGTACCTGTACCAGTGGCACCCTCCTCCTCCCTCCCACTAGCACCAACAAACCCTTCAAGCAGGACACTTTGTCCCCCAGCACATGGAAACACTCCTGTTCAGTGTCTACCTCAATCCCCAGAAACTCCAGCTTGTGGGCTGTCCCCTCCATCTTACCCACTGCCAAGGGGATCCCAATGACATTGCACATGTCCTGAAAGTCCCGCATCATCCTCTGAGCTTCCGCCTGGCTTTCCCCTATCAGGAGGAAGTCATCTAGATAGTGCACTAACCTTCTGTGGCTGTGCTGTGAAACAAATACCCACTGCACCCATGTACTGAAAACCTCGAATATCGAGCAGGCTATGGAGCATCCCATGGGCATTGCCTTATTGAAGTACAGCTTGCCATTGAACTGGAAACCCAGCAGATCCCATTCCACTGGTCAGAATGGCAACAGCTGGAAAGCAGATTCAATGTCCGTCTTTGTGAGCCAAGCTCCTCCAGCTGCCCGTATCAGCTCGACTGCTTGTACCACAGAAGCGTAGGCAACCATGCTCAACTCCTCTGGGATCCCTGTGTTCACCGACCTCCCCTGCAGGTAAGACAGGTGGCGGATGAGCCAGAATTCCCCCATCTGCTTCTTAGGCACCACCCCCAGGGGTGACACCCAGAACTGCCTGAAGGGGGGTTCTCCCAGTAGCCCCTCCACTCTCCCTGCCCTGACTTCCTTCTTGATTTTTCACTGAACTGTGTCCTCCTTCCCTTTTACTGAGGCTAAATTCTTAGCCTGCATCCCAACCCATGATCCCTCGAATCTTAGTGGAACCCCCCCCTTAAACCCTTCCCTCAGCAGGGCTGCCCCCTTCTCGTCAGGATAGCCTACTGTCCGTGCTTCCACCACGCTCTGCTTGATGGGGGTGCATGCCAGCATGCAGCTCCACTGCCCACCACCTGATCCTGCCCTAACTCCAATTGTAGTTGGAGGTGAACCTGCCCCTCCCTGGGCCCCCCCATTCTCTCCCGCATCCCCCCAGCCACCTCAAAAAGGTTGCTCAGCCAGTTGCCCGCTGGCCTGCCCACTCTTGTCCCCACCCTGCCTGCACACCTTTGCCGGGTGCAATCCCCCACATCATGAGCAAACATGCCAAAACTTGCAGCTAGGACATGTGCATGACACCCTGTTATAAGCCCAGCATGCCATGACCTCCCCCCGCCGGGGATGCCCTCTTCCCCTGATCTGTCACCTGTCCCCCGGTTGGCCCTGACAGCATCCTGACCCACAACTTGGTGTGGGTATAGTCCCACCTCAGGTCCCCTTTTACCGCCATACTCCTTCGGAAGGCCTCATCATATTTGAGCCACCCGAAAGCTAACTTTGCCCGATAGGCATCCTGAATAATGGCCATGTACGTCAGAAGTGGTATAGCTAGGTCAGGCTGTTTTTTCTAATACCAGCGTGCTATAAATTATGAAGCCCACTTGCCATGTTTCTATGCTCTTCCCTTTTAGCTGGGCCTCCTCCCCCTTATACCCGACCACCACCAGCTCTCCTGCCATCTCTGACTTGCCCACTGATTCCCTCTACTCATACTTCTTAGCCATTTCCTCGTCCACCAGCCCAAATATATCCACATACTCCCCCATCCAAATCTTTTCTTTTATTGATGCTAGCACATGGTCACCCAGCGTAAAGCCAGGCAGCCCCTCGTACAGCTTCCACATTCCCCCCGGAGGTGCTGATGCCCTCCTTCCCCCACTTTTTACCCTCCTTGATGGCTTTTAGAGTTTGCTCCGACTTTGCAACCCCATCCTCCCCTATGTCCCCCAGCAACCCCTCCATATATTCTTTCAAATCAGCTTCATTATTCATGTCCACATCATCCTTACCCCCATCCGGACGGGGCCCAGCCGGGACCGGGGCAGATTCCACTGGAGGGGTGGGCACCCTCCGCTTTGACCTCTTGTTCCTTTTTCCGGGTCCAGCCCCCTCATTCCATTCCTTCCTTTTCCTCTGTGCTTCCTCTTCTGCTTCTCTCTTCTTCGCAGCCTCCACCAACTCCGTCTTCTGCACCATTAGCTTTCCTGCTTCCACCAACATGGCCGCGCTTGACTCCAGGGCTCTCTTGGGTACCATTCTGTCAGATGCCTCTAGACTGCACAAAAACAAAAAGGTCAGCCCCCAATCCAGCAGCCCCACTTTTCTTATTCCTATGCATGGCTGCCCTAACTACGTGGCTGAGCTCCAAAGCCCTGTGCCATCTCTCACACCCAAACGCAGCCCCTATGCTCCACTGCTCCCCCATGTCAAGCTGGTGTCCAAGCCCTGCGGTCGCCCTCCAAGAGCCCAACTTCCCCTTTCACCGCATGGCCTTGAAGACCCCATTGCTTGAGCCTGTGTTCCTCTTTGAGGCCAAAGCTTCTAGGTAGCTGCCCCTTCCGCCAGCCTACGCCCTGCCAGCAGCCCTGCTCCTGTCCGTTTCCCATTCCATGTAGTCATACTCCACTCCCTTCGATGCTAGCCACCCATTCTCCACCATAGGCCCCTTGTTTCCACATTCTCCCCCCACAAAGCAGCCCCGCCCTTGTTCATCTGAACAGGGTTTGGGTAAATGCCCTATAAATCTCCACCGATAAGGTAGTCCCCCATGTGGTCCTTGCAGCTTATTATACTGCCCAATTCTCATTCTAGTGCACCCCCCAGCAATCAACACACGTGGCTCTGTACACTGACACACACACTATGCCCCATAAATAATACCTTGTGTCGGGAATCCCCGCTTCATCGCAAATTGTGTGGAATACATACAACACAGATCCAGCGATATAATAACACCAGCTGTAAAGCTCTCCCCTTCATGCCATTGTTACCATCTTGTTTCCTTTCCCCTTTGTGTATTTTATTTTTTTTTTTTCACATTTTTCCAAATGGTAGCCACCGCCCATGAGGCAAAAACACAGTTTCCTTGGTGAGCACTCCCTTAACCTCTCAGCCCTCCAGGCACAGCCATGTTGCGGAGACCTTGCTCACTGGGCTACCCACCATTGCCGGGCCTAGGCCCCAGTCATCCACAAGAAAAACCCCAGCCTTCTTGCACCCCCCTGCCCCTCCAGTCTTCCCCTGCAAGGGCCCATCCCTGCTAGGCCCAAACGAGGTATCTATGTCCTGCCCCCGAAACCATGGTGCACTTCTCTTCTGGCCTGGTCACTGGCCACCATACTGCCCTTTGTGCATGTTGCTTCCTCACCTAGGCCTAACCACACTCCCCGCGATCACCCCATCCACCAGGCGTTGTCTCCCTCCTCCCCCCCCCGCTGCCATTCTTGTTTGGCCAAAATGGCCCCCAAATCACCCGCTGCTCCTGATGGGTTGAATCCCGTGTCTCCGGCATCCTGCGGGCTGGCCTGGTGTGTTATCCCAGTCCCCCAGCCCTCGGGTTACCTTCTCACCCAACCGTTGGGCCCAACCAACCCCATAATCACTGCCCACCTCCAGGGCCTCTCAGTGCAAGCAAAACCCAGGGGAGAAAACCAAATCAATGAGGGAGGCCTGCTTTGCTGGCCTTATACCACCGAGTCACATATAGGAGCCCAAGGAAAAAGCAGAGCTCTGTGCAAACTAGTATCACCACAAACCACCAAATGCATTAGCCCTATGCACAGCAAAAGCATCACAAACGCTGCTGTTATCCAATGACTGTGCGTCTCTAGGAGACAGACGTGCAGCCATGAAATTCACCAGGGCTATGCCCAGCTCCCTCAGCTGGCCTCACTATTAGAATTGATAAAATACTTTATGCACACATGCAGTTCTACACAGAAAAATTACAAGGCGCACTGTCTGCTTGCTGCACTAGTCTTGCAATACAAATGCCTAAGCCATCCTAAACCCACCAAATGCAAAAAACAGTACAACTTCTCTCCAGCCATCTTGTCTTGGCCCTGAGGCCTGCACCGTGCTGGAATCCTATCTCCCATGTTACCGAAAAAAAAAAAAAAGCCTACCATGCCTTACCGTGTCCTGCCAAGCAATGTGCTGAAAATTAAAACAGCAAGAAAGAGGCCGATTTTTGATTTACCTGGCCTTAAATAGCCCCTAAAAGACCCTTACCTCAGGACCATTGCTAGCCCCTCCCCATGGCCAATGGCCAGCGAGCTTCAGCCCTGTTGTATTTTATTTATTTATTTATTAGATCATCAGTTTATAGACCTGTGAGGTCATAAAACCCTGCCCCCATCCTTGCTGCCTCCGCCCCCTCACCCTCTAAGCAGTCCTTTTTGGCTGGCTACCAGGACAACCTGGCTTGCCTTTAAATGGCAAGCCCCATCGTCAATGCTGAATGTTGGCTGTATGTTAAACAATTTTTATTTTTTTTGCAATTCTGACCCTAAATTTTGAAGATTTTTGCTTTAGGATTTGCCTTATATAAAAATAAAATAAAAAACACATACAGTATGACTGCAGGAAAAAAATGACGTTTTGTAAAATTCAGTTTCTCAGGGCGTGCCACGTGCTTGGGTTTTCAACCTGTAAACCTCCTATTATATCTTATATCACATTTTAATTTCTAGCATGTTTGGTGGATTGGGCATCCCCAGTGTGTGTTATGTTCTGGGGGTGGGTGGGCTGGTGGGTGCTGCAGGGAGGGGCGGGTGGGGGCAGTTATAGGGGGCCAGCAAACAGACAATGATGGATGGTTTCTTTTTGCAGACTGTCAGTTTCATGATCTTGAAAGCTGCTCAGCTGTTTGCTGACTGGCTTCATGAGACTCAAAGGATCAAAGCCCTCTCTTATTGGTGGGGCTACAGTCCTTTGAAGTACACAAAGTTTCAGCCCACTAGGCTGAGAGTAATTTCAGAACCAAAGCCTGTGGTCATTGGTGTAGACTGCCAAGCCCCTGCTTTTGATAACTGCAATGGGCTCGGCAGTGACCTCCCCCCAAAATCTTCTATCATTGCCACAAGACGTTGGGTGCGCAAGCGCTGCCAACATAGCAAAGAAAGACAGACTGAAAAATTTCCAGTCATTTGTCCCTGAAACTTTTAGACAGATAAAGCATTGATTCACACTATAGCCACCCCCCAGCACAAACACACTTGTGAATATGTCCTAATGAAGGACTGCTTAAAATTTAGAAAATAGTCCCATTTACGGTGATGACTGGGATCTGTTGGAGGTATTATATCAGTTGGGTTCTTTTAAGCACCCTGTCGGAAACAGAAAAAACTTGAGGACCTGACCCCACCTACAAACAGGCCTTTGGTGTAGGAAAGGATATGGGGAGGGGTGGCTGTGGGGCCTGGTTACCCATAACATTTAATGTTTCTACACTTTGCTTCAATGTTACATCTCTAGATATTTCATTTTACACCTAGAAATTCTTCCCTGCATTCCTGTAATTCAGATTAAATTCCACTCACTAATCTGAGTTCCTTGACCCCCCCCCACCATCACCAAAATACACACACACACACACTTATAACCCTGTGTACCCTGTATGCATTTCTCTGTATTCTGGATGCTTTTCAGTAACAGTCTTCAATGTGTGTTAGGACCAAGGAGATGGTATGGTGTGAGAAAGCAACCCACTAATCAGGATAGTTCTGCCAAATGATAGTTCTGTCAAAACAGCCATTAGCAGAAGACTATGCTATTTTTATTTACTGTAATTGTGCTTATGCCATTTAATTCTCTACCCTCTTCCTGATTACACATATTGTAATATTTGAATAAGAATTAAGTTGGCGCCACACATCGTCCCTAGTGACCATCAGCTGCAATCGCTGACCTTCACTGCTCACTGAACCACACAAAGGGAAAAAAGTTATTATGTAATTACACACACACACACACACACACACACACACACACAGCGGAACCGCATTACTCACAACTCGTCTCTCGCAAAGACAGTTAATAATCACCAATCCAGCTCTGCAGTTGCCGGGCTCCTTCCATCACTGGTGAGGGGAGAGGAGCAATGCCACTTGTGGTAGCTCAAGGCAAGGACCATGTTCCACACATGCCAGTGGACACAGCTAGCCAGGCTCAGTGACCACGACTGCGACTGTGCCCCATCTTCACTCCAGTGTCCTGAGGGACTGACCACACAGAACTCATTTTAAAAGGATACTGTCAACCCCTAGAAAGAAACCCCAAAAGAATTAAAAGAAAGGACAAGGCAGAGGTACAGAGAATGGGGTGGTGGGACAAGCAGAAAATGAGCCATGAAGCGGCAGTGAAAACAGGAGAGGTGGTGGAAGAGAGATGACCCATTTAGCTGTAGAGTAGCAAGAACAAGGAGTGGGGGGACAACAGCTGTGGAGTGGCAGAGGGAGCGGAGGAGGAGAGCTGCTAGCTACAACAGCAAAAAAAAAAAAAGCAGGGAACATAACAGAGGGGACATAAACAGAAAACACAAACACAACAAAGAGATGGAGGAGCATAGTCAAAAATAACGGCAGACAAAAAAAGAAATGAGGTGGCAACACTGGTGGATTGGGCACCCCTGGTGTCACTGTTACGTTTTGGGAGAGGGGTGGTCCAGTGGGTGCTGCAAAGGAAGGCTCAGGTGAAGCCCTGTACGCTGGTCAGAAAATGAGTGGGGGTGTTTTATGACCAAGGTGGAACTTCAGGCAGCACAAGCCATGCTCTAAGGGTATTTCTATGAATGAGAGCAAGACTCAGGGTTTTGAGGCACACTAAACTTCTTTATTACATAGTCATGGGATGCACGTCATCCGTTGCAAGACAAAAGCAGAATCATAATATCATAATATCATATATAGCAAAAAATCTGCATTGAGCTTGGTAATGGATGAGACAAGGGGCACTTTTGTTACAAATAATAGATTTCTGTCAGTTAGGATTCTCCTTGTATTAGTGGTGCCCAGCAACTTAACAAGCTGGGATAAATACAACTGTTTGCAAAACTCATTTTTATGTTGATTGCACACATGCGCAAGAAACATATTGTGGCTGCTTGCTCCAGACGCAGGTTGTGGAGGTGTGGCACTGTTGTGGCCAATGCCCCCACTGCCTTTTAAGGCTTGGCCCCTATTCCCCAATGCCATGGCATGCTGCTGCTGACACTAGTTCAGCCAGTGTGCCACAATCTTGAAAAGTTTCAGCTGCTGCTGCAATCAGAGGCCACCTTGTCACTGCATTGTCATCCACTGCAATGAGGTCCTAAAATGCCTATGGTGAAACTTTTGTGATGAAAGTCCATAAAATGACTGTGTTACAAGTGTGCATTGTGCGGTTTCCATGCACCCTTGTAACTTTGCAAATTAGTAATATTTTCACTCCAGATTTTCAGCACTGGCATTTTTTCACACCTCCTTATGAACAGTACAGCTGTCATTTTTCACATCCTGGCCAAAATGTATTTTCTCGCTTCAGGCGCAGAATAGCGCAGTCGCTTTGGGAAATCAGTGTTTGGGACAGATTAGGATTGCGTGAGTGAGAGAGGGGGAGTGAGCAAGTTCAACTGAGCTCTGTCAGGACTGCTGTGGATTTCTTCGTGGGCAGAAAATGGCACCAACACAGGCAGGAGCCCAGTACAAAAGGGCAGCCTACAGCGCTTGGTGAAGCAGAATGAGCGAGTGAAGGAGGGGGAGTGAGCGAGCTCAGTGGAGCTCTGTTGGAACTGCTGCAGATTTCTTTGTGGGCAGAAAAGGGCATCAGTGCAGGCAGGGGCCCAGTACAAATGGGCAGCCTGCAGCAGTGGGAGAAACAGAATGAGCGAGTGAGAGAGGGGGAGTGAGCGAGCTCAGTGGAGCTCTAGCAGAACTGCTGCAGATTTCTTTGTGGGCAGAAAAAGGTACCAATGCAGGCAGGAGCCCAGTACAATAAGGCAGCCTGCAGCGCCGGGAGAAATGGAACAAGTGAGTGAGAGAGGGGGCGTGGGCGAACTCAACAGAGCTCTGTCGGGACTGCTGCAGATTTCTTTGTGGGCAGAAAAAGGTGCCAATGGAGGCAGAAGCCCAGTATAAAAGGGCAGCCTGCAGCACCGAGAGAAACAGAATGAGCGAGTGAGAAAGGGGGAGTGAGCAACCTCAACGGAGCTCTGTCGGGACAGCTGTGAACTTCTTTGTGGGCAGAAAAAGGTGCCAACGCAGGCAGGAGCCCAGTACAAAAGGGCAGCCTGCAGAATCAGGAGAAACAGAACCAGCAAGTGAGAGAAGGGGAGTGAGTGAGCTCAACAGAGCTGTGTCAGGACTGCTGCAGTTATCTTTCTGGGTAGAAAAAGGTGCCAATGCAGGCAGGAGCCCAGTACAAAAGGGCAGCCTGCAGCGTTGGGAGAAACAGAATGAGTGAGTGAGAAGGGGAATGAGCAACCTCAACGGAGCTGTGTCAGGACTGCTGGGGATTTCTTTGTGGGCATAAAAAGGTGCCAATGCAAGCAGGAGCCCAGTACAAAAGGGCAGCCTGCAGCGCCGGGAGAAATACAACGAGCAAGGAGAGAGGGAGTGAGCAAGCTCAATGAAGCTCTGCCGAGGGACTTTACAGTTGCCCGCCCTCCCGCCCAGGTCCTCTGTGGTCCTATATTACAGCAGGGTCTCAGGAGTTGAGACAAAGCAATGATTGGATACTTTAGGATTGCTGTAATAATACATATTTATTTGTTCTGTTTATTTCTCTAACTGAGCTGAGTAATACTTGGAGTGCGATAGGATTTCTAACTGGGCTAAGTAAAACTATATGAGAGCTGAGAACAAAAAGTATGGTAGCTGCGGGGTGAAAAACGGACAAGGAGGCTTTAGGATTGCTACACTATTACAGTATCTAATGGATGAGAAATGAGACTGAATTACCCTGGTAGGCAATGGGTCAGTAGGGAGACTAGTGTGGGAGGGACAGGAATTTGACTAAATAGGAGCCTAACAGTTGTAGTAGAGTACAGAACCTGGGAGTAAGAGCCCGTAACATAAGATGGGGGCCAAAATGGGGGAGGTCCCACATGTCAATAGGGCAGGTATGTTTGGGTGGAAGGGTGTACAGGGTGTGGGTGTGCCATGATCCTGGACTGATCTTGGAGGATGGGAGGGGTGTATGGTCTGTAGATGACTGGCTAGTTTGAGGGAGGAACTGTGGAGGTTAGGGGGGAGTGTAAGTGGCAGAGCAGATGAGTATGGTAGGCATCTTGAGGGGGGGAATAGGAGATGGCAAAGGGGGACGGAGAAAGAATAACTAGGGACTGAAACTGACCCCAGTATCAGAGGCAATAGCAGAAAAGAGAGGAGAAGGAAGGGGGTGCCCGAGGGCGGGGGGCCTCCTGATGGGGAGGAAGAGACAATGAGGAGTACTAGGTGAGAACCTGGGGAGAGAGCAGATGGCTGTGGGTAGGGAGGGACCAGGGGTGGCATGGAGGGGAACACATAGGAGGGGGGAACTGATAGGGGGAAGAGATGTAAGACTGGTATCGACTACAAATAGATTTGAATCTCTGCTATGGGACAGAGAGGGGGAGTAGGAACATACCGAAGGGGGAAGGACAAACGGGGCATGAGAGGGACAGCAACAGGTAGGGGAAGAGATAGCGAGGACAAAAGGGTAGAAGGGGGGCTAGTAAGGAAGGAGGGGGTGGTGACTGAAGGAGAGAAGGCTACAGGAAGGGAAAGGATGGGAGGGTCATCACTATTGGGGTAGAAGGGAATACAGGCTCTAAATCGACAACAGCGGGGCTAGGAGAGAGGTTGTAAATCAGCAGGGGAGGAGGGGAGGTCAACATGGGAAGGCCAGTAGGAAGAAGTCAGGCTGGGAAGGCGCTCAAGGGGGATGGGAGGAATAAGGTAGAGAAAAGGGATGAGGCGGGAGTAGGGGGTACAGATACAGAAGTCACAGAGGGTGCAGTCGGCAGGGGTAAGGGATGGAAAGAATGAATACTGAGGTGGTGGAAGGGGCATTAGAAGGGAAAGGGGGTAAGGGGCGGGGAGGTACTCATTCTGGGGGATTCTATACTGAAATGGGTGAGATGGGACAGAAAAGGGGAAAGGCACAGCCATATTTGGGTTGAAGCTGTCCCCAGGTGTACTGCAGGAGGGGCAGGGCAGGCACTGTTCAAGCATGCACCGGGGGGAGGAAGAAACCTCATTTACTGTTGCATGTGAGTACAAATGACTTGGCGGAGGACACTGAGGAAGTAGTGAGGGGGAGATTTCAGTACTTGGGCAGGCAGTGTGAGGGGGTGGAAAAGTCAGTGGCATTCTTGGAGGTACTGCCGGTACCATGTGCAAACATGGAGAGGAAGGGTAGGCTTGAGGAGTTTGAGTGGCTGAGGGATTGGTGACACATGAAACATTATGGGTTAGTGACTAACTGGGGTAGGGTCAGGGGGAATAGTGACTTGTACATGGGGGAGAGGGTACACTGGAGCAGGAAGAGGATGGGTGTATTAAAGACAGCATTGCTACTGGGCCACTGGCACTGAGGGTTGAGGCACTGGATACCACACCTCGTGCCACGCTGGCGACCCGGGTTCAGATGCAAGCCTGGCCTGCCAGAGGTTGGCAAGGGAGGGATAGGATTGAGCATCCAGAGGACTGGTGTCCTATCCTGGGGTGGGATCCAGGGACCCACCACTCTGTAGCGGCCCCTGGTGATGGCCGCGGGCACTACTACAGCAGTGTAGTAAAGGGTGGCGGACTGTGGCGGATGTTGGCACGCTGTCCCTATGTGTTATTGCATGGTCGCACTCTGCAAAAGGGAGAAAAGTTGAAAATGTGCTACGGTCAGGCAGCATGAGCTTCTGACCCCCCCCCCGCCTGCCCCAAATGGCACCTTCTCAACCGGATCCTGCTTCGATGGGTCGACCTGGGAATCTCCTTACCACCCCACCATGGGGGTAATCTGTGGAGGAGCAGGTCGGCCTGATGTCGAGGGCAGGTTAGGGGGTCGGCCGAAATGGCCAAGCCGACTGTAGCCCAGTGAGAAAATATGTAAAAAAAAAAGGGCAGGATTAGAAGGTGTATCTCTACTAAGATGGATTTAAACAAATGGCGTGGGGTAGGGTGGCCAAAAGACTGAAGTTGGTAGAAAGGTCTGGACAGGGGAGCCTGATGAGCTCACCGCCCTAGATATAGGTAAAGACAGAGGTGTAGTAACCCTGAAAGGGGGTGGGCAGAGTGGTCTGAGTGTAATACAGAAGGCACCACCACCCAGTAAGAATAAGGAAGAGAAAGGCTGTGGACTACTGGGAGCATGGAAATAGGCCAAGGAGGAGAAGAGTGAGGAGAAGGAGAGGTACAGGTGGAAGGTAGTCTGACTACATGCATATAGAACTGGTTACAGGGAAGAGTGCAGGGGGTGGTGGTGGTGGGGTAGCTCTCGGCACTCACAGCAGTGACAAGCAGGGTGCCACAGGGTTCAGTGCTTGGCCCAATGCTATTTGGGCTCTTTATCTCCGATATAGCACACAGAGTGGGGAGCAGGGTTAGTCTGTTCGCACATTATACTAAATCAAAAGCAAATAGTTATAGTAGCAGAGACCCCCCCCCCACACACACACACATATACACTCCCTGAAAAGCTGCTTAAAAACCAGCAATTCATTCAAATCAGTTCCATTTTCTTACTTACTTGGGGTTCAATGCCAACAAGTGTAAAATCATGTACCTAGTTCATGGGAACCCCGATGCTGGGTATAGGATGGGGGAGGTACTGATACTCACTAGACATGAAAAGGTTCTTGAGGTTATTATATCAGAGGACCTCAAGATGGCAGTACAGTGTGACAAGGCAATGGGCAGGGCAAATTGTATTCTGGGATGCATAAGGAGTGGCATCTCCAGCAGGAGGAGGAGGAGGGATGTTGTGCTACCATTGTATCACTCCCTGGTATACCCCCAGCTGGAGTACTGTGTCCAGTTTTAGAGTCCACACTTCAGAAAGGACATAAGGTGGAGGTTTTTCAGAGGAGGGCAACTAAAATGGTTCAGAATTTTCACAGGAATCCCTACAAGGACAGGCTGAAGAATCTCAACATGTACACTCTGGAAGAGAGGAGGCGAGAGGTGACATGATCAAGACCTACAAAAGTACCTCCACGGGTAAAGAGGTACAGTTGGGGAGTTTCTTTCAAATAAGGATGAGCACCCAAACCAAGGGACATACAATGAAGCTGGGGGGGGGGCATTCAGGATAGATGTGAAGAAACATTTCTTTACTGAAAGAGTGGTAGACGGCTTGAACAGACTGCCAGGAGAAGTGGTGGAAGCTAAAATGGTAGGGGGCATGAAGCATGCATGGGATGAACATAGGGGTATATTAGAAAAAGGGGAAGAAGGGGGCCAACAGAGATCAATAGGGCTATGGAAGTGGAGTAGGTTCAAGTTCATTGCAGGAAAAATCCATTAAGCAAGCTCATTCACAAGGAGGTCCTAATGGTCACAGGCAGGATAAGACATGCAGTAACATATACAGGCAGGAGTTACAAGTAGGTAGAGAACATTTGGGCAGACTGGGTGGGCTGAGTGGTCCTTTTCTGCTGACAAATTCTATGTTTCTATGGCATCATGTGTTAATTCAGGTGCAGTGTTTATTTAAAGTTGGGCCTACCATACATCCAGATGTAAGGTACAGTAAATTACCGAATTAGATGCAGCCCACTTACAGTACAATAAACAGAACCGCAGTGCTTCAAGAAGCCTTTACTCTTCATAAGGCTGCTTAAAGAGCTGGGGTTCTATTTGCAGTGTCCACACCAGTACGCTGATCTTAAAATCGACGGTGCATCTGAATGAGTACTTGATTCTTCCTCACTCCATTTCTTCCCCACTTTGAAAACTGCTTGTCCTGAGTTAGTTTTGGGTTGGCAGTGCCTCGCCTGTGTTGGAAGATGACCAATAAGTGGCACTGAAAGATGTCAGACTTCACAGACTGTGAAGGCAGCTGCTCATGGACAGACATAAGGCAATTCTACTGGGGGGTAGGAGGAAGTAAGCTGTTGTTTAACTAGAATCTCCAACTTATCCATCAGGTAGGGAAATGGGCAGACTAGGTGGGCCAAACGGTCCTTATCTGCCTTCAAATTCTATGTTTCTCACCCTCCATCTTGGCAAGAAGAAAGCTGCAGCTGTGGCCACTGATGAATGTTTGAGTGTGGGGATGGGGGGACCAAAGGGGACAGACCTAAAGAGATAAAATCATAATAAAAATTGTGAGACCTTCACTAGCTTTCCAAAATGCTTACCAGTAAAAGAACACTCTATGAAGTTTTTCAAATGGCAGCACAAGCTGGTGAGCGCTCTATCTGCTATCTGACGCCAGGCATCAGCCATCATAAAATTGCCTAAAGAAGGCAGTGTGGTCACGTGGTTACTGAAATACTGGAGATTACAGATTTATAAGAACAAAAGAATGTCACACATAAGCTGGCACATATGACAATAGCAACTGTCTCCTGCTTCTCAGTAGTTATATTTATACCCTTGAGGTACTTGAATGTTTCTATCATATCCCCTCTTTCCCTCCTCTCTTACACTGAGTACATATTGAGGTCCCTTAATTTCTCCTCATAAGTCTTGTGTTACAAGCTCTGTACCATCTAATTCACCCTTCTCTGGACCATCTCCAGCCTCTTAATATCCTTTCGAAGGTTTGCCCTCCAGAACTGCACACAGTACTCCATGTGATGCCTGACCATGGTTTTATATAATGGCATCACTACCTCCCTCCTTATGCTGGTGACCCCCCTGCCTGTGCACCCCAGCATGTCACTGGCCCTCCCAGCTGCCTTACCACTTTGACATTTTCAGGTAATCTGAAATAAGACCCCCAGGTCCCTTTCTTTCTTTGTGACTGTCAGCAACCGCCCCCCCCCCCATCCTGTACCTTTCCCCAGGGTTTCTGTGTCCCAGATGCATAATTTTGCATTTTTGAATTAAACTTCAGTTGCCAGTCCTCAGACCATTTCTCAACCTTCCCCAGGTCCCTCCTCATTTTCTCCACCCCCCTCTGGGGTATCCACTGTGTTACAGATCTTGATGTAACCTGCAAACAGGCAGACCTTTCCCTTCAGCCCTTCTGCAATGTCACTAATGAAGACATTGAACAGGACTGGCCCCACGACCAATCCCTGCGGCACCCCACTGGTCACCCCCTCTCCCCAGACTGCACCCCATTTACCACCACTCTCTGCCTCCTGTCTCTTACCCAGTTTTTAACCCACTTTAACACCCTTTCCCCCATGCCCAGCCTACTCAGCTAGTTTATCAGCCTCCTATGTGGGACAGTGTCAAAAGGCTTTGCTTACATCAAGGTAAGCATTGTCCACTGCCCCACCCTGATTTGCTTCCTTTGTCACCCAGTCAAAGAGATCAAACAGATTTGTCTGACGTGACCTTCCCACTGTGAGTCCATGTTGCCTACAGTCCTGGCCTCCGATGGCTTCTAGATGCCCCACTACCCTTTCTTTAACCAATGTCTCCATGATCTTCTCCACTACTGAAGTGAGGCTGACCGACCTATAGTTCCCCGCCTCCTCCCTACTGCTGGATTTCTATACAGGGACCACATGTGCTCTCCTCCAATTCTCTGGTACCACCCCTGTGTTGAATGACTCACTGAACATGGCTGCCAGAGGAACTGCTATTTCCCTCCACAGTTCTTTTAATATCCTTGGGTGTATGCCATCTGGTCCACCCGCTTTGTCCACATTAATTTACTCACCTACTGCAGGATTCTTCTGCCTGTGAATGGACTATTGTCTACCTCTTCATGCCTTTGCAACTGCTGTGGCCCTTGCCCCTCCCCCTCTTCTGTGAATAGACAGAAAGACATAGTGGATGTCTTGGTGGGTGGGGGGGCACATGAGAGTTCTTAGGCATGGTACTTTCACTTCCAAATACCTAAACAGCACATATAAGCAATCAACATTCGGCATTGACAAATGCTTGTTTTCTACATGTTTTTCTTTTTATGGCACAATACATTTAATATGGTTCCTGTAATGCCAGCAATGGGAGGTAAATGGAGTTGCACTATGGAGGGGAGAGCACTGTATCACCAGTGAATATAGGAATGTCCAAATTGGAAACTGAGACTATATTGAACCACCAAGGATGCAGGGATGTCTGTGGTTGGGATTCTGCATATACCATACTTGCATATGATCAGAGCTGTATTCCCAGCACTACCAACACAGTGCAAAATGTCATCTGTGCCAAGATGTGACATGCTACACACACCGATGTATTTATGGTGTAGGGCAAGCCAGAATCCCTAGAGCCAAAGGTGTCTATATGATTGACTGACAAGCAAATTCAATCTTGTTGCCTAATTGGTGAAAAAGCCACAGCTGCCAGCCCAGTAGATGAGCCACAGCAAAAGAACAGCAAATAATATACTCAAACTGCATCATTGCAGTGTAGCATCCGGAAGGAAAACTAGGACTGTTGTTTTCATTTTTTTCCAAGTGCAGATTTCATACCATTTGTGCCAAGACAAGAAATACATACACCCATATGTTTATAGTGCAGGGCAAGCCAGAATCCCTAGCTAATGGTGTCTCTATTGATGGTCAACAAACTCCTTGAGCCATATGGTCAAGTAAGCGGCCAGATTTGAGCCACAACAAAAGAGAACCACAAACTATATCCCATCATTGCAGTGTAGCAACCATAAAGACCATCCTGGTTTTTACTTTTTTTGAGCCAGTAGTGAAAATAATTAGCTGCCTCCATGCTGCAGCAGCCCAAAAAACGAAAAAGTGGCTAACCGGCAAAACTGAATTACTGCATCAGTGGTGGTCACTGTGTAATAGGATGGAAAAGCCACTTTAAGCTGTCCTCAACTATTTACCGACCTTTAACTTGTATTAATTTTCAGCACCCAGGGTACGGATTCATTCTGACAGATCGGAGACCAATCAGCCGAGAGAGAGGTGCAATCACGGACATGAACACTTTTTCATTTAACTTCAATTGGACATCAGCCAAGCACACAATCTCAGAATGGCAGCAAGAAAGGTGGCAAAGCCCAGCAGTGCACTGCATCTTCTGAGCATGCAGGAGCTGATGCTAGTCCATCCCTGGAACTGCCCAGAGTGCCCCCATGACTTCAGGTTAAGAGTGCCCTGGTGGGAGACAGTATTAACATTTTTACAAATAAAAAAAAAAGGCAGAACTATACCAGTCTTGCAGGGGGTACATCCGAACCCTCCCCCCAGCATACAGGCCTGAGGCCAACCAGGTGGAGGTGACAGTTACAATGGGGGCCAGCAATAGACATCGATAGACGGTTCTCTTTTTCACAGACTGATAGTCTCCTGACCTTGAAAGCCACTCAGCTGTTTGCTGACCAACTTCATGTAAATCAAAGAACTGAAGCCCTCTCTGATTGGAGCGCTTCGGTCCTTTGACGTACACAAGGTTTAAGCCAACCAGGCTGAGTGTGATGTCAGGATCACAGCCCCTGGTCATTGGCATAGACTGCCAAGCCCCTGCTTTTGTGAACTGCAATGGGCTCAGCAGTGACACCCCCCCAGAATCTCCTATCATTGCCGCAAAACGTTGGATGCGCAAGCAGAGACAACATAAAAAGGGCTCCTTTATTCAGTTGTTCTGGGATTATATATCCAGAATCTTGTGAGAGCCAGGGTTTATGGTTCTTTCACATGAAAGCACTGTATGCTCCCCTTTTAGGTAAATGCAGTACAGATATGCCATTAGTGATGTTTGCATTCTTTCAGTTTATTTTATGGCAAACATGGTGTCAGGTATCCATAAGGCAAACATGACTATGTTCACAGGAAGTGGCACAACATTTGATAGCAGATTTAAAGGGATACATTCATGCCCAGTGGACATCAAAGTTTGAAAGTCCATTAAAAGCTCTTTCACATGAGGTGTTGGGTTCATCTGCAGCTGGAAGCACTCCAAAGATATTGATGACTGAGTCTGTTTAGTATTAATCCTACACTGCAGCCATTTTAGAATGTTGTAATGTCAATGAGGAACAAGCTGTGCCAAAGTACATTGAGTAAAGCACAGCTGGTTCATCAGTGACATCACAATGTTCTGAAAATGGCTGCAATGTGGTATTAATATTGACCACACTCAAGTCATCTATATCTCTAGACTGCTTCCAGCTATAAATAAGCCCAATACCTCAATTGAAAGAGCTATTCATGGGCTTTCAAACTATGTCAAGCACTGTACATGACTAATTCCCTTTAAAAAACATGTGTCATAAAGGAGAAAATCTTGGAGGCACATGGATTTAGAGTATTATGGAGGAATGTTCATTTAACAATTGACGTGGGATACTTTTTCTTTTTGCTTTACAGTCCTGTGAGTGAGATGAATTGGTCAGTCTATATCATTACATATAGAATAACTGATAGAAAAGTGTTGTAAACAAGGGAATAATGCTATTGTGGAGGCTGAAGAGCACATAAAGCAAAAGCCCAAAAGGTAAGTGCCTGTATCAGCTTTTCAGCCCCCCAGATGGTATTATTTTCCTAGCATTGTGCACAGCATTTTTTTTTATTGTTTGTTTTATATAACACGTTAGGATAGCCAACAACTACTTGATTTTGCAACTTTTTAAAAGCCTGTGATATGGATTCAGAAGTATTACAATGCAGAGTAATATATTTTTTTCAATGGGGAAAACGGCTTAACCATGTATGTTTTATATGTATCTAAATGAAGAAAGTCCATATGCATTACTTCTTTTTTTTATTCAACATGTTTTATTAGTTTTCAGCAAAATCATACATATATACTAAGATAAAAAACAGCTATTTAGCAAGTAATACATAAGGAAGCCAATAATAAAATAATAAAAAGGAAAAACAAAAAATAAATAATAATACACAACATTTAACAGGACCCCCACCCCTTCCCCTCCCTACCCTGCGTGTCATGAAACAAATGCCTAATGATCCATTCAGGGGACCATAGAGACAATAATGCCATGAGGGCTCCCATAAGTGTCAGTGAGGCCTCCAGCCTATGCCGCATACTGGCAATATGCTTTTTAATTGAATAGCTGTTAGGGTTTCCAGTACCTCCAGAACTGAGGGCTTTCTAATGCCTAAGAATGATTAATTTAGCAGTGGTGGCAAGTAAGGCGAGGTGGGCCTTCCTAATCCCAGTGGAAACAGATTTAATAAGCATGATTCAGGGGTAAAAAGGGAATCTAGGCCTAAAATAGGATCAAGAGTCCCCCTAATGGCACTCCAGAGTTTCTGGATTTCTGGGCATTCCTATAACATATGGTAAAGGAATCCTGACTCTTTCCCACATCTGTGGCATAGTGAGGATAATCGTAGTCCCATAGCATGCAATCTGGCTGGGGTATAATACAAATTGTGCATTAAACTGAATTGGATCAGCCACAGTCTATCCTGCTTGATAAATTTATAAGTGGATTTTCAGATTTTACCCCAGAAATCTGGGTTGCCCGGAAGGGATAGCACCTGTGTCCAATAGAAGCAGACCCAAGAAGGCAAGGTAGGATCTAAGTTTTGCAGAAGTTTATATAACCCAGATATGGCATGCGGTTGCTTCGCCACTTTGAAAACTTCAGGTAAATCTTTTTGTGGGAGAGGAGCCCAGGGTTTGAGTCCTAAGAATGCAACAATTGCATTTTTCAATTGCCAATATTTGAACAAGTCAACACTGTTTAATTGAAATTGCCTCTGTAGGGAAGAAAATGATACTATAGAGTCTCGATTATAGAAGTCTCTTAAAAAACAATATTGAAGCCAGGGGCAAAAAAGGGGTGGAATTATGCGCTTGTCTACAAGGAAGTGAGGATTGTTAAAAAGGGGTTGGCTTGCCAACTGGTGCCAGTTAATGGAAAAATGTGTCTGTATCTGATGAAGTGCCCGAAGGGACCAATCTATGGGAGTTTGGAAGACAGGAGGGATGCTGGTAAACTAAAGCATTCAGAGAACAGCGAGTATGTTGCACTAAAGCTTGCTCAATTTTGACCCATGCAGGGATATAGGAGGTGGCCTGCTGCGGGAAGGGATCTTCCATCCACCTGGCCAGTTTACTGATGTGTTGGGCCCCATAATCGCAAACAGAAAGGAGAGCCAACCCACCCCCGCCCGCAGTTTGGGAGGAGTGAGCTTAGTGTAGCTCCTACGGGCTCATCTATTTTTCCATATAAACTGACTAAACATTCTATTTAATTTGGTAAACCATGACTTACGGAGAAATATTCTCAGCATACCCATGGGGTATAGGATACGTGGGAGCCCATTCATTTTAAGTGTACTCATACAACCCCAGAGGGACATTGGTAGCTCGCTCCATCTGTCCAAGTCTAATTTAAGTGTGGAGATCAGTTTGGTGAGATTTTCTTTCACCAGAGAAGACACGTCTCTAGTACTCTTAATCCCTAAATATGTCAGAGTATGGGGCATCCATGTCAAACCCAGATCCAAAAGCTCAACACGAGTAAGACGGTGGTTGAGGGGGAAAATTTGGGATTTAGAGAGGTTGAGCTTGTAAAAGGAGACGTTGGAAAATAGGGTCAGTTCCTCCAGTAAAACTGGTATGGTGGAGCCGCAGTTTTCTAGATGAAACAAAAGATCGTCAACATAGGCCAACAGGAGGTATCTTTTGCCTGCAAGTTGAATGCTCGTCAGGCCCTCAGAGTTAACCAATCTACGAATTAAAGGTTCTAAGTAGAAGTTAAAAAGAAGTGGGGAAAGTGGACAGCCTTGGTGGGTTCCCCGTTGCAAAGGAAATGGATCTGAAAGATGCCCGTTGTACTACACGCTGGCTGTAGGGTCAGAGTACAGTATCTGGATCCATTTAATGAAATCATTGGGAATTCCAAACTTACTAAGGGAGGCAAATAAAAATCCCAGGAGACCCTGTCAAAAGCTTTCTCGGTGTCGAGGGAAACCAGAGCAGAAGGTACCTCAGACTCCCTCGACACAAAAATGAGATACAGAAGCTTCCTCAGATGGTCTCCTGAGGAATGATCTGACATAAAAACCTACCTGGTCATACCCAATAACTTCCCCCATGAGCGGAGCAAGGCGGGTGGCCATGATCTTCACCAATATTTTAACGTCTGAGTTAAGGAGGAAGATTCGGCGATAATTACCTGGATGTAGAGGATCCTTATCTGGTTTGGGAATCAAGGTTATCAGTGCCTCAAGAAAGGATTGATCACTCAATCCTTTTTCAAACCAGAAATTGTGAACTTCCACAGCAAAGTTTATACAAGTTGTTTGGGAGGCTGTCTGGCCCAGCGGCTTTGTCAGTAGGTAAGAGCTTAATAGCATGCTCAGTCTCAGACAGAGTAATTGGGGCTCCCAAACTAAGGACCCCCCGACCAGAACGTTTGGGCAGGGTTACCGAGTTTAAATAATCAACTATAGTGAAACAATTGGGATTTAGGGGGACTTCAATCACGTAGAGTGCTTTGAAGTATTTACTGAAAATTTCTACAATCTCCCATGGATTGGAGGTGATATCCTCACCAGGAGATGGGCGCAGACTGGGTACAAACCTGGACACCTCAGCTTGCCTAAGCCTAAGGGCTAGGAGTTTCCTAGCCCTTTCTCCAGACTCAAGGTATTGTAACTTAGTCCGCCGCAGGGAGAGCTCTGCTTTCTGAGCCATCATATCTGCATATTGAGACTGGAAGAGGTGGAGCTTGGCCCAGTCAGATTCTGGGGACAATCTATGCAGTGAGTGTTCTAAATGCCTTATATTGTCCAGGAGAGAATTCAACTGAGCTGTGCTCTGCCTTGCATGTGTAGATGATAGGCGGATAAAGTCGCCCCAAAGCACACATTTAAGCGTGGCCCAGACAAGATCCACCTTTTCTACAGAGCCTTTGTTAATCTCTAGGAAAGTGGAAATAAAGCTCTGAAGGTGTTCAACAAGGGAGGGCTTATGCAGTAACCTAGTATTAAGGCGCCAAAGACTATCTCTCCTAAAACCCGTCCCAAGGAGAATGGAAACACTAACTGTGGAATGGTCAGAAAGGACCTTGGGGTGAATATCCATGCCCACAACCCCAGGAAGGAGAGCATTACTAAGTAAAAAAAAATCAATATGGGACAAGGTTTTATGTGGAGGAGAGAAAAATGTATATTGGCGGTCCGTAGTGTGAAGAGTGCGCCATAAATCAAGTGTCCCTGTGCCTGCCATAAGGTCTCTGAGGGATCTTTGGGCTGGAGAGAGACCCACTTTCTTACTATCTGAGTGGTCAAGAGTGTTTTGAAGCACTATGTTCCAGTCGCCTCCTATTATGGTAAGTTTGGGGGGATCGGTTACTATTACTAAGTCGAGGGAAAATTGCTGAGATTGTAAATTTGGGCCATAAACAGATCCCAACACTATAGGGTAAGATTCCAAGGTGCCCTGTAGGATAATATATCTTCCTTGTGGGTCCCAATGTTCTTGCTGCATAACAAATGGGACTGTACTGGCAACTAAAATCGCTGTGCCCCCCTTCTAGAGGTAGATCCAGCACCAAAGGCCTGGCCTACCCAGAGCCTCCGCAGCAATAGGATATCTTCCCATTTAAGATGTGTCACCTGGAGACAGGTGAAATGCGCTTTCAGGTTTCAGAGATGCCTTAAAATAGTGAATCGTTTGCGACTATCTTGGGCCCCTTTAATATTCCAGCTTAAAAAGTTATAGTGACTCCCCATTGTGCAAAAAGGACAATATACCTCGAAAATAAACAGAGGGCCACAGTCAACAATGTTTTAATACAGGCCTGATTAGGTAGGAAGTAAAGATCCCAACCCACTGACACATCAAGATAACCCACCCCAACTCCCCTTCCTCCCCTCCCCCCGTTACACATATTAACCAAGTCATTGCATCCCCACAAGTAAAAAAAGTTTCAACAACACAAAATGTAGAACAACCCTTGGACTCTAGGAGCCCCATAAATCCACCCCAGCCCAACTGACTGAACATCCATGCATCCTGGGATGTGATTCACTACACAGCCCAGAGTGCATGCCCCACCCCACCCCACCCACCCCTGCCCAAAACTAGCAAGTATCAGCCCTCTGGTCCCATTATAAGAGAAATGGAAGGAACCCAGTGTGGGAGGACTACCAGCCTAGATTGCCCCAGGACACCAGCGAGGGAAGGGGTTAATATCCCAAGGCAGTCAGGTTGATAGGTGGTATTTAATAATATTTGTAACATGGCATAAAAAAGAAAAACAAAATGAAGCACTCAGATAGGTGTAAACACACCATGTGGTACAGTAGATACCATGGTCTAATACCATAGTAGATCATGGTTTGTATTGTAATACCTTGGCAATCCACTACAGACAAGAAGCAGTATACAAGTAAAAGAAATATGCAAATAGCTTGTACTGTGTAGTTGTCCCAAATTGTATTTACTAAGAATTTTCCTGGCACTGGATTTTTAACTTTTTCAAGACTGTTCTATATTGTAACTACAATAGAAGTTCATGAGTTACTAAAGATTGTACATTTAAACTCCACATATACTGTTAATTATGCTGCAGCAATATTTCTGTAGAAGTGAACAGTTACATACTGTTACCATCCCCTCTGATCTACTGCTTTCTAAGCAACTGTGGGTGCAATGCATTGTGGATGACTGAATAACATTATCTGGCCTGGCCTTTTCTTGGTGAATACACAGTGGTAAAGATAAGCATGCAGCTTCTATAACCGAAAGCAAAAATAACAGACACTGAGATAAACAAAGCAAAATTAAAGAGAGAGGATACTTATGTGGGTGAAAAGAAAAATAAATTGAGAGAAACAAAAAGAAATCAAAGAAACAGACTAACAGTAGTAGTCAAAACAAGTATTTGAAAGATGAAAGCAGTAAACGTTACGTTGTTCTATGTCCTGCTGAGTTAGGTAGTTTAGAGGGAAAAAAAGTGAAAATAATATTCCGCAAAATAGTAGTTGTTCAATAAAGTGTTTTTCAGATTGGCTTAGTTCAGTACATTTGGAGAAAAGGTGCTTGTGCTACTAGGATTGTGTGACAGCCACCTATTGGTCTGCAAAGGAACTGGAGAAAGAAAACTAAAACGTACCATAGCACACTTCCATCATGCAGTGTAGACCATATCTTCTAATACATAGAGAGGAAAATCAAAGCACCTAGAATAGAAAGTGAATTGCAAGGTTTTGAAAAGTTGTAAAATATGTTTTGATGTTAGAAAGCTTAAAGCTTGTAATGAAAGTTATTTTAACAAAAGTGAAATAGTAGCCACGATATTTCCAATAGGTGTGTTCCAATTGTTTTCAAGTATATGTGCATCATGTTTAACAACTCAATTTATAGTATTCTGAAAGTGAATCAGTGTGATTGTACTCATTTATTCAAAGTCCATTAGTCATACACTCATTGCCATGTTCCAAGCAGATTAAGGCTCTTGAAAGGATGGGTCTACAGTGGAATTAATCCATGGTTGATTGGTTGGACCCACTCGGCCTTCGGCCTCGTGGTCCAACCCCCCCCCAACCATGGATTAATACCACAGTAGACCTATGCTTTCTCGTGGCTTAATCCTTACATAATCCTCTGGGAAAGATCCAGGGACCAGGTTATAGAAACCCCCTCTTTCCTACATAAACAATTCTACATTAACATTGTAGATTTTAACCAAGCTTATTATTTTAATAAGAAATGTACTTAATCTTTGTCCACATAATTATAATAATAGGATAGAATTCAGTGTTGTCCCTGCATAAATGCATACATTGCATAAGTATAGGACATTAGTACAAAACGAAAATATGTAGGGAGAAAGGCCATTGAACATCAAAAGCACAGCCTGAATTAATGTCCTCAAGCAACCACTAGGTGGAGTCCAAACATTACCCAAGTATTAAAGCAGTTAGCTTGAAACTCTTTTGGTGGCCTTACACATTTAATACGATCCGAACTGAAGATTGAACCTTAACATTAGCATTACGTACAAAGTCAAGCAGAAACCCTCAAAACAATACTAGCCAGAAGGGAGTTCATAGTCTCTCTAACTTCAAATACTGTAGAACTATTAATGATCGCTGTAAAATAAATATCGTTATAAACGCGCTGTCCCTTTAAGCGTGACATTAATTTTACAGCGGTCATTAATTCCTTTTTTCAGGAGACCACGTGGTACTGTTTCCAGGGAAACGGCGATTGCAAAAGTCGGCATCCACAACACAGACATAGTGAGACAGGGTTTCATTCTCTCGAGCGATTTATTTATTTTTTGGTTTTTCACATGCAACATGCAGTGATTACTAGTATAGTAGAATACTACAGTTGATAGGTTTTATTTTCTCGGCGACGATGTCGAGACTCCAACTTTCCTACGCTCTCCTTGTCTTCACTTTCAACTCGGTGAGTAATCTGCCATTCACTCTGAAAAATGAAGGATGGTATTCATTTAACTGACAGACAGACAACAACAAGGATAGCAGAATACTGTAAGTAGAGTTACCAGTACCATCCAAACAGTGACTGTGTGCTTCCAGTATCCCTGCTTTGCAAAACCCCAATACACAGTCATCCTTACAGATAGAAAGCTTTGCTATGCTTGTCACAAGCCATTGTGCATGTCGTGCTTTCAGTAACGCCGATTTCAGATCAACTTTAACAGAGCTGCTGTCCTCCACTTTTGACTGATCTGAAATCTGCTCAGCATACCACTCTGTGAATTCCATCTTAAGTAGATCCTTAAAGATCTTGTTGATGGAAATGTCCAGTGGCTGCAGCATGTCTGTGCAGGATGCCGGAACAAAGATGGGAATAATGTTATGCTTCTCAAAGTTCTCAATAACTTCAGGTGTTGTATGGCCTCAGAATAAATCCAGTATAAGGATAGCTCACTGCTCATCTGGCAGATCATTTGTACTTTACTGTTGTTAATGTATGGAACAAGTACAGTGTTGGTGTATTCGATGGTGATAAGTGAGTTAGCCCAGTGGTTCTCACTATGGGAGATCAGCCAGTCAGCGGGGAATTTAAACTTTGGATGGCACTGTGATGTTTTACCATGATAGATGACTTGTGGGGGGAGGTAATGCCCAGACAAGGAATAGCATGACACCATGGTCACCTGCCTTTTGTCACCCAGACCAGCCACCTCAATTTGTTTTTTTCCTATGCTATCCATTGTCCACTGAGAGCATGGAAGTAAATTTACTCCTGTTTCATCCAGGTTAAGGACCAACTCCGGAGGCACTAGCTCCTGCTTAGCAGCTGTAGCAATATGGTACAAAAACTGTGCTTTCAGCTCCGGAAAATCATCAGGAGTCTTTCTAGCAGCTTTAGTACCCTTTCTCTTACTGAATCCCATACGATTCAGGAATAGCCATGACCACTGTCGAGAGGAAAGGGTTCCACCGTTTTCTGCCAATATTTGAGGGTGGGTTGTTTTAACAATGCCTGTGGCTATAGCTGCAAGAACAGAACCATTGACAACAGCACCCTCAGCTCGTAAAGCTTTAATGACAGCTTGCAATTCGCTCTCAATATCTTCCATTAGGAGAGGTGGCCTGCCCCTTGGTTTAACAGGAAGACTTTTTTCAATCTCTTGTGGGTCAGGATTAAGTTTTAACTTGTCCATGTAATCTCGTTTGAAAGTGCGGACTGTACTTTCATTAATTTTTGAGTGGTACTTTGATTCATAAAATCGGGTTGCATTCATTACGCCGTGTTGAACGGCATACTGTCCAATCTCAAACCTGACCTCTGGTGAATAGACTGCACGGAAAAGCTTCATTTTTTTACTTGGAGGAGATGCAGAAGCAACCTCGAGTGCAACATTTTCAGCCATCAATTTAGATACACCTGCAGTGACACTAAGTAGCTCGGTGTCAATATCGGTAGCTTGAAGGGCAGAAAAATCCTGTTTTGCTGTTTTTTGTGGTGTTTTCAGCCATTTAACGAGTGACATCGTTGCAGATAATAATTCAGTTGCAGATACAGCAGATGCTATTAGAGGACTGGAATGGTACTGCATTTGTAGATGGCATTCCATGACAGCCTACATGACAGCCAGTAGCAGTGCGCAATATTTAATTTGCGCAATCGCAGAATCAAATGCAGGTGCACGATAAAAACTTTGCTTGATCATTAATAGTTCTACAGTAACTAGGTAAGGTATTCCTACCATTCCGAGCACTGGAAAAGAAAAGGAGATGATTCTGGTCTACGTAGGTCAGCAGGTATTTTAACTGTGAGCCATAGGGTGACCTCCTGGCTTTCCTCCGATTTCAGTGGGTAAATGGAAAGAAACAGCAAACCGCTCACATATACCATGGGTGCAAGGATCCCTCGCGGGATTTCGATCATCACTTAAAGAGGTCTGGGAGCATGGTTTTGATGACTGCTCTTGCCTGGTCAACTGAGTCAAAAGCATGCCACTGATCTTTTAAGTAGACCTGTAGGAGGGCCAGATATTTAACTTTAAACTTGATACCGGCAGCAATAATTTTATTAATAACTGGGTATAGTGTGGTTCTCTTCTGACATACTGTATAAGGCAAATTCTGGGTAATGCGGATATACCTCCCCTCCCATTGGAGTTCTTTAAAATTTTTAATTACTCCCATAATGTGTTGCTTATTGAGAAAATTTAACAGTCGGAAAATGAGAGGTCATGGGGGGGAGACCTGCGGCGGAATCGGGCAGAGACCTCGATGGGCCCGATCTATTGCATATGTGGGTCTGTTAGGGGAAGGGCCTGCAATTTTTTTCACAAAGCTTTTGCATGAAAAGTATGGCATCCCGACCCTCTTCCCTCTCGGGCAGTCCCAGGATAACCAAATTATTTCTTCTGGATCATCCTTCTAGGTCCTCCATTTTTTCTTCAATTTTCTTTACCCTGTGATGTAGGGCACTTATCTCGGGGTCGGTCTTGGTGCTCAAGTCATCAAAAGATGAAATTCTGGCCTCGTTGTCTCCAGTGCGGATAACGAGTTGTTCCACTGTGGATGTAATGCTGTGGAGATCCGAGGATAGCGTGGTTAGGATTTTTTTAATTGAGTCCAGTCCCTCTTGGAATTTTCCCTCTGTCAGTACGGTCTGGGCACCGGGTGAAGAGGCTGCGGTACTTGGCTGGGGTTTCGCCCACTTGGCCTGCTTGTCCCTCATTGGGTGGGGTTGGCGGTGTGTGCAGTGGCTGTGAAGCTTTCACTTCTGCCTCCATTCGATGCAGTCGCCACAAGGTAGCTAACTTCCCAACAAAATAAGGGCAAGACATTGGTTGAAACACAGAATCAGGCAAATAAAGTAATAAAGAAATAATACAGTTTAGGCAGAGGTGTGGGAGCTCACTCAGGGCACGTCTTTACTCCTAGGCTGCCATCACGTCCATATGCATTACTTCTTGTAGAAATGGGAAGTAATCCTGCAACTGTACAAGGCCATGATAAGGCCTCACTTGGAGTACTGAGTGCAGTTATGGGCTCCCCAATAGGAAAAGGACATTGAAGCAGTGGAGAGAGTAGAATGCAAGACCCCCAACGTGATCAGGGGTATGAAAGTTAAAAGTTAAAATGAGAGGTTGGTGGCCCTTAACATGTTCACGTTGGAGACAAGGAGGCTGAGCGTGGATGTGATCTCACTCTTCCACATTCTCAGGGGTATTCACAAGATTGGACAAAATGGAAAATTGTTTGTGTTCCATCTGGACATGGGGAAATGCTCTGAAGTTCAACAGCGGAACATTTAAGGGTAACATTAGGATAAAATTTTTCTCCCAAAGAGCAGTGGGCCTATTAAACAGTTTACCAATGGAAACAGTGGCTATGAAGACTAGACAGGCCACCAAGGTAAGCAGTGACAAATTTCTGGTAACCAAAGATATTTCAGGGTACCCTAGTAGTACAGAGGGTGGGGAATTCGGACAAAGTACAATACTGACACAGCTAAGTTTGGATAGAGTACTTTAAGGTTAATTTAACACTAAGGCTGCCTAGAATGATCTTTCAAACCATAAGGAACACAATACTACAAATACAGTACAAGGTTTCAGGGACTTTTCTCCTAACATTTCATTTTCCTACTTTTTATGTTTGTGCTTAAACTGTAACTGATGAATTGATGTAGGTTTTGAAACTAATTTCCTTACTTTCTGAAATCAATGCATAACAACTGACACCTACAGCTATGAAAAGTGCCATAGGGTTGCTAACATCGACTAAAAAACAACCAAAGCAGACAGATGGGACACTGGTTTAATGTCTTATCTGAAAGATGATCATGATCCCAAAGAAGCAAACTAGCATGGTAAAGCAGTGAAAATCACAAGAGAGTACTGTTGAAGAGAGTTACCACTTCAGTGTCCAAACTCACTGCACTCCTAAGATACCAAGCTGCCCGCCATGTTGGTGGCCAGATTTGTTTGTCCCTGCCACTCCTGCAGATGGAACAAGAATGTCAATTGTGGCAGAAGCCTATTTTCTGTTCTTGCCACTGTGCAGAGGTGGAGGACCAAGGAGGCCCCCATAGCCGCAAGGGGTTTGACATTCTCCACCTACCTTGTCGGGTCACACCTGTAAATGGATTCAATGTCCAGTGTGCCTACCCTTTAAGCATAATAAACAAACAAACACACTACTCCCTGCTGGAGCACCATGTTGGCTACATGTTGTTGAGTCTCCGGCTTCCACCTCACTGACCCAGATGGAACATCAACATGTTTAAAAAACAGAAAGTGAAAAAAGCATTTTTTTCAAAATATTCTAATTAGTGAGTAAACTACCAAATTACAGCATAAGCTATCAAATGGAAGTAATGCATATCTTAAACTTTGTATTGCGATATAGGGACCATTTTTCTGCCCCCTCAAGATGCTTGTTTCTTTCAAATGGCAAAATGTAGTCAGCTTTTGGAAAGTGTAAGGAGAATTTCTGAATTTGAAACTATTTTACCCATAGACCAGTGGCACTATCTCTTGTCTGACATATTTGAAAGGCAACGCCTGCAGTTCAATGGCTGAGCAACCAGCGACACCTATTTCCTGAGCTATATAAGCAGTTCCTCCCAGCCTCCCTCTGAAGCACTTTCTCTTTGCCAGTTGGAGGCTCTGTTGGTCTGTCTTCTTACTTTGGGCCTGTCTCGGCCCTGCCCCCCCTTTCCGTTGTCAGTGCTCTGGGACCTGTTTGGTTCTGCTGGATGTGTTCATGTGTTTCTCCTGCTTGTTTAGTATCTGTTTTGCTTCCGGCCGCTGTGTGCTTCCACCTGTGCTTGTTTTCTGGTTTTCTGTGTTTGTGTGTTTGTGTTGTCTTCTCTTTTAGGGTTTTCATTGCCCTTTGTGTGTGCTTTGTTAATCCTTTGCCTGTGCTCAAGCCCCTTTCCTTTCCAGCTGCTTATCACCCTCAGTTTTTCTACAATTGTTATGTTTCAGCTCCGCTCCCATTCCAACTTCTCTGCTGCTGCTGCTTCTGTTAATTCATTGCACCTGGCCTAGGCTCCTGCTCTCAGTTTGCTGCCTCTCCCTGTTGCAGCTTGCTCTCCATTCTCAGTGCTAGCTCTACTCTGATACTGCCAGCAGCCTTGCATTTCGCAATGGTTCTTTCCTTCTTATTTCCCTCAGAGTTTCATTTTTTCACTTCACAATTCCTTCCATATGCCCTCAGTTTTATCCAGCCCTTTTGGAGATTTAAATCTGCTCAACATGTTTATTTGCACTCAGTGGGAATCAAACCTGTATCCAATACAATTCTATATTACTTCTCCATGTGATTCAAACCTGCTTAGATGCAGTTGTACCAAGCAATTATTGTTGTTGTTTCAGTGCATTATTGCCCATGCCTACAAATTCCTATGCCTGTTCAGTTGTTCAGCTTAGCTACTGCTGGAATCTATAACTAATTGCTGCTCAAAGCTATTCACTATTTATACAATGTTTCATTATACTCTGGAGGTCAGCTCAGCTACTGCTATCACTGTAAACAAGTTTTACTGTCCACTTGTGTGTCACAGCACTTTCCCGTGGCTTGTTTGTTTTTCCTACAGCAGAGGACGGGGAGGTTATAGTGGAGAGTTGTGGCCCCATGTGATTCAGTTACCTCATGTTTGTATACTGCCTTCACTGCTAAAATCCTCTGGGTATTTATATCACCTTTTATTGGCACTCATTGATGGACTGGTTAGCTAGTATTCCTTCCTCTTTACTTGCATCACATGTCCTATAACCTTACCAGGCAAGCACCTCGCACTGAATAAAGGACCAGGTTACCCTGAGCTGTTTGTGCAATTCGTACTGCTATCATGCTTCTGCGTACTATTTGTTTACCATGCTACACATTGCCTGTTACTCACTGCATTGCCATGTATGGCCTGCTCCATTGTTAAAGGTGTTTATCATGCTGCACATTGCCTGTTACTCTCTGCATTACCATGTATGGCCTGTTTCATTATTAAAGGAGTTTACCATGCTGCATATTGCCTGTTACTCACTGCATTACCATGTATGGCCTGCTCAGTTTCTAAAGGGGACAAGCCAACCATGGCCATCAATTTACTGGCTCTGAGCTCGCTCTCAGCTGACAGTCTCACTCTTCAACCTAGTCCATATGCTGAGCATGAGAAGCCTGAGTGGGATCCTTCCTCTCTGGCCCATAGTGGGAATGTCCTTACTCCAGGTGGAGCTTTAGTCATTCATGCACGGTGGCACCTCTTGATGTAGAATTTATGACTAGCTGCAAAGGGTGGTTACGTGCATTCCCCTTTTGGCTGTAGCATTAATTTACTACCATTGCATCTTCAGTGCTTCTCCCTATGACTGTCTCTGGCTCACCTGGTTTATATTTTAGATTGGTAAGCTGGCTGATTGCCTCAGCTGTCATTGCTCTCCTTCTTCCACCTTGGAGGTGCTTGTTGCAGAGAACCCTCACAATCCTTCATGGTGTTCCCATTAGTTGGATAGAGTGAAAGCCCTCCACCAAATTGGAATATTTTCTACCCCCTTGAATTGAATTTCAAATGTAGCAGCTGAGCCGTCACTAATTAAAATAGCCCAAGCCTGGAGGGAAGGCAATCTCAGCCTTAGATCCCCAGAGATTTCCTCCTCAGAGGTTTTTTTTCTCCTCCATGCTACAGATCATAATACTTAGTTTTAGTAATATTCTTAGATTACTTAGGTAGGTTCCACTGTTGGATGGAGATGGATAATGGACCTACTAGCCAATCCCTCTCTCCTTAGGAAGCCCCTTGCTTTCATCAGTGCAAGCCATATTATTATAGCTATCCAGCTAACTTGTGCATCTCATTTATGTTTCATTAAGCTGCTTGTTGCTTTCAGTCTGTTCCCTACCTCCTAGTTATCAATCATTGCTACAATTCTTTTGGGGTTCCTTCCTAAGGTACCTTTAGCCAAGGGACCCTTCCCGCAGCACCTCTAGGGGTAGAACTCTTTTACAAGGTTCCTTGCCTTCAGTACCTCTACAGGGTTGTAATTCCCAATGGAATAGAGAGTGCAAATGGCCTCAACATTGTTATACAGTTGCACAAGCATAACTTTACTCTGGTTGTGTAGGCCATTGAACTGATGTGTGGCTATAGGTTCAGTGGGGCACTGTCAAAACTAATGCCAGTAGAAAAAAATGCATTAAATAAGTAAATATAGCAGCAATTCAATATTTTAACTCCAGGATGAAATTAGAATACATTAAATAATGCCTTAGCACTAGTGTTCTTGCAGATATTACTGCATATAGCAGGTTAGTAATAAAACAGACTACTAAGGGGTCAGAGTGGTAACAATGGACCACGGTGTCTAAGCACTAAACAGTGCTGGGTAATTTTGTTGAGGTAGATTTAAGCACATATGCCAATATTTCCTGGGAGCATTGCAACTACAGATGCCATAAATCTCAGGATCAATGAAAATGAAGATGGAATGGGGTATACTGTATGGTGAGGATAAAAGAGGATAACATTTATTTACTCTTTAAAACTGTAAAAATGTACCACAAAGAAAACTACTGTAGACTGAAGCAACATTGCTGTTTGTAGATATAACTGGAAATATGACATCTGTTGTTAAGGTTACTAGCAGAAGGCAACGACTTTCTCAACTGATGGCAGCAGGGTTTCCTAATTCTCTACCTCTATTTGTTTTGCTGTATTGAGCCTTCAGGATAGAAAAATAGAATATGATAAAAACTGGAAATTGATAAGATGGAAAGGATCAGCTTATATTTAATCCCTTGCAACTTCCCCATCCCTTATATTTGAGGTTTTAATTAAAGCTAGATTGCATTAAACAAAATCACCAGAGACTTAAAGATCAACTGCAATTCTGTTTCCTTAGTTTATTTATTGCAATCTACTTTAGCTGAGCCCTGTACAATGTATATATGGTGTGTCATTTAACCTAAATCAGTTAGGTTTGTATTACCTTTTATGATTTTTTCTTTCTACATTTTGCCTGATTTACCCTCTCAGCCAGTAGCTTTCCCTGTTGTGTCTCAGTGAGCATAAAACTCTGCCTATATCATTCTTCAAGATTCAGGTTTTTTTTTTTTTTAATTTAGATAGAAACAGGAAAGATGATGCAGACCAACTGAGCTTATATTATTTACAATGGTTACTTCCATAACAACAACAAAAACAATAGACAAAATGTACAGAATACAGATAAGACAGATTCTTTTTTTTAATTTAACATACTTTATTAAGCTTTCAACAAACACAACAATCAACAAACACAATTAACTAAAGAAATACCCCCTGCCCCAAAGCCCCCCACCCTACCCCATGGAGATAATAGAAATTCACAGAGTAGGGGATCAGTCAGAAGAACCAAAGTATATTACATACATGAAAGGGGCAAAAGTTACTGACTCTGTTAGGGAGCACAAAAGAGTATATTAATCTTTGTACATGATTAGCTATAATAGAAGAAATTAATTACCTATAAACCTAGATTATGCTCCATCTTTTCATTCAAGGGCTAGAATGAAGTGAAAATAATGTATGCAGTTTGCTCCAACTTTTGGTATAAGTGGATAACCAATTACGAAGACTGGCCATCATCTTTTCAAGATGATGATTAGCCAGAAGCTCATTAAGCCATTCAGGGTAAGAGACAGACACTTGGTCCTTCCAGTGACAAAGTACCACACACTTAACAGATAATGAGATAATGGACATATAATACCTCCGCTCTCTGACCCCAATTTGGGAATAGTCACCTATAATGCAAACTTCAGGAGTAAAATAACTGTCAATACCCAAAAGTGGGTCCACTCTCTGCCTGATCCTTTCCCAGAGAGGAGCAATTTTGGGACAATCCCACAAAATGTGGTACAGAGATCCGGAATCTTGTCCACTCCTAGTACATTGGGAAGAAGGTAACTTACCTAGTGTAGCTAGTTTGGACAGAGTCAGGTAAATATTATGTTGAATATAGAACTGGGTAATACAAAGCTTATTGTTGGTGGTGTATAAATAAAGGTCAGTCCAGATGCGACCCAGTCAAAGTTGTTAGTGGGGAAAGAGGACAATCAGTACTGAGACTGCCCCTTAACATCTGTAAAAAGTCTAGGAAACAGATCAAGGACAATGCGAGATACTATATGAGGTTGCCAGGCCAAAGAACAAAGTGTGTGTTATAACCCCTCCTAGTATTAGACCAAAAAGTTGTACTAAACCAGCTGATTAATAAATGCCAAAGCTGGTAAACCTTAAAGATAGATCTAAGTGGTGAATTAAATTTAACCAATAAGTCCTGGCTGGTACCAAGCTGACCATTGGACAAAAGTTCCTTCACTCTCTTACCCTCCACCTGGGGGATTCCTTCAGGAGATACAATCCACCCCCTAGCTTAAAATTGGGATTGCTACATAGTGGTTGAAAACATCTGTGAAGTTATCATATCATAGAGCCCAACACAGCTGGGCATCCACCCTCAGCGAGGTGGAAATAACCGAGTTATGAAGCAATTGCAGCAAGATTTTAGGAGAAACAAAGATGAGGCCATCAGGGGAGACAGCCAAGTTTTTAATAAGGGTCCTTTCAATCTGTAACCACACTGGGATGTAACTGGGTTCTCCTTGTGCTGGGGTGGGATACAGACCATTTACCATATTTAACAATGTGGCTAGCCAAGTAATATAAAAAGAAATTAGGTAATTTGAGATCACTGTACTGTTTTGGTGCTCCAAGATGAACATAGGACTGTCTAGAGGGTTTCACTTGCCAAATGAAGGTAGATATAATGCTATGGACCTTCTTAAACCAGTTAAGGGGAAGGAAAATGTTTAACATATGGAGGGGGTAGAATGATCTGGGAGGACATTCATTTTGATTACACTAACTCTCCCTTGAAGGGATAGATAAAGGGGGGACCATCTTTCCAAATCCTGCTAAATGGTAACCAGAAAATCATCCAGGTTCAATTTCTTCAACTGGGTATAATTTTGGGCAAGAGTTATCCCTAAGTACTTAAATCAGGTAACCCAAGTAAGATGTGGATCTGTAATATCTGATTTGAGTACTTTATAATTGAGGGGCATGACCACTGTCTTGTCCAAATTAAGTCTATAATTGGAAAATTTACCAAAATCCTGGATAAGAGCCAGCACTGCCGGGATAGAGGTAGCAGGATCAGAGAGATGAAGGAGGATATCATCTGCATATGCGGAGAGCCTGAGGTCAAAGGGACTGACTGGGAGGCCTTGAATCAAAGGTGAGGTGTTTAGACGAACCAACAAGGGCTCTAAATATAAATTAAACAGTATCGGAGAAAGCGGACACCCTTGCCGGGTATCAAAGTATAAAGGAAATGCCGAAGAGAAAATCCTAATACAATATATTTTTGCAGTAATATATATTTTTGCAGTAGATCGAATACACAACCTGGACCCATTTAATAAAACCTGGGGGAAAGCCAGATTCACTAAGAACCTCAAATATGAAAGTCCAAGTCACCCTATCAAAGGCTTTGTCTGCAACCAGGGAGGCCAGAGCCATAGGCTGGGAAGCCTCTCCGATAGACAGATTCTTGTTCGGGGTCTGATTGCAGCCAGTAGCTGGCGTTACCTACATTTTTCACCATGCAATAAAGGTTTAGCACTTTATTCAGCTTGGTGTGTGCGCTGCTTTTCCCATATTTTGTACAGCTAGTATGCAAAGTGACTGTTCAGTGGTGTGGATTATGGATTTCTTCTCATCTAGAGTCTCTCTTGCAAGAAATTAAAAGCCTATAATATTGACAGAACAATGTGCTCCTATGTAATTAAAAAACTCATCTGCAAGTGTTTTCTGTATATACTGTGCATGTAGTTTTATACATAACAGGCATTACAGAGTTTTGTTTGATTAAGATGAAAAAATGTTCAGAGAATTTTCAAAGGCAAAGTGAAATGATTGTGTTGGGTTTGTAATGTAATTGATTTGTACAAATTCTGAGTGCTGTTTTTGTACGTTTTATGTTGTAACACATTTGTAAAATTTCTAGGTTATATTTCTTTAAAAAAAGTGTAATTTCAGGATACCTTTGGAAATTAACTTTGCCTCAATGGTCATTTCATCTTCCTTACTAATAAACATAATACAGTAATAATAATAATCCCCTACCCAGAAACACAGAGACAGTAAAGCAGTAAGACTTGACAGTTTGTTTGTTATGTGGGATAATGTCATGATCTGGTACGGAGTCTCAAAATCAAAGGCCAAGTGACTTCAGTCACATATGAAGTGATGTAAGCCCACCATAACACACACGCTAGACTGCTTTATTTCTGTCATAAAATGGCTCTATTTTAATTTTTTTTAAAGTCTGTTTATTTTATTTTTAATTTTTGTATGTGTATCTACATGTAAATGAAGTAATTATGCTATCTGAAGTGGAAAAGCAGTAGGCGGCACTATGGTAGTATGGTATAGCCCCCCCCCCCCACACACACACACACACACACACACCGCACAGCGCAGATACACACACAGAACCGAACATCTGATTGGGACTGTTTCTAATTGTGCCAGACACATACCAGAACACATGTGCACACACACACACACACACACACACACACACACACACAAACACACAAACACACACACACACACACACACACACATCTGGACTAGTGCAACGTTAAGTTCTATGGTGAGAAAACTGTTAAAGCCACTGAGTGCAGCAAAAGTGGTATAAAACACTATCTAAATTATCTGTGAAGCTGCATGGTGTGGCTGGAGATACCAGAGAATGGCATCATATGCAGACATGGTTTAAAATTGATAAAGGGAAGTGAAACAAAAAGTTTTTTTTTTTTTCTTTTTCTTTTTTAAGGTACATAACCATATATGGAGTGGGCAAAGTAGGAAAGCTTTCTATGTTTTGGTTACTTATAGAGTGAGGATGGGTTTGTGTTTTGAATATACAGGATAACATCATGCTAGAACTAGTTACAGTCAGACATTAAAACTACAGTCAGACAGGAAAAAGGAGCTGACAGGTTTCCTTTTTGTGATCTGGTCATGTATGTGCTGGCACTTCTTCTAGTGATGTTGCAATTTTGACAATGGAAAGTAAATACTTTTTTTTTCATACAGTTTTTTGGGCACTGGTGGACTACGGTGCCTGCTTCAGGTCTATTGCTGGTATCTCCAGTCCCAATCGCTACTATCCCCACCATCTCTCGGGCAAGGATCCACATGGGGAGGAACCCAATGGCACCTGCACTGTCATTAACAACAACTGGTATGCATAGGGTTTTTCTAGTTTTCTCCCCTTTCCCACTCCCCTGGGACCCTGGCACAAGCTGTGCATCTTGACACATGTCCCACAACTGCACATTGTGATATGCTGTGGTGGAGACCAGCTCCCTCTGCCCACCACAGGAGTTGGTACGGTACCGAAACCTGAGTGACTCTCTCCCCTGGTTGGTAGTGCTGTCAGGAGGCAGCACCTTCCAGTCCCCCAGCCATCCAATCAACTCCCCGCATTTGCTCGCGAACCTGGGTTGTCGGCATGGAAGCATATGGTGCTTCCGCTGGGTCATTGGACAGCCCTAATAAATACCTCTTATTGGTTAATTCCCATTTCCATGAGTTTTTCAACTATGGACATAAGTCTTCTACTTGGAAAAGAGGAGTCACATTTTTCTCCTCCTTTCCTTGAACAGCTAGCCAGTTTCCAATGACTTCTGGAAAATCATTAATCAAGTACCCACTATTACTTCCTTCAGCTTCTCTAAGTAGGGAATCTTCGGACAGACTGGATGGAATGCTCAAATCTTTTTCTATCACTTTTCTGTGTTTCAATGTGACTAGCTGTCGAGTACCCTCAGATGTTAACCATCCTATCTTTGTGATTTATTCGCTTTTAACTTACCTAGTTGTATATGAATTAAGCTGACAATAAACTCTACTGTGCTGCAAGCACATTCTGCAAATCTCTTGCATGCCTCATCCAGATGTGGAAAGTCTTCCAGTACCTCCATAATGAATATTGAACCTTTAGGTCAGGGGTCAACCTTAACATTTTTTTGCACTAGTCAGCAGGGCAAGTTGATTCAAAATTGCACTAGCCCGCAGATGATTGCACTATCCCTCAATTATAATCATCAATTTTGATCACTTCTACAGGAAACAATGTAAGCCAAGAAATGCTCTTATTTATTGCACATTTATCTTGCTCCCACATTGCTTCCAGCTCCCCAGCAGAAAAAAAAGACATCAATGTCATTGTATCACGGCCTCCTCTCTTCCCCTCTTTCTGCCCTTCCCCCACCAAACCAGAAGACATCACAACAGTAAATGTTCAATCAAGCAGTCCTAGCTCTGCACACAACAGCTGACATCATCATGCACCTCACCACACTGTCACCACACCACCACCTACAGGGCAATGAACAGTGTCAGGCAGAGAGAGACTCTCTCATCCCCCACCCTGCAGTCAACTGGAGACCTGCACTTCTGGAAGTTTTTGTACAGTCTAAAGTGAGCAAGGAGCATATCGAAGATTTCTTTGGGGTGGGGCTACACAAACCTATGGGGTTTGGGAAACAGAAAACTATGACATTTTTATTTTTAAAAGCACTGATTTTAATATGCTCTGCCCCAACAATAACAGATTTTTCTTTAACATTGTCCTTTCATCAGCCCAGGGGAAACCGTACACAGGCATAATGCTACACTATCTCTATTTCTATATAGGATTAGCTATGTACCCCAGGAATGCATATTTTAAGCTTTCAAATTATGTATTTTATTATGGTTTATTTTTGTACCACACATGATCCAAAGCTTTGTTTTTAGGATGAAAGGACATGCTGGGTGGGATAAGGGTGGGACTGTATGGATGGCTAGCATGGTCCATTTATAAGCACAGTGGACCCCCTGCACTTGCCAGTAATGGCAGCTATGGATCTGTGGATGGTTATTTGAGTCTGGTTTGTAGTGGTGTCCAGGAAAAGAACAGAGTTAAGAGATTTGGAACATATGAACATATAAAATTTGCCAGCAGATAAAGGTCTAGAGGTCTATCAAGTCTGCTCGATGTGCAGCTAGCACACCTTATTCTGCAGCTGCCCTTCCCTTCCACCCTTCCCCTTCATAAACCCTCCCCCTTGTCCTGTCCAATCCCCTTTTGAAGCAGTTCACTGTTCTACTGGATACCACTTCTGCAGCTAATGCATTCCACCCAGCCACCACCCTCTCTGTAAAAAAGTGTCTCCTCATCTCCCTCCTGAACCTTCCTCCCTCCAGTCTCATATCATGGCCCCTGGTGTTCCTCCCCTCCCTTACTTTGAACAGCCCCTCTGTACCTGTCTTGTTTATTCCTTTTATGTACTTAAAGGTTTCAATCATGTCCCCCCTGTCCCTCCTCTCCTCCAGTGAGTACATGTTCAACTCCCTCAGCCTCCTCTCGTATGATAAGTCCCCCAGCCCCTTAATCATCTTTGTCACCCTGCACTGCAACCCCTCTAGTAACTTAATGTCCCTCTTCAGATATGGGTGCCAGTACTGCATGCAGTACTCCAGGTGCAGTCTAACTAATGACCTATACAGTGGCAGAATCACCTCCTCCCCCTTGCAATGCAACCCAGAATTTTGTTGGCCTTTGCAGCTGCCTTCCTACAGTGTGCTGAGTTGTTCATTGACCCTGTAATGAGCACACCCAGATCCTTCTCCTCCTCTGTCTGGGTTAGCTGCACTCCCCCCAGCTAGTAACTCCTCCTTGGGTTCTTCATCCCAAAATGCAGCACCTTGCACTTTTTGGAATTAAACCCCAGTTGCCAAGTGTCTGACCAGGTTTCAAGCTTTGCCAGATCATCCTGCAACTGCTGCCATCCCCCTAGGTCATCCACCACTGCTCCTACCTTGTTATCATCAGCAAACAGACTAATCTTGCTCTTGATGTCCAATGATATGTCTGCAATGAATATCCCAAACAACACTGGTCCCAACTCCGAGCCCTGTGGAACACCGTTCATCACTACCCTTGGGTGTGAGAGCTCCCCACCCACCACCACTCTCTGTTGCCTTCCCTGAAGCCAGTTTCCTACCCATCTCACCAGCTTTTCACCCACCCCTTTGTCTTTTAATTTACTTCCCAGCCTTCCATGCGGCACCGAGTCAGATAACTTACTGAAGTCCAGATACAGGACATCCACTGCATGGCCCCTGTCCAGTTGCCTAGTTACCCAGTCATAGAACTCTACCAGGTTGGTTTGGCAGGGTCTGCCCCATATGAAGCCATGCTGTCTGCTGTCCTGTAGTCCTTTGGCCTCTAGGAAGGCCACCAGCCTCTCATTCAGGATAGTCTCCATTAGCTTACTCATGGCGGATGTGAGGGTCACTGGTCTGTAGTTTCCCAGTTCATCCTTGGGGCCACTCTTGTGGAGGGGCACCACATTAGCCATCCACCAGTCCTGAGGCACACACCCTGAATGTAGTGAGGCATTAAATAGGTCTGCCAAAGGTCCTGCAATGACCTCTGCCAGCATCTTTAGTACCTTGGGGTGGATGCCATGTGGACCTGGTGCCTTGTCCACCCTCAGTGCCTTCAAACCCTCCTGAACTCTGCCCTCCATGATTTCCCCATCTGTCACCCCTTCCCCCCTGTTTCTGCCATTTCTCCCCCCTTGGAGAGGAGAAGAAAGGTATGGTAGGCTGGGATAAAACCCACCACCTGCAGGGCCAACCCTATATACCTCCTCGCATTTTGTCATTGAAATGTTGGATACAGACACTCAAAATGTAGGGAAATGAGGGGCACTGAACTTAATAATATGGGACAAATTGTTAGAGACACATTCCAAAAACTGGAAGCTAGTGACTTAACAGCACTCTAGGCTTCATCACACCCTTACCAATAACTGAAAGTCCTAACAGTGGAGTGATAAAGACTCACATTGAGTCTTTTGTGGGATCCCCCTCTTGAACTGTCAGATAACTGCAGCTCTTAATGAGCTGTTAATCACACCAGGCCATCTGGAACACTGAAAGAGATTAGTATGAGGACTAGAGCCTGCTAAAGTTTTTAACTTCATTAACAGAAATGAAAACCTGCACTAGTTGAGCCAGACAAGTAGAGAGTTAGCTGCACTAGCTCTGGTCAATTTGAACTAGTGTTTGGGCTAGTAAAACAATGTTAAGATCACCCCTGCTTTAGGTCTATTTTAGCCATCATCTGGTATTTTCTCTTTCCCAGATTTTGTGCTGAGTGGCCCCACTCTTTCCTTAACTGCCTTCTTTCCTTGGAGATAACTAAAGATACTAATTCCAATGTCTCTAGTCATGCTGCATTCAAATTGTTTTTTTTTTCATCCTAATGCCTTTTTTAAAATTTTTAATATCTATCAAACAGCATCTGGCCATTTTCTCCATGGTGTATTAGTCCCTTTGTACCTTAAATGCTTTTTGTTCTTCAGCAGTACTGTGGTGATTCTGCCTAGCTAGACAGTACATGTTCATGTTTTTATACTTGTACTCCTTCTGGGTACACTGTGATACACTGAATCTTTTATTACCCCCTTGAAGAAGTTCCACATCACCTCCACTCCTTTCACCATATCCATTTTATCCAGGTTCCTTTCAACTAATCACCTCAAATTAACAAAGTCTGCCCTCCTGCAGTTCCTATTTTTTAATTTGATTATATCTGTCATCTCAGCCCTTACTAGTTTTAGTGTTACCGTATTATGGTTGCTAGATCCAAGATACTCACTTGCCCATACAGAAGAAACCAAGTTGACCCCATTACTTCGAACTAGAACTAGAGAGATTTTCAACAAGCTAGCCCACCAGCACTATGGCAAAGCGTCCACTCACGACACCGACGACTCAGGTTCGGGAACAGACTCAGGAGTCAGAGGGCTGGCTGGCACAGAGAAGAACTGAGTGCCTTCTGGCAACTCTCCTTCTCTGGGGGGAGGGAGCAAGCTCTTGATGCATCAGTGGCCCCTAGCAGAGGCCAGGGTACCGCAAGTACCAAAGTCACATGTCATGAAGACAGGGACAGATGCCGGTCATGCCTGTTGATGTCATTGCACATCTCATCTCTGGGGCATAATTGCAGAATCCACAAAAATTAGGCCCCCATGAGTGACACTTCCACCTCTGCTGCCGCCCCTTTGAGATAATGGTCTGCTGGGGGGGGTCCTGCTCCCATGGCCCTGTCCTGGGGGATAAGCCAGGGCTCAAGACCGTATGTCCTAGGGAAGGGGCACCTACCCAGTGGCCCCACTGGGTTTGGGAGGGGCATGCAGGGGATGGGGACTGAAGAGCCTCCACCCATTGAGCAGATGGTGCTGGGGGTCCAGGCAAAAAAAAAGAGATTTTTAACAGTTTTCTGCAGTGTAAAAAGTCACTTCAAGGGGAAAAATCTCCAGGAAGCAACACTCAGTGAAATGGGTGCTTTAAGATTTTTTTTTTATTACCACCAGTTGGCTACTTGTAAAGAAACAAGTGCAAAGGGGAACACCACTCATTAAGTGGCATGTTGCAGAGTGTTTTGGAAAAAAGATAAAAAACACCCTTTCCTCCATCTTCGTAAGACCCCATCCACCCTCCTCCCCAGAAAACCAGTAAAGTACCTCTCTGAGACTTTGTTTAACCAGCCATCCTTTCTCAACCCAGTTTGATGACGGAGGGTGGACTTTTCAAAACTCTGATCACAGAACTTGCATCATGTTTTCTGATACTGTGGCATCACTGTAAATGTGTTAAGATGTGTGCACCCTATTTTCAAACATCCTGATGCATTTATGATACTTTACCTGATTAATGGAAAAAAAATGGCACTGTTATGTGGAATTCTGTGTAATGTGTTGTCTAACCTACTGTACGTATGTGTTTAAATTATTGATGCATTTGTTTTTGTATGCTGTATAGCACCCTGAGCCCAAGGGAAAGGGCACTATAGAAATTAATGTTGCCTAACCAACCCACATAACACAAATTCCCACTCTCTTCCTCCTCCATTAGTATAGCAAGTAAAAAGAAATAAAGCTTTTCAAGTATTGGACAGCGACTGTCACAAACCTCCTCTCACCACCTCAGTCACACTCTGTCTGAATGAATTAGACAGTGCTGAATACTACTATGTTGTTTATTCACAACTTTGCATTATTTATGCCTCATCTTTTATATTCCTTTCCTGCCCCAGAAATCCTTTATGCTCATACGTCTATGGAACGGCCAGGGATATGTGTGGTTAGCAGTGGCTGGGAACTACTTAAATGGAGCATCAGGCTTAAAAAGAGCAGTATTAGTGATCTACTAATTGACTGATTTAAAATTTATAACTGGGAAAGTACATTGGGCAGAGAACTACGGTGCCTGTTTTGAAGACCGTCCTAGGGCAAACACCATACAGGGAAAACAAAACAGGTTACATTTGAAAAACAACAGTAACCTAGACAACCATAAATATGATTCTGAATAAGATTCTAGGATTCTGTTCTATGATTTGTGAAGGCTGTTTGGCTTAAGACAGTCTTCCTAAAAGGACATTTAAGACCAGTCAGTCAAAGAGCTTAAAATAAAATTGCATCCGGCTAAATCAACACTATTTATCAATAGGTGTAGGTGGTGTTGAGCAATTTACAATTTTTTAAAACATTAGGCTTTCATGATACCTTGTCTGTGCCTCAAGAGACAGCCAGTCAAAACTGATGTAAAAGACTGATGGGCATTGTGCACTTTAGTGAAGCCCTAAAACAAAACAACAAGCATGAATGTAGCACACATGAATCCTGGACAGGGCACCCTCAATTGCAGACCAATAAACAATCAACCCATAATCTATAAATGGCAAAAAATAAGTTTTGGAGAGCCAATTTATGTGTTGTATATGTGAGACATGTCCTTAATCAATAAAGCAATCCCAAACAAATTGATGCCAATTTGATTACTGTGCTTAAAAATTCCAGAAAGGAGAGCAACCAGTCCAGGACAACTTCCAAATACTGAAAGGTATCCACATTCTCAATTGGAACATTATCCTTCGAGACCAGTACAATCTAAATGTTCTCTCCCACTCTCTCGCCTGCATTAGAAAATACAATTTTTAGAATGTTTAATCTGAGCCTTTTCCATATCAACCATTCTTGCAAAGCAGTAACAACAGTTAACAAGGAATCAGTTGAAATGACATTTGTTATCAGTGGTGACGCTGAGGCACAGGCTCCAATACTCAGATCCAGTCATTAGCACAGCACAACCAGTAGAGGTAATTGTTTGAATATGGGGCGATGCCAGCACAGGCCATAGTGACTATGCACTGATGCACTGCACTGACACGGCTGAATATGGCCCACAGGGGAGCCCACTGTAGATAGCACTGCCCACAATGGGATGGTGCAAGGGCTCCTGGGGGCCATATTCAGCCCAGACATGCTAATGAGCCCACTGAACATGCAAGGCACTAAGGGGCCTTGTGCATGCTCATTATGGGCTTATTAACATGCTGCACCATGCTGTTGCCCCTATCTAAAGTGAACTGCCAAAGAGTATGATCACGAGTACTGTAGAAACAGCTGTTTCTACAGTACTCACAATGCATAAGAAAATAAAATACTACACACCATGTATCTGTGGCACGTTGGCCATTTATGATGAAGAGTCTCACATTGGAGGTTCCACAAACCCATGCAGCATGCATGAAAGGGGTGTGAACCCCTTCTGCACTTGATTCCCAGGAGGCCGTTCATGCAGCTATGTGTGTGGATGGTCCAAAGAAGCAGACTGGATGCATGACCACACTACACACCTTTCACTGAGGACCTGCCATAGCCACTGCATACCCTCTGTGGTAATGATCTGCCAGCCATGGTGGGACCGGACCACCCCCCATCATACTGCCTAGCCCTCTGATCCAGCAGACAGGGATGGAGGAAGCCATTGGTGCAGTTACTCTTTTTCCTATATTTTCTGGGATGTGCAGTGTCCCACATTCCCTGCTTCATGCGGATATGAGGATTCACTCACAGACCAGGAAAGGTATCTGATTGGATGCCTGTCTGCATCTGCTGATCCACCCCCATGCCCCACAACACGCCGGGGGGTGTTGAACAGTGGAAACATACCCAGCAGTGGGTGGCTATAGTGAATTCCAAGCCTCATGTGCCTGTCTGTAGGTGTAGATCTGTGTGGGCTGGGTAAGTACCTCTCGCATGTACCTGGAATGTATTGGTGCTTAGGCACCATTGACATTCAGAGGGTGGCCAGACAAGTAGGTGAGTGAAGAGCTGTGCAGGATGCCATCCGTTAAAGTAAAACCAGTGACCAGGGTGTGGGGGGGGCAGGCGGGCCTAAGTGGGTGGGCAGGTGGGGAGATGGCAATTGGTCAGGGGGTTCACTAGGCTTCCAGACAAAGAACAATATTAGTACAGCATGAGTGATCGAGGAACGGGTGACAACTAGACTACCAGGGAAAGGACAATATTATTGCAGCACAGGTGATCAGGGTAGAGAGAGACCACTACACTACCAGGATAAAGAGGACATTTATTTGAACTTGGTTGATCCGTGGGAGGGAGGACCACTAGACTACCAGGGAGAGGAAAATAGTATTACAACATGGGCAATCTGGGGGTACTGGCATTTTGCACGGTTAAAGTCAGCGTGTCAGCAGCAATAAACAGCGTTGTGATGAGAGTTGATTAGCACTGCCAAAACCTATGAATAAACCACTGCACCATTTATGAATTAAGGAGATCCCTCAGTTGCATCGGGCAGTAGAATATTTTTGTGCTGTTGCACTGCCATGGCTTAGCATGGTGCTCCTGATTCCTCTGAATATGGCCCCCACCCACCCCACCACCAGTGCTAACCATTTGAATAGGGGGGCCATAGACACGTAAAGGCATAAGAAGACCAATGATCTATCAAGTTTACCATCCTGCTGTCCTAGCAGTTATATTCACCCTATTTTCTTGTGTGAAACTTAAACCTATAACCTCCCGATTCAAGGTGAGAGTACAGTACTACTTCCTAAGCACCAATATGACAAGCTTCTCTGTGGACTAACATATAGTAATTACAAACACAATAACAGGATTAGCCACTAAAGGAAGAAAAAGTAAAGTGTATTATGAGTTTTGCTCCTAGTGGCTACCAAAGTGGCTTTTGAAGCAGTTTTTGTCTTTGAATTTAATTAGTATGACAAAATACAACCTGAAGTCCCTCTGATATGCTTCCAGTAAAAATGTGGAACTGGGAAAAACTGTGGTCTAGTTAGAACACATAACTGCTAGCCAGCCTATTGGTGCAGTGGTAGCGCTACCGCTCATGATGCTGATGACCTGACTTTGGAAGTGACCTCGAGGCACCAAAGGGCTGGCTGGAGGAAGAGGATCAAGCATCTGGAGGACTGCTCTCCTCCTCTGGTGGGAAGGGTTTTCAGAACTCAGGATCTACCTGGCTGCTAGTGGCAGCTGGAGGAATGGCACCTAGGACTTCCAAGAAGGCAGGAGGAGGAGTGGAGCAGACACCGACATGTGGCACATGAGAGCCTGCAGTGCACATCATGGCATCACTGCACACTATGCCACTAGAGAAGTGGTGGCTAATACACCTTGTATTGGGATCCATTTTTGTTGATCTCTAGAAGCGTCAAGATCCACCAACAATAAAGTGAACAAAAAGTACAATGATTATGCCCATCAGCTGTAAGGATCTTCACTGATTCGAAAATGCAACTTTTCTCCAAGATCCACTAAAAATATATTGAGATCCACTGGTGGATCTAGAGCCACATATTAGCCACCACTGCACTAGAGAATAATCAAGGGGATAAAACATCCACCAGTGGCAGTATGGTGCTCTGACACCCCTAAGCACCACATCTGAGTAGCTGGGCTCACCTGTCCAGAATAATGGATCAGGTTTGTGATGGGGACTGGGGAACCCTGTTAACCCTGCCAGGGGAGGCAAGCCCAGGTAAGTCCTGGTGGTCACCAAGGTGATGGGGATAGGGTGACTGGGACACAGTGGGGCCATCTGTTAAGGAGGGGGACAAAGGAGCATTAACAAAAAAAGAACACATAACTGTCAACCAAGACATCCCAATAAAAATCCCACCAAGTCAGTTACTCGCTATGTGTCCTTGAAAAAGTCTCTTAGGCTGGCCAGTTGGCATAGTGATAGTGCTACCACTCACAACACAAGAAACTCAAGCTTGGGAACTAGCTCAGGTCATCAGTGATTGGCCAGGTGAGGAAGACAGGGCATTCCAGGAGATGCTCTCCACCTCTGGGGTGGGAGGGTTGCCACTCTCACTGCAGTACTGCCACTTGTGTGACCACAGGTGGCAGTGCAGTTGAGCATGTCAAGAGAGGGAGGGACGCAGGCTGGGATTCAATGTGACAGTTCTCCTTGGCATGCACACACACCTTGAATCTTCTGTGCACACCTGCATCCTTAGAGCAGGTAAAAACAAGCAAAAGACCCCACAGCCGGCCTGACAAAAGCACCCAGTGAACTCAAGCAGACCAGCCCAGAACCCTCAGTGACTGGCCTGACAAAGATTGTTCAGATATAGAGGGCTCTCTCTTCTTCCTTGTCCGAGGGGATCGGAGACCAAGATAGCATGGAAGTGGTTGGCTGGAGGGGACTGGAGCTTGGCAGAGCCAGGTACCTTGGAGGACCCTGAGGGATAGGATTGGCTATGGTGCAGAAGGAGGCATAAAGAAAGAATTTGAAAAAGGAAATAGAAAAAGTCAATTGACCGGCCTATGTTCACTTTGTCCAGCAATGTTTTACTTTATCCTGCTGTAAAACTGGATACAAGGTAGGCCACCCAATGCCTCTCAACTGTCTCTGATATTCAGAGATGTCCCTAATTTTGCCTTAGCATTTTCCTATATGCCTTCAAATATTTGTGTTTCTGTGATTGAACAGTGAGGATTGTAAGCCCAAGATAATATCAAACATTAGTTAGGGAATTCTTCTTCTTCAGAAAATGCATTTTACACTAATCCTCTTATTCTGCTAGCCTCTTGAGAGGATATCATCAGTTTTAACATGTGACCCAGATTGTTGTCCTTTGTCCCTGATTTTTAAGTTTTTTGCCCTATTTATGAGGCAGGAGGTTGAAAAGCTTGGGCCCCCAAATGGTTCAAGAGCCGATCCAAGATGCTGGCATTTGGCAATCCACTACCCATTTCTTTTGGATGGTGTCCAGAAGCATGAGAATACACTGACTGGTCTGTACTTTCCTGTGTCATCCCTGTACACACTTTTGTAAGGCAGCATCACATTAGCTACCCTCCAGTCTGCAGGAACTGTCCCAGTATCCAGGGAACAATGAACCAGATTTGTCAGCTGTGCAACCAGTGTCTACCTGACCTCCTTCAGCACTCTAAGGTGCAACTCCTGTGTGCCAGATGCTTTGTCCATCTTCAGGGTTAGGCCCCTGAGTAACTTTACTTCTGAGACTGGTCTTAAGTCTAATCATCTCAGCCCCTTCTCTTCAGACCTGTACTACTCAATCTGGTACCCCCTCTCAGTAAATACTGAACTATATAAATAAGCTAGGTAGGCTCGGGGTGGGTCAGAAGTTGGTCAACTGGGTGGCAAACTGGTTGACTGGCAGAAAACAGAGAGTGGTGGTAAATGGTATACAGTCAGAAGAGATGCAAGTCTCAAGTGGGGTACCTCAGGGATCAGTCCTGGGGCCAGTCCTATTCAACATCTTCATTAGTGACCTCGCAGATGGACTAGAGGGTAAGGCTTGTCTGTTTGCAGATGACACCAAGATCTGCAACAGAGTAGATGATCCAGATGGGGTGGGCAGAATGAGAAGAGATCTGGATAAACTAGCAGAATGGTCAGAAGAGTGGCAACTGGGATTTAATGCAAGAAGTGCAAAATCATGCACATAGGGAAGAGAAACCCTGAAGCCACTTATAGGCTGGGAGGAGTTGCTAGCAGTCACAAAGGAAGAAAGAGACTTGGGCATCATCATCACTGATGACCTAAAATCATCCAAGCAGACCTCTAAAGCAGTAGGTAAGGCTAGGGGGTGTTAGGGTGTATTAGTAGGGTAATCTAAAGTCGGAAGAGGGAGGCACATCCCTCTGTACAAGACATTGGTTGGGGCCCCATCTGGAGTACTGCGTGCAGTATTGAGGCCACACCTTCACAAGGACATTAACCAAATTGAGGCAGTCCAGAGAAGGGCAACCAAAATGGTGCAGGGACTGCATCAGAAGACATATAAGGACAGATTAACGGAGCTCAATATGTATACCCTTGAGCAAAGGAGGGAGAGAGGTGATATGATCGAGACATTTAAACACCTTAAGGGCATAAACAAGGTGAAAGAGTCTAACATGTTTAAATATAAGAAAAATAGCAGGACAAGAGGACACAGCATGAGATTAGAGGGAGGCCGATTAAGGGGAATGTGAGAAATTCTTTTCACAGAAAGGGTGGTAGATGCATGGAATGGCTTACACCAAGAAGTGGTGGCTATGAATACAGTGCAGGGCTTCAAACAGGCATGGGATAGGCATAAGGGAGCAATACAAATGACTATGAATAGATAGGTCACTGACAGAGCAAAGGCCGATGGCACATTTATAAGGTAGAAAAAGAAATGGGCAGACTGGATGGGCCTTGCGGTCCTTATCTGCCGTCAACTTCTATGTTTCTATGTTTCTAACAAAAGTAATCATTCAGTATATCAGACTTTTCCTATCCTTCTCTACCCACAGCCCCTCCTTCTTTAACCTGGTAACACCCTCCTTGGTTTTCCTTTTTCTCTAATGTTCCTAAAGATGAATTCCTGTTCCTCTTGAAACCCTTTACTATGCTCAGCTCCATCTCTGATTTACTTTTCCCTACCATTATTATGGCCTCTTTCAGCTTATCTTCCCAGCTGTTCTCACTCTGTCCCCACTTACATTTTTAGAATGCTCCCCTTTTTGCCCTTAATGCCTCTCCCACCGTTTTGGAAAACCATATTGATTTGCTTTGCTTTTTGCTCTTTCTTACTTGTCTCATGCATGATGCAATCACCTTCATTACACCCCTTCTTATGACATCCAATTTGTTTTCTGCCCCTTTCACTCCCTCTGCCCTGGGCAATTTATCTGTTAGCATTTCCCCCATCTTTCCAAAATCCACCATTCTGAAGTCCAGGAATCCCTGAAGTTTTACATTACTTTGTCCCTTCAACGAGGGTCTAATATTATCCGGGATACTACTGCTCCAGGTCAGATTTTTATGATACATTTGTGTTTATGTAGATTATTTATCTGTTATACTGTTTTTTGTGTGTTAGCCATATGTGCTATAGATAATTTGATAACTTGATTAGTAGTAAGTTGAATTTGGTGGAAAAGTACTAAAAAGGTACCTGTTGTCTCACAAGTATTTTTTTGATGGAGTATCATGTGAGTTTACAAAGTGGGTGATCGGATCTGTGTGATGAAAATGAAAACAAAAATGGGTCTCATTAGAAACTGATGGCAAAACAAAGTAACTTGAAAAACAATGATAGGGCAATTAAAAACAATAGTAGGCACACAGGAATTGGGTTGAAGAATCTGAGTTGCAGAAGGATAATACAGGACTGCATACCTTGCAGTTCCAGCATGGAACACGTGCTATCCCAGTGCCTGCAAGTTTTGCAACCAAATGGGTAACAGCCCATCATAGATATACTTGCCACATAGAATCCATTCAAAGACAGGTGGTCTGGATGCCCAAGGTGCATTGCAGTAATGTAAAGAATATCAGCTGATGCCTCGGGCCACAGGCAGTAGTTGATACGTCATCTCATCAGGATCAGGAGACTGGCAGGCAGGCATGATTTTATCTGATCTGCTACATGATGGTAGAACACAACATACAGTACAAACCACATGGCTGTGGTGAGTTGGAGTTTGGCATATCTGCTCATTATTTCCATGATGTGAAAAGTATAGCCAGGCAGACAAAGACTTCAATAAAGTGAGTGTATAGCACATATTAGCTGTGCAAAGTAGAGGCCATTGGTCATCACATGGGACTGCTGGTTGAGGAAATTCAGTTGCAAGTGGAAACTAGAGGGAAGCTTATTAAATAATTTCTGGAGACTGCATCCCCCAGCTAAATTTAAAGATGTAATGGCTGCCCACAGAAATAAGTTGTCCTCCATCTTCAAGTGCTGTTTTTAATTACTGCTTGTATATCACCTTGTTTATGACTCAAATGCATGCAGTAATGTTGGTCCCAGACAGCACATGTCACACAGGAAACCAGTATCTGTTTTGTGATATACAAAAGCAACAGTGCATACAGTGGGTTCACCGATGTTGCAGCAGCATGAATCTGGTTGCCGTAAATTAGGGCGCCAGAAGCATGTCACCCACATCTACCATGCCCGTACATTCCATTGTAAACCAATAGGGCAACAAGGGAGAGAACAGTTGGTTTTTGAAGGGGCTTCACCCCTGCAACCCCTGACACTAAATATAATTTCTTCCAGGTCTGGCATCAGTGGACAGAAAGAGAAGAGTTTTGGTGGCAAAAACAGTCATGAGTGCAGGGGTCTGTGAAATCCTGCATGCCTCTGTCACTCACGACCTTTCCCCATCACTCACATTGCGGCACACTAATTGCAGCACCCACATAACAGTATACATATACAGTTCAGGGCAGGCTACATAAGTCCACTGTTGTTCATGATGCTGTATAAATAAAACAGAATGAGGAAACAAGAAGATGGAGTTGGAAATAAAGGATGGATACAGTAAGGCCAGATCAGGAAACATGGGAATAGGAAGTCAGCTTGTTATCATGATGGGCAAAAGAGGTAGCTGTGCATTTGGGAAGAACAGTTCCGGTAGTTCATTCAGTGTATACTAAACAAAATAGGAGTGATGCTGGTTTTTACTGAGTTTGCTCCCACATACCTTGAGCTATTACACATCAGTGACAATGATGATGATGATTCCCCCACACATATATTGAAACTGAGAAATGATAAAGTTGTTATGCACTGCTTCTCTTCCTCTCACTTCTTCCAAGCTAATAGTTTCTGTCTCCATAACTAATTCATGGTCATAAACTTACCCCAGGGTTCTCTGCACTGCCAGGTGGGAGTCTTGGATATTCATTTTAAGGAAGGTAATATGATCAACCTTTGTGGCAATTAAGAACATTCTTTTCTCAGTTGCAATGCTTCCATGAGCACTAAAGAGTCAGTAACAGTGTACATTAGAAAAAGGATAGCTTAGGTGATAGCAGGTTCTGTGAAGACTAGCCACATTGCCATATTTCTCTTCCTTAAGTGCAAGGAGTCCTTAGATACAGAGATGACTATCTTGTCCATGCAGTACTTGTGCAACACAGTAATGACACTACTATTCACCATATTGGACTGTCATGAGTTTCACCCCAATTAGCTAGTCATATTTAAGGATTTCATTTGGGTGAAGGCATATGCCTCTGTCATCTAATGAACTTGAGCTGATTTAGAACTTGAGTTGATTTGTTATGTAGCCCCTACCTGCAATAATCTAGCTCCTTACTGTCCTTTTACTTTTTACTGAACAATATGTTATTTTCTGGCTCTGTGATGTCCTGCTGCTCTCTGACACATTCAGATGCATCATCTTTCCATGAGTCTGCTTGTGTTTCCTGCTGTTTTCTTACACATTCAGATGCATCCTATTTCCATTTGTCTGCTTGTGTTTGATACTTTGAGGACAATGTATTCCATTTGGTCTATAATCCATGTTGTTGGGAATTTAAGCCAGCACATAGTACTTCATTCTGAACATAGGATTCAGTCTTATATTAATGTTTTGTGTACACCCTGAATGAGCTGCTCACAATCACGAGTGTCCACAATTTGCTGGAAATCAGTTGTTATGCATTATAGAGCAATGTCTAGTAAATTAATGTGTTGTGGAATCATGCTTATGTGTGCCCTCCACAGTTCACTTCCTCTGTGGCTGCCTCAAATAGCTGTAGACTGGTAAACACATTTTGAATAAGCTGCCAGTTGCTGATGAAAAGCAGGATACCAGTGCCTTGATATGTAATTCAGTAATCATAGGCAACTACCTGCCATTCTAGGCACCATGCTAGCATGTAGCAAGTGGAATTCCAGTCTACAAAACAAACCTTGCAGTTGCTACTACTGTACTATAAAAAAACAACTATGAAAGTACTATAGCATATGGTGGAACATCACACTGTAAAAAGTTGTTCTTGGCCAGATCGGTGGTGGTGCTGAGGGTTGAGGTGCTGGATACCACACCTCGCGCCATGCTGGTAACCCATGTTTGGGAATGGACTCAGGTTGCTTGGGGGTCAGTGGGGTGAGGAAGGATTGAGCATCTGTAGACAGCTCTCCTTCCTCGGGGAGGGCGGATCACGTGGTGCGCTGTAGACTGATGCCCAGTGATGGCTGGGTGTCAGCACAGGTGCACCGCCAAGAATGGGGAGGGCCCAAGTCCAGGATATTAGGCTGCATCTGCAGAGACGGAGCCAGCTGCTCTGCCCATTGTACAGTCATGGGCCTGGGGGCAAAACAGTAAAATCAGGAAACAACAGGGTCTATGATGACCCAACTATCGGGTCATAGGATGAGTCCCTCTGAAGGAGGAACTGAAGCAGTCAATAGGGAGAAGGGCAGAGGTAAATGGAGAAAAAGACAAAGGCAGTAGGGACAAGGATGGGGCAAAAAGAAATAAAGCCATAAAAAATGGAAGGTAATGAGTACCAATGCCCATAGTCTAGGTAAAAAGCTCCCTGAAATGGTGGCTTTGATGGAAGAGGGATGCCTGGATATTGTGGCAGTCACAGAAACATGGTACACAGAAAACTATGACTTGGATGTCAACATACCAGGGTACACAATCTACAGCAGGGACAGGGAGGGAAGAAGAAGAGGAGGAGCAGGTCTTTATGTAAGGGAAGGGATAAAATCAACAGAGCTAAAGGGTAAACAGAGAGGAGAAGAGGCACTGTGGGTCACCCTGGAGACTGGAAATGGCTCCATAATCTGCACAGGGGTTGTATACAGACCCCTGTCTCAGGAGGAGAAAATGGGCAAGTAAATGATAGAAGGCATCCTTGGGATGGCAGAGAAAGGGGAGATATTGTGGATGGGGGACCTGAATATGCCAGATGTTGACTGGAGCACCTTTGCTGCAGCCACATTCAAGAGCAGGGCCATTCTCGATGCCCTACAAGGGGCATGCCTCAGACAGCTAGTTTTGAAACCCACTTGGGAGAGAGCAATCTTAGACCTGGTACTCTCAAATGGGGATGGAGAGAGGATCTCTGATCTTGAAGTGGGTAGCCATCTGGGAACAAGCGACCATCAAACAGTGTGGATCACGATAAAATTAGCTGTAGAGTCAAGCCACACAAAAGTGAAGGTACTGGACCTCAGGAGGGCTGATTTTGTCAAAATGGGAGAGTGCCCCAGAAAAGTACTAGCAAACAGGCAAGAAGGTGGGGTGGAGCAACAATGGGGAAACATCAAAACCGCCATCACAGAGGCAACAAGCCTTTGTGGGAAGCAAATAAACAAATCAAAATGAAAGAAAAAAATACTATGATTCTCAAAAGAAGTGGCGGAGAAGGTAAGGGAGAAAAAGATAGCATTCAGGAAGTATAAGGAAACACAGAAGGAGCAGGACAGAGAACTGTACTAGTTAAAGCAGAAGAAAGCGGGTAAGGCAGTCAGAATAGCAAAGGCCTAAACCGAGGAAAAGATAGGCAACTCGGTTAAGAAGGGGGATAAAATCTTTTATAGGTACATTAGGGAGCAAAGAAAGACTAAGGCTGGGATACTGAGGCTGAACAAAGAGGAAGGTGGTTGGGCAGAGACCGACAGTGAAAAAGCAGGGATACTGAACGAATACTTCAGTTCAGTATTCACAATGGGAAAGCAGGGGGAAATACCTAATCTGGTCAATAAAAGCACTCTGGATAGGGCGGTTGATATTAGTCCTTTCACAGAAGAAAGGGTTCTGAAAGAACTCTTAAAACTTAGAGTGGATAAAGCAATGGGGCCTGATGGGATTCACCCCAGAATTCTAACAGAATTAAGGGAAGAACTAGTAACACCACTGACAACCCTTTTTAATAAATCATGGGAGGATGGTGTGGTACCTGAGAACTGGAGGAGGGCGGATGTGATTCCCCTTCACAAAAGTGGGAGCAAGACAGAAGCAGGAAACTACAGACCTGTCAGTTTGACCTCAGTGGTAGGGAAAATGTTGGAATAATTTGTGAAGGAAAGAATTGTTGAGTACCTAGAGGCCAGTGGGACACAGGACCCAAGGCAGCATGGATTCACAGTGGAAAGGTCATGTCAGACAAATTTAATTGATTTCTTTGACTGGGTGACCAAAGCAGTAGACCAGGGAGGGGCTGTGGACATAGCCTACCTAGACTTTAGCAAGGCATTTGATACAGTCCAGCACAAAAGATTAATAAACAAATTAGCCAGCATGGGAATGGACCCCAGGGTGGTAGCCTGGGTAAAACACTAGTTGGACAACAGGACACAGCGGGTAATAGTAAATGGAGTCCACAGTGAAGAAAGGAGGGTTATTAGTGGGGTAGCGCAGGGTTCAGTACTGTGGCCGGTCCTTTTTAATGTCTTTATAAGTGACATTGCAGAGGTACTGGAAGGGAAAGTATGTCTCTTTGTGGATGCCACAAAGATCTGCAACAGGGTTGATACACAAGGTGGGGTGGAAAGGATGAAAAGGGACTTGGCAAGGTTGGAGGAATGGTCAAATGTATGGCAGCTTAGTTTCAATGCAAAGAAGTGCAAAGTAATGCACTTGGGAAACAAAAACCCAGGGGAAGAGTACACAGTGGGGGGTGAGATACTGACAACAACAAAAATGGAAAGAGACCTGGGGGTAGTCATATCAGATGACCTAAAGGCGGGCCAGCAATGTGAGAAGGCAGTAAAAGGGCTGGGGGGATATTGGGATGCATAGGGAGAGGCAACACGAGTGAAAAACAGGAAGTTGTTGGCCCTTTGTACAGACAGTTGGTAAGACCACATTGGGAGTACTGTGTACAGTTCTGGAGACCCCATCTCCGCAAAGACATAGACAGGGTGGAGGCTGTCCAGAGGAGGGCAACCAAAATGATGCAGGGTCTGCATCAGAAGACATATGAAGAAAGACTAAAGGAACTAAAGATGTATAGCCTCGAGGAAACGAGGGAGAGGGGGGACATGATAGAAACTTTCAAATACTTCAAGGGAATCAACAAAGTCCAAGAGAGTAGCATCTTTCAGAAAAAGAGATGTGCAAAAACAAGGCGGCACAATTTGAAGATAGAGGGGGGACGTCTCAGAGGTAATGTAAGGAAGCATTTCTTCACAGAGAGGGTTGTGGATACATGGAACAGCCTTCCTGAGGAGGTCGTAGAGTCAAAATCAGTGAGGGAATTCAAGAATGCATGGGACAGACATAAGGCAATTCTAGTGGGGGGTAGGAGGAAGTAGACTGTTGGTTAACTAGGATCTGAAGCTTATCCATTAGTTAGGGAAATGGGCAGATTAGGTTAGGCCAAGCGGTCCTTATCTGCTGTCAAATTCTATGTTTCTATGTTTCCTTGCCAGCATCCCACAAAAAAAAAATTGTTCTGCTGTAGTAGTGATGCAGCTACTAACACAGAATGACTTTTCATTCTGCATTATTAGCTACATCACAATGCAACCACCCCCATCAGTGATGTTCATAGGATGGGGGTGGTTGAAGCGTTCTGTGCGCAAGCTGGCTGGCGATCAGATGACCAAGAAATACGGACCCTGGACAATAGAGACTAACTGCGTCAACAAGAAAAATGTAAGCAATTGTGTTTTGGGGGAGACCATACACTATATAGAATAGTGTATGGTAGCCCAAATACACAACATCGCTATTCTTAAACCTTGCTGTTACTAAGACGTCAAAGGGACCTCTCGAGCTTCACTTTCAAGGTCCTTGACACCATAGTAACCACTCAGTGTAAGAATAGCATTAGAGTATATGGTTACCCCTTATTGTCCCTGGAAATCAGCTACAGGCAAGATGTTGTTGTAGGGCAGTTCAAAGGTCAAAAAAATTGTACTATTGTTCTGATGTCACATCGATAGTACAACAGCTTTTTAGCCTTGAACTGCCACTTGACTGGCTCACACAACAGAGCTCTTACAAGAAAGCAGTTGAAACATGGTGGTGCGATTTAGTGAAAGGTGAGCGGCAGACCTACCTACTTTGAGATCAGGACACAAACATGGGTCCCTGTTAGAAAAATGCAATGCCTTCTCTCGCCAGTTAAAAAAATAAACACGTTGTATCCACAGACGAGCTTGAGAAGCCAGAGAGAGCGGCAGTGGCACAAGAGCAAATGGGGGAGAGGCACATACATAAAGTATTAAGTAACTACCTAAATAATGTAAAATAATTAAAAAAAAGCACACAAAAAAAACATGTACTATATAAAACAGCGAATGAGTGACCATCCACTACTAAGGCTGTGTTTCAATCTTGGGAGTTAATGACATCATAGAGACCTCTTAAGCTTCGCTCTTGAGGTCTCTATGATGTTATCAACTCCTTTGATGGAAACACAGCCTTGTTGTGGATGGTCACCCATCCACCATTCTATATGTTGTGTAGGGGCTACCATACACTATCCTACATGTTGTGTAGGGGCTACCATACACTATCCTATATGTTGTGTAGGGGCTACCATACTCTATCCTATATGTTGTGTAGGGGCTACCATACACTACCCTATATGTTGTATATGGGCTACCATACGCTATCCTATATGTTGTTCACTTTTCGGAGAACTTCAAAGTCACACTGAGTTAACTCAAGTCATAATTATTTTTAGGAGCAGGTGATGACAACTATGAATTGTTTTATGATTTGTTAGTAATTCCCAGTTACATGTTACCTGAAACAGCATGGCCTGTCATTCAAACTATTTAATGAGTGCTCTGACTTTGCAAAGAATCTATAAACTAAGATATAGATTACACTAATATATATTTATAAAATGGTTGAGAAAAATCAGTAAAAAAGCTGTCTTTTGATTGTACGAAAAACACCACATGACCATTCATTATTCCACAATGACTGAATGCCTGCACTTCTTTCTAACTCTGCCTACACCCTGAGATCTGCTGACAAGTTCCTCCTTGCCCAACCCAAATGTAGCACACAAATGGGTGAGAACACCTTCTCTGTCTGTGCTCCAAAAGTGTGTAATGCCCTTCTGCTGATTCATGAATACCCAGTCACTTTGCTGCTTCAAGCATGCACTCTGGAAGTTCTTAATGTGGTGCATGCACCCAGTCTCCTGCCTCTCCCTCCTAGCGGCTTACCCTGACTCTAGTCCCATACATGTTTCCCCTGAAACACTTGCCTAATTCAATTTTTTTCCTAGCACTTATATCCTATTTTTGCATTAAGATTGTTACTTGGTGTGTTCGGGGCCTAGAACTGTTGCCTTTGTTGCCTTTCTCACAATACTGATTTACTGCTACCTTTCATTTGAGGACTTATTCTTGGTCTCAGTTTGTCATTACCTGACTATTTTTGTTTTTTATTGTCACTTGTAACCTGTTTTATCCCTTGTATTCTTGCTGGTGTTTTCCCAACCATATGTACTGTAACCTCCTGGATTGTGCCTGAAAATAGGCAGCTTTACTGTCTTGTGCACCTAACTGATCAACAAAGACTAAAAAAAGAAATAAATACAGTTTGCACCCCCCTCAAAAAAAAATGTTGCCCATTTTATAAACCAGATAATCCAATGCAGGGTGTGCGGTCATGCTCTAATGTATGCACACCTTGAGTGGTCGAAAGCACAATTTATGTTGAAATTGTCTATTATTTTTTGAGATACAGCTCGCTGAAAAAACAGAGGGTTTTGACATTTTGGGCAGTTTTTTGCTCCCTGTATCTGCTAAACAGGTTTATGTATTGGGTTGCAATTTTATGGTAGAAAGTGTTGGGCTCACAGATGTGCCTTCTAAAGATCTGGTGCAAAAATATTTGTTTGTACTAAAGTTATGAACTGTTTTATTTCCCATTATTTTCAATGAGAGAAAATATATGTCAGGCACAAAATAGGATTCCTGTTGCGAAGGAGCCCTGGTCACAGGGATCCTGTGTCAAAGGAGGCATCAGTGACAACAGTTCGATACAGGATGCTCCATGGTACTTCAATGTAGGATACAGTTAGCTATATCATGCACTGAAGTAGGATGCAAATGTTTAAAAGCAACATCTCTGAGGCCAATTCTTTCTCCCTGAAAATTTCATCCCAGTCCCTAAAGACTTTTCGCAGATGCAGGTGAGCAAAAAACACCCCAAAGTTATCCTGATTCAAAGATTCCCAATACAAGGGAGCTGGGGAGATAGGGATCCTGATTCAAAGGAGCCCTGCATCAGAAGGAACAGGCTTCTTTGAAACAGGACACTTCTCCCCAGTGCTGCTTTGAATCAGGATGATATTTCCTGCCTCTGATGTATTTGTTTGCACAAAAATCACGCACACAAACCAGTAAAAGTGTCAAATCCCTCCCACTCCTTCCCTCTGTGCAGTCTCACCTACCACTCTCAGTCCCCGGTACCCCTTTCTATAAATAAATAAATCCCTCCCCCTCCCTCCCTCTGTACAATCCCACCCACCACCCTCGTACCCCGGTCCCTGGTCCATGTAAAAAAAATGAATCTCCTTCCCTCTGTGAAGTCCCACCTGCCACCCTCATTCCCCGGTCCCTGGTCCATGTAAAAAAAAATTACCCTCCCTCTCCCTCCCTCTGTGCAGTGCCACCCCCCACCCTCATTCCCCAGTACACCTTTCTTATAAATAAATAAATACCTCCGGCTCCCTCCCTCTGTGCAGTTCCACCCATCACCCTCATACCCCAGTCCCCGGTACATGCAGAAAAAATAACCCTTCCTCTGTGCAGTCCCACTAACCACCCTCATTCCCCAGTCCATGTAAAATAAATTACCCTCCCCACCCTCCCTCTGTGCAGTCCCACCCACCACCCTCGTAGCCCAGTCCCCCTTTCTTATAAATAAATAAATCCCTCCCACGTCCTCCTCTGTGCAGTCCCACCTGCCACCCTTGTACCCTGGTCCCACTGTGATTTAAAAAAAACTCCCACTCCCTCCCTCTGTGCAGTACCAGCTGCCACCCTTGTTCCCTGGTCCCCCTTTAATTAAATCCATGTAAAAAGAAAACCATCCACTGATGTCTTTTGGTTTTTTATAATATGTAAAAAGGAAAATGATCCCTCGTTGTTTCTTCAGTCCCCCATCCCCACCCTCCCACAGAGCACCCACCTCCCCACACCCCCCTTACCCCATACTTACCTCCGGAGGTCGGCGCTGTCATTTTCTGTGGACCAGGACACGTCTGCACTATTCAAAGCCAAACTACGATCCGAGGAAACTAGGTAAGCACCATATGATGGGAGTCAATGGGGGGGGGGTCAACTTATGTTGCTATCTCGGTGAATTTTAGGAATTTTTGCAGCAAATTTTCAACATGGGGTTCTTGGGACTTCATCACATGAACACAGTCACTGTCATCTCATTTCTCGGTCCCAAAAAGTGATTTCGCAGTCGCTGCACAGAATCACCTTTCGGGACTGATTAATGAAGTGACAGTGCCACTGTTCATGAGGTGGGGTCCCAAAAAGCCCATGTTGCAAATTTGGTTAGAAAATACGAAAAATTACTGTGTTACAAGCGTGCATTGTGCAGTTTCTGTGCATGCTCGTAACTTCACCAATTTTTAATATTTTCACTCCAGATTTTCAATATTGCCATTTTTTCACATCTCCTCATGAACAGTACAGCTGCCATTTTTCACATCCTGCCCAAAATGTGTTTTCATACCTGTGGCACAGAAAGGTGCAGTCGCTGTGCAAAATCAACTTTTGGGATGGATTAACAAAATCACAGTGGAACTGTTCATGAGAGGAGGTCCCAAAAAACCCATGTTGATAATTTGATGAAAACATATCAAAAAATGACAGAGTTACGAACATGTGTTGCACAGTTTTTACACACACTCATAACCACGCCAATTATTCATGTTTTCACTCCAGATTTTCAACAAAGAGGATAATGCCTACATAACAGTGGTAACCATGATGTAATCACCTCAAGAAGTTGCCATGACAACCCAGTAAACCTCGAGAGTGCAGCTCGAGAGGTTTATAGTTGTCATGGCAACCACAAGAGGTGATTACGTCCGTGGTTGACCACTGTTACTCTGGCATTATGTTTTGTAGTGTATGGAAAAACTAGCCACTGTGATAAAAAAAAAAAAGTTTTTTTCAATGTGCGTTTTGTTCTCCTGCTCGGCTATGAATGCCTCTTGCTTTCTATGTTGAGCAACTGAAGTGCTGAAATTAGCCATTGCGATCTATACTACAGCAGGTCTGTAACTGTCTGAATGGAATGTGTGTGTTATGAACAAATGTCCAAGTAGCAGATCACCTTTCCTTTCCAAGAATTTTGACAGGTGGTGACATTCTAGCCTGTAATCCCATCATAATTACTGGTGACCATAAATATCAACCGGATTACTGTTTTGTTAAAAATGCATGTCAACCGGATTTTGGATTATTATGCTCCAAAGGCAATAATAACCTGAAATCCAATTGATATGACACTTCATAATAACCCAAAATCCGGTTGATATGACATTCCTTAAAGAAACTGTTGTATTCCATTGTTTCACAAAAAGTATTTCAACTGCAGGATTTTCAGCTGTGCTTTATTCATGTACAGTTCAATTTCTTCAAAAATAAAACTGCACTCTAGCCAAAAAAAACACCTTTTTCTTTCAGACTACTAGAAATATAGTCTAAACCTCCACACCAGCAATTATAGAATATAAAGGATAGGTAAGTTTGATGTTATTGATCTTTTTCACACACCCTCAGTGTGTGTGGACCTCATAAATCTCTTGAGCTTCGCTCTCAAGGTTCATGGGTCATCACACATCTCGGGTGTGTGAAAAAAATCCATAACACACACTTACCTATCTATTATTTTCTATATTATGACCTAGTTAAGCAAGGTTTACAGCATACTGATGTCATAACAATGGGATTATCAGGTTATAAACTGATTGAAAACAGGAGTTAATAGACACTGTCTATAGATTATATTACCATTTTTCACACCACCTCATGTATATTACAGCTGCAATTTTTCAGATCCTGCCAAAAATGTTTTTCTGCACCTGTGACACACAACGGCGTTACAGTTGCACAGAATTATATTTCAACAGGAATTTGAAAGTTTTCTGTACTGGGTACATGTGGTGAGGAGATAAGAAGGTTATGTTGAACGTTTGGGGTTAAAATTATTTAAGATGGCACAGTTACGATTATTTGTTGTGATTTCACTATGCCTTCTCTTAACTTTTTGTGTGGAAGCGCAGGGGCCAGAGAGCCCTAAGTTTCCACTGCTAGATACATATGTGCATCAGTGGAGGGATGGGAGCGTAGGGTCTAAAGGACCCTGCACTCCCATTGTAACATATGGATACTGTTGTACTATCTGGATGGGGTGGGAGCTGATTACTGTACAGTAAAATGAGGATACAATTTTACTACCTGAAAAAGAAGAGAAATTCATTGCAAAAAACTCTGTTAATGCATCGGTTAGGGTGAATACTATAGCAATAAAAGCAGGGAAATGAGGTGTTAGGGTTTTCAACCCTAACGCCCCACCACCAGGGTTCCCACCCCTACCACTCCACCCCCGTCCCTCCACCTTCCACACACCAACAGGTATCTGGGTCTGCACTGGGGTCGATGGCCTAACTCTCACCCCATTCCATGTCTATGTTTATAACTGCATGTTTTACCACTAAAAAAGTATGGAAATTAAATGCAAAAAAGTTATGGTTCCTGTCATGCCCCTTATAGTATGGAAATATGAAATTGGGGTGTACAATCATAATAGGACACCCAGACTCACAATACAGTTACACACATTACTAACCTTCAGAACTTTAACCGCAACAATTACAACAGCTTATGTTACACACACTCATAAGGGTCAGCACTTTTAAGACAACTCATGTCCCTAATGCTCAGTAGAACATATTAATGTTACTGTACGTGAAATCACAACAGTACTGCAGACTTCCTATTCTTACCTATTATACTGAGTGTTAGGAACATGAGTTGACTTAAAAGTGCTGACCCTTATTATTGTGTGTAACATACTGTAAACTGTTGTAATTGTTGCAGTTAAAGTTCTGAAGGTTAGCAATGTGTGTAACTGTTGTGAGTCTGGGTGTGCTCTTATGATTGTACACCCTAACTTCACATTTCCATACTATCAAGGGAATGACAGTAACCCTAACTGGTGCATTAATGACGTTTTTTGCAATATATATACAGTATATATATTGATTGCAAATAATGATGTTAATGCGGACATTAGGGTCGAAGAACACAAAATGCACAAAGTAAGAAAATGAAAAAACATCAGTGTTTTGGGTCTCTAGAGTACTGACAAATCAATGATGGGATGTTCCTTGGGGTTGTCAACCCTAATACCAACCCCCAGCCTATAGCCTCCTTTCTGAAGCACAAGGCACCATTTCAAGTGAGTGCCTCAGAGTGATACACTCGTTGGAGGTAGAGAAATATGGATCACCATACGTTACCAACAAAATCAGAAATATCTTTCTTCACATGGAGCCCTGTGGGCCATTCATGAAGAAAAGAGATATCTTACCTTGTTTGTTCAGGGGACGGGGTGGGCATTAGGGTTGGCAACCTCAAGGTACACCCCACCACTAAATCACCAAAACTCCAGAGAATCAAAATACTAATCTCTTTTCATTTCCCTACTTTATGTACTTTGCATTCTTCAACCCTAATGTTTGCATTAATGTAGTTTTTTGTTATGAATTTCCCTTCTTTTTGTGATATTTGAACTCTGTCCTCATTCGCACAGGTTCCAAAGGGACCGGTGCAAAATGCAATAAACAGAATAGTGGAGATATTTTTAGCTCTGCTTTAGCAACCAACACGTAAAAGTGTCTTAGTACTTGTAGTTGCACCTTTACAATATACCATTCTAGTGCAGATACAGTACTAATAATAAAGATTTCTTTCCCGGGTCCTGGAGATTGTGGGGTGGGTCTTGATCAGTTTGAGGGAATATCCAGTTGTGCCTGTAGAATAAGAATAGCAATGGGGTCACAAAGGATCTGCAGCTCTTTAGTAACTAACTGGGACAAACAAGGCACTCTAAACCTAAAACAATACTTATCTGATACACATGGCCAGTGTCTATCACCTGGGTTGGAGTTTGCTTGTGCCGTCTTCTTTATTCCATTGGAACTGTAAACATAAAGTGGAAAACAGGTTAGTACAATTAATAAAAAGACTGATCAGCTGTACCTCTTATGGATATAAGTTCAAAACACTACTGAAATATATTATATAGCACTTACTGCTTTCCTTCAGTTCCCAGTCCAGTGGTGAAGAGTGAAGATATGTCTCCAGTCCAGAAAGAACTATGGCAATGAATCTCCACTTGGAAAGAATAGGGCAATGCGGGTTTAGGGTAGTGGGTGCTGAGTGGGTGGGACTGGGTAGGGACGGGAATGAAGTCAGACAAAGAAGGACCTTTTTCTTTAATTCAGGGATTTAAAAAAAGATGTCATGGAACAGGTTTCTTTATTTTAGGTACTGCACCTCTGCCACTGGAGATTGGGCACTCCAGTGTCAGCAAGATACTTGGGGGCACCTAGGTGGGCACCCCAGTGTCCCAGAATGATGGACCATATTGGGGGATTGAAGTAGGCTGACACCAGGGATTGGGCACCCTGGTTTCTGCAGATTAATGGGTTGGGGGATGAAAATAAAACAGAAGAGGGGAGAGAAGAAGCAGCATGGGAGGGTTGGCAATCCAGAGTCAGTATACATAAGAAAATACTGGCATGTAGTTGGCACTAGGGATTGAGCACCCCAGTATCTAGTCAAAATCTATGAGGCTGCTCAAGCACCTAATGGGGACTGCTGCTCTTTCACAGCTTCAAACTCATGCACATTCAGCAGGGGTGGGGCTATACTCATAAATGTAGACCTGTCCCTGCCAAACAAAAAGTGCAATGATATATGCAGACAGGGAGCCAGCCCTATCATCTGATGAATGTGAGCATTTTTGTAATAATACCACATGACTTAATGTGGTTATGAAAATTCAGTTATCCTTAGAACACTGATTTTTTAAGCTGTGCATGCTCAGAAGTAGAATGTTTTTTCTTAAATATTTTAAAAACTACTTAAGTTTGGGAGATAAAAATAATGAAAGCACACACCTTGTGCCAAGATGTATCAAACCTGTTGTTTACAGCTCTCAAATCCTCCTAGTTTTTATGTTTGACATGCACATGTGTACATAGCAAACATCTTGCTATGATAGTGACTTTTGAGGAGTGTGACACTGTGGCCAGGATATTCAGAAGGGTTACGCATGGCGCAACAGAGTTGCACCATGTGCAACCCACTGATGAGTCCTGGTGCGATATTCAAAAGGGGATTATGGGCTGCACAAATCCCGATGCGCCAGAGCACATCATTAATGTATGTGGTGCAAGTAAGGGGGGGCATGCCCATGCATACGCTGCACATCCCGATATTCAGCCTGGGATGTGCTGAGCATATGCAGGTGGAACCCCTACTTGTGCCGCACACTGTTGAGTCAAAAAAAAAAGGAGCAAGTGCTGGCCACCCACAGGTGAGCTGCCGTATTGCAGGGTGCAACACGGCAGCTGCCAGCTGTGGGTGGCCACCCGAGCACTGGCGCCACCATCTGTCAGCGTTGCACCCCTCCTGCCCGATCGTAGGCTATGTATAGGTTCAAAATCCCTGGTGGTCCAGTGGATCTGCCCCCCAGCCCGATTGTGGGCTTTCTGAAGTAAATATATCCAATCGCGGGCTTCATAATATATGTATCCTCCCTGCTGGTCCAGTGGACCATCCCCCAGCCTGATCGCAGGCTCTATGAAAGATATATCATCCCTGGTGGCCCAGTGGCCGCATCCAGCCTGACCGTGGGCAATACAATGAAAACGGTACCCTGGTAGCCTAGCAGTACCCCTCCTCCCCACCCACCCACTCAGTCCCGCCACCCTGCTCCCCCCCAGTCAGCAGCAGGCAGCAGCTCCCCACCTGCAAGCTGCCTGACCGCCCGCCGACTGACAGCATACAGTATGGCTGTACACCCATTGGTCCACAGCATGGGCCAATGGGCGTGCAGACCGTACCATACTATACAGTCCCAATATGTGAATGAATACATGATTTGTATCTGGAATTGGAGAGCCACCAGCCACAGTTAGCAACTGTCATCGCCTGGCAGAAACATCTGTTGTTGACTGGAAGGACATCTGAGTGCAAAGAGTGGGGAGTGAGGGACACCTCTCTGGGTGTGCAGGATGTGTGCACCACGAATTTGGGGCCTGAGCCATGTGGACCCACCAAACAGTTCTGTAGCAGTGAAGCACCTCTAACCGAGGCTTTGGAGAGTGAATTTTTCAGTGGTGACCCAGGGAATTTGGTGGATGTCATCGAACTGCAAAGTTTTGGCTGTCCAGATCATTTTACGCCTGTGAGTAGTTCAAAGGATGGCCCGGCCATCGTTATTTCAGGTATCTCTTTTTCTGCTCGGGAGGCACATTCAGCATAGAGACTCTGAGGTGGCTGAACGGAAAGCTGACTTTGTAGGGGGTGAGTTTATGGAACTGACTATGGCTGCTCAAGGTGCACCTGTGATTGCTGATGGACATAATGCTCTTCCTGGGAGTGATCAGTGGCCACACCCTATTTCTATCCAGGAACCATTTATTTTATCTCAAGGGGTATTTGGTGTTGAGATTGTTGGTGGGTCTGAGACTGATGGGGCTGATTTCTTGACTGTGTCAGGTAATACAGACACAGTTCTGCACACTTCCTTTGATGCTAATATTTCTGCTTCTGAAATTACTATTGCTGAAGCTTTGGAACAGGCTGATTGGGTGAAGGGTGAGGGCCACCAGCCCTGGAAATCTCTGGGACCTGTCTCTGCTGTTAACTTAGGGTCTCCTGCCCCTGTTACCTCTTCTTGGGGCCAGAGCCCTCTTCATGTACCCTAATCTTTCAAGCTTACTCAGAACCCTATTTTGGATATTCCACCCTGTAATTCCTCGGACACTATGGGTGTGGTGCTGTCCGGCAAGGACAGTTTGCTTTCTGGCAAGGACCAGACTCCAGCCCCTGGTGATACTGCTGATCAGAGGATGGATGGCACCCCCCCATGTCCTGAGAAGGATGCCCCACCAGGTGGGTCTCAGACTGCCTCTTCTGGTACTGGCCCTACCCAATCTAGGAGATATGCGGGGTTGTTTTATGGTCCCCCCAAGCAGATGAAATGCCGCAGTGCTGTTAGGATTAAGTATCGTGGTGGTTTTGACTTTTTTCCTTATAGGATATATGTGTGGAAATGTCTAATTAAGGAAAGTTTGCAGTTTCATGCTAATGATGTGTATGCCTTAATTCACATGTCTGATGACCAAATCTTTGATGTCGGTTTCAAGATGGCACAAGGTTTAGAAATGTTTTGGATGAAATACCAACATGTTCGTTATACCCCCTTTTGGTCTTTCCATTAACAAAACTTGCATTTAAATTTATTATAGTGCTTTTCAAGAATGAGGGTGTGTGTGTCTCTGACATTTTACATTGGCTTAAATCAAAGTGTACTGTACTTGGGAATCCTGATCCTATCATGGATTCTGAGCAGTTTTGGACTGGGGGTGAAGGATTCTAGTACGGTTACCCCATCTTAATGGTTCAATTTAGCTTTTACCAAGTTGTTTTCATTTGGGCAGAGACAGAGGATTTATTTTCTATGAGGGTAAACCGAAGTCCTGCTTTCAGTGTGGAGCCTGTACTTTATTTTAATTTATTCATTTTTTAATTGGGTAAGGACGCTGGACCAAACTGGCCCTTTTTTTGGTCCAACCCAGGAGACACAGTAATTGTATACATGCAATACAAAGACAACATAGTCAACATTTATTTAATACAATTACATGTAACTTGAGAAGATAAATATTGTTTTAACAACATCTTAAAAATCATCAGAAAGTTTGCATTCTGAATAGAAAAGGGAAGGGAATTCCACTCAAGGGGTGCAGAAATGTGACCCACTTTTATGCCTACCCATTGAAGTTTCCAACATCAGACCATTTGATGATCTTAACTTAGAAGTTGTATTAGGTTTTATGATCAGGACTGCTAAGGGGAACAAAGAATTTAATGAAACAGCCTTAAATGTTAAACATCCCAACCAATCCAATCTGAGGTACAATTCACAATGATGTGTGTGATAAGGAACAGACAATATGAACCTGCAAATGTTGTTATAAGATAGTGTTATGGAATATAACTCATTTTTCCCCAAATTGTAATACAAACATGCCCCATACTCAAGATGAGGAAGCAAGGTTCCCACAGCAATTGATTTTCTTGTTTTTTCAGTGAAATGACTTCTAAATTTATTCAACAACCCTATTTTATTTTATTTACCCGTCTACAAAGTGTGGTAACCTGGGGGGAAAACTTAGCTTAGGATCAAGTAGTATCCCCAGATACTTAAAAGTCTGTACTTGTTCAATGACTGCCCCAGTTGAATCGTGAATCAATAATTCCAAACTCTCCCTTAACATATGGCTAGTACCAAATAACATATTTTTTTTTTTATTCAAAACCATTGAATTATCTGCAAACCAACCACATATCACATCGATTTCCTGTTGTAAATAGGTTGTAATATCAGTATCTATATGCATTCGAGTAATATGTGTGATAAACTGAAATGCGTGTGATGAACTGAAATGCTCCCTGTGTGGGATTGGACATGTCAGTGCTGGCTGTCCAATGCCAGTTAGTTGTAATCTTTGTGGTGAAACTGGCCATTCCTTCTGAACTTGCCCATGAGCGGCACATAATCACTCGCAGGCTGAGACAGATGATCAGGAGGAGGTGGTGACTAAAGCTCAGGAGAGTTTTCTGGTCGTTACTCCTCTGCTTGCTTCTTTGAGGAAGCCTGCTGTGGGTCAGGAGGAGCATTGCCTGCCAGAGTTGTTGGAGACCACACAGGGGAGTCCTGCCCTTCAGCAGCGGCCTGTCCCATCTGTGGGAGGAAATGATAGTGTGTGGCCTGTTTCACTTGGGTCAATAGAGGAGACTGTGGGTCCAGTACCCTCTTGAGAGTCCCTGCAGGGCAGCATGCCCCCTCCACCCCCTGTATAGTGGGAAACTCAATGTCCCTGAAGAAGTGCACGTCATAAACCTTCTGTAGCCCCACCTCCACATAAACACAGTAGAAAGGATGCTATTCCGGTTGAAAGCAAATTTGCAGTGTTAGCTAAGAGGAAGGTGTAGGGTGATTCTGAGGAGGAATCAGATGCCTCTATTACATCTTCAGTACAGAATCTTACTACAGATACAAATCTGGCTTCAACTGAGTCTAAAACTGTTAAAAGGAAAAAGTAAAACTGAAAAAAATCTGACAAGATGGATACTTGAGGTGGACTGGGTTTGGTTGCCATGTCATGGAATTTTTCTTTTGCTTCTGTTAATATTATTAACAACAAAAAGAGAAGATGGACCACCTTCTCCATTCTCTCTGACTTTCCATTTCATATCTTTTTTCTACAGGACACTCATATTCATATGATTCGTGATATTGGATTAGCATTCTCTGATTGGTTTGGAGGCCCTTCCTTTTGGCCCTCTGGAGTGGGTCCATGTTCTGGGGTGGGGATTTTGTTTAATTCCCCTGGCATAACTGTCAGTAGGTTAGTAGATTTGGTCCCCAGGCAAGTCCTGCTGCTGGATATTTATTTCTTTCATCAGGAATTTCAGTTAATAAATCTATATGGACCACAAACTAAGGTTTTGCGGATTGATGTGCTCAAATTGGTACAGCCTTTTCTTTTTATGACAAAAACTGTTGTTTTGGGGGGCAATTTCAATTGCATCCTGAGTCTGGCAGACAAAACAGGTAAAACAAAAAAAATGTTTAGTGACACAAATTTTTTGAACACCTTGATACATACTGCTCGACGTAAGGATGGGTCCCTGGTAGGGAAGCAGCCTCCAGGTCTTAGGTTTCATAAAGGTATTTTATCCTCGAGGATTGATTTTTTCTTTTTGCCTTGTTGTGTTCCATTTTACTGGTATGAGGTACATCCAGTTGAAACTACTGACCATGGGCTTATTGCTAATAAAATAGGAGCTGCACTTAATAAACCTGAGACCCACCATAGGTGGTGGTTAAATATTTCTGTGCTGGAAGAGCAGCATGTCCGGATAGCTATGCAGGACCTGCTGGAGGCTCGTCGACCAGTACTTGACCTATATGATAACCCTGCCCAGTGGTGGGTGGATACCAGATTTGATATTAAATGATTCTTTCATGGTTGGGCTAAATGACAACATACTACCCGATATATGCATTATTTAGATTTCCAGAAACAGTTGCAGGCTCTCATTTCTAGGGCTTATGAAACGGGTTACAATTATTCGGCTCAGATCACCAAAATAAAACAGGACATGTGTACGGTTTAATATGACAGGGTGACTTCCCTGTTAGCTGAACAAAAATATGGAACTCAAGGAAAGAGTAGTCATGTGAACCCATATGCTGGCTGTAATTAACAAACAGAAGCTAAATACATGGCCTTCCTAAAGGGAAAGGATGGGACATTGGCATTCCATAATTTGGAAATGGTGCAAATTGTACATGGCCATATCTCACAGTTATTTGGTCCTAGCCATGATGTTTTTGATTCAGCATCCAGCTTTCTCCATGATCTTGTTGTCCCAGATTTGTCTCCGGAGGTAGGAGAAGGCTTGGCAGCTCCTATTATGGTGGGGGAAATTCATTGCAGTAGTTTCTCATATGAATTGCAACACGGCCCCTAGACTGGATGGTCTATCAGTGGAGCTACTGTATATAAAGAGATTGTTATTGATATGAGTGAATACCTAGCTCAATTGTTTAATGCTTTTTTACTAGGCCAAATTGCTTGTCCTCCATAAATTTCAGAGAGTTTTTTGATTTAAAAAGGGAGAGAAGGAAAATGTGGCTAATTGGAGGCCCATAAGTTGCTAAATGTGGATTGGAAAATCATATGGAAAATTCTCGGGGCCAAATTGTCCAGTGCAGCTCAGGTTTTGATTGCCACTACACAAACTTGCATAGTACCGAACCACATGGCACTGGATAACCTATTTTTATTGAGAGAAATTTGTGTTGTCCTACAGTAGATACTCAGGGATATCTCATCAGCTTGGACTAAGCTAAAGCTTATGATGCAGTTAACCATGATTTTTTATCTTCTGTTTTGTTGCATTATGGTATTTCACCCCCTTTTTAGGCTGGCTTTGGTGTGTATACATTAATGTTACAACTTGACCAGTTGTTAATGGACTTCCTAGGGAGGCAGTGGCTATTTGCAAGGGGGTGCATCAGGGGTGCCCTCTTAGCCCCCTGTTATGTGTATTTAGTCTTGACCCTGGCATTTGGAAGATTGAACAGCATGTCAATATTGTTCCTATTGGACAAAATCTAGGGAGGGTTTTCCCTTATATTATGGCCTATGCTGATAACATGTGTCTTATTGTTGCTGATGTTTGATCTGGAACTACTGCTCCCTATATTCTGGATTATTTTTCTTCTGTGTCAGGTTCTGCTCTTAAAGAGCTAGTGTACTGCTTGGAATTAATAGTAATCTTCAGAAGCAGTCAGCTATCACTTCCAGTATCTGAAGTATTTTTTTATTTTCTGTTCGCAAATTAAAACATTTTCCACCTGGCAGTACTGGGGTGATGTGTGGAGCAGCACTCTGTCTGGAGGAAAAAAAAGTCAGTTCTGTTCCTCCCACTACAATGTAGTGACTACATCATCAGAAATGAGATCAAACACCTTTTGGCACCAAAATCCTTGTAGATTGAGCAGTGACTTTCACAAGCTACCAATCAAAATGCAGGAAATTGTGACATCATTAGTAACCAAGGAGAGCCAGTCCCTGCCACTTCAGGTGAAAGTGAAACCTGCCAGTAAGAAATGGTTCTCATTGGTTACTAGTGATGTCATAGTCTGTGTGGTTTCAGTGGTGATGTAGTGGGAGGAACAGAACTGTCTTTTTTTTCCTCCAGGCAAAGTGCTGCTCTACACATCATCCCAGTACTGCCAGGTGGAAAATCTTCTAACTAGCAAACAGGAAAGAATAAATACTTTAGATATAAAAAGTGATAGCTGACTACATCTGAAAGTTACAATTAATTGCAGGCAGTTTCCAGGCAGTACACTAGCTCTTTAATAAAGAAAAAAGTGTGGGGATGGCTCAGACTCCTCAGATAGGGGGTTCTGTGATGGATATTGCAGGAATTCAAATAGTTTCCAGCCCTATCAAGATTTGGGGGTTCAAATCCAGCTATGCAGAACTAGTTTGAGCACTTACATTTAGCTGAACAAAAGGTTGAGAAGTGGAAGGCATGGCCTATGATAAAGCACAATTGTTGTTTTTTTTTTTGCTTCAGACTTTTATTTTGCCCCTATTATTGTATGTTTGTTATGTTTCTCCCTTGCCTACTCAGTTAGAGGCTCAGACATATAGTAGTTTATTCGACTCCTATGGGGCAGTAGATTAAACACGGTGTAAAGGGCAACTAATATGTTGAATCCTATTGTTTTCTTTTTTTCTATCTATATCTATTCAAATTGTTTGCCTGTGATACAATCTCAGGGTAAGATGTGGGCTCCCCTATTAAAAGCTAGGCGTCTTCCCTTCATTTTACAATGGAGGTCAGGAATATGGGAGGGGGGTTAGAGTCAGCCACCAGGTGTGACAGATTACTTGCTGTCCAATTTTAAAAAAACTTCAACAATGAAATGTTTCTATGAATGATATCACATTCAAAACTCGTAAATATTTTTATCTGTTTATAATTACTGGTGACCCCCTTTAATATCCTGTTTTCAGACACAGCTGAAACGCCATAACAACCCAAAATCAAGTTATTACGGCATTTCAAAACATCCACATCTACACCTCTCGAGCATGCCTGAGCTTGAGACAGTCTGAGTGGTAAAACAATAGCTTCAAACAGCAAAGCCCTTTCACTTACCTCTGCTAGGTTCAAGGAAGCAGTTTCTGTCCATTTCTTTTCTTTCCAGCAGCACATCTCCTGTAAAAAAGAACAAAATGGCACAAAGATTTCAGTTACCAACAGGAAACAAAAGAGAAATTTTCATTCAAGAACAAGAGAATCAAAATACTGCCCAAAAGACAGGTAGTGACTTAAAGCTGTTAACTACATTTTTGCCACAGAAAAACGAAACAAGAGACCTCAAAGAAATAACGCCCAGAGTTAGATCTCCTGTTGGCTGAATTCATTTTCTGTGAAAGAAAAACAGATGGTTCCAAACATGAACCCAGCACACTACGAGGTATATTAGCAAGCATTGACAAGCACCTCAGAAATGAGACGTACCCCACGTCTATATTTCAAAGTACTGACTCTGAGTTCATACAGACAAAAGAAACATTATGAGCCAGACAAAAGTTTCTTAAAAAGCAAGGAAATGGAAACAGACCACTAAAAGCGCAAGCTCGCTCAGAGGAGGACATAAACCTCCTATATATATCTGGTACCATATCCATATGAACACCAACAGCACTATTTAATTTTGTATTTTTTCCATATTGGCCAACATTTTGCTTTGTGAACAAAGGAGCCATACAATCTAAGGTGGGGAGATATACGTAAAGGGAAAGACTCAGATGGGCATCGCTATCTCAAGTATACTGAAAGACAGATGAAGACAAGAATGGGAGAAAACCCCCATGATGTCCGACCTATGGCTCCTCGACTACACAAGAACTCCAGCAATCCAGACAGAGACCCACTCACTGCCTACAATATCTATAAAACCAACTGTCCAAAATCTACATCAACATCAGAGTCACCATTTTATCTGGCTCCTAACATAAATTATGTCCCAGGCAAATCGCTGTGGTTCTGTTCTATGAAAACTGGAATGAACAAATTGTGAAAGATGATATGCAACATGAAACTGTCTGCTGGAATACCAGAAGACAAATGTATAACTAACCACAGCACTCGGAAAACTTCAATCCAGCATCTCATAGATGCCAGTGTGCCACCCATAGATGTTCAGCAGGTCTCCAGACATAAAAGTTTACAGAGCATCAACAACTACTCAGTTCTCAGTGAGAAAAAGCAAAGGCACATTTCAAACATTCTAAATAAAGTGCAGATTTCAGATGCCACCCTAAGTACCTCCAAAAACTTCCTGTGTCCAGTACTATCACCCCAGAGATCTCCACTGCCAGCAAGAATAGCACCCATGAGGCTCTTCATGGATGACAACACAAAAAGCCTCCACAGTATGTTCGGTCTCAACTGTGTCTTCCATGAGGGAGTGATGATAAATATCACAAACCATGGGCCAGCAGCAAAATAACCCAGGCCATGGATCATCTACGACACCGACTCTGACTAAAGAAGCAGCATGTGAGTACCACCAGTCCAACAAACTACTTTTCAAAACTCTCTAACTTTCAAGCCCCCCCCCAAAAAAAAACCCAGCTAAGTTTCAACAGTTATCCTCAACAAAAAAATGCAGTTTCACTACTTGAACCTGGTCCCTTACAGTATTTCTTCTCTCTGTTCCCAGGGTCACCACAGCAACTAGAAGATCTTAATTGACAGTCAGACGTCCTTCACTGTGCATCGGGAAAACCACGATCACTGCAACTAAATCAGTATTTATGCATACTAACAAATCTAATGTTTAGTTCGGTTTTACTGCTTTTACCGTTGTTTTACTACAATTCTAGTAGATTCTACATGACATCACGACGGACTTCTAAAGGACGTTTCAACTGGTATTTGGATTTTTAAAATGTTATCGTATAGTAAATAAATAGAACAATAACTTTAGCAACTTGAAGCATTTTAAAAAACATTTTCAAAAACATTTAATCAGTTATATGAATGACAAATAAAAAAAAATGTAATCTAACAAAACAGTACTCCGCATGTGTTATTGTAACAAGGTTCAGGATATTAATAGGGTCACCAGTTATTATAAAAAATAAAAGACAGCCAAGTGTGTGACTATGCATATTTTTTTACACCCTCGGTGTGTGATAACCACATAAACCTCTCGGGTTTATGGGTCATCACACACCAGGGTGAAAAAAATATCACTCTTTACTGCCGATCCATTATTCTCTATATTATTAACACTAACTTTTTGTCAGATCCATGTTTTCAGTGTTCCCCTGGTATTCCAGAGGCTAATCTCCTCAGTCAACTTACAGAACCCTGATTACCACAAAAGATGTGGGATAC